>OY992531.1:253927027-254651927 GCA_963921185.1 Dasysyrphus tricinctus | reverse complement strand
AACCCTGACCACATCTTTCAATGGTTTAGAGATATAAATAGATGAATGCAAACCTTGAATCTCAATTGATGGAGGAGTATATAAAGTAGGTACCTACCTATATTGGAGTTTTCTGCTGCTTTGCTTGCAAATGTGTTTTCCCATTCATTATGGTTTCTTTAAATGCAAAATGAGATTCTGATCAAGAGGAAATTTAAGCCCACTCCTAGGGATGTATATAGATAAATATGTTCATTGTAGTGAGCGCTTTGCGGTCAGCAATTCGCTTCTATCCGATTAGGTATTAGACTGGAAAATGTGTTGGTTGACCCTGAGTGGATATGGCCGACCGAAGTCTAATTGGGGACCTGTTAACGAACTTCCTTTATGTACCGCACCTTGACCCATCCTTCTCCCTGACATACGGCGGCGGCGGCTGGTGGTGGCGCTATATGCTGCCATTGCATTTCGCCCCAAAAACCACCAATCATCGGAGTATGTATGGTTTTGCCTATCGGCCCGAATATATATGGTTCCTTTGAATAGCTCCGCGGGTAGATAGCAACTGTTCCAGGTTGATTTTTCCTACCAAATTGGGGTGGTGGTCCAGTCGACGGTCCTGGCCATAACGGCTCCATCAATCTAATTAGAAATCCCGTAGAAATTTAAATTGTTTCCTAGTTTCCCATCAGGCTTGCATCGGTGTGTATCGTTATGTATACGAGGAATGGCGAAAACGCCACTGCATATGTGAAAATGTTTCGATAGCTTTGGGTTCTATATGTATATCTCCCTTTCTGTATGGAGTTGATGTGGGTAAGGGAGCAAAAACCGCAAATGAGATTGCCAGGCATGCACACTGCACAGCACAGGTAGGTTCACACTCATTCCCATAATAAATGCCAGAGTAATGCATGCAAGCTCATTTGCATTTAGTTGTTGAACTTGTATACCTCGCTTGTACAGGAGATGGATCCGAAGAGTAATGGGGGGTCGAGGAGATTTGGAGAATTTTCCTATCCACACAAGGATTCTATGTTTAGTTTGGTTCATTGCATTTAAGGATACAAACTCGTATAAGCCATTTACAAGGATCTGTTGATGTTATATGCGAGCAATTTATTTCAAAGAGCCCAAAAACGATTGCCGTAGGTAAGATAAATGCTAAAATTATGCCTAATTTGATGCGGTGTTGCTTTGTGTATGAAAAAAAAGTTAAAGTAGAATTCACATAAATCCTTGTATCATAATCCGTATCCTTAATTATCATCACACACACTTGCCCTCTATCACACGGTCTGTATATAGTATATCTCCTAACAATCTCATCGATTTATCTCCCCCGTCCCCCCCAAGCCTTAACTGAAGAGAATATACAGACTATAATAAATCATCGATTGACACAATAGACCGGAAATCCCAGGGTCAGTAGCCCACAAATCTAGAACAATCCAATTTTCTGCCCATCAATCTTTCAGTGCTATCAAAATATCGCATATCACCATCATCTAACCATCTCCAAAACCATCGCCAATCCACCCACTAACCATCAAGCCACCAATATGTTCCCTTGAGACTGTATGTTGGTCATACGATATACGACCTCCCCTAAATAGAAAACAAAAATAAATACAAACAAAAATTGTGTGCCCAGGTGACAGTTAAAAACAAATTCATTTCTCAAACAGAGAGACATCCTTGTGGATCCTTTTGTGGTCATTGGAGGGCAGCGTCCTAGCCATCGGTATTGATGTCATTGTCAAACAAATTTAAGTATTATCATATACATTTCCCAGTTGGAAACATTTTTACTATGCAACTTTAAGTTACCAGCTATGTGTATGTTTGAAGATATATATTCGAGTTGTATAAATGGCAAAAAAGTTCGATTATAAAAGTTTAAGGACACCGATATTTTTAGATGTTAACTTTATTTTCTGGTCATTTATGTCATCTTTAAAATATTTTTTGTTTTGATTTTTCTTACGATGAAAAATAAAATAAAAGAAGTCGAATGAAACAGGAAGATGGCAGTTTAAGTTTTTGAGAATCTCTCTTGAAAGCCAATGGAATTAACCTTTTATTATTTTGTAATGCCTATTAATAAGCAATTTCAGAAACTTTCGTCATTACTTTTATATAAACAAGAAAATTTTATGTTCTTGAATAAATTCAAAAAGGACTTAACGGATGAGCGCAAGAAATCAATTTTATGATACCCCTTGTTTTTATGACAAGTTTGATTAGGTACATAGCTTCTTTAACTTTTAACTTTTTATTAATAGAATATTCATTAATTTACCTTGATTTTGGTAAATTTATTATAGTTAACATAATGAACTTTTGAATTTATGGCAGTATTTTAAGAGAATGCAGTCTTTTGTGAGTGCAATCTTTAAAAATCGTTCATTGAGTTCAATAAAAGGATTGCATTCATTGGCTTCATTTCGATGCTTTCAACTTCAAATTATGTAATATAAATTCATTTGTCATTGAAAAGATTAGAATAATTATTTTTTTCATTCATTTTACAGCATTCAATTGAATGGAATCTTTTGAAAGTCCTTAGTTTCCTTGCATTTTATACATTCGTTCGGCGACAATCAAACAAAAGAATTTAATTGGAGAGTCCGCAAGAAGCATTCTCTATTTCTAAACCTACTTTCTCTACCAACAGTTTTAGTTCAATTGTTCTTATTTACTTACCAGGCAAGGGTCATATAATTTGAACTTAATACCTATACCTCTTAAATTCAATAATGCAAACGAATGCAAAAGAATGCAAGAAAATGAATTCGCAATATATTGCATTGTAACGAGGTATTAAGTTAGGTAGGTAAGGTTAGGAGGGGTGATAATACGGCAAGCCGCATCATCTTACTAGGACCACCGTGGATCCATTGCGCTCCCCAGGGTGTGGGTAGGTAGCTGAAGGAATGGAAAGATGTGGGGGGGGTCCTTGAACCATCCTGAATTCTGGATGAATTTTAGGATATTCTTAAGTGGCAAGGCAGAGATGTCGCCCAGTTCGTCGAAGAAGTATTCTCCCAAGGCTACTTTCCTGGTTTTAGCTAGGCTGGGACATTCACAGAGGAAGTGAGGTGAACGCTCTTCAGTCTCTTCATCCTGACACCCTCTACATAAGTCCGACGGGCTGATACCCATTCTGCTCATGTGGGTTACCATTGAGTTAGGGCTCAAACCAGGAATAACAATTGAGGCCTGCTTATCTTGAGTAAGTATTCAGTTTTATCTCCGAAATATCCGGCTAAAGATTCCTTGAATTGAAACCCTACAGTTGTGAATTGATGACCATTAGACATCTGCAAGGAACCAGAGTTCCGTTAATGGTTAGCGGGTTTATGTTGGGAATATTATTTTTCCTTGTAAACAACACCAATTCTGTCTTAAGTAGGTTAACGTTAAGTTTATTGGCCCAATTACTAAGCTTGTCGAGGGCTGTTTGTAAGAGATCGCATAGAGTTGGGACAAATTTGCCCGAGGCCATAAACACAATGTCATCGGCGTATGCAACTTCCTTGATGCCACTCATAACTAATATCTGGTTGACGGCAAGGAGCCAAAGCAGAGGAAATAGGACTCCATCCTGTGGAATTCCCCTGCATGTTCTAACTTTTAACTTGGTTTTACCCATTTCTACATTTATAAGTCTTGTCTGAAGAATGGAGTCAATCTAGTTTATCAGTAACGGATCGATGCTGATGGATCTCAGGGCTTGTCGGATTGCATTGTTATCAATATTGTTAAAGGTTTCTTCTATGTAAAGGAATTCTACCAGGGTGAATTCCCTGAATTTCATGAAGCGCTGTCTCGACAGACTTTCCCTTATGTATGCATGTTTAGTTTTAGGCATATATGAGTCTCGTCGAGGCTTTCTAAGGTCTTGAGAAGAAAAGAGGAAAGGCTTGTTGGCCTAAAATCTTTCGGTTCGGTGTGGGTAGGCTTGTCAGCTTTCGGAATGAAGATGACATTGGCTTTTCCCCAACTAGAAGGAACAAAGGTGATGTTAAGATAACCCCTAAAAATGTCCACTAGAATTGGAACAATTATGTCTTAAGAGCTTTGGAGCATAATTGAAATTATGTGTTACATGCTTACCACTTTAATTCATTACCACCAACATCGCTATACCCAACAGGTATACCTTTAGGATAGGGATACATATAATCAGCAACCATGCAATACCCAACATATATTAGAATAAGTGAATCGGTGAGAAGAAAAAGGAAAACATTCCACATAATTGCAAAACTGAACTAAAAATGCAGAAATGTAGATATTTTCATAGCGCACCTGATGAGTCTAAAAAGGAAATCATTCCAATAAAACCTATGCCTTTAAATGAGCAAATAAAATTTTTTTGAGTGGAAAAAGGAAAACATTCCAGGAATATTTTCCTTTTTCCACTCAAAGTTTGAAATTTTCTGTTTAAATATTCAAATTTTGACGATTATTATTGTTTAAATTTATTCAATATCTTGAAAAACTATGCTTTTCTAAGTTTTTGTACACGGAGTCTCTGAATAGCTCGAAAAATATCGAATATCGCAAAAAGTGATGAAGGGGATTTTTAAAGTTCTTTTTACAACAACTATAGTAAATAACGGTAGTAAATAAAGTGCTGTTGTTAATTCTTTATTTTTTTTATTTTCTATTTTATGTATTGTTTAAATAAAAAAATTAGTTTAAAATCGTTTGTCTTAATTTTTTACCAATTGAGTGGAAAAAGGAAAACATTCCACCCCCTTATCAGTAAATCCTGGGCTTACCTTTAATAATTTTACACCCAAGTTTTTGGCAAGTAACTTCTGAATGCTAGTTTTACATTTGTTTTCGAGAGTAACTGCAATAAACAGTTTTTTTCGATTTGCCATGAACTATGATCTGTGGAATGTTTTCCATTTTCTTCTCACCGATTCAAGTGATATCAAACCGAGAGCAGCAATGTCAATAACAATAATCAAAACGAGAGAACGAGATATGCATATGAGGCCAAAACACCAACAACATACACAAGATATTTTCATTCACCTCCGTACACTTAGCACTCACTGGTTACGGAAAAGGTATCATGAGGAGCTACTCCGGTGGATAAAAAAATACTCTTTCAGTCAGTGCTCAGGTCAAAAGCGTTAGAGTAAACTTGATTCAATAATTATACCTGCGATCTTACCACCCAGCCCAACTAACAATTTAACTTGTTTAAGTGTTAATACAAGCTATTTTCTGGCTTGTATAGAAACTTAAACAGACCTTATGCAAATCATTTTGGCTGACATTAAACAAGCTATTTGATTCCCTTAAAACCTGTCATCACAAGTGCTATACCTACAATCAAATTGCTTCCGATCAACTGTGTAATAAGGCCTTAAAAAGGCAAAATATTGCTCTAATAAACAAGTTATTATACGAAAGCAAATGGCTTGTATAATAAGACCTTTGAAAGGCCATATATAGACTTTGCATTAAGGCCTTATAAAAGCCACTCAATGCAGTTGTAGTGAAAAAAATTTGTTTGCTTTCAATTATTTAATATTTATTAATTTTATTGTATCGGTTTATTTTATCCACAGGAGGGGGCTTAAACTGCGTTTCTTTGTTCTGAAATGTGAAGAATTTTATTTTATATGAAAAAATGTTACTAACTTACATGACTTTTCCGAGGTTTGAACTCACGTCCTTCCGATTACCGATCCAGCGCGCTACCTACTAGGCCATCTCCAATTCTGAAGAGTCATGTACAAATTTTAATGAGTTGATACACTTGACGCATACTTCACAGCCTGTACAATTTTACCATCAAGAAATGAGTAGTGAAGGCTATGTGTTGATTTTATAAAAAAAAACTAATTCGTTTTTCTTTAATCTTGGTATGCACTTTTTTTGTTTTAAGTGTGAATCAATTGATTCTTGAAGTATTTGAAAACATACATACAATGAACAAGATCCTTCAAGTCAATGTTTAAATCTTTAACATTTTTCATACATTCTTATGACAAGAACTTTGAAAATAAATGAGTAAATGATTATAAAATATCACACGTTATACTTCCATTTCTATTGAACCAAAATTTTGATTGTAAATTTTCTGACCGTTTGAAAGAAAAACTTAAACCCTTACAATCGTTCATCTCGTCTTTAAATTTTGGGTAAACATTTATTTGTTTACATAATATTAGCTTTAGAAACAACTTGAATTATAAAAGCAAGTACCTGCGATTCATTCATGCTTAAATTTAACATCTGTCACAAGCAAAACGAAATAATTCGCGAAAGAAAGCAATAATTTTTAAAAGTTTACTACTAACATTTTATAAAAACTATATACTTCCTGACAGAGGGACACAGCTGTCACATCCAAAACGAAATAGCTCACGAAAGAAGGCAATCATTTGAATTAATGTGCTACACACATTTCATAAAAACCATATATTTCCTTACAGAGGGCACCATCTATGCATCTGTCAGAAGCAAAACGAAATAGCTCATGAAAGAAGGCAATCATTTCTAAAAGTTTGTTACTACCATTTTATAAAAAGTATTTTTGTTCTTACAGAGGACAACATTTGTCAATCTGTCAGAAGCAAATCGAAATAGCTAACGAAAGAAGGCAATCATTTCTAAAAGTTTGTAACCAACATTTTATAAAGACTTTATATTTCCTTACAGATGGCAACATCTGTCACAAGCAAAACAAAATAATTCAAGAAAAAAGACAAATTTTAAAAGGTTTGCTTTAAACATTTTATTATAGGGGTATTCATGCAACTGCGTAAAACACTAGATAAGTTTACGATTTGGTTAATTTTATCTTTTGGTTAATGAACTGTCAAATTTTGTATGGGAAATGGTTTACACAATTTGGTTAATTTTATCCAAGGATTTAGCTGCGGAAAATTAACCAAATATTTGGTTAAACTTATCCAAACGTCATTGTGACTTTTAGAGATTGAATTAGGCGTGTTTGTGACTTTAAGAATCAGGCATGTTTAAAAACATGATATAAATGATAATATCTCGGAGAACTAAAAAAGTTCTGAATGTGTTCTGTTATTATTGCAATTAGTTGGTGATAAAAGTTGTGAATTAAAACGTAGTTTACACAAAAAAAAAAAAATTAGAAGGTCCACATTTACTCAACGATTAAAGGCTCTGCCCAACCAACGCGAAATTATAGCGAAGCATTCACAAAGACAGTTTTTTGTTGTTTTTTAGTATTGAGATCATTCACTTTAATTTCGTGTTGGTTTGGGATAGCCTTTAGGAAAGCTACTTTTCGTAAATTATTAAGGTAGAACTATAAATTCCCACCCAAACCAATGCGAATCTTTCGTTGACGACGACGAATGTGTTATTTTCATTTACAACAACGTTATTAATGTTTTTGTTGTGGTCAACGAATGATTCGCACTGGTTTGGAAGATTCTGAATAGTCGGAAGCTGTTAGAAACAGATGTCATTAGCCAATGCAAAGTATCTTTCTAAACTCTCAAAATCAGAACTAAGCCATAATTCACTTTTTTTCGTTCCTACCTCAACAAATTTCTGTTTCACTTTCGTGAAGTGTACTCGGGGGCGCTCTATTCACTTCCGAAAGCAAAAGTTAACGAAAATGAAGAAAAGTACATTATGGGCGTGACATATGATTTGTTTGTATTCGCTGATTTTCGTCTGACCACTGCCGTGAGCTTGCGACTAATATATTTCTAACTTACAACGCGACTATTGTCATGTATATTAAGGTAGAACTATAATAATTGTTGATAGTTTACTGAAGTGGTCGGTTGAAAATGAGCGAATACATGAAAACCATACTCATCTCACGGGAATAAAACTGACATTTGTTGAAGTTGGAACGAGAAAAAGAGAGGGATGATTCATTTTACTTAAGTGGAATATTTTTCACTTCTTCTTTTGACTGTTTGGAAAGCAACTTTTCGTGGGTTTTAATCCATGTTTTTTGTCACTTGAGTTGAGTTGAAATGGTATTGAGATTCCAGCAAAAAGAATGGCATTGATGTATTTATTCCAATCCAAAACAAATATAATTGAATTAACAGGACTACTTACTACACGTATCTATTAAAACAAATATATATATGTACAGGTAGATACACATGCAAATAAACAGACCATAATGCATTATCTGTAAAACCAACTCCTCGACCCAAGCCGAACGCGCCCAAATATTTGACGTTTAACGAACAGCTGATTCAATTACAAAGCATTTAACCAAATTAATAAAAAGGTCGTTCATGCAAACTTTTGCGTAAACTTATCATTTTACACAATTTGTAAACTTACGACGTTGCATGAATACCCTTTATATCTTTCAAAATAAATTACATACAAATCAGAATAACTAAACAAAACATAGTAGTTGTTAATGATTTAATACCGAATTCCTTACAACGATATCATAACGATTTTTTGGTTGGAAGATATTTGCAAGAAAATCATTTTTTTTTTTTTTGGGATTGTGCATGTGCCATTTTACAGTAGATTTGAGGCAAAAATAAACAAACTTATGTACATACAAACAAACTCATAACAAATATTCAAATGTGGTAAACAAAAATAGTTGTGCAATTATTTAAGTTAAAAAAAAAATAACACGAACTCATACAAGCAACACATCATTCGAGGAACACTTTGGCGAGCGCGCGCTTTATATCGTCAATCGACGTTCATTTAATATTTTGATAACTTCTTATTAATTATTCACTATTTTTTGATAAATACGTCTTTTAATAATTATTTGTTTTTAATCTATTGATATAAATGACGAACACTTTCGAATATTTGCTAAGCCCGCTGCAGAATACTTTCAACTAAAGAGAAATGTCAAATCTTGGTGCTGGGTCGGGTGTTACTGTTACAAGCTTATTTAAGCAAGCCGTACACAAAATGTTTTTATTTACTTTCAGTAAAACAATTTGGACAGGCCTTAAACAGGCCTTTTCATACTAAAGCATACAAGTCTTGTATACAACTTGCCAGTCTCAATTTAAAAGTAATTAAACAGGCTATTATCAAAAATTAATATTGGAAAACGGTTGGCTTGAATAATAAAGCCTAATATTAGTTCTATGCGAGCTATAGTTAACCAAATTCGAAAAATCAGACCTTATACAAGTTAAATTGTTAGTTGGGAGGGTCTTATACCGCTGATCTGCCACCAGGGCTTAAACCTGTGATATTGTCACCAGGGGCTTTTACTTGTGATCTTACCACCAGGGTTTATACCTGTGATTTTGCCACAAGGGGCTTTTACTTTTGATCTTACCACTAGAGGTATCTGTGATATTGCTACCAGGGGATTATACCTGGGATCTTGCCTTCAAGGGTTTATACCTGTGACCTTGCTATCAGGGGCTTATACCTCCGATCTTGCCACCAGGGGCTTATACATGTGAACCTGCCACCAGAGGCTTACACCTGTGATCTTGCCTTAAGGAGCTTATACCTGTGGTCTTGCCACCAGGGGCTTATACCTGTGATCTTACCAATAGGGGCTTATACTTATCAGGGGCTTATACATGTGATCTTGCCACCAGAGGATAGTACCTTTTATCTTGCCACCAGGGGCGTATACCTGATGATCTATTATTGTTTGTTTATGAGCCCATCCCACAAGCCGGTCTATTATTGGATGTAGGATTGCCGAGAGACCCGTAGTAACGACAAGCTGAACCAAAAAAATAAGTACGATGTGAGTTTGTATGCAATATTTGTGTTTTTCTTATAAACTGACCTTGGTTAACCGACGGGCAAAACCTCGGCTGGAAAGCAAAAAGCCCATCACAGGTCACAGCATTCAATTGATTGCTTTTAAATAAATGCGGGAAAAAAGATTTTTAGTGGCAAATGAATGACTATTGCAAAATTTGAAGTAGAAGACTCAAAGCGAAGTCTATGAATGCAATTTTTTAGTTGAATTTGTTAAAGATTTCATTCACAAAAGAATACATTCTTCTAAAACTACTCCTCAATCAAGAATGATTTATGTAAGTAGATAAGAATGGTCGTTTTATGTTTTTTTTTCAAGTTTTTATATTTGGATGGGCCTTAATCAGCTTCAAATTAAGAGAAAACAATTTCCTTATTTTTCAAATTTTCATTTTCATCCCTTATAGTCGCTGTAGGGGTTAAATAATTCCCTATTTTGTTGGCATACCAGTTGCTTCGCGTGAAATCTGCCAAAAGTTCAGAGCATGTAGGTTGCAAGTAGACAAGAAAAAATCCCACAGAAGGGGGGTAATTTTCACCCCGCTTGGATATGAGGGTCAGTTTTATAAAAAAAAAAAATAAAAAACTACGACAACACTTACAGGATTGTTTTGTAGCTTTTTGGAAGGCCAAAAGTCCATTCGCGCGAATTTTTTCAACTATTCTTCTTTATAAATTTAGAAAATAAATTAAAGGACGAAGAATTTTATTTTATAAATAATTTGTCGAACAACGAAATACAGACAGATGACGACGTGGAATCTTTTTCTGAGCAACAGACGGGACCATCTACTAGCAAGGAGTTCGTTGACCAATCGAATGTTTGTGTCGTGTGCCAGGGCTTACGTGCAAACATAATTTTTCTCCCTTGCAAGCACTTGAAGATTTGCTCTGAGTGCAACTCTAAACTAAAAATCGAGAGTGAATTCGAAGGAAACAGTACCTACAATTGTCCTTGTTGTAGACAACTCATAGAGAGTACAATACAAGTTTATGTTTGAATATTAAATGCATTTATTTCTTCAAAATATTGTTTATTGTAATTGACTTTAAATTTGGGGCCATTTTTCATTTTGACTTGGGGGCTTTTTTTCATGATTTTAGGGTAATTTTTCACTTCAAAAAATGACCTCAATGGCGCCAAACCCCAATTGAAATAATAAATGAAGTGAAAAATTACCCTAAAATCATGAAAAAAGCCCTATTTTGTTGGGGACATTTTTCGTATCATAATTTTCTCTTAATTTTGGGGGCTCTCTCATTTAATGTTTGTTGCGTATTTTCATTCTCTCTGGGGTGAAAATTCACTTTTTAAATGGGGCATTTTTTCATAATGAAATTTGGCCCCATTTTTGGGGTGTTTTTTCATTTTCTGTTAGTGCTAGCACTAAATTAGTTCTTATCCCTTGGGAAAATTTCTCAACATCTTGGACTATCTTCTTTAAATTTTGTACAAGTCTGTATTGGATTCATTTTAAATGAAATAAAATGCACGACTGGGTCGCACGTACTTGCTCTTATGTTCAAGACACTGCGAGTTTAAGAAAATTGTATATACAAACTTGGAAATTATGAGAGAAAAATGTAGAGAAGCATGAAATACGACATTTAAACTAGCTAAAACAACTCTTTTGACAGTTTGAGGTGAAAAAAGAGTATGCCCTTTTGATTCATGATGGAATATGATTGTATGGGAAAAAAAATTTAAAATCGTTGGAGCGGTTTTTTTTTTAAATTAATTTTTTTATATATAAAATTCTTAAAACACTTTTAAGAACAAATTTTGGTATGCAGATTTAAGCTATATATTTATGTGTATATAAAAACAAAATTTGAAAAAAAATTGTCAACCCGTTTTTGAGATATCGAATTTTCAAAAAAAAAGTTTGAAACTTTTTTTAAAAATCCAAAAACTTTTTTTTTGAAAATTTTGATATGCAACATTATTTAATTTTATCTGAAATTTGTATATAAAAAAAATCATCTAAATCCGTTCAGCCGATAACGATAAGACTCAAAATAAAAAAATACGTTCTATGACAGGTACTATTAATAGTTGCAAAGTGCAAAATTTTATAATTTTTTATAGTAGATCGTACTAATTTTAGTATATAAAAAAGTTTAATCAAAATCGTAGGAGTCGTTTTTAAGCAAAAAAATATTTTCCTTTGCGGTTTTTTAACTTTTGTATGAAAGGTACCGTTATTTTTTCATAAATGTAAATTTTTTTCTCAAAATATTTTAGAAAATACTAAAAAAGTCTTAAATATCGAGTTTCAAACAAATCGATCATGTCTTTTTCGAAATATTTGATTTTCAAAAAAAAAAAATTTTAAATATTTTTTAAAAATCCAATAAACATTTTTTCAAAATTTTTTGTACACAAAACTATTTATATTTTTTGGAAGCTTCTGTGTAAAAAAAATAATTGAAATCGGTCGTACCGTTTTGAAGAAAATCAAAAATCAAAAAATGGTTCTTTGGGAGGTACCATTAATAACCATTTTTGAAAAATGGTTTTCCACCCAAAGAAAGCCTTTACTAAAATAAATTAATTAAATTTTTTTTAAGAAAAGTTGTCGAGCCGTTTTTGAGAAAAATACGATTATGTAAATTTGCCAAAAAAAAATGTATGACAGGTACCGTTATTTTTGGTTCTAAAAAAAAAATGAAAAAAAAACGTGTCGGCAGAATCACCAAAAACCACTAAGTACCAAGTTTGAAGAAAATCGATCGAGCCGTTTAGGCTGTAGACGAACAGACAGACAGACAGACAGAATTTTGCCACCCACTTTTTTGGTGTTCTCTATCATCGTAATATCATGTTTGATTGTTATCTAAAAATTTTTTTTTGCACGAATCCAAAACTTGCCTTATAGTACCTATAATCGCAAGTAAAAATATTTATTTAAGCACATATTTTTAGGAAATTTCCTACATAAACTTGACTCAGTTCCTGACTTCGAAAGTATTTTTTTTTTAATTTTGAAAATTTGAACCATGTTTGACCTAAGTAGAAAAAAATAGGTAATGCCACTGAATTCAACATCCCTAAATCTTTAAATGTGCCAAATTTCATTAATTTGTATCCCCGGCCTTTAGTCCAAATGCGTTTCGCCCAGATACAACAATTGGGCTCATCAGTTAGATGTTGTTGTACCCTTCTTAGACGCATAATTTTTAGTCGATGGTTACCGACACGTATAAAATAAACAGCACAAAAGCACTGTAAATTATATAATGTTCTAGTGGAATTTGGTTAAATTCTTGTTGTACCTGGGCGAAACGCATTTGGACTAAAGGTAGCAAAAACTTTAAATTTGAATTTCAATTCAAGAGTCCGAAAAAAAAAACAAAAATAATTAATTTTAAATTATTTACGTTTTCATTCTTAATCCTAATTAATTTGTATCAACAATTGGCTTGGGAAATGATTTTTGTCGCCAAAATTCAATAAATGGAACTTTAGAGAAATACGTTCCCTAGGAATTTACTTTATGGACACTTGCATGACAAAAGAAGCAAGCTCTACATTATTTAACACCCATAAGATTATCATTCAAAATACGAGTAATGGCATGATTGTATCCTATTCAGGTTCACTTAAAACCTAAATTACATATAACCGAGAGTACATATCTCTTACACCTGGATTGAAGTTTCAGAACTTACCAAACAAATTTTTGAAAGTATACAAAAAGTTATAATATCCAAAACCTGTTCCCGTTAAAAGCCTTTTTCTACAACTTCAATATCTATAGTCATCTTATTTTCAAATTAACTTATGAAATATGAATACTTTGGCTAAGTTTTTCCATTAGAAAGTTTAATTTTTTCCCCAATTCAAATAGGTGTATCTAAAGGACTTCATACTCTAAAAATTATCTAAACCTTTTTCACTTTGTAACAAAAAATTATGAATTGTCTGCACAAAAGTTTCATTTTTAATAAAAAAAAAAGATGCAGAGAAATATAAAGTAAGACCTCAATTACCATCCCTTTCCACATCCAATTTCCATCAAATTAATTCAATTAAATACTAAGTCCACTATAATCACAACCCTTTTATGCCCTCAAAAAAAAAATATTCAGAGATAACAAAGTGGATTAAAAATACAGACAAAAGGCTACACTACCATTGCCTTTACCGTTTCTCGTACTCCATATTCTGCATGACCATTTCATCATCACCCTTTCCACTCAACCCATACCCACCGAGGTAGTCATTCCAATTTATCCAAATGAACGGTTGGCACGCTGAAAAAATCACAAAAAAAAGAATTGCAGTCAAAGTTCTTTAAACTTTTCCACTGATTTTACAATTATATTAAGTACAAAGGGCGGATAAAGGCTCTTTCATATCCCACTGTAACATTTTCGATTAAAGTGACGGTTACAGTTCCCGCATTTAGATGTGAAGAGTGCGAGGAAGCCAGCACCAACGCCAACGCCAGAGCCAACAGATTATTACAAGTACAACCCTTGGGCGGATTTTCTTCTTTCTGAATAATTTGCCTAACACCCCCAAACCCTCATGCCAAACCAACCTTTACTCTCCACACGACCACAAACTGTGAAAATTTAAAAAGTTTTTTTTTCTATATCAAATCCTTTTTACCGCCTTCTCTTGAAAATCTCAGTAAACCTAATCTCATAGCTAGTAGGGGGCCATACTTCGCTATCTCTATGTTCTAGTCTTTTATCCTGCATCTGCACTGGCATTCTGTGTGCGGTCTACAGAAAAAAGAAGGCTTTAAGAGCAACAGACACTGACACATAAGAACTTCTATCGTCCTTGTGACTTTGGAAACGTTTTCGAGCGCGCGATGTGCTGCTACACTCTCCTACCGGAAGTAATTCGTGGTTTTTAGCTGCCCACTTTTCTGCTGCAAGACTCCACGAAAAATTAGTAAGCAAATTAAAAGTTTACTCTCTTGCATCGCGGTGTGGTGTGTTGTAAGTTGATGATTGTCTGGATTTGGTGGTTAGTCAAACACACCGGCAGACTTCCTACAATCGCGTCATCATCGGCTCTGCGTCAATTTCATTATGTTAAAGAAGGTTATAGGAGGAGGGGAGGGGGTTCTCAGAGGCAAGAAGATATCAAAAACATAGTTGAAAGTTTTCACATGAGCTAGAACTTATAGTTCGAGGAACCACATTTTCCTTTTAGCAAAAGGTTTTGCTACAACAACCGCAGCTGTTGAAATCTTGAATGACAGGTACAATGGCGATATAAAATGTCAGACTTAAGGAAGCAATTAAAAGTTGTGCACCCTTCAAATATATCAATAAAAAAAGAACTTTTAAAGGTTATGTTTCAATATAAAATAAGATACTTAACAGTGAAATCACAGAACATTAGTTAAGTTTTTCTGTTGTGATATGCTTTTTAAGGTGATTCCTACATCACTTTAAGACTTCTCGGAGAGAAGCGAAATATTTTCTTATTTATTTTCTTTGAGCCCCTATAGTCACTCAAATTCGTAACATCTTTCGCATTTTTAAACTTTTGAGTAAGACCTTGTAAAATTATCACATTATAACTTCTTGAGTGTGAATATTACTGTGACAGAAATTTTCATCGATGTTAAAACACCAACCTGACACTACTGTCAATCTGTCCGAGTGTCACCTTGTGTTTTTTGAATGAAATACACACACACACACATTTTTTCATTTACAGTGTGTCATGACTGACCTTTCAATTCAGATGCATTCTAAAGTGGTTACCTCAAAGATATCACTCAAAACTTCATGTTATGTCCATACTAACACTCAGGACGTGAAGAGCGTTGGTATATGAAAGTGGTTACGCAAAAGTCTCAAAATAAAAATAAAATTGTATTTTTCCAGAAATTTGTCGATTTGCAATGAAAATATTCAAATAAAATTGATTGCCATTCCATATAAACGAGATAATCCTGCATTCATAGAATTTGCATACCTTTTTCGAAATATTTTGCGAAAGATAATGTGATTTTTTCCAGGAACTTGAAGCTTTCCAATTTCGTTTTTTATTTTTCAGATTTCCTCTCGCTTAAAATAAACAGAGTATGAAATTTCAAATTTCAAGACATCTAAAAAGAATTTTAGTTTCCTACTAATATCGTATCAAACTGAACTCTTCTCAAACCATTTAATGAATGCTTATTACCACTAGTACTAATCAACAAAAATACACTCAGAGAGGCATCCTTACCCACCATCAAGAAGTAGTTGTTTGACTCTAATTATTATAAGCTTAAAACAAGTGGAACCCATAAGAAATATGAACATGTACATATACCAGAACTTACAGTTTTATTTTATTTAATTTACTTCTACAAAAAAATACGTATACACCCAAGTGACCCACGAGGGAATTTCTAAAACTAATTGCATTGAATCTCTATTCCAAGATATTTTCAATTTCTCTCTTTGTGAGATTGAGTGACTACTATGTAAGTACTTATATTTTAAGCTTAAGAAGTTATGTTGCAACTAAGCCTCATTTTGATAAAGGGAGAGTGAGATCTTGATTTTTGTAGAATTCTTGGAAGAACGGATGCATGCGTAAAGCAAAGTCTCAAGGCGTTTTTTGTTCCTTGAATGCAAAGGCAAAACAAACAAGGCATGCTTATAGTGTAGCATGTAGATAGGCTCGTACGCAGGAATTGTACTTGAGTTGGGGGGGGGGGGGGGTCCATATTTTTCATGGTTATAAAGTCCATTAATAACGACAAGAAACTATTTCTTTTTCATAACTTTATTAATTTAATGTTCTTGTATGTATATACGTACATTAGGGTGGTCGTTATTTGGGTTATTTTGAGGTTTTATTTTGGATGGGCATTAATCGACTCTAAATGAAGAGGCACAAATTCTCAGATTTTCAGATTTATATTTTCATCTCTTATAGTATGGGGTAAGGGGTAAATTAAATTTTCTTCTTTTTTTCAAACGAGGGAATTCGTGTGAAATCTGCCAACAAAATCAGAGAATATAGGTGGGAAATACACAAGAAAAACGTTTTAGTGGAGGGGGGTAATATTTCCCCCCGTTTGGGCGGTAGGGGCAATTCAAAAAAATAATTGCATAAAAGAGAAAACAAAATTAAAAAATAACGGCAACAGTAAGAGTAATGTTTTGTGGCTTTTCGAAAGCAAAAAGTACAATTTTGGCAAAAAATAGTTTCAATCTTAACAAAGAAAAACTATTTTTATTTTTCAATTTTTTAGTTTGAAAACAGTTTTTTTCTGAAATTATTTTTTCAAAGAACTTCATTTGAAAATAAACTATTAAAATGGATTTCTGGCTTTCCAAAATCCTACAAAACATTACTGTAAGTGGTGCCGTTATTTTTTAATTAATTTTTTCTATACAAAAGTTTAATGAAAATCCCTACGTCATTTTTGAGAGAAGAAACATTTGTAGTTTTTTAACTTTTGTATGGAAGGTAGGTACCGTAATTTTTCATAAATGTAAATTTTTTTCTAAAAATATTTATAGAGTACTAAAAAACTCTTCAGTATCGAGTTTCAAAAAAAAATTGACTATGTTGTTTTCGAAATATATTTGATTTTCAAAATAATAAAGTTGAAACATTTTTTAAAAATCCAAAAGATATATTTTTTCAAAAATTTTCATAGGTACACAAAACAATTTATATTTTTGGAAGCCTCTGTATAAAAAATATATTGAAATCCGTTTTTAAGAAAAATAGCCTTTACTAAAGGAAATTTATTGAATTTCTTTTAAGAAAAGTTGTCGAGCCGGTTTTGAGAAAAATCGATTATTTAAAATTGATAAACAAAAATTGTATGGCAGGTACCGTTATTTTTGGTTCTTTAAAAAAAATTGAAGAATCACCAAAAAAACGACCACCCTAATGTAGGTACATACATTTCTGGTCCTTATTGGGTAAATGGCTATTTACCACAATCTTCATTCAAAATCATGACAAAATTTGCTACTTATTTCACATGGCTTGGAAAAGTGTAGTTAAAGTGACAATACCGGGGCATATTCATTCCTTGTTTTTCCAATTAATGGCCAATTTCTTAAGAAAAACACAAAAATTGTTTTTATTTAAACTCTTTCTTAATTTATCAGACATTTAAAATTTTTCAAATTCACCTATAGAAGGGATATTTTAGAGATATTTTAATTTATCTGAGTTTGGTCACTTTCCTGGATACAAAAAACACTAAAAAGTTTATGATAAAAGGTCAAAAAACATTATATCGATGCGGGCAGTAGCGTACGCAGAATTTTTCCCGGGGGGGAGGAGGGGGTTCAGTCTTAATTTTTGTGTAAACAAATTTTGCTTAGAGATCACTAAAATTAGAGAAGAAAAAAGAGTTTTTTTTAATTTATTATAACCACCTAAGAGTTATAAAAAGAAAGAAGTAATATTTATAATTCAAGTTAAAAGTTCAAGTGAGCTCAACTCAATTGAACTTTTAACTTGAATTATAAATATTCAGTCGCTCCACTTAAACAGAAGAATTTCTTTTCAAATTTTCTTCATATTCTATTATGAAAGAAGTAATATTTCATCAAGAGAACTACAAAAGGATCTAAGCAACGTTAGTAGGGGTATATTTGAGGCTATGAGTGCAAAAGTGGTGTAACCCACTTTTTTAATCATATTTTTTATTTTTAATCGATCTTAAATAATATTTAGTTTGAGATTCAAGGAGAAAAAGTCAAATTTTTTAAAAGCTTAGATATTTAAGAATTAATTACTTTGCTTTGCTTAGATGTCTTTTGTTGCATAAATGTAAAAATAGGAGACAAAAGTATCAATTTTTGCAAAAAATGAGCTACACCACTTTTGCACTTATGGCCTCATTTACACATACATATTTGAATTTAATTTTGGTATTTCCTTTTTAATAAAGTTAGATTTTTCAAAGAAAGTTCTGGAATTATTTTAAGGCGTTTTCGTAGTGATTCGCGCTCAACTTATGTCTTACTGAACTACAAGGTAACTAAGATCAGCTCATTAAAGTTTTTCAATTCGAGTCCTGTATTTATTTAAAAGAATGAAATTTTGTTTGATTAATTGAATTCTAAAGTTGTAAACAGGCTTAAATTAAAATAAATATTAGAAGGTTTAAGTAACAGTTTAAAATTACTATGAATATTTGCTTCATAAAAAAAGTATATGAACATTTTGTCTACCTGTGATCCAAATAGAAAGCTTTTTTTAAATATCAGAATACTCAAGTGACTTCACAGCTTTTTTTTAATGTTTTCTGTCATACAATTTGTAATGAATGATGTCATAGGTTTCCAAATATCTTTTATCTTTTGGTCACAACAAGTCTTGAATGTTTCAAGGCATACTTTTCGGCCCTGAGCTCAAATCCGTCATCCATTTACCGCCATTAGCTCAGGTTTTCGAGATAAAAATTTAAAATAACTGTTTTTCACGACTTTTGAATTTTTTTTAAATTAAATTAGTAACGATTCCTATAATCTTTTTCCTCAAAATTTGGTCCAAATCTTTTCAATATCTTTGTTACTCTCTGAGATTTCCTTAGTTGGATGTTGGTCGTCACCGTCTTTTCACTATTTACGAGGTTATGTAACAATAGGATAAAATATTTTCAAAAAATATTGTAACGATTCCTGATCGTAGGTACTATCCTCCTTATTTTAAATCAATCCGATATATTTGTTCCTCTCTGAGAAAGCCATTGATGAAATTTATGTGTTTAGCATATTATACCACGTTTTAGTCTTCTTATTAAATATCGTAGGGACAGGTGAATACTCACCTACAACGAACTAAGGATTTCTCAGAGACATAACCTAATACTGGAGATTCCTTTTGAAGGAAAAGATTAGTGCTTTCAGGAATCGTTGCAGATTTTGTTGAAAATTGTATTTTGAACGAAAAAATGTATGCAAAATTGCTTAAGAAATAAAATTTTTAGAAATCTGAGCATAGTATGTGACTTGCTTGGGGGGGGGGGAGGGGGGGCTGTAATGGTTTAACAAGAATGACTTTTAAAACTTATAAACAAAAACGAGTTTTTATTTATAAGGACATTTAAAATCTTCTTAAATTTAAAAGCATCATTCAAACGCTAAATGGCTTTTTAAATACTTAAAAGCCATTCGTGAAATTGGCCATAAGTCTACTATTTTCTAATGAAATACTTCATTGAATAGAAATGCTGTTCATAGAAAAGTTTGAGTGTAATGGGGAATGACTTATAAATACTTTGTACCAACTTTAATTGAACTGCAAGACCAAATTTTTTTTTTAATTGATTAATTAACACGGAATTATAAATTATTATTGGGAGAACATTGTGACCACATGATTTTAATATTACTTTTGCAATTATTCGTTTAACTTAGAATGCCATATTCATACCAGTAATTAGTTTTCCACTTTTGACATTGTCACTCAAATGGTATAAACATGATATTTCAAAGCGTATGTTTGTATCTTACAGCAAAACACTCTATATTTCATCCTCCAGGTTAGATAAAATACATTTTATGCCTTACATTTAAAAATGACAGCCAACACTTGACATTATAAATTAAGAAAATTTCCTCAAGAGTTTCTGACATCTATAGTCCTTGTCTCAATATATTTTTAGAGAATTGTACACACATAGAAAACACATAACGCAAACCGATATCAAAGAGTTGAATTAAATGCATAAAATATATTATTTGTTAGTAAATGTTTGTAGGTTAGGTATACAGACAAATAAGTTTGTCATGGAGATTTATTATGGACTTGAAATTGAATAGCTGTTATAGAGATTTACATATGTATCTACATATGTTCATATGTTAAAATCGAAACAAAGGATAAAATTCAACTTAAAACCCTTGAATTATTAAAAAAAAAAAAATACGAAGTAGAATAAGCCATACCAAAAAAATCCAGGAAATCAAAACAGAGATGTCCTGGCGATGAATGGTGTATTAGCAGGTATAGAACTCCACATATTCTATATGTTCCTCTCTCTGTCATATAGAGAAAGGTTAGGCAGCCATCAGTGTCACAGTGTAGGAGTGAGGTAACAACAAAAACATCACAAGATTCAGCAGAAGGCTATTGTCCTGAAACAAAATTAAACCCTCAATCTGTTGACTCAATGGAAAAGCGTTTATCAAAATCCCTGACTCAAAAAGAAGAGCTCCCATAGAATGTAGAATATATCAACAATATTGTTTGTCCGCTTTTCTATGTCACTCACTCATTCCAGTTCAGTATGTCTGTGGGAGTTTATGTCTGCAGGATATTGTTGACTACACCAAGGACTTGTGAGCTTACTCAAATTTTTGTTACGCTGTCAACAAGCGTTTAATTAAGTTCAGATATCCAGGCTTGAGGCGTTTATTGGTTTAAGGGACCATTTTCTAAAAGAAGCCATCACTGTTTTTTTTTTCATTGTTGTTGTTTTTGTTACTTGTTTGAGACCCAAACTTACATGACAGACAGGTCATTGAAATGTAGTTGTACTTTATTGACGTCAGAACAGCAAAGTTCAAACCTCTAATTGCCACCATGACGGTAGTTCTTAAACTTGGTATAAGGTTTGTATGGTCAGTAAGGGACGATGACGACGATTGAAAAATACACTTTTCGCAGGATTTCTCTTTCGTTGTTTTTCGTTTGTTTGGCACTTTATTGTTTCGCATTTGAATATGCAAAAAAAAAAAGACCCATAGCCGACTTAGAAGTTTTGTTTGCTAAGTTTTTAAGAGCATTTTCAACATCAAACAGGCAGGCATCTTTTCTACCATCTATGACTATGTAATGCTTTATCGAAACTTCATGTTTTGATAAAAAAAAAAAAACTGCCGCATAGCAATGGGTTCTTCCAACCAATGAAAGATAAAAGTGAAATATCTCTTTATAGAGAAGCCATTTTGTAATAATTTGTATCCTTCGAATCTGTTTCACCTCCTGGACAATTATACACACAATTGACCCTCTAACCTTTTCTTGCTGTGCTGTTGTATGGATGCAATTCAACACCTGTTGTGGGAGTTCGGATATAAACAAACATAGGTGGGGGAGTAAAGGATATGGAAGCCTTGCTATTGAGGAATAGTAATCTGCAGGAAAACAATTTTAATTGGTAGTTAGCCAAGAGCTATCACTTTGAATAGAAATTAATTATTTTTTTGCATCCTTTTTATATTAAATTTATATATGTGATTCGATGGAAGCAAATTTATGTTAAAGCTAGATTAAAATTAATCCAATAGGGGAGGGGATTTTATATAATTTTTTTGTAAATTAACTTATATTTGAGTGAGGTAATCCTGAAATGTGCATTGGAATGTTATTGCAATTTGCAATTATAAAACTGATTATTAGCTAAATTTAATCCTTATATATTATATATATATTATATATATATGTACATATGTTATGTATGTATTTATGTATAGTTGGAAATGGAAAATTTGAAGTCAAATTATTTTAATATGGATAAATCGTTGTTTTTAACAATAGCAAAAAATCTTTTACAAATAAACAAAAGCCAAATAAGAGACAAAAAAAAAACTAACTTATCAGATGGAACGTGTATTAAATTAAACAAACAGAAATTTAGAGCGAGAGGGTAATTTATTAGGTGTGTATGAATTTATTTTTTTTAACATCCTGTCAAACATGTGTATTGAATAACATGATTTTTATATATGAGGAAGTTGTTTCAACAATAATTACATTTAATGTTTATTTGTGTACAACATACATTTTTTTTCTCTTCTAAATCCATCCAAATACTTAATTGGGATAATATCGATTTTGAATTGAATTTAGGTCTTTGTTTTTTGTTTATTTTGTTTGCTTGTTTGTTTTTAATTTCAGGTTCGTTATCTAGAACAACAAAAAATATTGTCAGAGATTTGTATCGATGTTTGATAAATTGACATGTTTTTTTTTTCTTTTTTCTTTGGAATTTGTATTTAATTGAAGTAATATTTTTTGTCCTCGATATTTGAGTTTGAGTTGATAAAAAAAAAGTAAATGAAAATGATTTTTTGCTTGTTTTGGAACTTTTTAAGGTCAATATAAAATTAACTACTGAATCACATTTCATTTCATTGTCTTTTATTTCTTATTATTTCAAAGGTTTGATTTACAATAAACAAATAAAAATAAAACAAGAATCCCACTAATCACACTCTATAGAAAGTCATCTGTTGGTCTGTTTGTCTGACACAAACGGTTCAAATGCGCTTAAAATTGAAAAAAAAAAATGTTTTCAAAATAGATGGATATGGATAAGAACAATATTGGGAAATATTTCAAGGTTAATAATGGATACCATGTTGACAAATTTGTTTTGCAAAACATTGCGAATTTTAAGAAGAACTTTCGGGAAAAATAATTCAAATCTGTACGCAAGTTTGCAACGAAAGTTCATGAAATTGAAAAAATTTTGGCATGCAAATCTTAAGTATTTATTTATGTGCATATACAAATAAAACTAAAAAAGAAATTGTCAAACTGTTTTTGAGATATCGATTTTTTTTTGTATTGTAAAAATTTCTTTCTTGAATATTTTTATATTCAATATTTTTTTAACTTATTTGAAATTTTTATATAAAAAAATAAACTTAATCCGTTTAGCTGATTATGAGAAAATTCAAAATTAAAAAAAAAATATTCTATGATAGGTTCTACTAATAGTTGCTAAGCGTAAAATTTTATAATTTTTGGTAGTAAATCGTACTAATTTTGGCATACGGAAAAAGTTTAATCAAAATCGTAAGAGTCGTTGTTTAGAAAAAAAAAAAATATTTTCCTTAAGGGTTTTTTAACTTTTGTATGGAAGGTACCGTTTTTTTCATGAAAGCAGTTTTTTTTTCAAAAATGTGGCCCTCGAAATATTTGATTTTCAAAAAAAAAATTTGTAAAATTTTTTCAAAAATCCAAACAAATTTTTTTTTTAAATTTTGGGACACAATAGCATTAATATTTTCTTGGAAGCTTTTGTATACAAAAAATTATTGAAATCAGTCAATTTGGTTTCAAAAAAATCAAAAATAAAAAAAGGTTCTTTGAGAGGTACAATTAATAACCATTTTTTGCAAAATGGTTTCCTACCCAAAGGTAGCCTTTACTAAAAGTAATTTATTGAAAGTTGTGGGGCCGTTTTTCGAGAAAAATACGACTATGTAAAATTGCTAAGAAAAATTGAACGGCAGGTACCGTTATTTTTGGTTCTAAAAAGAAATAATAAAAAAACGTGTGACCAAAAAACGTTATATACCTACCAAGTTTGAAGAAAATCGATCCAATCCTTTAGACATTGGCGCAACGAACAGATAGTATTCCGATACCCAATTTTTTCGTCTTCCCTATCATCGTAATGACAAGTCTGATCATAATCTCGAGTAGGATTTTTTCCAAAATGCATAACTTGCCATATGGGTGATTGTGATTCTTTTTTTAGAAAATTTTCAAAAATTAAAACTTCTTGGAAACAGTTTTTTTTTGTTTTTTTGGCTTCATTTGGTCAGAGTATCAAATCAGTAAAAGCATTTTGCTACAACTTTTAAAGAACAAAAAATATAATGAAATGTACTAAAACTAGTATAGACGATAGTGCCACTCTTTTTCTTTTTAATTTTTTCCCCCTCTTTTTGACCATATTTTTGTTGAGATTCTTGATTTTCTAATACATTTTGACCTTTTGACATTTCAACATCCCCTTTTTTCTTTTAAAAATTATCTCTTTTTCGTTTTTGAAGTCTGTTCTTCTGAATGGCAACCCTTTTCCTTGTGTTGGGTTATTACTTAGTTTTTATTGCAAGGAATGATTTTTATTTGGCTCGTCTGAGGTATTTGCTACCGTTCTCATAAAGAAAATATTATTGCAAAGAATTATTTAATTATATTTATTAAAAGCTCAATAAGTATTTAAATGCCACGGTACTGGCATCCACGGTACTGACATTTAGACAGTTAATGTAACCTCACTTCTCTATGCTTATGAGAAAAATAATTTCCAGGACAGTTTTAACTTGTGCCGTTAAAAGGAAT
Organism: Dasysyrphus tricinctus; assembly: GCA_963921185.1. Classification (NCBI taxonomy): domain Eukaryota; kingdom Metazoa; phylum Arthropoda; class Insecta; order Diptera; family Syrphidae; genus Dasysyrphus; species Dasysyrphus tricinctus. The sequence continues at coordinate 254,627,176 of OY992531.1, read as the reverse complement.
ACAAAATTCTGATAACCAACCAGAAACATGTTATAACACGCTTAAAAAATACTACCACGGTACTGACAAATAAATTTGTGACATACTTTCATCGCATGCAAACATATCACTCTTAAAATACAACAACGTACCAAAAAAAAAATTACTGTTGTTAAATATGCATAAATAGTGTCTCTTTTAGAAAACTACAATACATACGTGTAAAACTAAAACAAAATGGCGGTTGAGCGGGAAATCTTTTGAATTCAAAAATAAAGCTAAAACCTCGGACAACATTCATTCATGATTATTTATTTCAGCTATAAGTATTTTGACTTCATTTTTGCATTATTTTGTCAAGCAAGTATTAAACTCAAACTTTTCTAAGGGCAACATTTCTATTCAATGAACTATTTAATTCGAAAACAGTAGACTTAATTGGAAAAACAAGGATCGGACATGCCACGGTACTGACATTTTGACCATACTTTTCCAAGCTATGTCAAAGCTATTGCAAATGTGGTGATGATATTGAATGTAGATTGTATTAAATAGCCATTTACACAATCCAAACCAAAAATATATACGAAAATTTTACATTAAACAACAAAAAAAGCACTGGACGCAAAGACTCGCAGTTGGAACGGAATCACCCATATATGTATGTACATACTTATGTTAAGTACTGTACATACATAATGTACATTAGGGTGGTCGTTGTAATGTTCTTTTTTTGAGTTTTTATATTTGGATCGGCTTAAATCGGCTCTAAATGAAGAAAAATAATTCCCTAATTTTTTTCAGATTGGTTTAAATTAAATTTCTCTCTTTTTTTGCATACTAGGAAATTCATGTAAAATCTGCAAAAAAATTCAGAGCATATAGGTGGGAAGTAGATAAGAAAAAAATCCTATAAGAGAGATGTAATATACTCCCCCGCTTGGACGGGAGGGGCAATTTAATGAAATAATTGCATAAAGTAGAAAAAAATAATTACAAAACAACGGCAACACTAACAGTAATGTTTTATAGCTTTTTAGAAAGCCAGGAGTCAAAAACTTGAGTAAAAACTACTTGCAAACCTAAAAGTTTGAATACAAAAAATATGTTTTCTTCAAAATGTTGAGCTTGAAACAATTTTTGCCAAAACTGTTCACCAACAAAATTTATTTTGAACACAAACCATAAGAATGAACTACTGGCTTTCGAAAAAGCTACAAAACATTACTGCAAATGTTGCATTTTTTATTATTTTTTCTTTCATTTAGAGTCTTTTTTTTTTAAATTTTCCCTACCTCCTAAACGGGGTGAGATAGAACCCTCTCAACCAAGAATCAGTAGTGTTTCGGTATTTACCGCGTGAATTTGAGGATATACAATTGGCAAGCAATGAAATCTTTTTCTGATATCTGATGACGACATTTTTGTTTGTGGAGACGCCAAAAACTAATTCTGTATGATGCTGTTTAGATTGGGAAGGCTGAGACCGATCTCACGGCAGTTTCTGGACAAGAGAAGTGGGGGGTCAGGACATGAGGCATGAAGAAAACATAAAAATCTGACTCATGAGTCTCATTTATTGTTGATTCAATGCGCAAAGCGTTTGAGTTATTTTAGTTTCTATACGTTTTGAGGCGCCTCAAATTTTCTAATGTTAACGCAATGAGACTCACGAGTCCGGACTCAATTTTCCAAATCTAAACAGGCTCTATGATACTATATCAAAAATAAACCGACAAGTGAGGAGATGAACACCACATCGGTATTCGTTCGGTAAGGTGGTAAATATCTATTACAGATACCGCACCGACGAATCAAGGAGCGGCGTTAGGCTCATTTCCGTGTCCGGCGACCAAAAATTAGTCTCGAAAATATATTTTTTCTAAGGATTTTACCATAACACATAGAATTTAGGCTATTGATTATGTCATTTAAGAAGGAACTTAGATGTTCATCAAGTTTTATTGTAAAAATCATCAAATGGGTCATTGAAGACGGGAAAAGCACAAAGTGCTATTAAATTAAAGGGAACGTTTTGCATATAACTTGAAAACGCTAAAAATTTTTTTGGAGACAGTGAAATTTACCATTGAAATAGATTATTCAAACAAATTTTGTAATTAGCTAAATTTAAAATAATTATTTTTCTTTGCAGTTTAAGGGTTGCATTTAATTTTTTTCAAAATTTAGTACAATTGCCAAAATCAATACACTTGCTATTACAAAGCCAGCTTTTGAACATATGTTAGCTTATACCTTTTTGAACACGAAAAGAAATGGTGCCAGAAGATTTTTTTCGTCGAAAGTGCCTGTTATTCCAGCTCAAAATTTTTAAAGTATGTAGTTTTTATAAAATATTACTTTTTATATTTTCAAAATTTCAAATAATTGTTAAACCTTCTTCTGAAAGGTTACAAACTTATTTTTTAGTTTTTAAATGTCATGAAAATACTATACATATATAAAAATTAGTTAAAAAAAAAACGCTCCGTTTAAAATTTCAAATGGTAATCAAATAGCGTACTTGCTTTAAAGCTCTAAGGTATCTTTCGAGTTGTTTATATCATTTGAAACTGTATGAAGTCATGGAATTTTTTTAGCAAATTACATCCCCTGTTATACAATTTTTTCTTGTTTCAGTCGAACACACTCTAGCTTTTTTCCACACTTTGAGTTTATGCAAAATATCCTGTTAATCTAACAAAAACCTATTTTTATTAAATTCAAGATGGTGGTCGACGTTAAACAGCTAGGCAGTCGAAAACTTATGTTAGACACCAACAAGACTTTTAAGATTATAATCTTTTTTTTATAGTTCAAAATTTAGTCGGAAAATATCTATCGTAGGCAAAGAGTTATAATGGCCAAAGTTGTAAATAATTAAATTTAAAAATTTTTGTCCCGTGCATTTGCAGTCAAAAGCTTCAAATAAGTAAGTTATTTTTCAAAAACTCATATTCCTTAAATCCAAGATGGCAGCCATAGCAAAAGAGTTAGGAGGTCGAAATGCTGTCTAGATTTTTTATGACCCTCCTTAACAAATAAAATTAGAAAAATGCTATCAATTTTTTTGCATTACAAATAAAGGTCCTTCCACTCACCCTTGTACCTGCTTTTTTCTAATCGAAAGGCTCAGCCGCATATGAAATATGTCAACACATAATTAGGAATTTGATAACTGTTAATTGGTTGTAAGCCTTAAAGGAGTAGGGACAATTAGCACGCAGGTTATGAAATAGATTAAAAAAAAAAAAATGCGAATTCCTTTGGGTATAGGCATACTGGCAGAGTTATTGCCAAATTCTTTTTCTTCAATAGAACCATTTATCGATATTTGTTTTTTTAATAAATTGAAAAAAAAAATATATATATGTATGTATGTATATATATTTCTGAAACTCTCACTTTTATATGAATGCACGACTTAAGTTTTAATCTATTTTCTGTGTTTAAAGTAAAACTGGAGAAAACTATTTAAAGTTTTTATATAGAATGCAATAATTTCATCATATCCTTTAGTTTTATAAAAAAGAATCAATAGATCGTCTCTTGCCTTTGAATAATATTCAATTTAAAACTTCCCCGCCCATTAGAGAACTTCTCACCTATTGAGCTACATGCCTCATACCATCTCCTGTCACGTATTTCGATCCAATTTTCAAATCTCTTTACCTCTCTCTCACCCGAGACAGAATTTTCGGATAAATGTCCTTCGGTTCCTGTAAAACATAAAAGACCAAACCCTCTTCCCACACCCCCTTTCCCACTCTTTTTTAACCACTTGAAACTAGCCTTTGCATTTCAACCCATCTCTTTGGGATCCATAGGTTGTTCCCTCTTATAGACCAGGTGTTAAACGGAAAATGGTGATGACAGATGATTTCCGTTTCTGGTGCTCCAACTCAACACGTTCATTTCCTCTCACAGCTTATTCACACCCTCTGAACGAGGAAGCGAGCAAAATGTTTCATCTTAGAAATTACACTTTGCTTTTGGGGTTGAAACAAAAGGATTTAATTCGCTTTGCCATTAGCACACGCTTTAAATGAGCAGGGGTTGAGCTTTCTCTATTTAAAACGTAATTTCATATCCAGAACAAAATATCCGTTATAGTTGGATAAACTATATATGTTTGTGTGTTTACATGTGAGTGTAGGAGGGTGAGTAAATACAACTTTATTTTTACCTACCCCAAATACATGGAGCAATTTTAGAAAAGTCATAAATTTTCACACCTGCACTATAAACACAGGTTAACTTTAGATTTTGATGAGGGATGCATGATGGAGCTTGGGGGGGGTTTATTTACAAGGTCCTCACTCATCCCCAGGTCATATACATTTATACAAAAATAGTTTTACTCACTTTTTTGAATGGCACCCATAGAAAAAGTTACGAAATCAAACTGCACTAGAACCCCGCACGAATGCACACTTACGAGTTCACACCTTCAAATTGCATTCGATCGAAAAAAAAACTACATACCCTTTCCCCGGCTCCTTCTTATCCCTTGAAGGTATTACAGCAGGAAAAAAGAATGATGGAATTGCGCTGTTTGCAAACGAAGGGCACTCATGACTCTCAAGACCATTTGGACACAAAAAAATGGTAGAGAAACTTTTGTACGTATATTAAACTCACCCCCTCTCTATATCTCGTTTTTTGTGTTGATCCTGTGTGTCTTTCGTTTTTCGACTTAAACCGTTATTGGCAAGCATTTCAATTACATTCAATAGTTAGATGGTTGAGCGATTTATAACCCTGAGACTGAGATGAACACAAGAGAAGGAATAACGGTGGGTTGGGTGTGTTGGGGAGGGGAATATCTGCACAAACAGGTGTGTAAAGTGTCGAAACTTTTTCGTTGATTTCCAAAGGATATAAGGAGTAGCGTGAAAAAAGCTCCTAGCTGTGGGAAAAGGATGTCTTTTTTTTTGTTTTCAGTCCTGGATTAGAACAGTAAGCCATGTGAAGATTCAGGGCCGTACTTCCTCCTTCGAACAAAACAAAATTCATGCTCGCTTTTGCGTAAGACTTCAGAGTATTATAGATCCTTAAACCCAAATGCAATCTTATTTTTAGCTTTTTATGAAGCTTTATTGAAAAGGTAATATCATATTTAACAGTTTGATGATAAAGGCATTTAATCCTTCCAACAGACTATCTTCAGTAGAATCTTAACTCAATCCAGCCCTGAACATCTTTTAGCTAGAGTATTTTTTTGTGTCTTTACCTGAAAACACTTTCATACCAATTCTGGTGTGTGTGAAGATAGTTTGTTTTTTTTTTTCTTCCTGGGCATTGGATTCTTCGTATATGTAGGGAATAGACAATTCATCAGGGCTGAGGGCGTATTTGCGCCCCGGCCATTTGCATTGTAACAGAAAACTAGAAAAAGGACCTTTCTTGACGTGCTCTCACGTCACCTCTATGAGGATTGAGGGGGCCCATGGCAAATGATGGTGATTAATGGAACTCTGACACTCAGGCGATTGTAGTTCAGACCTAATGATGGTTATGAATTGCTTGGCCCCTGCAAGTAGAAGGTGAAAAATGTCCAAATTGAAGCACAAAAAAAAAAAAGGAATTTCTCTGCGTTCGGTCGTCGTCGTCGTCGTCGAGAGATATATGTATAGAAGACATTTTCGACACTGATTACCGGTGTCTGTTTTCGGCATGGACATTTCGACATGTTGGATGGTGGACGGAATAATGTCGAGTTTGGTTGGTTTTGGATTTTTTTTTGTGTGTGTGTGTCTTCCTTCCTTTTGGGAAAGAGAATTTAGGTAAAGGTATACGAAGGAAGATAAAGAGATGGCGGAAGAAGACTTGATAGTAGAAAGTTTTCTCCCAACTCATTGTGCTATGGATTTCGATTTGTTGTTTTTTGTGTGCAATAGGATCAACGTGATTGTGGCAGATGACACTGCAGTTTTCACAACATCAAGAGTTAATGGAATCGTATCTGAGATCTGAGCTTTTTAGGAAATTAGGAATGTGACAGGATAATAAATATTTGCCGCACAGAAATTGTGTATGCACAGTGTATCTGTGACTAAGACGAATGAAAATAAGAATGCGTATGTGGAGTTTGCTGAGCAAATCAGTGGCGGTAGGGTATATAAAGGCGACAGGTAACTTTATTTTATAAACTTTGCACTAAAGAATTGTAGAATTGGATTGAGTGGTTGATAGCTATAAAAATATTCATCTTTTTTTAATAGGATATAATAGATAAATGACAGAAGAATTTCCTTAAAAATTGCTGAGCAAAGTTGTCTCATATTGATAAATTCTTATCCAAGCAAAGCCCCCTAGGTTAGGTTAGGTTGAAGTGGCTGCCAGTCGTGGAGACTGACACACTTAGACCATGAGTTGGTCCATTGTGATACCACATGAATCTAGGAAACCCTTTTCCTTACTCGGTGAACCATTTGGAGCTTCTTATGAAGCGTAATAGACTGCCAATGTCTAAGTTTATCAGATCACTAGGATCATTGAAGTAGAACTCACCAAGGTGAAGTCTTCGTCTATGAGATAGAGCAGGGCACGTGCATAGAAGGTGAGGGATCGATTCTATCTCTTCCTCATCCATACAGCTTCTGCAGAAATCGTTAGCGAATACGCCAAGACGCGTTGCGTGCTTGCCTATGAGACAGTGTCCGGTTATAACACCAATCATGGAGCTGATGTGCAATCTGCTTAGAGATATCAAACACTTAGATCTCTTTAAATCCATTACTGGCCCCCTTAACTAGTCCAAACATTTAATTTTGAAAAACCTTTATTTTAACCACTAAAACAAAGGCCGGTAATTAAGTGGAAATTGGGCAAGATAAAGCCACAAAGTTGCCAAAATGCTAGATATTGGTGCCATTGTCTATTTGATACAACAATGCTGAGCAACGCTATAAAATTTCATTTTAGGGTCGTTGAAGATTAACTGTGTTTTAATTGAGTTGGCTATTGCAAATAAGGCCATCTTCAAAAGAGGGTACACATATTCACACTTAGAGATAATGTTCCAAGTTTAAGGCATTACAAATGAAGAACATTTCCTTCCCGATAACTAGGAATAATGTACAAGCTTGTAAGAGTCTTTTTGAAATTAATAATTACAGATTGAATTGAATTTTAAATTATAGTCGGAATGACTTGCACTATTGCCAAAAACATGAAAGATATCACGAATTCCACATTTAGTTTCTTTTTAAAAATTTCTCTCATTTTTATTGGTTATTCAATACATCCCAATAATAACTGAGAATGTTACCGAAGGCAAAAGCAAGCATTATTTCTATCTCTATTTAAGATTCAATATGGCGATCGCATAAGGTTCATGGTTAAGCTTAATCACAGATATGTGAAGTACTTGAGTATTTCAGGAGTTTAGTTCTATCAAGTACAAGTACCTACTAAGTATTGGTACTTCAAAAAATGCAAGTACTTAACATCATTTTGAAGAATTTGGGTACAAGAAATAAGTGTTAAGTACTTAAGAACCACAATACTTGAGTTCTTGAGTATAGTACTTTCAAGTAGTTTGGCAGAAACTAAAGTACATTCTAGCTTATTGAGTAATGTTTTCCTCAACTTCAATTTATAAAAGAATTTTTGTATGAATTTCCTCAGAAGACCAGAAATTGTAAGTCCAATTTTTTTGAGGGACAAATAATCTTTTCGAAATTTTTAAATTATTAAGCCAGTATGCGATATAAAGCTTACACATTTTCTGATCCATTCATTGATCAAAGAATTGATCAAGTACTTGAACGTATTGCCAAGTACTTTAAAGTACTGGTCAAGTACTTGAAAGTACTGGTCAAGTACTTAAAAGTAATGGTCAAGTACTTGAAAGTACAGGTCAAGTACTTGAAAGTACAGGTCAAGTACTTGAAAGTACTGGTCAAGTACTTGAAAAGTACTGGTCAAGTACTTTAAATTACTCCTCAGGTTCTGTTCCACTAGTCAAGAACGCAATAATTTGTGATGAAGTACTTGAAAAATACAGGCACAAGCATTACAATTCTGCCCTTCCCTACCTATGCACCTGTTCTAATTCTTACAAACATTCCCTTAACCACCAACTCCAATAACAAAACCTAAATACCTGCCCCATATACTAACTTACATTAATGCCCCATCGGACTACGCACCTGAAAAGTAGAAAATACTTACCCATCTGACTGCATGCACCCATATCATGTACATGTACAAACCACGAGTGGCAAGCGGCAACCAACAAAAGGTTTCCAAAGGGTACCAAATAATAATAATCAGCACCGAAACAGAAATTCCCCACACTCACTGGGGTGGAATTACATAAGAAAATAGTGTGATGACTTTCCGTATTTGAATAAAGCTTACAGTCGCAGTGCAAACATACCCTTATTAGCTATTATTATAGGGCCTCTCAATCGAAAGAAGCGCCATCTGCTGGATTATATCAGGAAACCAGCTGTCAAATAAAAGCTTTGGGAAGAGGAATTATGGGAGATTTCCCCTACGGAAAGCTATGGAAGTAAAGACCAGAACCTTCTACTAATTTCCAGACTTTGTCAAACAAGTATAAAAAGCACATGTTTGACCGGCAGCGACACAGTTTGTTTTTAATCGTGAATGAATAAAGTTGGTTTTTATAAAAGTAAAGTTGGTGATTTAATTTCAGTGGTGAAAAATAAATTGTTTTGTTTGTAGTTAGAAAAGTAAAGTGTTTTATTTTGTGAAATAAATAAGTAGACGGTTTGAATAAATTAAATAAGTTTTATTAACGAACCTGAGAAAATATTACAATAAGTTCGAAGACGAAGAAGGAAGAACTCCACTGAAAGCAGCAATGATCAAGGATTCGGTTGTGAGTTCATCCGACAAGCAAATACAAGAAACGGTCATCCTCTTGCCGCCTGCACATCGCTAATAGCAATGATGACCTAGGACCTGAATGGTGAACTAAGCAAGATGGAATCAGGCGACCAACCTCCTGTCGTTCACCTATGGCAATAATGCTAATACGGCACATAAATATGACAATGCCCGTCCCTCGCATTCCACAGCCTTACAGCTAACGCATGGTTCAGCTGGAAAGTGCTTTAAGAAACCGCCATACAAACTGCTTAATCAGTGTCGAAACCGTCGCCAATGATACCACAACTTGACTAGTCCAAGTAAAGACTTCCCCCCATCAGTGGTGAGGGTTCTAGAAAAGGAAGTTGTACTGAGATTTTTACCAGTTTACTGACATTTTAGCCAATTGTACTGAGATTTTTACCAGTTTTACTATGTTTCTACCAGCTCCTTCCACTCATTCCATTGGAACCAGCACATGATCCGTGCCACACTGGACGGGTATATCTACCTACAACGTGAGATTCCATGAAAAGGATGACAGCCAGGAGGGTAACTAGCTGTAATAACACAAGAAATCAGCCGTCACAACGCAGCAAGTCTAGCAGATACATAAATTACCTAATAAACGGATACATTATAATTACGGTGACCATCCGTTCATTATAATAATGAACTGTTCTGTATTTGAAGATGTTGTTCATTATTAATTATTTTGTACACGAAAACATATAAATGTTCTGTATTTTATTAGTTGTTCATTATTTGTTCTGTATTTCTTTAATTTTGTTCAAAAACAATAACGCACACATTGGGAACGTAAAAATTTAATGAAAGAAACTGATGATGCAAACGTGCCCTTAGTTACTGAACGAAGAAATAATAAATCTGTACCTACGTTCTGAAACTCTCGCATCGATAAAATCAGTCGAGAAACGTTGAAAAATGGAACAAAACTCATGCATTTTGTTTCAGTTTTCATAGTTTCTCGACCAGTTTTTTTGATGCGAGATTAACAGAACGTAGGTACTGGTACACATTTATTTTTCCTTGCCGCCCTCTATCGCTATTGGCATCATCTGTCATGTTCAAGTCAAAAACTTTTCATTTCATGAACACATCAGCTGTCTGTGAACTGTGTGTTGTCTGCGTCTGCGCTGAAGAATTGAGATTTGTAAGTTTTATTTTAAATTATTTATAAAAATGCAATTCAATATTGAAAATTATTTTAGCTTACCCTGAAGCCACTCAGGAGGAAGTGTGTATTTAATAAAGAATTGAAAACCACAAATTCTTGACCTGAGTTTTTAAGTTTTTTGTATTTCTAAGTTTGTATGTAAAGCCTTATACGATGCTGATGCGAAACGAAATTTTTAGTTGTTCTCCAACAAGACAACAAAATGCTTACGAAAACGAAGCGGAAAAATATTCATTGAAAGTTGCACAAATTCAAAAAATTAAAACAAATGCAAATGCAAAACAAAATTACAAGTAGCCATGCTGTAATGAAAGAAACAACAAAAATAAACACGAAAAAACACAAATTTAATTTTTTTCGCACACAATTATGCTCTGGGTAATTAATTGTGTGCGAAAAAAGAGTGTAGACTTCTCCAAATAATCTGCTACAACTACCAATTTCGCTCATCAAACAGCGTACTGCAGATCGAAAAGAAGAACTAAACTTATAGTTTATGATTTCGTTGTCATTTTTGTATGGGATTTTTCGTTTCGCATCAGCAGCGTACTAAACTTAAAGCAAAGACTGAACTGATTAGAGCTTTATAATATGTTTATTCTATTTAAAGTTGAGCCATTTTTCTCAGAGGATATATTTATTATTAAATGGAATGAGTTGAATTTTGTTTCTTTTTCTTTTGTTCATTATTCAGCTTTCTAAAACATGGTCACCGTAATTATAATAGATATTAACCCTAAAGACAATTCTGGATTTATAACTCAATAAAGAAATTGACTTAAGACTAAAGTTTCGTACTTCCTTTGAAGAAAGAACCCCGGAAACCTGGTGAGCTATCTCAGCCTTAGATAAATAGATAAGGTTAAAAATAAATATTAATGCCAATTATGTACATATTAAAAAAAAATATTTTAATGTCAAAATCGGAATATGTACCTACCTCCCTTAAAACATGGGCTTTATTTTGGTTCTTAAATTTTGCAATAGATCATGTAAAATTTAACAAAACATTACCTCTGGTCATTTTTCAGAATGAGAAATTTTTGAGTCATGCAATGCCTTCCTATTCACCTCTAGGATAAAGGTTCAACTCCCATTTCTCCCATATAGCTTATCCCAATGAGATGGAAGATTTCCCTATTTACACTTACCTACCTAAAACGCTAAACAAGTCTGCATCTGGCAGTGGTTAGAAGTGTGTGGTAAATGAAATTTAATATTTTCACTTGCCTGGAAACTTTTCATAATATTCTTTTTTTTTCAAATTGCTCTCAACTGAACATTTCAACATCTTTCCACACTACTAACTGCCATAAGCATGTGGTAATCATATTTACAGTAACTAGGAAAAGCATGTGTCCCTTTTTATTATTTTCTATGTTGTGTGGTAGTGTGGTGTTGTTGGCCAACAAAACTTTGTGTCGGTCGAGAGAGGAAACTTTGTTGTGCAAGTCGTTTCTATTTCAACCTTCTTTTTTTTTGTACACAATTTTTTTTAACTATATTTTAGTTTGTGTTCACCAATTCTCTCTGAATTTTGGCTATTTGACCAGAAATATGGTGGCGAAATGAAAAGTTATTTATGAGTTTTTAATCAGGACACAAGAAATTTGCAAACAGCACCGTCCATCTATGTACCATCTATGTATAAACATAAATATGTAGAGAGGATACGAGCATATCCTGTAACATATGCAGCACTTGGAATAAAGTGAGAATTGGTCTACGTGTAGATACGATGAATAGAACTCTAAAATCTAGTGGTTTTGTGGTTGTACTTTTGAATGGAAATTTAATTTATAGTTAGTAGTTTTTTGCGTGCACCAATTTATAAAAAAAACTTGTTTTTACTTTTGAAATTGCTAGCAGCAGCAGGTAATAAAAACCTCTGTCAGATAGTTTAAGTGAGAATTTTGAATTTATGTGAGTAATTTATTTTTTAAAATACTGAAATGAGATTTTAAGCGATGTCATATGGTTAAATCATAAACCATTCAATTGATCGAAGTGAAATTTTATTTTAAACATTATTTATAGCCTATTGAATAGACCGGTATATGAGAGGTATAAAGGAACAATTACGTGCAAGGGTTTTTATTATTGAATATGTTTGTTTGGCCCATAAGCATGCTTAAAACCAAAAATGCCACTAAATTCACCCATGCGTTTCTGAGAGAATGGTCACACTGGCCACTTTTCAGTATTTTTGGCATAACTCGAAAACTAAGCGGAATTTGACAATTTTACTTAAAATAGTTTTTGTTCCAAATTAAGTTTTCTATGGGAATCCATAGTTCAAAAAATTTTACGAAAAAATTTAAACAGGAAAAGTTAACAAAAACTAACTTAAAAAAAATCAAAAAATCAAGGATATTTAAATTTTTTAATAAATTGTGCATAACTTTTTTTGAAGCAAAGATAGGGTCAAGACATGCACAGAAAAAACAAAGTAGAGACTAAAGGCCTTAATATGGCATGTTCAAAAATTATTGTTTGTTCAAAATTGACCGAGATATTCCCATTCAAACCTTATCATTTCTTATAATTTTTCTCAGTTTTGGCCCGAAAGTCTCTTTTTCGGTACAATATGGCAAATTTCACTTTCGTAAAAATGTTCGAAATCTAAATTTTGATATAATATGACAATAGAACTATAGAAAATTTATAAAAAGGATGTAAGTTCGCAAACTCATTTTTCGGCTGTTTTTAAATGCGTTCAGACCTACAGACCGAACGGCTGGTCCGATTAACATAAGATTTGGTACAAGGTACTAGGAACGTTAAATTTGTCATAAAGTATCAAAAAATAGGCTTTCGGGCAAAAACTGCATAAAATGATAAGAAATGGTAAAGTTTGAATGGCTATATCTCTGTCAATTTTTAAATAATATGGCTTTTTTAAAATGTCATATTAAAGCCGTAAGACTCCAGTTTACTTTGTTCATGAAAGTTTTGAGCGTATCTTTGCTTCGAAAAGAGCTATGCGCAATTTAGAAAAAAATTTAAAAAATCTTTGATTTTTCGATTTTCCTTATGTTGGTTTTTGTTTACTTTTCCTGTTTAAATTTTTTAAAGAAATTTTCTAAACTATCCATTTCGATAGAAAATTTAATTTTGAACAAAAAGTATCATATGTAAAATTGACCAATTCGGCTTAGTTTTCGAGTTATACCAAAAATACTGAAAAGTGGCCAGTGTGACCATTCTCTCAGAAACGCATGAGTGAATTTAGTAGCATTTTCAGTTTTAAGCATGTCTATGGGCCAAACAAACATATTCAATAATAAAAAACCCTTGCACGTAATTGTTCCTTTTTAAAAGGTCTATTCAATAGGCTATTATATTGATGAAAGAAATCGGTTTAAAAGCAGGAAATCGGTTTAAAAGTTAAGTTATCGACGAAAAGACCAACGAATTTCAAGTCGAGACCCATCATTTATTCATCGACTTCAAAGCCGCATATGATAGCATAAGTCACCAAGGAGCTTCTATTGGCGATGTCGGAACTCGGGATCCCGAAAAAAAACCAGCTATGCCGCATGACGTTATAAAATACGCGGTGCAATGTGCAAATGAGTAACAGCTCATCCAAGTTATTCCAGATGTGTACAAGCAGATGCGCTTTCATGTGATTTTTTTACAACCTAGTCCTGGAGCAGATAGTGCGCAAGAGTGGTGTTGACATGGAAGGCACTATCTTCAACAGGTCTTCTCAACTGCTTGGCTATGCGGACGACATTGACATAATTGAGAGAGCTGAACTTGAAGCATTCACAGCTTTTGATGAACAGGTGAAACGCGTTGGTCTTGAAGTGAATGAGGACAAAAAAAGTATATGATATCAACAAACAAAGCCTCATCTGTCCATCGCCTAGGATAAAACGGAGTTCACCTACCTCGGAAACAAACATCAATTCCACAAACGACACCTTAATGGAAGTCCGACGAAGAATTACCGTAGTGAACCACTGCTACTTTGGTTTGGCCAAACAAATGGGTTCAAAACACCTTTCTCGAAAGCCAAAGTGCACGCTATACAAAACGCTAATTTTACCAGTTCTACTCTACGGTGCCGAGTGTTGGACGATAAGTAAAAAAGTGGAATTGATACTGGGCACTTTCGAGAGAAAAATATTTCGGCGGATATTTGGTCCTATATGCGAAGAGGGCGATTGGAGGAAGATTCAATTCTGAACTGTACGAAATGTACCAAGATTTGGATGTAGTCCAAAGAGCCAAAACACGTCTACTAGACTGGCTCGGCCACATCGAGGGAATGGACAACAATGCTCCAGCCAAGAAAATCTTCGAATCCCAGCCGCCAGGTTCGAGACGACCAGGAAGACCGAACCTGCGCTCCAGAGACCTGGGGGTCACAGACGCAAGAGCGCTTGGTCCTCGACGACTGGAAGGACTGTGCGAGGGACCGCAACCGATGGAAGACCGCAATATATCAGGCAGAGAGCCTTCATTTATCGGGAGCCGGATAAGTAATTACGTAGTAAACCGATAAGGGGATCGCCTAAGTGTGATCCGCGTCAATACTTAAGGTGACATATGATGCTCAAGAAAAATCGTCTTGAAATTTCACCCGAAAGTCTTATAAAAAGCCAAGCAACTGCCCACTCTGTTTAAAACTGATACACAGGCTCTTCGAAACAGCGAAGGTAACCATATCACCAAACCACGGTGAATATTTTATGCATTCAAGCAACATTTCCAGGAGTTGCTGAATGGGCATCATGAAGAGCAATAAAAAAGTACAAGAAGTAACTCAACTCCAGTCAACGAAATCCCAGTAACTACCATAAAGTATAGAAGAGGTAGATTTAGCTATATAAGAAGCTACAGAGCAACAAGGCGACCGGATTTGATGTTTCACTGGAGAAACTCTTCAAGCACGGAGGGGAAGTGTTGAAAGGGTGCACGGCCGGCGCATCAACTCATTAAACAAATTTATGTAGAAGGACAAAAAAGATGATTTTTTTTTTTAATAATCAGTGCGCACTCAAGGGATTTTGGCTAATGATTTATCACAGTTTGAGCAGTCCTGCAAGAAATTTCGAGCAATATCTCTGATAAACATCGCATACAATATCTTACCCAACGTATTGTGTAAGCGCCTTAAGCCAGGCAGATCGACCATAGACCAAACATTCTTACTTACTTATTTACTTAACGTGGCACTATAGTCTGGGGTGGATCTAGGCCTCAAGGAATAAACGTCTTTCAACCCGCTTGGTCTGGGTATAGCTAGCTTTCTCCAATTTCACACGCCAAGTTGGTTGAGGTCTTCTTCCATTTGCGTGTGCCACCTGTTACGGTGCCCTCCTCTACTGTGCATTTCCACGGGGTTGCAACGAAAAGACTCTGCAGGTCAGAGCATTGATGTCTATCCACCCTAGGTGATCCAGCCACCAACTCTCAGGCAAATCCTGGAAAATACAAACGAATTTCAAGTCGAAACTAACCATCTATTCATCGATTTCAAAGCCACATATGATAGCATTCATTGAGCAGGAGCTCGATATGGCAATGGTTGAACTTGGGATCCCGGGAAAACTGATACAGTTGTGTTGCAAAACGTTAAAAAATACGGGATGAAATGTGCAACTGGGGAAAAGCTCTTCCAAACTATTCCAAACATGAACAGAACTTTGGCAAGGGGATGCACTATCGAGTGATTTCTTTAAGAAATCGTTTAAAATCAAGTAGTGCGCAGTGCAGGTGTTAAGCTATGATTAGATGGTCAACGCGTTGACTCTCTGACGTCAAAATGACGTAAAATTCTGTTTCAAAGTTGCCTTGTCGTGTATTCGTGAACGCAGAATACTGTCCATGCGTTGACGGCTGCGTTGACATTCTCGTTGACACGAATTTAAGGGTCAATGCGTTGATTAGTTTCGTTGGCTGTGTAATCACCCTGTCAACGTAGTAAGGACACTATGACAGACTACCCAACAACGCGTTGACTGTATCTTTACGTTTATACAGCGGGTTTTTCTGCCATGTCAACCTACTCTGCGTTGACCTTTATCTCAATCTCAAATTTGTTGCATTTTTTGGGTATTTTTAATATATCGACAGTTGATGGCTTGACAGATGACGGGGACGAACTATACTTTGACGGCAAAAGTACATTTCAATACAAATGTCATCGAATTGCCCTAAATCAATTTTTTCCGGAGCAGTACAAAAATTCCTAAGCTTTCCGATTTTGTAGCTGTTTTTTAAACCTTCCACATCGTAGCCATCCTTCAATTGAACTTGACAGTTGATGGCTTGACAGATAGAAGACGAACTTTATTTCGGTATCAAAAGTATATTTCGAAGCAAATGCCACCCAATTGCCCTTAAATCACTTTTTCAGGAGCAGTAAATACATTTCAAAAATTTCTCATTTTTAGAGGTTTTGTAGTTCATCAACATCGAAGCCATCCTTCAAAAGAATTTGACAGTTGATGGCTTGACAGATGAAAGACGAGCTATATTTTGACAACAAATGTATATTTCGATCCAAATGTCACCCAATTGACCTAAAATCATATTTTTTCCGGAGCAGTAAGAAAACTTCAAAAATTTCAGATTTTATAGAGGTTTGTTAATTCATCCACATTGTATTGTTCGATAACACCGCCGCTGTCAATGTGGTGTGATCGTCAACACGTACAAAATGATTAAATTTTGCTCTTGTCAACTTCGCGTCAACGTTCATATGTTTACATGTGGTGAAGTAGTGTAATCGTCAACGTTTCACGTGTCAATACGTTGACACCAGATAATATGTCAACACATTTTTGGACAACATTCCTTGCGTTCCGATGTTTATTCGCTATGTTATCTAGTTATCCCAAACATTTCGAGATAACTTAAGTTGTTGTTGCGTCAGCGGTCGTCAGCTGTTTTTAAACATGAGATCACAACAACACAAAGCTATCCGGATAACTGAGAATTAACATCGGAACGTGCCCATTGACCGAGTCCCGTCATTCCTGTGATCGTCAAAGTTTCATGCGTTGACACAGTCTATGCTGACAGTATATTGACGATGTTTCTGATGACGTCAATGAGTCAATGCGTTTACCATTTACGTTGACCGTCTAATCTTAGCTTTAGCAGTAAAAATTTTAATTTAAGCCTCCAGGCTCAAAAGAACAAAAAGACTGAACATTCAGTTAAAGGATCTAAAGCCATCGTGGATATAGAGGTTAGGCTATAGAGACCGTATAGGATGGAATGCTGCCGTGTCTCAGCCTGCGACCCTTCATGGATTGGCAATTGGATAAGGAAGTAATTATTTTGATGAGAGTATTATAGGGCAGGGCTTAACATTTTCAATATAGAGCCACGGTGAAAAATAGATCATGTCCTTAACTGTCCGTTAAAAGCTCTCCTCAAAAAATTCTTCGCCGATATTTAAAATTAATGCAGTACAAATGAAAATCATGACTTTTTTGTTTTTCCTTCTGATTCCCATGGCTTTGAAAATAGTAATTGATTGGAATACTAAAAAACTTTCTCGCCGCATTTCATCTTCTATTGGACAGTGTCCTTTTAAAGTTGAAATAATAAATTAAATAACCTTACACTATACTGGGTGAGATGTAATTTTGCCTGCATATATCATGAAACCCTTTTTTTAGAATTGTCCTTTAAGCCTGCCCCTCTTCAACGCACTTTTTCCATTAAATAACTCTTGAAATGTCCTGAATAACCAAAGTCAATAATAAATCTTTGCTTCAGAATCAATAATTCATGGCATGTCCTTCTTTAAATTTTCATTAAATATACCATCCTCGGGCAAAATAAATATATTAAAAAAAAAAAAGAATCCCCATTAAAACTTCGTCAACTGCTCCCAAGAGTGGCTGCAAATATAAATTAAGGAATTGATGAATTCCTTGCCACATACGTATATATTTGAATAGTCAATCCTTAACGACTTCTTTGCCATCAGAACAGAACCAAATGAATATTTTGTTATACCTAGTATAGGTAGGTACATAGGTGGTACACTCTGTGTCGAAAAAAAAAAATGAATGAAGAAACAAAAAATCAACAACCATCTTGTTCACATACAAGAGTGTGAGCAAATAATGAGAACAATAGTTCCCGAAGGATGCGTAATTAAAGTTAATTGCTAAAAGCACCAGCAGTGCCAGCGCCAGCGTCGCATCCTCATCATCATCATCATGGCATATATGGCTTGGTCTTTGGTCTACACTCATGCATCCCGGCCAGGCAACCAAAGTGCCAATGGAATTTTTATTACCCTGCTCTTTGTCATCATCATCACCATCATCATCATCAGGACTACCAGCAACATCATCATCAGCCACAGCCAGCATCCAGAGGCTGATGGTAGTTCTACCATATTTCGAACGAACAGAAGTGACTCGACTCGATGGCTCAGATTCGCGTTTCGCCATAGTAATGAGTCCCGCGAGTCAAAAGACGAATAATAATACACACATAACAGTACCCAATGATTGTTCAGCCGGATGTCTGGCCATTTAAATAAATTTTGAATATATTAAGCTCACATAAAAAGGACTCGCAAGAAAAAGTTCAACAATGAGACCCCATCTCCGCATTTGCAACTCGTTGTGATTCTGAGTTGAAATTTTATTGTTGGGGCGTTCAATATAAAAATGAATAAAGGAAGTTGTGGATATGGTAGGTACCTCTTTATACCCGTTCCCATATTGAATTCGAAAAAAATCCTGCAGGACACTCCATAAATAAAGCATAAATCTTTTCTTGCAAGCAAAGTGTGTGAACACAGCAGCCATATTGGGGACTGCAGAAAAATTTCTGAATTTCCAAAAAGCCTCCTATAAAACCATAACCAATATACTACAGATGCACATATAGTTCCAAGAAGAGAGCACCTTATAGTAGTGCAGAAAATTTGTGCCAACAAGGTCCTTAATTTGTCGGACCGAATAAGCAGAAACATATATTTGCAATCACTTGTGAGAAAATCACATCAATTTACATCTATTTTACATCGGAAATAAAAGAATCCTTGCGCAAAAAAAAAGTATAGAACAATAATATATACATTCATTCGCAAAAAGGATGTCGTTTTTGGTCCTTGGAATCCATTATGCAGATCAACAAAAGCGAATGTCGAACTGAAAAGAAACAAAACAAAAAAAATTATATGAATTTCCATATGAAATGGCCATACAATTTTACAATTACTGAACCATAAAAATAACTCATCCGACAATCATATGGATATAGAGGATATTCAGGGTGTTGGACAAAAAACGTAGTGCTTTTTATAATAATAAAAAAAAAAAATAATAAAGAGAAAAGAAAAAACTTTGAGTACAAGGAATAATGTGTAACTGCTTGTGAATTATCTGAATTATGTTTTATTTTTTTTTATTATGATCTCGAATGTTAAGTACCTTCTCTTATTTTTTTTTTTTTGTGAACATTTTTCTAAGGCTTAAGGACTTCCTGATGGTCGTCAAGTTCAGAAGGAATATTATTTTCAAACGATGGACTTTATTTTTATTTTCGGTATTAAATTGCAAATTGAAAGCACTGGCTTAGGAAGAGAGAAAAGTGACAGAAATAGAAAGCAAGAGAGTATTGGAAATAATAAAGCTTTTTTGAAAAATCCTTAAAGACAGGAAAAAGAAATTGTAAGTCGAAGCTATTAATTTCCAGATAATGAGAATAAAATTTGAATAGTTCCAAATTGAAGCCATATTTGTTTTGGTTATCCAAACATCTTCACTTACTTTACTCTAGATGGCGTTACGTAGTGGGATGCTTCTGGGTTTTACTTTGTTTTTGGTTATCCAAACATCTTCACTTACTTTACTCTAGATGGCGCTACGTAGTGGGATGCTTTTGGGTTTTACTTAGCAAGCTCGATATCTTGCCTGCTGCCTTCAATTTTTGACTTCAAGTAGTCCAAGGTCTCCCTCCAACCTGGTCGCTTTATCGAAGATGAGGTCTACCTTAGCTTCCGCCTCCCTGAGGAGTTAGGAATATCATTGGAGACTTTACGAGCTGGAGCGTTGATGGCCATTCGCTCTACATAGCCTAGTCCTCTAAATCGTTGAATATCAATTTATTTGAATATAGGCTTATGTCACTTCAAAGCACGTATAGTTCATCGTTGTATCTTCTTCACCATATGATGCTTTCTCTGTTAACACAGACCATAAATGATTTGAAGGACTTTTCTCTCGAAAGCTGAAAGGGACTATTAATCTGAATGGGTTAGGGTCCACGATGCTTCTGCATCATATAGCAGGACCGGAATGATGAGCGTTTTATATAGGGTCTCCTTGGTTCTTCTCGATAGGACTTAATTCCTCAATTGCTAAATTAGCCGAATAAAACAATGATTGGCAAGACTTATTCTACGTTGGATTTCCGCGCCGATGTTGTTTCTTACGTTTACAGCATTGCTAATTCTATACCTACTACCTCGAAGTTGTACCTATTAACTGTCACGTTCTGACCAATGTGGTGGTGAGATTGTTCTTTTGGCGATGAAGCTATATCCTCGTTTAATAGCATTCCTGTTTTGCTTGCTGCTTACTCCATGGTAGTGACGGTACCGGTTACTGCTCGCTTAGTTCTTCCTATCACTTCAATGTCGTCAGCAACCCCAGGCTATTGTGTTGATTTATTAAAGATAGCGCCTTATTGGCATGGCATTTTACGTATAGCTTTTGCAAGTACAATGTTGAAGCAGCTGCATGACAGTGTGTCAACTTGTCTTAACCCTCTGGTGGTGTCGAAAATTTCGGTAGAATCCCTACCAATTTGGTCGGAACAGCGAGTTACTCCATCCTCATTATAAGACGTATCAGTTAAGCAGGAATTCTAAAGCTGGACGTGAAACGATATACCTATAGCCCATCTCTGTCGTACGCTGCTTTGAAATCAACGAACAGGAATTGGGTCTCGTTGTTAAATTCTTGGGTTTTCTTCAGGATCTGGCGTAGTGTAAAAATTTGGTCGGTGGTAGATTTTCCCGGTCTGAAACCACATTGGTATGAACCTATAAGATCGTCAGCAAACAGCTTAAGACTTTCACATTAAACGCTGGACATGATCTTATATTCGAACCGAACAGATGGTACTGAGATTCCAATCGAAAAACTCTCGGAAAACTTTCCTCCGAACATATTTTGCAGATAAGTTGGTGTTTTCTCCTGACGGTCATCACCATCGTGTTTAAAAAGCTGTGCTTGTAGCCCATGGGTATCTGCTGCTTTGTTCGTTTTTAATCTGGTTATGATTACTTTGATCTCATTTTGGTCGGGTGGAATAACTCTAGGTTATTCCCTAGATTGACTATTTCCATTCTCCTTAGTAAGCGTTTCTCATCCTTTCTACAATAAACGTAAAGCTTTTTGGAAGCTCTAGAAATTTGGCAGCGCAACAGCTCGAGGGGAACCAGTGTCTAGTGACTTGCAACTCTCAATCATTTCTGTGTGCGTGTTGTTGGCAGGAACTGAGGGGACCTACAAATTTTTGCTGAGTCCAAATGGCGAAGATGAGAAGCACTTATTCATGACAAGTATGTAAACTCTTGGAGGATTTGTTGAGAGGCAGTACCTCGGACAAATATTTTTGTAGCAGCTGGGAATTTAACCTAGACCTTTGGCATGACAGTCCAACGCACTAACCATTTCGCCACGAGATACTACTTTTGGACGCTCTAGCTCTTCTCTGAAGCCACGACATGTATGCTCCCGTTATAGTTTTGTTTGCTTGAGCACATTTGAAGTCGTAGGGGTTTATCGGAGGTGGGTGTGTAAAAACAAATACTTCTGACCCTGTGTTTTTGATGGCTTCTTCTTGACATATCTATCATTGGTCTACCGGGTTCAAATTAGCAGTCATGATGGGATTTCTCGAAAGTTCAAGGGAAAAGCGGTTGGAATAGGCAGTAGCGGTCACTTCCGATTGAAGCTGTCCAAATTTGAACTTCTTCTGAGTGGTTGTTGATTGCCTAAGAAATTCTCTGGATATCCATTTGGCACCAACTAGATAGTGATCCAAGTGAATGTTGACTCTTCGGAACGTAAAGACATTCAGAACACTCTAGGAATCCCTTCTATCCATCGCGACATGGTCGATTTGGTTGCAGGTTCGACCAACTGGTGACAGCCGTGTGCCCTTGTGGTTTCTAGATGTCCACGGCGTGGGAATTATGTGCTGTTCGGTGTAGTTCAGCCCCATTTTTTCCCAATACAAAATTGATGAGCCTGAGTCCGTTTCTGGAAGTGGTGTCATGTATAGGCTGTGCTTTCTGATTGTCTTACCAAAAATGTCCTCTGTTCTCATATTTGGCCTCAAAATTGATTTTAATGTCGTGTTTGGGACACTCGTTTGGGGCTCGTACGTTTCGGCAAGGAGCTCGTAGAATTGTTCAAGAGTGTCCTTTATATTTTGTATTTGTCAACACAGTCCTATTTTCTTTTCATGATCTGATTGTAAAGCCTGTTTATGACATCAGCAATAATAAAACTGAATTTCTTCGATGCAAGAATATTTTATTAATTCTTTCCAAAAATACTTATTAATAGTAATTAGTTGTGTATAGTTCCTTTGCTTTTTCCACGAGACTAATATATGTAATTTGTATGCACCTCCATCCAACAAAACAAGGATTTAATACCACTTCAGGAAGCATTCGAAGGCAAAAAAAAATACTATTTCTAAAGCTCTGCATAATATAAAGGACTTCAATGGAAGTCTTACTTACGTTACAAAACCTGAGGTGTTAAAATTATTTTCTGCATGAGATGTTAAGCCAACATTATTGCTGTTGCAGCGCGTAGTGTAAGACTAACAGTTTTATTTTATTTTCCTCAAGATTTCTAACTGCTGTCGAATAGTTTTATTTCATTTTGAGTGTCTTCCCTTAAATTTCTCCATCATTTTATCCTCCAAAGATTGACTGTTTGATTTTCATGGTCCAAGGGAGGAACTCTAGTCTTAAAAATATTCTTGCTGGGACACCCATAAAAAGGAGAAGAAAAACAGTGTCTAGGTATAGAGATATGGAAGTTAAGAGTTTACTTTTCAACACTAACAAAAAAAAAACATGAATAAACGCACACACCTTTACCTTCAAACGCCGCGCCGTTAAAAAAAGGAATCTTTTTAATTTCCCGTCTAATAAATTCTGGTAGAGAGCGTATTTGAAGTGCTCTCAAGGCGTGTGCTCGCGCAAAATACATTAGGGCCAGTCTGCCTGCATTTTCAAAGTGTGCACTGGGAAAAGCAAAAAGCAGACCTGCGAGTGAGAGAAAGCCTTCTCTAAGATAAGTATACAAAAAGAACGGAAGCGGAAACTTAACGCTTTGCTTGAGAGCAATTTACTCGATCTGCGGAGGTTATTTTTTTTCTTATATATCACAAGCAACCAGGAGGCTAGTAAATCCAAGAAAAACATGAAAAGCTGAGGCAGAGAAATTACTATCCTATCCTCTCATATAGGGAATGAGATCTTCTTTACTTAACTTTTATCCCAGGACTTAGACTCTTGAGCTTTCTGGAACAACCAAACCCTTTTGTGTTATTTATATACCTTGGTATGGTCCGTTGGGGCAGCATTTTAATCATTTCACATAGTTCGCCTTTTTGAAAGAAGCCCAGAGTCCAGGCATTTTTTTCTTTTAAGCACCAAAAAGACAATGGAATGGATTCCGGAAAAAAGTCTCAAGAACAAAAGCACTTCCTTGCGCCTTTCGACAGTCCAAGACCATCCCATCATCCTTGGTCCTGTTCGCAGTCGTACACTTACCGACAGTACATTCTTTTGCATCCATTGTTAGTCCCTGCCGCTCTGCACTTTCATCTGCAAATTCATTTCTCATCTTAAAGAATTTAATGGATGGCCAGAGCTGTATATAACATAGCTCCTCAGTAAGGAAATGGGAAGAAGTCTGCTTTTACACATAATGCGCATCTTAGTCGTACTTCCTTAGCTTCTTTTTTTTTCTGTGTGTGTAATATGTATTTTACGAAAGTATTTTTAGTGACCGTAAGTGAGTACATGCTGTACGTTCCTCTGGATATATACATTTCGATTTACTCTCATTTCTTCTGCTTAGTATCAGGAAATGAAAGAACTTAAAAATGCGAAGACACTCGAGTCGAGAGCATAGTGTGCCATTGAAATGTGATAAGAGAATGCTTGGGATTCCATTTAAGACTGCAAGAGCAATGTACGCTTATTTATACTGCTCTCCTATTTTTCTATATAGGGTGAATAAGAATAATGGCCTCGGATATGGTTGTCCATTTGAATGAAAAGGATTCTTACGCTCTTAAAATAAACTATTTTTGTTGGAATGAGGATTTTATACTATACCTAAGCCAATGCCAAAGAAATACATTAAATTGAGCTTTGATGAATCAAATTCATGAAATGTTTTACGAACTATAATGGCTATGGAATGGCCTTTTTATGTCTAACTGTGAACTATTTTTACTTGAGATAAAGTCGTTAAGTAAAGCATTCTGGAAAAAAATTTAATGTGAAGAGTTTCAACTTGAAAAAATCGGGTGCGCTTCCTTGCAGATATGCATATAGCAAACGAATTAAGAGGATCATTAGGTTCAAGAAAAAAAAAACAGCTAGTGACCTCTTCAAAATGGATTGCTACAGCACTAAGTAAAACAGAAAATGGACCAGTAGATTCAATAGACCAGCAACCCACAACACCAATTATAGTCAAATTTAAAACATGGTGTGATGGGGAGAGCTTCATACTGTAGCAGTTTATAATTTCGAAGTGATTGCGGGGCAAGTTTCTGTATTTTAGTTTTTAAATCTTTAAATTAAACGGCTGCATCAAGTTTCAATGTCCCTGGAAGCAGTAGTTTTTTTTGGCATTGCCCTGAAACTTACTTTAAAGTTTTTTTTTAAGCCAACAAAAGAACTTAGGTATAACTGCCATACAATTTTGTATAGCAACCAAATTTTGAGTGGGAAACTATTTAAAAAAAAAATTGGTTATATGATTTTGGTACCTCTTATAAGGAACCATTTTTTATTCATTTTGGAATATCTTGGAAACGGTAGTGATTTTTAAAATTTTGCTATTCAAAAACTTCTTAATACAAAAAATACGTAGTTGGTAGTGTGTTCAAAAATTTTGTAAAACAAATTTTTTGTATTTAAAAAAAAAATAATTTTTTATACATCAAATTCTTAAAACATTTTTAAGGAAAAATATTGGTATTTGCATTTCAAAATAAAATATAAAAAAAAATTGTCCGTTTTCAAGATATCGAATTTTCAAAAAAATAGTTTGAAACTTTTTTCAAAAATTCAAAAAATTTTTTCTTGAAAATTTTGTTATGCAATATTATTGAAATATTTATATTATAATATTGCACTTATTTAAAATTTGTATATAGTTTTTTTCATCAAAATCAGTTCAGCTGAAAATTCAAAATAAAAAAAACCTTCTATGAGAGGTAGTACCTCAAATAGTTGCTAAGTGTCAAATTTTTTATTTTCTTGTAGTAGATCGCACTAAATTTGGCCTAAGAAAAAAGCTTTATCAAAATCGTAGGAGCCGTTTTTGAGAAACAAATATTTTCCTCTATGGTTTTTGTACTTTTGTATGGAAGGTACCGTTAGTTTTGCATTGAAGTACATATGTTGTTTTCTTAAAATATTTTAGAAAGTATTAAAATACTCTTAAGTATCGAGTTTCAAAAAAATATATTATGTCATTTTCAAAATATTTGGTTTTCACAAAAAAAAATTGAAACATTTTTTAAAAATCCAAAAATATTTTTTTGAAAATATTTGTAGCAAAAACTATATTTCTTAGGAGCTTCTGTATAGACCAAATTTCTGAAATAATAAGTACCGTTTCAAGTAAAATTAAAAATAAAATAAAATGCACGCCTTGGTTGCACGTACTTGCTCTTATGTTTTAGACACTGCGGGTTCAAGAAAATTGTATATAAAAACATGGAAATCATGAGAGAAAATGTAGAGAAACGTGAAATACAATATTTAAATTAGCTAAAACAACTCCTTTGGCAGGCGAAAAAAGAAAGCCATCTTCATTCTTGATTAAATATGATTCCATTAATAAAAAAGTTTAAAATCGTTCGACCGGTTTTTTTAAAAAATATTTTTTTTAAATTCTTAAAACATTTTTAAGGATAAATTTTGGAATGCAAATTAAAAGTATGTATATATTTATGTGCAGGTAAAAAAAATTGTCAACCCGTTTTTGAGATATCGAATTTTCAAAAAAAAAAAAAAATTGAAACTTTTTTAAAAATTCAAAAACTTTTTTTTTTGAAAATTTTGAAATGGAATATTATTTAATCTTATCTGAAATTTGTATACAGGGTTTTCCGGACCTGAGTGGAAGTATCTTAGGGTGTGGTTGCTGGGTATATTCTAAGAAAAAATTGTATGGGGGGAA
Organism: Dasysyrphus tricinctus; assembly: GCA_963921185.1. NCBI lineage: Eukaryota > Metazoa > Arthropoda > Insecta > Diptera > Syrphidae > Dasysyrphus > Dasysyrphus tricinctus. The sequence goes on along the minus strand of OY992531.1, from coordinate 254,600,710 downwards.
AGTTGTCTCTCCCCTCCCTGAGGCAGGGGGGGCAGTTTCTCAAAATTGACTTAAAATGCCAAAAAAAAACATTAAAAATCAACGAAAACACATATAATAATGTGCTTTAATTTTTTTTAAAGAAGCTTATACTTCATTCTTGCATTGGGTTTTTAAATCAAGTTGTTTAAGCGAATAGTTTTTGAGAAATTAATTTTCAAAGTCAAATTTGTTTTCAAAATTTTACGTAATTAAGTGCTATTTTTGTGTTAAATATTAATTGCCCTCATTAATTTTTAATCCATTACCGAAAACCAAATGTAAAAATCTATCTTAGTTTTTGAGAAATTAAGAAAAAACGAAAGGTACTTTTACCAAAAAAGCCAAAAAATGGAGTTTTAGCTTTCAAAAAAATTATAGCACGTTATTAGATGTGTTTTCGTTGATTTTTAATGTTTTTTTTTTGGCATTTTAAGTCAATTTTTCAGAAACTTCCCCCGCCTGCCTCAGGGAGGAGAGATACAACTTTCCCCCCACGCAATTTTTTTCTTAGAATATACCCAGGAACCACACCCTAAGAAACTTTCACTCAAGTGCGGGACACCCTGTATACAAAAATTATCTCGAGCTGATAATGAAGAAATTCAAAATTTTATAATTTTTTGAAGTAGATCGTACTAATTTTAGTATATGAAAAAAGTTTAATCAAAATCGTAAGAGTCGTTTTTGAGAAAAAAAAAATATTTTTCTTTGCGGCTTTTTAACTTTTGTTGGAAGGTACCGTTCTTTTTTCATAAATGTAAATTTATTTCTAAAAATACTTTGGAGAATACTAAAAATTTCTTAAATATCGAGTTTCAAAAATATCAATCATATCGATTTCGAAAAATTTCATTTCCAAAAAGAAACCGAAATTGAAACATTTTTTAAAAATCCAAAAAATATTTTTTTTTTATTTTAGTACAAGAAACTATTTATATTTCTTGGAAGTTTCTGTATGAAAAAAATTATTGAAATCAGTCATAACGTTTTGAAGAAAATAGAAAACTAAAAAAATGGTTCTTTGGGAGGTATCTTTAATAACCAGTTTTTGAAAAATGGTTTCCTATTCAAAGAAAGCCCTTACTAAAAGAAATTTTTTGAAGAAAAGTTGTGGAGCCGTTTTTGAGTAAAATTTTGTAAAATTTCTAAGAAAATGTAAATACAAAATGAAAAAAAAAATGTTAAAAAACTTGCGGGCAGAATCACCAAATACCATTATGTTTTGATAAAATCGATCCAGCTGACAGAAAGACAGACAGAATTTTGGCACCCACTTTTTTCGTGGTCTTTATCATCGTAATGTCTTGTTTGATTGTGATCTCAAAATTTTTTTTTGACGAATCCAAAACTTGCCGTATAGTATTTATATCGCAAGTAAAGACGGTTCCTTTCGTACAAAAGTTAAAAAACCTTTAAATCAATCTCAAAAACGGCTCCTACGACTTTGTCTGAAAAATACGTATAAGGAAGCTGTAGTTGACGACGAACATGCGATTTGCGTTGTAATATGATCCGTCAGCTGATGATTTTTCAAAATAACTGCTAGTAATTGGAAATCACTGGAATCCAGTTGATTCTGCAACTGCCCTGATTTTGTTCACGCCGAAACGCGGATCAAAGTTATAAAAATTAAGAGTTTGACTGAACATTTTATTGGGTTTTTCTAAACAAAACTGCTTTCGTCTTAGGGGCCGGGTTAACGGTACAATAATGAGCTAGAATTGTTCAGGATATTTTTATTTTTTGGAAAAATTGCGGGGCTGTACCAGTCTAAATGAAACAATGACCTTTACAAACATTGCATTGAGCTGTTTAAAAAAAAGTTCGAAAACAGCACTATTTATGTATGATGAATAATGTCGAGGCAAATCTTCATTTCATTAAGCTTAAAAAGGCGCCTCCAAAATATTTAGATATCACTAGGGCTGGTCACGATGCCAAACCAAACGATATCGGTATCGGTAGAGTAATAAGGGGCTATTCAGGTTAAACTTTCGCTTAAAAAAAAAAAACAAACTGTGGAATGTTCATCCAAGTGGTTAGATCCATTCACATGAATTGATTGCTTGTAATATTTAATAACAAAATTATTCTAAAAATCTTTTTTGTCTGCCAATATCAAACGATACTACCGAGAGTCTCGGTATATTTCGGCCCTAAAAGTACGGTATCATCTCAGTATCGTCTTGGTATCGCTTCGGATGCTTTGGAGCTGGTATCGTCTCGGTATCGTTTGGGTTTTTGAGACCGATACCAAACAATACCGAGACTTTTCTGGTATCGTGGCCAGTCCTAGATATCACCATTTAGCTTTATAGACAACAGAGTTTTTTAAGTTGCATCCGAGATCATTACCACGTGATCCCCTTTTTCGACTTTTGGCCCACCTCATTTTTTGTCAAAACAAGTTGTTTGTCCACTTGAATATAGACATAATAAATGGAATTTTATATTCCCTTGGGTGCAAAGGTTCATCAAAACTTCATTGAATAGTCCTAACTTCTAACTCTCTAATGAACCACATCAATGCAGTTGGTCTAAAAATAGACCACATTTATTTTGAAATTTCACATTTTATATTGATTGGTTTTCTATCATGAACTCGTACGTATATAGTTGTAGGTATAGCATGTTCATTAAAATATCCTAAAACAGAAGGCTTTAAGTTCCACTCAAAAACCACTTTGCCACACGGTGGCGATAGCACCCCACGACATCTCTCTCTCGCTTCCATCATATATCCAATCGATCTGCAATTAAATGTGATTGCAATTGCATCATGTAAATTGTGTGCCAACGCTATAATCCAAACTGCATGAAAGGATTGGGATTTGAGGTTGTCATACATAGAGTGTGGGCCATTTTCGTTTAATGATTATATATATAGAGATATAACGCATTTGCTCTAAAATTAACCACCTGACCCAGAGCTTGTTTTGTGTGAGGAGCGGGAATGTGTATATAGATTTGTATCAAAACCAACAATTTTGATTGACTAGCCATGGCAACCAAAACTGCGTAAAATAATCAACAAGCATCGAAATCACATTAAACTTTCAGGTTAGGCATCCCTTTATTTCATTTAGGTTTGCATTGCGTTTTGTATTTTAATTGATATGCAAGGAACGTACATCAGTGAAATAATATAAAGTGATGAATTAAGTACCCGCCTACCCATTTGACTTGTCAATTTAAATGAACAGAAAATTAATTGAACAAAAATTGGTAATAAACCTACGTTTTCTTTTGTCTAGACGATGACATGTTTGGAAATCAAGTCTATCCATCAATGTTTTGTGTGACATATGTATGATACATTTTTGAGGCAAGAGTATGTATCACATTCATGTAAAATTTAAAAGACGTTAAGGAATAAACTGCTTAAAAATGCACCATTTTTGTTCAAAAAAATCCCCAAAAGAACCAAAAAAAACATACTTTTGATGTAATTAATTAACATTCCTTTTAAAACTCCTGACGAGCTATATCCTTGAACCAATTTCGATTGGAAGTCTCACCATACGTAAGAGAGTAAAACATCACACACAATATAAACTCCTCTGTAATTTTCATCAAAATTGATTTCAATTCCTACGCACTTATGTCAAGACTCAAGACATTGAATTAATTAATTGCAAACAATTATTTTCTGATTGAATAAACCAATAGTGCTATGGTGTTGGTGTTGATGTTGGGGTTTGGGGTTGTGTTTATGTGTGGGTATGTTTGTATTGGAACTTAAAACTTTTTGTCTAACTTAATTATAAAATGTGATTTGAATAATAAAATTTGAATTAGCAATCTCTCGTTCTCCCTGTTTCATTCCTATATGTTTTTCGGTATACAGCTTTAAAGGACAATGAGCTCTTAAAGAGCATTCAATTTCAAGTGTTAACATTAAAAATGTCTCATCACTTTTTCTTCGTTTTGTGATGATAATGGATTTTGTAAAATTAAATATGGCTTCGGAATAAAGAGTCTAGACATTCACATTGTATGTTTTTTCGCAACTGTCAGCGTGGTAAAGCCTTTTTTTTGTTGTTGTTATAATCAAGTGTTTATTTTGATAAAAGTTTTGAAATGTTATTAAATTTGTTGACAAAAAAGGATTCCCTCGAAAAAACACCTTGACAAGCTTTTCATCATACATATCTATACATGTGAGTTAAAGATTGAGGTAAATGTAAACACAATGAAAAATGGCATAAAAGTTTTTCTGAAATAACATTGCAAGGATGCCTGTAAGCAAGGTGCTTAATATTTTCAAAAGATTCAAAAATGCAAAAAGACTTTAAGGATATACCATCTCCTTTGCACTTTGATGTCATGGTTATAGGAATAGCTAAATTAAGTTGAGAAAATAATATCGATCAAATGATTATTCCCGAGTTGTCTCTGACCATGTTGGTCCAAACTGGTAATTTCTTTCTCAATATTGGCTTTCAGGGCAAGGTTTGTGGTTTGCTGACGTAATCGGTATAATCGTGCGATTTCAAAAAGGCCTTAAGGAAGAAGATCATACGTGGCCCTTGAATTGGTGTCTCAAAATCTCCATCGATGCCCAAGATGTGTGAGTGGTTCCTAGGTCCTGAAGAAACTAAAAATGCAATAACTATTGGTAGAACCGTTGGAAACCGTTTGAAAGGCTTAGTCACTTAGACTATGCCAATGATATACATATGTCTCTTGGCAAATAACATCAGCGGGCTGAACGGGATGTGTCAAGCTCTGAAGGTAAAAGGAGAGTCGAGTGGTCTTAAAATAAATAGCAGAAAGACCAAAATAATGTTCACAGAAGAGGTTAAACAATTTAACTACCTTTTGGCTGACGGCCCTGGCCATGCCTCAAAAGATTTATGTTAAAATTTAAAACTGAATTTTGTAAATATTTTTTGATGAATTAATAAATCACAATCTATCTATCTACCTAACTACCTTGGAAGTATTGTTTCAGCAAATGGTGGTACTGATCTATGGATGTTCAAAGTAGAATAAATAAAGCTCGCGCAGCCTTCGGTTCTCTCTCTCGAATTTGGAAATCCTGTCAAATCTCCTTGCGCACTTAGTTGAGATTCTTCGAATCCAATGTCAAATCCGTGCTGTTATATGCTTGTGAAACCTGGAAAGTCACGTCTACCATTTCGAAGAAATTGCAGGCTTTTGTGAACCGTTGTCTACGCCATATTCTAAAAATTCGCTGGCCAAAAATTATATCAAACGAGGAATTGTGGCGCAGGACAAGTCAAGAGCGGCTGGACGTTGACATAAGAAAGCGTAAATGGCAATGGATTGGTCACACACTGAGGAAACCAAACGATGAAATTGCAAAGCAGTCATTTGAATGGAATCCTCAGGGTACACAGCGGGTTGGAAGACCAAGAATAACATGGAAATCAACAGTTCTAGCAGAAGCAGACTCCCAGAGAAAGACGTGGCCACAGTTAAAATATCTATCTGCAGACCGTGAAGGATGGAAACGATTTGTTGGCGCCCTATGCCCCAACCGGAGTTACAGGACTTGATGATGATTGGTAGAACAAATCTCGTTTAACATCCTGTCTGTAGTGTTCACCTTCACCTGTAAATTATAAGGGTTAATCACTTTTTCATTCAAATGTATCATCAAACAGTTGCTTTGAAGGTTTGCAATGATTTTTCGTGCCATTTGCATTCTTTATGCCTCAGAAACGTATGTAGATTATGTTTATTCATATTATGTAACTTTTTAAGTGGAAATGGGCCTTGTCGTTTATTATGAGGTTTGGATACGAAATAACATTCTTCTAACACCAGGTTTAACAGAGCATGGGAGTAAGTAAACATACATGACGTTAAGTAGGTCTACAGCTATTGGTGAACGGTGAAGAAGGGAGCATCTTTAGGTCTTTTACCAAAACTCAAAGACACGAATCCACGAATGGCTGCTAATGGCAAATTGTTTGCTTTGTCATGTGTCATTGAATTTTGTGGAATACCTATCTTGGAAGTCCTTAGCTACAGCAGTGGTATTTTCAGTTGAATGGACAATATGCCACTGGCCATTTCTTGCCACATCCCTTGGCAAACGCTTAAATGTGATTGCAGATAGATGGTGAGAAAAAGACGAACAAATTCATGCATTATAACAGGGTTCGTAAAATATTGTTGGTGATTCATAAAATACTGATCTTTATCGATCTTCTTTCAAACCACAAAGTTCGCGAACTATACATTTTGCGATCTATAAAAAATTATAGTTTTCTCACGAACAATCTAAATACTTTTTTTTTAGGTTTCTCGTTCGTGAGAGATCGGGTAGAATAAAGTTCTCCCGCGAAAAGATCTGAATAGAAATCATTATGCATCAAGTCAATATCAGTTCACCACGCTTGTGAAGCAATTAATTTTTTGAAATAAATTTTGTTGAAATGAGGAAAATAAAGACATTTGTGTAAGTTTAATATTTTTCTTATGATCAAAAGAAGATCCTGAACCGTCAACATAAACTTTGCCCCGCATGGTGCATTTCTCAAGCCATTAACTGTCAAATTTTATCAAAGGATTACAACGATGTCGATGCATTCAAAAAAAATCTCTAAGAAATCAGAAATTTTCAATAATTGTTTTACTGCTCCGGAAATAGGTAGTTTTAGGGCAATTAATTGACATTTGGATATTTTTAAAACCCAATGTTTCAAAAATATTTCAAAATCATCACCATCACCTTTGTAAATTTCATCAAAATCTCTGAAGGAAAAACGATTTCATCTTCGTTGTTGACATCGTTTTGAAACACCCTGTTTTGAAAATATTTTTTTTTTTTTTAATTTTAAATTAACCATTACCTGTGTCAATTTAATTGAATTGCTCAAGGAACAACAAAGATCCGATGATTTCAATTTTTTTTTTTTTTTGAAATTTTGTCCTCCGATACTTTATGTTTCGTAACTTTGGCTTTTGGAAACTTGTTCCTTTCGTAAAATTAAATTTTTTTTGCTTATTTGAACGGTTCGTGAATGGATATTCAATAGTTCTCGCATGATAAATTAGGGAACGTACCATATCTTACTGATCTTAGCCGATTTGATTCGTAGTACCTCGTGGCATGGTCATTCTAAAGTAGGAACATTTTACTTCAAAATTCTTTTTGAATCTTTCAAATACCTCCATTCGTCTTCGAATAATCGTTGGGTTTCGTCTTACTACCTAATTCGAAAAATCCTCTAATTTGCCCTTTTGAGCCCAAATTGACTGGATTTTTCGCAGAAAAAAGCCTTTAATAGAGATTTATTAGAAATTGTGTATACTTTCAATGGTTCTTTGATGTAATTTTCTAATAGTTGGTAGTTTTCGAGCCATTAGATAAAAACTCCCAAGAAATGCATTTTTGCATCATTTTTTGCATTTTTTTTTCCATGTTGCGTCACGAAATTTTGTTGGCAAATCTCAGATTCGGATTCAGCACCCCTGAAAACATAAAGGAGGGAAAAAATCAAAACTACCCTACAATTTGCTCGCAAAGAGCATTTTTGAGCACAAATGACTGGACTATATATCAATGCATTTATTTTTACATCGGACTTCTCAGTCTGCTAATCTAAGGGTTAAGCACCCTTCGTAAGGTTTGATGTCATTTCACTTTTTTATAAACAGTGTTCTAGTGAAAAAGCCAGCTGCATTACTCCCCTTAAACAATTCCACCGTAATACTCGCATTTCCAGGAATGCGCATCAGTTTACTCTTGGACCCAATTTCGAACGTACAGAGAAATTTTAGTTCATGAATTAACTATTGGTCAAAATATATATTGGTCGAATTTTTATAAAGAAAATTATTAAGAATTATTCAATGATATAGGTGTGCGCTGTGGAGGTCCATAGCCCTTTATAGGGTATCAATCTTGTAAATAAAAAAAACTGTTTTCAGTGCTATCAGCTAGTTCGTGAGCTTTCCGTAATTATTTTGAACAGGATTTTTGATTTTCCAATAGAATTTTTGTTTACAATAGATAAGTCTCATGCAATACTCCACATATTATTATTTTTTTTTACAATATGTACTTTACATAATACATATAATCTTTGGTGAAACATTGTAAGTAAATGTTTTTAAAATATTTTACTGACAATTATTTCAAACTTTTGTTTGCTCTCTTAAAAATTTATTTATCAAATAAAACGGAAACTTTTAGTGTCTTTTTGTCATCGACTTTTACCTTTATTACAACCAAAAGGTACCACCTTGTCATTGCCCCTCACAAGTCACCCATTGTTGAATATTTGATTACGAAACCACTTTGTTTCCCAAAGCTTTAATGATATACTGGAACATACATGTCATATATACATGCATAATGTCCCCCATGTAAGTCTGAGTCTGGTTCAGGTTCTGTCTGTGGTTTGGAATTTGCTGTTAAAAATTGATAAAACACAACTCTTTAATTGCAATTTAAATTCACACAACATTATGCTGAAAAAGAATGTTTCTGCGGTTTCATTTAAAAAAATTCCATTAAATAAAGTGAAACCAATGTAACATTTCTAAGAAATGCAAAAGAAGTTTCAATTCCCTACTCATGTTTATCAAATGATTCTTAACGTCATTTTCATCAAGTCGTTTGTTCATTTTGCATTTAAACTTAATTCTAAGAAAATACTGTTTTTATTTTCTTTCGTTATTTTTTATCTTTACTTAGCACAGAACCATTTTTTATATTTTCAGACTTTTACCTTTAAGGCCTTGTCGGCTTTGATAAGTTTTATGGAGAGAAAGTATAGTCTTAAATTTGAGCTATAATTTTTCCAAAAACCAATCTATTAAGGTAATTAAATTATAGATTTTTACTTCCTAACAATAAAATCAATCTTTAATGGCATCGTACCTTAATTTCAACGAATCTTATCCTTCCAAAGATTCTTAAGGTATACCAAGACTAAGTTATCTAATGTCATCGCATAGCCCAAAATGATAAATTTATGATGATATTTCTCATCAAGATTTGTATGTACTTAAAAACCACTGAAATGTTTTACAACCAATTCATCATCTTCTCTTTGCTTCTATAGTCGGTATAGGTTTGAGTAAAATAGCTTCAATTTTATGTTCCAAAAGAACAACAAAAAAATAACAATAAAGTGTCGTGTCTAAAGCTATTAGTTTTAGAGATAGGTAAGTGCTTGTATATTGTTAGGTCGTCGTCGTCGATGTCCTCGTCATTTTCGTCCTTGGCCTCCGACAAAGTATCTTCTATATATGTATGCCCAACATCCTTTCCACGTGCCATTCTCGAGTGATAATCATTTTCAATGAAAATAATTACGTTTAATGGAACATCGTTTAAGATCAATTACGGTTCGACAATAAAAAGACAAAGTTGAAGAAGACTCTTTTGCCATCGCCCTTGGCTGAAATCAGCGCCGATCGCCAGCGTTATTACATTGCCTTTGCAATGATGCTACGGGCTACGCTGGCTGTTAAGTTTAATTTTTTGTGATATCGATTTTGATTTTGATTGCATTAAGTAAATGATTTGGAAATTGAATGGCCAGTCGATTGGAATAATGAAGGTTGTAAATTTAACAACGAAGTACCTTTTCGATTTTTTCTGTTTGTTCTTCTTTTATGTGTGTGGCACGATTTTAGGATACTGGATTAGCTATAGGAAGCACGAAGTTCCTTGGATAATAAAATTTTCAATAACTGATAAGGAAATTTATAAGAATAATAAAATATTATGATTTTTATATCCTTTTTTCTGTAATTCTTAATTGAAGATAGTTGTTTTGTTATTCTCCATTATTTGAAGGTCATTTTCCTTGTGTATAATCCTGACATGACAATTGTTTGTACATTTTGTCATATCATATCAGTTTTTTTGTTCTCTTCTTTTTTTATGACATAAATTACAAGCGTGTTCCCAATTGCTTTTGCTTCCGCGTCAGACATAAATAAAAGAGAAAGCTATTGCCTTCCTCATTGCGAACCCTAAATGCTTCGCTTTAGCTGACATCTGTGAATAAGGACATCCCATTATGATTAAATGTGAACTGTTAGTGAGATTCTGTAGGAGAATGTTCCATCAGTGCTCATGTTAATTTGAATTTTTTGTTTGTGTGGAATCGTTTTTTTTTTTATTTATTTTTTGTTGTTGTTTTCTTTATCACATCCTGATGTTCATTTTGGTTTTGTATTTTATCCCACAAAAGTCACAAAGTATCTTCTCTGACAGGAAAAGTCTGTTAATCGTCACGTTTCACGATAAGTCCATTTACCGTGCCTTTCGTTTCAAAGGACTCTTTCGCTCTCGTTTACTCGTTTCGGGAAGATGAATAATGATTGTCTTTTACTTGGTTCGCTGTAGAAATAGCAGTTTATGAGGGGAAAGGAGATATTTGCATGCTTAAAAAAATAAAATAAATATGACTGGAGATAAAATAAGATAAGCTAAACATAGGTACCTACTTGACTCCTTGGTTCGACATAAATGACAAAAATTAATTTAATGAAGGAATTTATATAGATAGGTACTTACTACAAGTTAATGCCAAATAGAAGGTGTTTTGTTGAGTTATCTTATTGCTTAGCATTCTTAAAGCTATTGACATTGCAACGGTGAAAATGAAAGCAATCGTTTAAAGATTAAAGTTAAATTAATATAAATTAGTTAAGTTATCTGACATATCGTGAATAACCATGGCCTAGTAACTTAAAACTCTCAACTACTCTTGAGTGCAAATTCTAAGTTTTTTTTTTCCCCAAATCCGAACAGCAAAAATGAAAAGCGATTTCTCATAAAAAGAGATAAAGAGAAAATTTGCCACTTCCGGGCAGGAGACATAAGATACACCTGAAAATTTTTTTTTTGTTTGTCGGTCGCAGAGTTTGGGAAGCGATCAATAGACAGCCCAATGTCCAACACACTGGTCTTTCCGCCACAGGGTAACTGCCTGAACAGAATGCAAGACGAAAATGGAATAAATGTCTAAAATGCTGCAGCCGGAGCTGAAAGAGTTGAACAATTTTTAACTTTTACTGCAGCATTTTTGACATCTACTGCAGCATTCTGACTATTCCAGCTGCGTCTTGCATTCTGTTAAGGCAGTATGTTAAATTAAAAAATTAGGAGTATTATTTTCTTGATTATTGCCGTTAATTAGTTTTTAAAATTTTGAATTTGTCATTCTATGTTTTCTATGTTTTTTTTTGAAAAAGTTGATAAAACTTCTAAAATTTATTATTTTTGTGCTTAGTAATTTGCCTTTGATTAGTAGTTAATTGGTTGTGATAAATTCAATTTTATCGTGCGATGTTTTCTATGTTTTTCTTGCTTTATTTTCTTAAATTCATATGAAATCAGCAAAGAGCTCCGGAAAGTTCGAACGTTTTATATTGAAATTTTAATTGATCAATAATTTGTCGTACAATTTTTTCTATGTTTTCCGTGATAAGTCCTTTAATATGAAGTAACATTCAAAAAGAATTTAAAATTGATAACGTTGAACTGTTGTGGCTTTTTTACGTTTTTGCTGGGTCAAATGAGGTAGTTTCGTTGAAAAATACATACAAAACATCGTACAAAAAAAATTTAATTTTTCACAACTAATTAAGGACTAATAGACGACAAATAATTAAGCAATAAAATGTAAAATTTTATAAGTTGTTACGATTTTTTGAAAAAGACATAGAAAATATAGAACAAAATATTCGAAATTGTCGAAACCTTTTCTACTAACGACTAATTTACTATGAATTATTAAGCCATAAAATATTCGGTTTAAGCCGTTTTTACCCCTTTTGAGGTGGTGCTATGTTTACTCGATTTGAAGTTAGCAAGGAACCCGAAGAACGTAGAAAGCATTGCATGACAAGTTTGAAATTGTCACAATTTATAAAGACTTTATAAAGACTAGTTAACGTGAAACCATTAAGTACTAGCAGCTTTTACCTCATTTTTAGGTTGTGGTTTGCTAACTTGATATCAAGCTAATTAAATATCCAAATAAAATATAGAAAACATTGCAGGATTGAATTCAATTTTTCACAACTAATTAAAGACTTACTAATGCCAAATTATTAAGCTGTAAGACATTAAGATGTGCGTGAAGCTAGCACCGCCATTTTGGATTTTCAAAAAAAAAAAACAAGGTTGTGCTGTAATGTGCCCAACTTGTGCTGCTATGTGCAGTATTTAAAAAAAATCGTACTAAGGGTTTGGTTTTTAGAGGGTACCCATTTTTTTAGTGTGAAGTTAGCACCGCCATTTTTGATTTTCGAAAAAAGAAAAGTTGTGCTGTACTGTGCTCAACTTTTGCTGGCATGTGCCGTAAATATTTTTGAAAAATTCGCAAATTTGCTAATTTTACGAATGAAATTTTTGGGAAATTTCAGAATTTCTTAAATAAAATGTTGTGCTGCATTGTGCTCAAAAAATGATACTGAGAACCAAAAAGAAAAAAACAAAAATTTGCTTAGTTGTATCTATTATGGCCAAAACTAAACTTTGCAAAGGGCTATAGCGTGAAGTTAGCACCGCCATTTCCGATTTTCAAAAAAATAAAAGTTGTGCTGTATTGTGCTCAACTTGTGCTGGCACGTTCCGTAAATATTTTTAAAAAATTTGCAAATTTGCAAATTTTACGAATAAAAATTTTTCAAATTTTGCAATTTTGTAAAAAACCAAAATTGAGCTGTTTTCTGCACTATTTGCACTGCCATATTCCGAAGAGAAAACAAAGAATTCGCATATTTGTAACTTTAACGGCAAAAAAACAGTTTTGCGAAGCGTGAAGTTAGCACCGCCATTTCCGATTTTCAAAAAATTAAAAGTTGTGTGCTATATTGTGCTCAACTTGTGCTGGCATGTGCCGTAAATATTTTTGAAAAATTCGCAAATTTGCTAATTTTACGATTGAAATTTTTGCGAAATTTCATAATTTCTTAAATTAAAAGTTGGGATGCATTGTGCTCAAAAAATGATACTAAGAACCAACAAGAAAAAAAACAAAAATTCGCACAAATGCATCTATTATGGCCAAAACTAAACTTTGCAAAGGGCTATAGCGTGAAGTTAGCACCGTCATTTCCGATTTTCAAAAAAAATAAAGTTGTGCTGTATTGTGCTCAACTTGTGCTGGCTTGTGCTGTAAATATTTTTGAAAAATTCGCAAATTTGCTAATTTTATTTTAATTTAATTAATTTAATTTTTTTTTTTTTTGAAAATCCAAAATGGCGGTGCTAACTTCACGCACATTAAGTATAAAAGTTCTGGCCGCTTTTCGAGCTATGTCAAATTAGCAAAGCACCCAAAAAAAACATAGAAAAATGTGAATGACAAACTCGAAACTGTCAACAGCAAATTATCCACCTACCCATTTTTCGATATATAAAAGTTGGTTTGTTAGCTCGGTACTCATAGAAAACAAATAACCAGAAAACACATGGAAAACATCGCACGACAAATTGATTTTTCTCAACTAATTGAAGGCTTGCTAAGCACTTAAATATAAAACTTTAGAAGTTTTTACCACTTAAAAAACATAGAAAACATAGGATGACAAATTCGAAACTGTCACAACTAATTAACGACAAACCATGCACTTTTTATCCGTGAGAGTTGCTTTGCTAACTTGATATCAAGTTAGCAAAGCAGCCAAAAAATCATAGAAAACAGTGGACGAAAAATTCGAAATGCTCACAACTAATTATCCACCTACCCACTTTTCGATTCATCAAAGTTGCTTAAAAATAAATATTATTGAAAGGGCCAAAACTTGCGCAGCCAACGAAAATCACCTTCCTTTATATCCGAGTTGTATTTTGGACCCATTTATTACAAAGACATTAAGTTCTAACTTCTTGTACCATTGAACAAAACTTACACACGTAGCAATACCTACCCATTTTAGTTGACGTCAAATCGTTGTCATTCCACAAAACTTGCAATCTGTAACTTGTGATACACAAGATAAGAATTTACAAAACAATTCAAAAAAGCTGGAGGTACTTTTTCCAGTAAAACAATTGCAGACGAAAGACTTTTTATGATTTTAAGAAAGAAAGTCGGAGACAAAACGGAACCCTGGGGCACACCAGAAACTACAAACTTGACCCATCCAATAAATTTGTATTGAGTGGTCCGAATAGTAATTTTTTTTCAAGCGAGGCAGAGATTCTTCAACAGCGAACGCACGCATTTTCGATAAGTGAGCTTCATTCCGAACTATGTATGTCAAGCGCTTTTGAAATATCCAGTGCAGTAATTTTATTTTCTCCACAGTGCGAAAGCCCCGAAAGCAGCTCTATAGGTCATTAAAAATACTTCTTAAACTGATGGCTAATTAGCGTTGGACAGAAGGTAGGTAAGCGCAATTAGATGAGATGGAGCTATATAAAGCTTCATCTTTTAAGGGACAATCTGGGAAATAATGTTGTTTTCCATCCACTCGAAAAAAAACCAGCAGAGTAGGATAGATGGAAAAGCATTATGCTTTGGTTTTGCCAACGTTGAAGAATACTTCTGCAGAAAAATGGGATGGGTACTATCTATACCAGTGGACTTGTGTACGTTGATATCCTCTTTAAAACTCTTGCAATTCTTCCATTTTTAAAGCAAATCAGTGCTATGAAATTGTTTGTGTTCTCAAGTACTATAGGAAGAGCCATATTCATAACATTTCTCTAGTAGCGTCAGATAAATTGCAAACGATGTGGTTTTTTTTTCTAGCAAGCTGACATAAGAAAAGCGTACAACTGAAAATCTGAACTATCTTTGGGACATGAATTTGTTTTTTAATTTCGACCTTCATACAGGTCCTTGCAGCTTATTTAAAACTAATTCCGGTTTTTCTCAGTGAAGTTCGTTTTCAAATACAGAAACATAATTCTCTAACCCTGATAGCCTTTTTACAAGCCCAAATAAAACTTTGAATTTGTTGTTTTATCGTCTGTTAAGCACTTGTGCCTTTAAGTCAAGTCCTGATTGACGATACCTGTGTCCGGTTCGTACTACTAAAGGACTTAAAATAAATACAATAATTGATGTGTAGTCGACATGAAGACACCAATCAGTGCTTCCCTAGTTCCTACAAAGCCCCCAACTCATTACTAAGAACAATTTAGCTAAATTGCTTTTAATGTGCCCAAGAATAATTTTTCGTCAATTTAATTTGTTGCTATCGTTAATTTATTGTTGGAAGATTGAGAATTTAAGTAAAATAATTTTTATTTTATTTTTCAACTTTGAAATGTCTAGACGTGCCTTATGAAATATTGAATTCAGAACAACTTATAGACATCAAAGTATAACTGACCTTGTCGCTTCTACATATTAATTCGGAGAATGTTGTATAGATACTATGTACTTTCCTCAAAGATACGTATTCTCAACAACCTCAGGATATAATTTTTTATATCAAAACCTGGAATTAATAAAAAACTGCTTTGAGGTTAGGTTCTTCAAAAATATCGAGCACAGTTTTAATGCTTAACTTTGGTAAATGCATTCTCATCAGTTTCAGTACAATTTTCCCTTTAATCATTCTTAAAAAGAAACAAAATAACAGAACAATGGCTTACGGTGTAATTTGATTAATTTAATATACCTTACACTGAAGGATTTTCATTGTGAGCTGAGCCGACATAGCCACACATGCCATCACATTTATTGCGAAAAACTGGCCCAATTTATAGTATAAGGTCCGTCAGAGTGGTAAACCAAATTATAACGATTCCTCATACATCATAATCACTGTACAATTGTGGGTGTCGCTA
The DNA here is from genome assembly GCA_963921185.1 of Dasysyrphus tricinctus. Taxonomy (NCBI): domain Eukaryota; kingdom Metazoa; phylum Arthropoda; class Insecta; order Diptera; family Syrphidae; genus Dasysyrphus; species Dasysyrphus tricinctus. Next base: position 254,584,941 of record OY992531.1, on the reverse strand, counting down.
TTGGATAAGGCAAGGCTAACCCGCAATGTTTTACTATGCCATTGAGCTTTTTATATGTAGGTAATTCACCACCCCCCGCATCCATCGGCGAAAACATCAACATCCGAACGGAGTATTAAAAATGACATAATTTCGACGCATCGCTGACAGTCCAATCAATCGTAAACGACCACGCAAAACCAATTTTAATGAAAATGTCATCAGAGATTGACATAGGACATCACATTTTTATTTTTTTTTATGTTCGTCCCTTTTCAGGATATTTTTTTTTTATATTTTTTTTTGGTTTTTACCGCACCAGCTATACAGCTCGAGTAACATGAATTGTGGTTTGTATAGGGTAAAGCTTCACTTATTGCATTTTTATGTTTTGCTATGGGTGGGTCACAGGAGGGGGTGGGGTGGGGGGTTTGTTATAGGAGGACTTTAATTTTAACGCCCCTCGTGTCGTCGTCGTCGTCGTCGTTGGTCGGTTGAAGAGCAGTGATGAGCATTTGATTCTTACGATCGCACATAGCTATATCATAACAATAGAACGCGAGGACGAGGGTCAATTCAACGACGACGTTTTATGTGAATAATTTAATATGCTGTCATTGTGGTGAATGCTCTCCCGTTTGATTTTGTGTTCTCCATCAGCTTATACGAGATATATGTGCTGGACAACATGATGGAGCCATCAGTGGGTACAGTTTCAGATTTTTTTTTATGATCGCGGACATAATAATTGAACTTTTGTTGATACTTAATTGCGATGAACTTAGGTTAGGTTGTTACACACAAAATACAATATAAAGAGTACTACATATACCTACATAGCATCAGTAAGTATAGCAGTGCTGGGTGAGTATAATAGCATAAAAGTTTTATAACCTCAAACGCGAGCAAATATTGTGGGATTGATGGATCAATAAAAAAGGATGTCACGATTGTTGTCATGGTTAATGTCACAATGGCATTCAATAACTGGATTTTATGTGAAGGAATTTTTTGATTGAAGTATGTCCTTTACCAAAGAAATAGAGGTACTGTTGGTACCTATATTACTGTGTGTGAAATGTCAATTGTAAATTTCAAATTTAAATGCTTATTGCTTGGGATATTAAATTTTTTGTAAATGTCGTGTAAAATTTGTTTAGAACGGTTTGGTAATGAATGTTTTATATTAAAGGAACAAATGTAACGGAGCATTAAGTCCATGTCATAAATTAAGAACGAAATAAGCTAAGCTTTATTTTATATTTTTTATAAGTAGGTAGGTACCTACCTACATTTCTCCTTAAAGTCTTTGGCTAGTATTAAAATAAAATTGTTTCAGGCATGGTGGTGGGCTCATCAGTTAGATGCCACCATACCCAATCTAAGACGCAATGTTTTTGTCGATGGTTACCGACATGTGCATATAATACTCAGTGAAAGAACTCACTGAGAATTATATACGTGTCTAAGGAACACGCCTGGCCACGGGTATAACAACAACAAGTCTAAGTGCATAACTTTAACCAAAGTTCCTTAGACACGTATATAATTCTCAGTGAGTTCTTTCACTGAGTATTATATGCACATGTCGGTAACCATCGACAAAAACATTGCGTCTTAGATTGGGTATGGTGGCATCTAACTGATGAGCCCACCACCATGCCTGGGCGAAACGCACTCATTGGAGTAAAGGCCACAATAACCTTTATTATTGAATTTTATTCATGAAACTCCACAAAAAGAATATATTTTGGAATTATTATTGATAGTTTTTAACTATTAATAATTTTTTCTTTTTGTTTTCTTTTAAATAATTATTCTTAATTAACTTCGCCTGGCCACGGGTATAACAACAACAAGTCTAAGTGCATAACTTTAACCAAAGTTCCTTAGACACGTATATAATTCTCAGTGAGTTCTTTCACTGAGTATTATATGCACATGTCGGTAACCATCGACAAAAACATTGCGTCTTAGATTGGGTATGGTGGCATCTAACTGATGAGCCCACCACCATGCCTGGGCGAAACGCACTCATTGGAGTAAAGGCCACAATAACCTTTATTATTGAATTTTATTCATGAAACTCCACAAAAAGAATATATTTTGGAATTATTATTGATAGTTTTTAACTATTAATAATTTTTTCTTTTTGTTTTCTTTTAAATAATTATTCTTAATTAACTTCGCCTGGCCACGGGTATAACAACAACAAGTCTAAGTGCATAACTTTAACCAAAGTTCCTTAGACACGTATATAATTCTCAGTGAGTTCTTTCACTGAGTATTATATGCACATGTCGGTAACCATCGACAAAAACATTGCGTCTTAGATTGGGTATGGTGGCATCTAACTGATGAGCCCACCACCATGCCTGGGCGAAACGCACTCATTGGAGTAAAGGCCACAATAACCTTTATTATTGAATTTTATTCATGAAACTCCACAAAAAGAATATATTTTGGAATTATTATTGATAGTTTTTAACTATTAATAATTTTTTCTTTTTGTTTTCTTTTAAATAATTATTCATAAAATTGTTTCTATAAAATTTAAGGTTAACGATATCAAACGTAAACAAGCGCAAGTGAAAAGCTAAGGTTTTCTTGAAGAGGCTCAACCCAACCAATAGTGAACAAGCTAGAGGCCACTTTGACTGGGCCGCATTTCACTTGATGCAAGGCTCAAAGTCTTTTTAATTTGGACTTCCTTAGTAAGAAGACCCAATCTGGCAAGGGTTATTCCAAGTGTACCATTTCTTAATATAGAGTTTTAAAAGTGAAAGCACGGCACTTCATTAATATTAGAGATACTCTTTAAGGATTTGTCCCTTTCTCACACGGGGCAGTAAACCAAGAAAAAACATTTTAGGTAAAATTGGATGGACTCGGATTCAAACCCAAAACTCCAGCGTCAAGGTTCAACTTATTGGATTTATTTCATAGTAAAATTATTCCCGCACAATTCGGCTTCGCAGATGCTAGTTTTGGTCCTGGTAAATTACACTTAAATGTTTATGAACGCAAAGAAGATGAAAAGATAAATGTTTTTCGTCTATGTGGCTTACATGAAAACGTTCTACTAGCAAGACATTATGTTCATTCGTGTACTTCCGAAACAAATTTCTACGAATTTTAGTACAAGTTTTTTGTATATGAACTTTGAGTGTGTGAAGTAAGCCCCCCTTTTTTGAATTTGGTTTTTGAAAGTTTTTCCAGATTGCCTCCGATTTGTTTCGGATTGTTCCAAATTTTTTTTGAAAATAGTCACTAATGGGGACTTAAGCCTAGGTTTAGCCCCCCCTTTTTTCGAAAATCGAATATTTTGAAAGATGTTTGTTTAGCGCATATTAAAAAGATTAAACTTTGGACAAAACAAACCGCCTGGCTCCCACCTCCAAAATCAAATATCTCAAGTGCTAAATGGCTCCAAGCCGAAAAAACACTTTGAATAAAAAAATATTAATTCTCCTTACTCTCGTCCCTCTTTTTGGAAAGCTAATATTCAAAAAATTTTTTCATGTTGTTCTAGGGCTCCTCTAAATTGATCTGAGCTTTTATTTCTTAGAATTGATTTTTAGTTCTCAAAATTACTGTTAAAATTTGTTCGGCTTAAAATCTACAATTTGACTATTTAGGCCATTCTGCACTTGGAACAAGTTTTAGATTTTTGATGTTCGAAAACGGAGCACTTTTTTGAAAGTTTAATTATTTACTAAAAATTAGTTTTTAGAAACAAAAGCTCGGAACATTTTAGAGGAGCCCTAGACCAACCTGGAAAAAGATTTGAAATTTTGTATTTCAAAAAGTGGATCAGAAAAGATGTTTTATTTCATATCGTACAAAATTTGATTGTATAAAATATATTTTAGAAAGCCAGGATTTTAAACTTCTTTTAAATAAAAGCTTAAAGAATCATTATTAATTAAATAAGTTTTTGAAATTTTGAGGGAGGGTCTGCGGTGAACAAAAAAAGTGATACGTTAATTTTGGTTAGAATAAGCGATGCTCCGATTTGCATGAAATTTGGGCATATTCTAGAGAAGACAAAGTTTTATTTTTGGATTTTTGTAGAAGAGGTTTTTTAAGCTCGTTTTTAGGCTGGTTTTTGTTTTTGTAAGGACACATTGTTTATCATGTATATATATATTTTGAGATATTGAAAATAAAAAAAAAATAAAAAAGGGATTGGGCAGCCACATTGTTCCTATTTTTAAAAAAAGTTTGAAAAGCTGTATCGTTTTAAATATATATGTACCTTACAACTTAAATTTTTTAGATCAACACATTTTGAAATCCAAACAAATTTAAAAACTAAGAATTTCCAAAAAAGGGGGGCTTAAATTTTTACGAATTTTGCCCATAATTTTCAGAACAACTAGAAAAATCTGGAATAATTTTCAAAATATCGTGCGGGCTTGGTCAAAAACGGTTTTACATATGTGTCTAAAACTTCCATTTTTGAATATTTTTGAAGAAAATTGGAACATATCGTAAGCAATCTGGAATAATTTTAAAAATTTAAAAACTGAAAAACAGGGGATAACTTAACACACTTCAGAATTTTTGGCTAAATCTGAAGAAATTCGTGGTTTTGGGAAGTACTCGAAGAGCCATATTATAGAAGTCCATTTTAATAGTTTGTTTTCAAATAAATTTCTTTTAATAAATAATTTAAGCAGAAGTTGGTTAGAACTGAAAATTTGGAAAAAAAAAAAAAAAAATTTATCTTCAATTAACCCCTTCAGGGAAATGAAAATAAAAATCTGAAAAAATTTAGGGAATTTTTTTCTCATTTAGAGTGGACCTAGGGCCATCCATGACGATCTTTTTTGTAACCACCACCCTAATGTTCATACGTGAAAACAAACCATTCGGAATATTCGAGTAATGGAAAGAGATCGAAACAAGCAGATGACAAATTTTAAAAGAGCGCAGCGTCCCAAAACCATAAAACTGCAACAAAAATTGAAAACAAAATTTTATATTAACTAGGAGAGAATTCAAATTTTAAGAAAGTATTCTTCAGAATAGTCAGGCTTTGTAACTAAGTTAATTTAAATCCTTGCCCGTTTGATACTTATGGTACATACAAGAGCTGAAGAGGTACGAAGAACTAACTGTGAAATAAAAAAGACCTTAAACATAGAGAGGAGAGAGAAAGTTGAGTTAAAATGGATTTTCACAAGCTGTGATGATTCCACAGAACAATTCTTGTATACCAATGTAATAAATAAAAACATAATTGAAAACTTTACCCTTTTCCGTAATATTTTTCGTTAAGTATTTTGTAAATTTTTCATAAATGTCCTTAATCTAAGTATGAATAAAATATCTTATAAGTTATTTAACTGCCAGCTGGGTCAAGAAACAACTATTTTATGCATGGGTGCGTTTTATTTTCTACATGCCCAAGCATAAATTTTAACTTTTATTATTTATTACTATTTTGCCATTGTACTTACACATACATACATTCATATATACAAAAACAAACCTCTTACAAGAAAATTCAAAAATGACCTTAAAGCCATAATTACCATCAGTTCAAGTTCCTTGAACAAGCCAACTCAACAGTAGGTAAGGTAACCTTAATCTCAAGATGCTTTGCCATTAAAATTCAAAATTACAGAACCAATTATGGTAACTTCCGAAATATAATTGTGGTCATCGCACACAAATCTGGGTTCCTTCAAAAATCCAATTGAATCTACCTACTTTCACCCGTTTCTTGGTGTACACACAAACATGCTTTCTTCTATGACTTCAAATAACCCACTCAGTGTGTCTCTTTCTCTCTCTCTATAGAAATGGCTTCAAAACTGCTCATTTTGTGAACAAACGTTAAGGAAGGATTGAATATTGAGAGCCCCAAAGAGCTTTTGGGAAACAGAGCTATGTTCATTCCATGCGGACAAATCAAATCTAATTGCATATACACACTGGAATGTCATCATTATCCTGGGTGTAATATACACATGCCACTACACACAAATAGCATTCACCCAGAGCTTGGATGTACCTCCATATACCTATGTATAGCGTGGGTATGTCCTTCAGGACGACCGTAAACGCAACTTCTATATTACAATCCCCACAAGAAACCGCAGTTCCAATTGTGTTATTCGAACAATTTTGCATATAGAATTGGGCAAAAGGGAAGAGATTATGGGTGCTTAAATGGTTGCCAAATGTGGTTAAACGATGTCTTGTATTCACAATGTCATTTAAATACTAAAATCTCATGAGGAAAACTGGATTAGAACTCCAAGGGCCTTATTTATAAACTCTGTTCAACTTTAGACAGTCCAAGGCCCTAATCAACCCATATGCCAATTGAGGCCCTAGTACGGCCTCTGGTGGCATTCAAAACAGAAGGTTTTCACATTGACTATGGCTGTTCAGCAAGTTTCACGCATCACAGAATTTTCATGGATAAAAGGCCCTTGAGACTTGAGTATCGATCGTAACCACAAGATTCAATTTGAATTGTCTGCTTATTAGAAATACTTCTTTTGTGTTAATTTGCTTTTGAAAATTCATCACACCTGGCATTCATGATGTACCGAAGTCTTTTAATAAAATTGCTTAACCACATTGTTTCACCATTTTTCTCTCAAGAAATCGTAGAAGATTTCCAGAAAGTGTGTTTCAATTCTTTCCAACAATCATCATATTGTGTGTCTCCGTATTCCATTTTTGTGATTTTAATTGCTTCCGCTTCGGACCACTAATTCTGTTTTCTCTCTTCAATAATGTTAGAACGTTATTTTGTGGTTTTGAATAAGGAATTGGAAAATTTGTAGGTATCCGACCTCAAACTTCTATACCTTTCTCTATACTAAAAACCATTCGAAACTGAAAGCTAATCAAGGTTGGTTGGTATTTAGTTTTTTTTTTCTATTGTTGCTTACCAGTAGATACAGTATAGTTACTGTTAGCAAAGCTAATAGTGTGCCCGGTCTTATATTTTCATATAATTGTTGAAATGTGGTGGTTTCATTATGGGGTTCTATTACTACCTATTTCGCTGTGTGTACATTTATTCAGCCATTGGTTGCTTCAATTCAAAATTATTGCAAATGTAGTTTTGACTTTGTGCACTTAGAGTAGATTTTTGTGTAGAGGTATAAGAGTATAGACGCGTGTGTATTTGGATGAGTTCTGGTGTTCTAGCATGAGATACATAGGATATAGGGTCATGAACATAAGGGTAGCAAATTAAATTTGCTTCCAACCGCAACAGCAACATCGAATTTGCTTGAACCCCCCTCTGTATAAATAGAAAGGGGTTTTTCGGGACAAAATGTGTGGTGTGGGGTGGTGGGGGGTGTGAGTAAATGGGGGTTAGAATGATTGCAAAATAGAAGTTAACCACAACGTCTGGTCTTGGAATATTTAACTGAAATTGGCCCGAAAATTGTTGGAGAGTTTTATGGCTGAAACTGTACACTTGGACATTGTAGCAGCTTTTAAATACCATCTAGGCATTATAAGGGTAAGAGAGATAGGTAGAAGAGAGAGAGCAAAGCAGCAGCAAGCTCAAACATCAAGAACCATCAAAGTTAAAATTTAACATCACAATGCATTCAGTTGTGCTATTGATGTAACTGAAATGGTTTCATGGTTGGTAAAAAGGGTTGCATAAACTTTTGCAAAATGAAAACCTGCTATAGTTTTATAGGATGAGGACAAAGATGGAAAGAGTGCTTCTTTCTTTTATATTTTTGTATGTGGAAAGGATGTGGGTAGGCTAATTGATCAATTTAAAACATGGATCGTATAGATGCTTAGTTTTGGAAAAGCACCATATAGCGCAAATTATACACTAAGAACTGCTCCAGATGTCTTCGCTACTCTTTTTTTTCAATAGAGGGTCAAGGAATTTAATTGAAATAGAAAAAAGGCCGCCTTATTTATTAGATTTTCTAAGACAGTAGACTCGTTTTGTAAAACAGTTTCTTAAAAGTTTTTAATAGTTGGGAGTGTGTATGCTTAATTTTATAAAAAAAACGTCAATTTAGTCAAAGCTCAAAGAATCGATTCTGATTCCAGGTAAGACTACTTTAAAACAACAGACAACAAAGACTATTAATAACTTTTTGGAGTTGAATGACTGTCAAAAGTTGAATGACTGTCTTAAGTTACTTGGATCTTTTTCGCTATATTTCTGAATTCCCCTCAATTTTACATATCAATTCACAAACCATCCTCAAAGTCACACTTTAAGTCAAAACTCCCCTTAACTCGAATTTATTCTTTAGATTCTTTGTCAATTTTCAGTACCTACCTTTAAGTCAAATTTTTGAATTTTTCTTTTGTTAAAAAAGGCAAATTAAAGAACAGCAACTTTTTAACCTTTTTAAAGGATTTAATTCAGTGGCGTAGCGATCACTTTTGGGTGCCCGTATCAAAAATTTTTTAGGGGCCCCTTTTTCCTAACAGAGACTCAGCCTTAGATATAAACTTTGTTTACTTGCATCAGCATAATAGATAAGTTCAATTTGATATTTCATTTTGCAGGGACAAGAAACTATTTTTTTAAATATGTATCTCAAAAACCGTTAATTTGTTCAAAAGATTTAAATCCAAGCTCATGAAATTATACGAAAGAAAGATTATAACACTTTTTTGTACGAGAAAACAAATTTTGAGTGTTGAAAAGATATCAATAATAATTTTGTATCGTTTGTGCACGTATTTCTCAAAATCTTCTACTCTATAATGAAATAGTGTAATAATCTTTCTTGTGTAGAATTCTATGAGCTTAAATTTAAATCAGCTTGATTTTGAAAAAAGTAACAGTTTTCTAGATATGCATTTCCAAAAATATTTGTTTATCACTTTACGGTCAAAATCAAAAGTCAAATTTTGAAACGTTATAACTTTTGGACTACAATGATAGCGCATTACTATAAGATTATAAAATTGTTAGGATTCTGGTTCCTCAATTATTCATAGTAAAATGAAATTTGAATTAGTTATTAGAAAACATATGCACAACTCTCTCCCTCTTTTGATAAAACGATCTTTTCCTTACCTCTTCCACCAAGAACTTTATTTTATAATAAGGAGATGAACCCGAATACGATTTGTACAAAAAATGTTATCCATCGAAAAATTAAGTTTTGATAAGTTATTCAACTAAACTGGTCATGAAGGTAAAGTTAAATGGAGCTCTCCATCGAAGTTCAGTTTTATAAGAACTATTCTCTAATTTTACCATTTTATCGTCTAATTCTCCTGGGCCCTGACCAGCAAATTCTGTGTTTTTTGACACCAAGGGACGCCCTGAACTCCCCCTGAAGAAGTGATATGAGTTCCAAAGCATTTTTTTACTTTGATAATAACAAAAAGAAATAGAAAATGGAAGCTGTGGTTTATTTCTATGGATTTGTAAAGAAAAGGTTGATTCTTGCTTATTTCACTATTGAGAATCTTTTGGTGTTTTTTGACAATTCTCTAGGTTAGCTATAAACTATGTATTAAAATTGTGTTTCGAATGCATCTCAATGAAAACTTTCTTACACACGTCAAGTACTCTGAATCTCAGGGCCTCTATATCTCGGGGGCCCCGTATCATTGATACGGCTGATACCACGGTAGCTACGCTACTGTTTTAATTGCTTGCTTAGTAGGTAATGCCTTCTACAAGAAGTTTCTTTTTATTTATTTGAATTATTAATTTGTTTCTGTATCTTTTTTTCTTACATTCAATAAATAAATAAATAAATTGGGTGGCGCCACATCCCGTGGAGAACCAGGGCCTAGTGACTTACAACTCTCGACCATTCATGTGTGCGTGTTGTTGGCATGGGAATGGAGGGGACCTACAGTTTTTTGCCGAGTCCGAACGGCTAAATAAAAAGCACCTTTTAATGACAGTTATACTCTTGGAGGATTTGTCAGTTCCTCGCTAGAGGCAGTAACTTGGAGAAAAACATACTTAGGTGGTATGGCTGGAAATTGACCCCACACCTTCGGCATGGTAGTCCTATGCACTAGCTATCATGCCACGAGGTACTACCTCAATAAATACTTTTCAGCAAAAAAATATATTTCTCTCTTACTACCATTTTTCAAAACTCCCTCCAACTCGAACTAGTTTTGAGATCCCGTGAATAATCGACTTACAGGAGCCAACTGTATTTGCATCTATGTAGTATTTTAAAATAAAAATAATGCATTCCCCCCAAAATATAAATTTACAAAGTCAAAACATTGTATCGATTTGTATTGCCTCCCTTTAGGATTACAAGGCTCCCGTTTCCTTACTCTGCTTCCTCTATTCCTCTCTCTCTCTCTCTCGTCTTATCTTCTCCCAACTAACAATTTAACTTGTAAATATAAGGTCCGATTTTTCGAATTTGGTAAACTATAGCTCACATAGAACTAATATTAGGCTTTATTATTCAAGCCAACCGTTTTTCAATTTAATTTTTGATAATAGCGGTGACGTGAAATAACGCCAAACGAAATAAAGCCGAAATGAAAAAATTTGGTCTTATTACGTTTTCGAAAACGAAATAAGACCAAATTTTAAATTTGGTTTTATTTCATTTATGAAACCGAAATAAGACCAATTTGGCTTTATTTCGTTTTCAATTTCAACTTATTTCATATTTTCAAATAATTCTGTCGAAACTGAAATTTTTTTTCCTGACGTAAGGAGAATAATGAAAAGAAGTTTATTGGTAGAATAAATTCGAAGTTTCCAGATTATTTCAATACAAAAGAAACTTTGCATACACTCACCTCGCATCCACCCCAAATCCTATAGTGAGCCCAAGCAGAGGGGTTGCCTCACTGTTTATTCGCGAATTTTTGAGTTTCACAAACCTAATAAATCCTCTCCTTTATTTGGTTTGTGAAATTTAAAAATTCACGAATAAACAGTGAGGTATGTATGGGGGGCATGCTGCCCCCTGCAACCCCCCTGCTTGGGCTCGATATAGGATTTGGAGTGGGTGCGAGGTTGGGTGAATACAAAATTTCTTTTGCATTTAAAGAATCTGTTTTTAATGAAACTTTGAATAATATAGCCGAAATAACGATTCCCAAGAAATATTTGGCCTTAATTCTGTGTTCGCGTTGCAATTAAGCCAAAAAACTGATTGAAATAGATTTGGTTTTATTTCGATTATTTTTTTGGTGTTATTTCCATCGGACATAAGAAATAACACCAAATTGGCGTTATTTCATTTTTGAGATGGAAATAAGGCCAAATTCAAAATTTGGCTATATTTCGTTTGGTGTTATTTCACGTCACCGATAATAGCCTGTTTAATGACTTTTAAATTGAGATTGGCAAGTTGTATACAAGACTTGTATCACAGATACTATAGTTCCATAGATATCGCATGCAGAGGAAAAAAAATGACAGTTTTTCAACCGATTGGGACGTACCTCTACGTCCCAGTTTGATCGAACTAGTGTGAATAATACTTAAACTTGATGTTACCCTAAATTGTGTTTGAGTATCAAGTTGCTTGTTGTATTTTATTTTTTTTTTGTTTTGTGTGTGTTTGTTCCTGTTTTTAGTTTATTTTGGTTGAGTATTTAAATGTAGGTACCTAAGATTTTTTATGTGTATGTGTGTATATTTTATATTGCATTGTAAAATGTGAACGCTGTATGTATGAAATACTTATTTATCAAGGTTGGCTACATTTTGTCTGGATAAGAGAAAGGCATTTGAAAAGAAAATTAACAGAATACATTTTAGTGTAGGTAAACATTTTTGTTGGTAGAAAAACACTTACGTAGACGAGAGGGGTACAAAAAATAATTTTGAATAGTTGCCTTTTCTTATTCCAAAAAAATGACGACAAATTTTATTATTTTGAAATAATATGAAGGTTTAGCAAGGTTATTACCGAAACCCCTTCTTAATAATGTTAGGGTTAATTTAATAGGAGAGGTAGTAGGAACAATTAATAGAATTTTAATACAAGTGCGTATACAAGGGCATGCAATTGAGTTGAAATATATTCTTTGAAATGCTTAAATTTGTCTTTGATCAGTGGTTTTCTTAAAAAAAAAAACCGAGATCCCACAGCAGATTTTGGGTGTGAGTGATAGCAAAAAAAGAAGTATAGGCGTCGAAAGCTTTATTAAAAGCTGTTCCAAAAATCAAAGTCTCGCATCCACAACTGGGGCCTTTGCGATAAAACAGTGCATTGAAAAAAAAAATATGAATGCAACTTCGAGTGTAATCGTGTTAGCCAAAATTGGTTTTCACGCCTCCCTGGATAAGCTCCTCCTTGAGTGTATAGTTCGCTCTACCTGACCGTTTAAAAAATTCAAAATTCTAAGTGAAAAACGGTTTTTTTACACAGTCTAGCAGGGCGAATTAAGCACTTAAATTATCTCAGATTCCGCGATATGGGATCCGCGGAGCTTATCTAGGGAGGGGTGAAAACCAATTTCGGCTAACACGATTATCCTCGAAGTTGCATTCCTATTTTTTTTTGATGCACTGTCTAATCACAAAGGCCCCAGATGCGGACTACAAGACTTTGATTTTTGAATAGCCTTTAATGAAGCTCTCGACGCCAATACTTCTTTTTTTTGCTATCACTCACACCCAAAAATTTGCAGTGGGCGCTTAGTCTAAAATGTTTAAATTCAAGTAGTTTAAGTTTAATTTAATTAAGGCTTTGATGAAATAACGGCTTAACTACGTGACGACTGAATTATAAAAGAAAAAGATTTCGTTCTTAGCAAGGGATTACAGTCTAAAGAATTATAGATAGTTAAAGTAAGTGAGGAATGAGAAGAAAATATTTGGGAATGCAAGTATTTATTAATATATACATAGGTACAAATTATATTAAAAAAAAATCAACCCGATTTTGAAATAACATTCGAATTTTCAAAAAATGTTTTGATTTTGGTTTTTAAATTCATAAAATACTTTTTGAAAGAGTTGATATGCAACGTTATTTTTACTTTTTGTAGGTTTTCGAATACAAAATTTAATTGAAATTCGTTCAGCCGATAATGATAAGAGATTTAAATTTGCGAGATTTTGATTAAAAAAATGTTTTTGTTGCAATGCAATTCAATTTTGCGAGATGTCCTACCCAGTGGCGTATCCAGAAAAATTTGTTGGGGGGGGGGCCCACCTGAATAATATTCACAATTGCTATTCACGTTCACGAAATCAAATTAAAAAATATGGAAAACAGGTTTTGGAGGGAAAAGTACGAATCATTTTTCTCTCTCTCCTCTTTGATCGACAGTGAAGCGTAGTGCTGCCTGCTGCGGTGCTGTTGAAAGTACTATAGTAGCATTTTACTGCTCTCGGCAATTTCGTACTACCGTCTCCTCGTTTCACATTCAAAAAACTATTTTTTGAAAGTTCTTGTATCCAAAACATTTTACACAAACAGCAAGGTGTAAAGTCAACTTAAAAAAAAATGTATTTCGTTTTTAAATTTATTGTAAATATTGAAGCAAGATTTTTAAATATGAATGTTTTTAATATTGCAATTCTTGTTGCAATAATTCACACTAAAATGGAAGATAAATTTCTGGTTGTTAGTAAATTCAAATTGAGAGTACTTAGTCAACATTTAATATTTTATAGAAAGTTATGAATTATTCAAACGAAATGTTTGGTCAGTGTTTTACTGACAAGTATTATTAACTGCGAATAACTTTTTTTTGTTTTTTGTTGAATATTTAAAATGCTCATGTTCTTGTACCTTTGTTATACTATGTTATTTTTTTAGTTAAAATCACGCATTGCATAAGTTTTGTGCTTATTTTCTTAAGACGCTTTATCCGAACGATTTATCGAATTATATGGTTTGACTCAAAAATCGGTCGATAAATAAAAAATTCCGAAAAAAGTTACCCCAACCGTCAACGTCAGCTAGGGGTCTAACTCAAACAAATACAAGCAACCGTTTCAGAACTTGGGAGGCTCGAGAATCGGAGCTCCCTCTAAATCTCTAAGATTTACGATAAAGTTTCAGTTAATCATGTACATTATGATGAAATCACCTAAATAATAATATGATCTTTGAGGCTTGGGGGGGGGCCAGGCCCCCTGGGCCCCCCTCAATACGCCACTGATCCTACCTACTGCTAAATATATAATCCAGTGTCTGAGTTCTTTTAGACCAAACTGTTATAGAGGTTATAATCTATAGATTCATTTCTAAAAGCCGTGTGCGACTCATTGCTCTGAAATTTGAATTTGCGAGATTTCGATTTGTGAGATTTTAAATTGCGAGATTGTGATTGAAATTTTCGAGATTTTTAGGTTCGAGATGTAAATGCGAGATTGTAAAAAGCGAGATTTTGTAATTGCGAGATTATGAAAAACAAGATTTTTAGTTTGCGAGATTTCGTCATTAGAGATTTTTAAAAAATGCGAGATTTCGTTATTCAAGATTTTGGTTTGCAGGGTATCGTAGCGCTCCCTTTAAGTTTTTAAGCATCGAAACATTTATATCTTACCTAATCGTAGGAGCCATTTTTTAACATTTGTTTTTTTTTTTGCATAAAAGTAAAATTTTTGTTTATAAGTATTCTTGAGTGTTAAAAAACCATTTAGTACTTAGTTTCAATAAACCTTCCTAGTTGTTTTCTTAATATAAAGCTTTCAACAAAAAAAATTAAAAGATACTTTTTTGAAAATCCAAAAAATAAATATTTTTTACATTACCTTAACTTTTTGTAAGCTTTTCCATGAAAAAATATGATTCAAATCAGCTAAACAATTTTTAAGATAATCGAAAAAAGCGAAATGGTTTCTCATCCAATTGCGAGACCCATGTTTTTTATCTTCCCTATCATCGCAAGAGATGTTTGATCAAAATTTCGTATATTTTTGAAGTAAAAATATGCAGAATCTACCTACTTAAATGTTTTTTAAACTAGAGCTTGGATTGTATGTATTGGTACTTATATACATATATTAATAAATACTTGGAACTGCAATACCTGCCTACCTACCAAACTTTCTTCTTTAATGCTTGGTAAACTTTATTAGTAAGAAAATACACCTATAAAAAAACCTCTCATACGATTTAAAATTTTTGTTTGCATATATGTATATGTATGTACACATAGTTCCATGCCCTTTTCTCTCCCCTTATTATTATCTTATCTCTTTTTGTTTCCTCTATGACCATGTATCCCGAGTTTGCCATTTTACCCCTAGCATTCATTTGAGGTACCTCTCTTGGGTCATTTTTATTTCTTTTCTTTTCTTCCATCCCCATGCTTCCACTCCACGAAAAGCCACATCTTCCTCTCCCAAACCTTCTCCAATTTCATCCTTCCAGGTCCTCATGCTTCCTTCATGACCGCAGCTGCCTTTTTTATTCTGTCCCTTATATGTGCCTCCTGGCCTCTCTCTTAAACACATACCCCAGCACCCCAGGTATTTAAATTCTCTTTCTTCTTCTATCTTCTTTCCTTTCCCCTCCATCACCAGTCTACTGTTGTGTTCCTCCCTCCTCCTTTCCTGAACCTCATCACCCACGTTTACTTCCAGTGTTTTTCTCTCAAAATACTTCTTTAGTTTTCTTATCACATGCTTTGTATCTCTTCTGCATTTTCGTCGTTACCACCACATCATCTGCGTATGCCAGAGAGCAAATTCTTCTTCCTCTCACTTTTACCCCTTCCCATTTGCCTAGTTCCTCTTCTATATTTGCCGTCAATAAGATGAACAGTATTGGGCTCATCGCGCACCATTGCCTTACTCTCTTTTCCGTCCATAATGTTTCTCCCATCACTCCTGCCAATATCACTCTACCCGTCGATTCTTCGTAGACCTTTCCCACTTTCTCGGAGCCCTTCTTGCACTCCTCTTCCTCCAACACCTCTTTCATAAGTTGTCTGCCTACTGAGTCAAATGCAGCTTTTAAATCTATAAACAGTGCCACTGATTTGCCCCTCTCTTCTGCAACCTCCCTGTTCGCCAATGCTTTTTCTTCTTTGAGTTTTCTAACCACCTTACTGATCTCCTCTTTTTTAATTTCACTCTCGTCTTTTGTTCTTCTTGTTCCCTCTGCTCCAATTCTCACTCTTTCTTCCACTCCTCCAATTAGGATACACTTCCATTTCATTAAAACAAGTAATTATAATTGAAAAAATTCAAAATCAATAAATTAATTAAACTTGTATGTAATGATTACTGAAAAAAAGTAATCATTAGGTTCTGCTTTTTGATGAATATCTACTCGGTCTCGGTTTTTTATTTTACTACTCGGTCTACACGATAACATTAACGTTATTGAATTGCAAGTAATTGACATTTTTTTCAATTACATGTAATTGTTAATTCAATTTCTTCAATAATATAAAATAGTAATTGAAAAAGTATTATTTGAAGATTTAATTGAATTTATTGTATCATCATTTCTCAACCTTGAATGAAAAACGTTAAAAAGTGTCAAAATTAATTAAAAAAGGGAATAATTAAGAAGAAACTGAGGGACTCTTAGTGTTGTTTGCATTAATTGTTTATAATTTTATTAATCAACAATTATTTTGCTATACATTATACCTTAGAATTTGAGGAATTATAAAATTCAATACCTAGGACACACATCTTTTTGCAGATTGGCTGGACTAGTAAATATTTTTTCGTATACATAATAAGACTTCGAAAAAATAAATAAAATAGTACCAACATCCCAATATTCTATCATGTGATAAAATTCAAGCTAAAAATTTAAGGCAAACCTATATCTAAAATCACCTTCCTTGACCCAAACACCCAGAGCCAGATGCCCAACTATATATCCCTTCTACAGAATATTATAACTGCCATCACATCTTATGTTGCTTCTTGCATCCATTGTTGTACTAAAACAAACTGGAAAATTGCTTCAATTTGTTGCCCACACATTTCCAATGCACACACCGCAGCAATATCATAGTATAGAATCTTATATGACGTGAAGGGAAAAATGATTTGTGGTCCTGGGTCTTGGTTATATGTTGGTGGTATATTGGGAGCCAGAAGCAAACTAGTGCACTGAACTTGTGCCAAAGTCCACACCACCTGGCTTGATATGGTTTGGTTATACACTTGGTCCATGGAGGATTGCACATTGCACATCCAACTACTCATCATCATCAAAGGACTTGCACAATGTTGAATCAAATCACCTCAACTTGCCTTATACTATACATCTCGCCACGCCCGCCATGCCACGTCTTGTCCCGAGCTCTATTTTCTCGAGAATCACTGAACGAGCAAAATAATAGCGATTCGTGTCAGATTGGTGTAGGGAGCTATATTCTGGGCCTGGGAAGATATAAATATCTGTATAAATGTATGCGAAGAAGGAGCAAACGAACAGCAAATACTTGCTCACAGATTTTACTCACGTACCACTGTTATACTGACCCATGATTTATGATCGCACAACTCATAAAGGATTACACTTTTACTGTTGGTGGTTTGGTGGGTGGTGGTTATAGTGGTATAGTTCTGCTGGCTCGTGGCTCCTGAGAAGGTTTCCTTAAGAAAAACAAAAATCTTGCTCCTTCAAAGTAGGTACATATACATACGATGGCAGTTTTTCCATTATACCTTATTTTTGGGGTTGTCTGACCTCGACGCCGCCGCCGCCGAAGACGTGATGTAGGTCATATGGACAATCTGTGATACCAAAACTGGCCTCCCTCTGAAATTGAAACGGGGGTTGAGTTTGAAAGTTGAGTTGGTTGTTTTGTTTTCCGTGATCAGGTATAAGTGCTGAATAGTGGGCCATTTTTTAGTTGAGAAAAAAAGGTAAAAATAAAAAAAACCCAAAGCAATAAATTCAAGTGAAGAAGGAAGAGAAGCGTTTGTGAGTCGTAACTTTGTTGAACCCTTTTTGCGTGATTCACATAAAATGGATACTTTTTTTTGTGTTTTGGTTCCTCCATTTTTTTTTTTTTTGTTATACATTTATCCTGTTTCACTTCACCTTTATGGTTTGTCATTAGTCTTTTGGTTGCTTTTGTATAGTGAAGCTAAGGGTTTTAGCGCCGGAAAAGCCATTTTAGTTGAAAGAAGATGATAATGAATTTTAATGGAATGTATTTTGTTACATTTTTAAGTGTCCCAAATGGGGTCATTAACCTGGGGTTATGTTGTGATTGTCTTTTATTTTTTTTGTATTTTGTATATCGTTTGCATAATAGGTAGGTTATATTGTGACATAAATTTACAACAAAAAATAATACATTTTTAACGTATTCAAATTGTTGAAGAAAAAAAACGTGTAAGATGTTAACGAGAGACTGAGGATGGAAGGAACTCTTTATCCTTACTGTGAAGATAAATAATAAATGAGAAAGGGATTGTTTGTTCGTCTTTTTTTATTTATTTGTGTGAATGGTTTTGAATTAAGTTTTCATGTGAAAGTACTTTTGAAGGTTCAATTTGGTCAATCATTTGGTATGTTTTGGAACATTAAAGCAATTTCGTCAGAAACTATTAAACCAAGTATGTGAATTGTAATTCTTATTCAAAAGCTGTTTGAGTACCAGGTTTTTTGGCACGTGCACCAAGGTTTAAAAAATAGTAAACATCAAAAATATTAATATGACGACTTGTACAATTCCAACTTCTGAATATTACGATACGAACTTTTGAGTGGAATTTTTTTGAACTCCGAACGAAGTAGCCATCTCGTTTTTGAAGTAGAAGTAAGTTTTATAATTTTTAACTAAATTCTTGTTTAAGGTTCTATAGCTCTATCAGAAAAACTCACATGAAATGAAATTTGTATAATTGCTTACTATCTACACAGAAACAAACACAAAATCACTTAAACATACCCAGGAAGAGGTAAAAGTATAACTTTCGCCATAATCCGTGGATGGTGTACCCATCATGAACAGGAATATCTTCTGAGATTTTCCAAATAAACTTAAATGAACTTCAACAGTGCCAGAGCAGAGGTTATGTGCCAAGCGAAACATGATAACAAAATTAGCTTATACCTACATACTTCAAGGAGGACTTAAATTTTCAAAACATTATGTCGATCTCTCAGGCACGTATTCAAAAGTTTCTTTCCAGAAAACAGCAAGGACTTAATCCTGACTGGAGGTATATGCTCTGCTTACTTATCTGCAGGCCACTTACTTTCAACGGTTCTTGGTTTCATTAAGGATAACAATATCACTGCGAAAGTACAAGGAGTGCATATGCATATGGATTGTGGCAAAACTTAAGCAATTGAGGACAGGTCATGTCCTTTAGACAAATTCAAAGATAAGACCCGCAGAGATGATAATAATTAACAGTGGCAAAGCGCAGGGGAAAGTTGCTGCCGCTATACAACAGTATAGTTGTGGCACTTCAACGTTGATAGCAATTTTACAAGGTGTGATCGGTGGAAATCTCATGCTCAAAATTTCAGGGACTGGAGTACGAGGCTCATTATAGTTGTTAAACTTTGCCCTGAAATGTTAAGCAAAGTGCATGCCTGCATGCAAATTAGTTTTGTGAAGTAAACCAAACGATACACATAAGGTCCTTGTTGTTTCACGAATAAAATTAGAAAAATCAAATGCATGTCGGAATTTCTTGGAGGTTTTGAGACTTTTCGAGGCCATGGTAAAGTTAGTTTTGAATATGAAAATGGGTGTATTTTAGCCACCACATATTTTAATCTTTATATAAAACATAGGCAGTTCAGTAACAGAGCTGATAGGAAATTAAATTCTAAAAAAATAACTGAATTTGTTGAAAATGTGAATAAGTTGGTAAAGGGACTTAAGAGGCGAGTAGACGAACAAAGGTTTTATGTAGGGAGTAGGTCACATTGGGGTTTGAAAATTCCTTGAATCATATTTTTGATGAAGACTGAATTTGTGTTGCGAATAATATCATCTACGAGTAAGAAGATTAAGCTCCAGGTCAAATAATATGTCAAGTAGAAGATAGACATTACAACAAAAATTAGCTCAAATCAATGAAAACAGCTTTAAAACAAACCTACTCGTCTGGTAAGCCCAGACATTTTTAAAGCAAGTGTAAAAATCTAAGAATTCTTGTCTTAACACAGTATCGTGTGACATTTGGCAATATTAAGTTCCAATTAATTTTTAGGACATGCATCAACTTAAAAAACTCAGAAGATCCTATTAATTATGGGAAGGCTTCGGTGTTGAAGAAATGGTCTGGCAAAACTTGGTATCATCGACGGACAGTGAGAAAGAAGAATATTCGATGACCATTTCAATACTATAAATAATTAAAATGAACAAAAGTTGACCTAAGAGGCTACCTTGGGGGACACCGAAGTAGCTAAGAAAGGACAAAAGGTAGCATTTCTAAAACAACGCTGAAAAAATAATGATTTTCTAGGTAAGAGGAAACCCACTTCAATTAATTAAGCCGCATTTGTTACAGAAATGGTTAAAAAAAAACACGCTGTTATACCAACTCCAAAATGGAGACCGTCTTAAATGCATGAGACAATGCTTGGAGATTAAAAAGAACCAAGCCTCATGAGCTGATGGTCTAAAAGCTAAGGGAAAGTGTTATAACTTCAAACTTCCCCCAATGCGATTTATAAATAAAGAAAGACAAATCATTTGTCGATCTTTCATAGATTGGTCCGGATTCACCGGTGGCTTAAGTGCTGTAAGAATTCCACACTACTAGCTACCAATTCTTACCGAGTGTCTTTTGAAGATCTTCATCGAATACAAAAATTAGCCGTGAGTGGACAATTTGAAAAGTATTAGTGTATATCCGTATGGGAAATTTGATCGAAGGCCTTGACTTCGTAGCCCTTCTCTTATGCCGGATTTACACGATTGGAAAACTGCCAGTATAATGACAAAAGCAACAACAAAAGAATGGAGAATTTCATTCTTTTTGTCATTATACTGTCAGCTTTCCATTCGTGTAAATCCGGCATTAGGCTGAGAGGGTGAAGGACACAAATTTATTTATTGAATTCGGTAAATAACTAACGATAGAAAGCTTATAAAACTAGTTTACGTTGCATTACAATATTATTTGATGATTTCAGGAGAGGCTAAAGATTTTTGAGAGAGAAAGAGAAAAGATGGAAGAGCATTCTTCCAAGAGTATGGTAGGGAGACCATCCACGACCAGGACTAACTAGTTAAGCTAATGCAATTTATTTTAGGTAAGATACAAATCAACAGTGTGATGAAGCAGCGGACTAAGAGAAATAGGCAAAAGCAGGTACAAAAGATTCATCGCCATGCAGAGCGTGGGAAAGAGGTTGGCGATAGTGTTTTTAATTGTTTGAAGTTTTTTTATTGACAAGCAGAGTGATTGGGTAGCTATCGGGTTTTCTTTTGTGGTTGACAAACTGAAAAAAATGACTTGGGATCCTTTAAAAGTTTGGTTTAAATTTCCATCAGATAACATTGGTTAAGAGAGAGCTGTATAGCTCAGTAAAAAAGAGATAAGAACCAAGAAATATAGAACATAGGCCAGTAGAAGATCAAGAGCGGAGAAAAATTTCTCACTACTTATTTCTTTTATATACAATAGAGTGTAAGTTCAAAAGTATGTTCACAAATAGTGTACAATGTTACACTATAAAATTGTAAATGCAGAGAAAAAAATGAATAGTGTGGCAGAAGTTAAACAAACTCTAACTTTCTCTAAAAGCTACAGCTTCATTCATTGTGTTCAAGAGGTAAGAAATGACATGGATGTTAGTGAAGAAACAGGAAGGAGGTGGGACTAGATGAGAAGACAAGGCACAAAAGATCTCACGGTCATAATGGACTCAAACTTGAGTATTGCTCTATTCCTTCAATAAAAAAAATTTTAATCATCCTATCTATACCCTACGTAGGGCGCCATTTTTTCTCTTTTTGTTTCCAGTAGTTTTGGTATCAACATCGAATGGGCTCATAAGTTGTTCAAAGGGAGTTAACAAGTCCACTTTTTCTGATGACTCTAATAGCAAAAATGGAGCACGTAACATCATACGTCAAGATCTTCCCGTTGTATAGAGTATTTTAGAAGGTACTCTCTCCTTGAGTAGGCCTCAGAGTAAGATAGTCATTTGTCAATTCTACACGCCTAATAATAAACTTTGAAAATTAATTCAATGTCTGATTTGTGTTTTTGCTTTATCATCGAAAATCTTTAAACCTTCGAAAGGATTGCAAAAAAATCACAAATCCCACGATTTTATTTTATTAAAAAAAAGAATATAAATAAAACGATGATAAATGTGAATGATGATGATGGCTGGAATGGTAGTATATACAGGAGGTACCAAAAAAGCTATATGAATAACTGTAGGTACTTTTTGTTAAGAGACCCATATAAACCAAAAGTTTCTGATGTACTAGAAAGATAAAATTTATGTGATACTTAAATGTTCCTCGAGTGCACAAGGTATGAAGAGTACTTTAAAAATACGAGTAGCATACCACATGAACTTATGTTTGAAGTCTTATAGGTACAAACATTTGAATAAGATGTGATGCTGTAAAAAAATTTAATGATTTGCACATCTTTCGTTTAATTTTATTGCTAAAAATTATTGCATTGCTTCAATTTCGTAAAGTAGGGAATTGTAGTATACCTGCAATCGGTGCTTTGTTTTAAGTGAGGTTTTTCATGAGGAAATGTAAATAAATATTTGATTAAAACATAGACGCTTATAATTTTGGTGTATTGCTTAGTTGACTGAGAGAACTTTCGTAGATATTATGTTTTATGAAGCAACTAGTAAAATGAAAGCTATGTTGGATCTTGGCTCAACATGAAGTTATACATTTATATGAAAAAACTTAACTCCTCTGCATTTCAAAGTGTCAGTCGCAAATATTTATTTAGAGGTTTGTGTATTTCCAAAAGATTTTTGTATGCACTGTAACGAATTGTTTCACTTTCAACTCCACTGACCTATATATTTCGGTCACATCAATACAATATACATACACCAGTACTCTACATCACCATCAGCGTTGCCCCCCTACTACGGTTGTAGTGTTTTTACTACATTTTATTTTCCAAAAAAGTCACTACGTACAATCTTAAAATATTCACAAAACGCTTCAATTTAAGAATGTCAGAAAATATAAAATCTTAACAAAAAAATTGATTATAGTTCTGTTCGCATACTTCCCAAAACTACGAATTTCTACGAATCAAGCCCAACGTTCTGTCAAAGTTCATATATAAAAAAAAGTTTACCAAAATTCGTAGAGATTCGTAGTTTGCGGAATTAAACGAAAAGACTGATTGTATGAAATAAAATATTTTTATTGAAAATTGGAGGAAAAGTTAAATTATGATTTGAATTGAAAATCGCAAAAAACAGTGAATTCTAATTAATAATGGGTGTTTTTTTTTAGATTATAAACTATTTCAAACCCATTTTATATTTAAACACTTTCATTAAAGTTAAAATCGTCAAATCCTGATTTTAATTTTTAAGTATAACACTAGCTCGTATGACATCTGTCACATTTTTTCTCAGGAACTATCATTGATTTAGGCGAGTTTAACTTTAACTTGTTAAAAAATGGCTTTAGCGCTCGTGTTTATAGTTAAGGAAAAGTAAGAGAGCTGCATCAAAGTTAAAAATTGTTAATTAATGTCACGTTTATGCCTTTAAAATAATAATAATTATTATATAATATAATAATTAATAATAATGTTTAAAATTTTGCGTCACTAATTCAAAGAAAATATAAAAATCTGCAATATCTATCCTAATTTTGAAGTGATTTTATAGTTACATTGTTTATAAAAGTAAGTTTTTAATTATTTGATAAGTAATTTTTATTAAAATTTTTAAAATCCGATAGGTTTAAATAGTTCAGTTAGTGCATTTTTTACGTTTTCAAGTAAACTAAATCAGCCACGCGCTCACGCTACATTTTCAACCAGTTGGGGGGGCAACACTGATCACCATTCAACCATAAACATGCTAGTCACCCACCATACACCGAGTCATCGTAAACAGTAGAACAGTATTCAACACAGTCAATGCCAGTAGCAGAAATAAATTTCATTCGTACTTCTATCAGTTCACATCCAGTATCAACAGCAAATTTAACAAGACAAATACGAATTCAGAAAAAAGCTGAAGCTTATTACTTTCGAATTTTAGGAGCAGTAATGTTCCAGCGGTTAATCATTGTAGCAACTTTGATAAGCTCAGGTTACTTCTCGGATTAGTTCTGGGCTGTAAACTGTAATCAGATTCCTACCGTTTAGTCCGCGGTTCACTTCTTCCTAGTGAATTTTGTGGAATGAGTCAACTATTGTAGCTCTAGAAAATCGAGTGTTGAATTATATGAAATATCTTTTGTTATTGATGTTAAGTCTTACAGTTTCGTGGACAGCCAAGCCGCTATCAAAGCGATAGCCAGTGAGACTATAAGATCCAAAACAGTGACAAAATGCCGAGGCATACTGAATAAAATTTGCAACACTAACCGAGTCAAACTCTGCTGGGTTCCTGGACATAGCAATATAGAAGGGAATGATATAGCAGATGAACTGGCAAGGAAGGGGTCATTATCAGTAAGAAACAGTAGTAACCAATTAGATATGGGACTAGACATCCCGATCGGTGTGGTTAAAACGAAAATAGACCTTATAACGAAAGAGCAAATCAATAAATCCTGGATTACCAGGAACGATTGCGTTATCTCTAGAAGTCTATGGCCTAGAATTAATGAAAAGGAAACTCAGTATATTCTATCACTGAGTAAAAAGAACATTCGAATCTTGATAGGTGTACTAACGGGTCATTGCGCCATTGGCACAATGGCCACCAGACTGGGTGTATTCGCACCGGACTTCTGTAGGAGCTGTCAGGATGTAGAAGAAATAGAAACCATTAAACACCTGCTCTGCGATTGTCCAAACCTCCAAACAAATCGCCTCCGTTACTTCGGAAACAGGTTTGTTGGAGAACTGGACGATCTAGCGCAGGTCTCAATGGCAAATATGAGGAAATTCATAGAGAGCACAGGCTGGTTTGCAAATGAGCCAGTCTACTTGAATAATTAGTTTAGGAGCATCTCTGCTTTCTTTTCGTAAGGGGATCACAATGGACCAATAGGCCCCCGTGTACGCAACAGCCTTTGCGCTGTGCACGCCCCTCCTAACCTAACCTAACCTAAGTCTTACAGTTCTAAGATTGTAATCTCCTTTTCCAATTGGTAAGAAAAATATTACAAAACTGGTGATTATCTAGAGTTCTCTTTTTCTACTTAACCCGAGTCTGATTTCCTTTTTTTGGGAATACCCTGGACTACGACGAGCTTACCTCAGCCTCGAAATAAATGCATCACACCACAAAACAAATTATTGACAAAAATGTCAGCTCTCTAGAAACATCGAATAAAACTCAAATACAAGAAAAGTGGGTACGTCAGTGGGAGGATTTATAAAAATAACCTTTTTTTCAAAATGTGAGCTCTTCAGATTAAGGAAAAAATCAAATATGTATAAGAAGAGTAGGATTGGCAGTGGGTGGGTGTCAAAAAGATTGCACTTGCCTTGTTAGTTAATTTCGGAATATCTACTTAGGTCAAAAATCTACCAAAAACAAAATCTATCCAAAGATCAGCCCACAAAATGTGAAGAAAATCACGACACTGTTCATTCTTCTTACTTTCGTCTTGATACGTGAGATTTTTATTTCTCTTGTGATTTTTTCAGGTCGTGATTTTGTTCACAGAGTAAAATGCATTAAGACCACAGTTCTTTTTGTGATTTGTGACTCACAGTTTGTTCCTTCATTGTTCGCAGGTCATGATTTTCTAATAACCAGTTGGAAATCATAGGTGGTGTTTTGTTGCTCCTCTCTAATGAAACTATCTCTCCGCTTAATCTCTTAGATTCGCAATGCCAACTACCAACATTTTTGCAATTTTTCATGACTAATTTTCAATTTCTAAGAATGCAAAAGTCAGAAGGTGGAATCAGTGGCGTATTTAAGGATTTGGCGCCCCGGGCCAAAAAGATTTGGCGCCCCCTCAAAAAGTCATAAAATAACAAACAGAATTTTAATATTTTTGACGGCACAAAAATTTGTTGAAACATTCATCAATAGCACTGTTATAAATGGCCGATTCTGCTTAGCCAGAATTAAGGATTTAAAAAGATGGCTTAACTGACGTGCTTTATTTTGGTGGACACTTTTCCGCGGAGTAAAATAATTTTGATACCGAATTTGTAGCTTACTTAATGGATATTTTTTGGGCAAACCATATATTTTCCCCGTGAATTTTCTTATTATGTATTAAAGTTTAAAAATATAATAGGTACGAATATAAATTTGAATTTGTCATATGAATTTTTAGAAAATTAAATGCTAACTTGCTGCGCACACTCCGATTTTGCAGCTCTAAAGTTTCTGTTAAACAAGAATGAAGTTACCGAAAAAAAAAATAAGAAAATTATGATTCTTTTAGTGCACAAAATTGTAGCTCTTTATGTACTAATTTTGTATGCATTAATGAGTTTTGTTGGTCAAATAGATTCTTCTTCAATTTTTAAAATGAAATTCGCATTAATATTGCGCATTTTTTAATAAATAAAATGCAAATTTAAATATCAAAATTATTTTATTTTGCCAAAACAAGGGACGTTCCTAGCTGTCCGATTGTTCTACCCTTATCATGGATCGTTATAATTGTCTGTTTTTGAATACAGAGAAATTAACGTTCTTCACTGCAATTTGTCACTGCAGTCTTCAGATACATTATACGCAGGGTAACCCCTGTGACAAGTGAGACACCCGTTTTTTTTTACTAAAACATCTCGGAATGCTTTTAAGCAATCTATAATAGTAGTATTTTAAGACATTTATTTATTGGGTTGTGCCGAAAAATCGTAAATATTTATCCTCATTAAATTTGAGCTTTTCATAATTATTAGGTCCGTCTCACTGAATAAGATCTCACGTTCAATGTCAATTTGGCGGAGGCGGAATGATTTGGTGGGACAAGATTCTTCATTCAATTGTAAAACAAAAAAACATGTTATAATTTTCATTCTGAGCTTCTGGAAAAAATTTAACAAAACTTTATGAAATTAATTAATGAAAAATAATAGCAAGTTCAATTTATTTTCATTTGTCTAAACATTCCGCCTTTATTTTTTATTGATTTATCGTTTTCGAATTTGCAATTCACCAAAAAATTGCAATTTAGCAAACAGCTGTTTTGGGTAAAAAAAGGACATTGAGAAGTTAAGCAAAAAAATTTCGACTCCGAAAAAAATCACAGTGCTCAGGTGAGATTTTCTGTTGCATTTGTCGCAATTAAAAAATCTCTGAGCGTTCAGAGATTATATTTGGTGAGACACGCCTATTGATATTTATAGGTGGGCTTATCGCAATTGTATGTATGTATTTACTGTGTTGCGTTCCTACTTTTATATCTCTATGACTGATTAATGCAATTGAAAGTTATTATATAGGTAAATATAGTAGACAATGTGACGTTCTACAAAAATATATAAGAGTTAAATACGTTGGTACCTATTCTACCTCTATATCACACCGTTTTGATGATATTCTGCCTGGCACCTCTAGGCTTTACTTTTCCCATAGAAATTTGCAAAGGAATTTTAAATTTTGTATCCAAAGTTGAATGCCGCCCTTCGCAGTGTGCCGCCCCGGGCCATGGCCCTTATTGCCCCTAGGGTAAATACGCCACTGGGTGGAATAGAAATCAGTTGTTTCATGTTATGAAATCAACAAACCAAAAAAGCAATGAACTTTAAGCATGTCAAAGGTGAAGATCTCAAGAAATAAAAATTCCTCTGCTTTTCACTTTATGCTACCTCTCAAATATTTCTTTATTGACAAAAAAGTTCATTGCTTTTGTAAAGGTCAAAGAACTTTTCGGTGCTTTATTCTTTTGGGCACTAGCTACAAAGAAATTTACATCATATTATATTTAAGAAAGAATAAAAAATCTTTTGTATTTCTTAATTTCTGAAAGCAATTAAACTTAAGCCAAGCACAATACTAACATTTTATATCTCCTTAAGCTTATTTGTGTGTTTTCTTTAGACAATAACCTAACTTAAAACAACACATACTTACACAAAGCTCTTAATATATAGTCAGTTTTCTTTCCAAGCAATTAAAACTAAATCGAAGAAGCGATTAGCAAGAATCCTCCTCGCCAATTCCCTTAGTTTATCTAAATTAATTTAAAATTAACCCAAACTAATTGAAATTTTCTCTGAGAATTCTATATGAGGAGTAGCTGTATATCTTCGCCAAAGAAGAAACAATCCAAAAGCCACATCTCTAATCTTCTTTTGGATGCTACTGCTACTGCTGCTGCTGCTGCTTCTTCTTCTTATTCTTCTTCATAATCCAACATCCAAAAGCCCAAACAAGAACCGAAACTCCCTCTTTTACTCCTTATATAGTATATCCCATCACAACATTTCCAATTGCCAGAACTTTTGCCAACTAGGATCAATAATTCAGGTGACTTTTCTATTTCGTTGCTATCCACCCTCTTTCTCGGTCTACTTTAGTCTTTGGAGTCTTCTTACCTATACAAATATACAATCATACATACACCTTGCTGCTTCACCATGAGTGTTCCAACTAAATGCTTTAGAAAACTTAAAACCGATTTGGGCTGGTGAATTATTGAATAGAAGATGACTTTTGCTTCCTGTTTTTTTTCGGCCACATGCCATAGAATGGAGACACTCTGTTTTGTGTGTACAAAAGGTGTTTTCCTACAGAAGTTTTAGGCTTCGTCTCTGACATGAAAATAAAAAAAGGGACATAAATATTGGACTTAAGAAAAATAATATAGGACAAGACAGGACAGACATAAAGTATATATATATGATACCCGTACTATGAAGATTATCAAGGCATCAGGGACGAATTGAAAATAAATTTCACAATAAGTCGAAAATACAACTTTTCATTTGTAATTAAATTTGTAGTTCAGAAGTTTGTTTGGGGTTCGAAATTTCCAACTAGATATTGTAAGAAATGGACTTAATTGTGTCTTATTTGAAATACGAAAAGTTTAAACACGAACGTCGAAAACCCGAAAATTATGACCAAGGCAAAAAAACAAGTTTTGATCTCAAATCTTCAAATCCGAAACTAATAGCATCTCAGTTATATAGACACCAAAATCCCAAAATTTTAATAAACATTATTGAAAATCCAAAAAGTTTTTAGCGAAATTCATAGCATCTCAATTATAAAAAATATCGTTAACGTAAAATAAATTTTGAATTCAAAATCCCTATATTTTGAATAATATTATTGAATATCCCAAAAATCATAAGGTAGGGAAACTGCAAGTCCTTTTGATTCCGACCCTTTCAACCAAGTTTCACAATTCCATGATAGTAAGAAAATAAAAAAAAAAATACGTTTTGATTGATTTTAATTATTGTGACCTGTTAAATTCACGTTTAGCTGAAAATTTTCTTAGTGGATTTAAGGTACTCAATTACTAAAGAGCCTACTCTGAGTGCATAGACCGGGACTCATTATACGCCATGCAAAACGTAGATGACCTAGTAGGTTCACGTGAATCAACTTATCGATCAGCATGTTCCCTTAAAGACCCATGTAGTTGAACATGGAGCTCCACCTTGGCTGAATGGTGACATCACTGCTGTGATGGCACGTCGCGATGCCACCTACAGTAAATGGAGGCAATACAAACTGGAGGACTTCCACATATCTTATTGCAGACTTCGCAATCAAGTCGCCCTTATGATCAGAACAGCAAAAAGGATTTACTGCGAACACAAACTTGGTAATTTAACATCAAAAAAGTTTGGAATATAACTTGCGGGAAACTGGCGAAGGGGAAACCATGTAAGAGGTTAGCTGACGATATCGATTGTGATGCTCTCAATAAAAAATTCACACCACACCTCCGTCCTTGAATGAAACTTCACCTATTGATTCTCTTATTGAAGAGGAATTAACTGGTATAAACTGCTCCTTCAACTTAATTGAAATACAAAAGGAAGATATTGTGGAGGCAATAATATCAATCAAATCAAACGCTACAGGCCTCGACTTAATGGAACCTAAGTTCACTTAACTGTTGCTAACACATTAACTACGCTTTATTACTCATTTATTTAATAGTATACTTACCACATCCAAGTTTCCATTAGAATGGAAGAAGTAAAAATTATTCCCGTCCCTAAAATGAAAACGGCTACTGTTACAGAGTTCCGACCCATTGCTATTCTCCCTTTCCTTTCGAAAAAAAAACTATTTTGAAGCAGATACAAAAATACCCAACAATCGACAACTTGTTAAGTTCCTGCCAATCTCGTTTTCGACCAAAGCGCAGCTGCAAATCAGCCTTACTTTTTGTGACTAATGAAATTAGAACTGCAATGAACAATGATCATATAACACTGCTAACGCTATTAGACTTTTCGAAGGCCTTTGATACTGTTAGCGATCCAATTCTGTGTAAAAAGCTACGAATAAGTTTTGATTTTTCTTTAGAATCCTGTAAGCTTGTTCATTCGTATCTTAGCGAAAGGCAACAATGCGTGGTGGAAAATGAACGTTCTTCCACCTTTCTCAATGTCTTAGCTGGCGTGCCTCAGGGATCTATGCTTGGACCAATCCTCTTCGCGCTATATGTAAACGAGCTACCACATGTTGTTAGAAATTGTCTGATTTATCCTTATGCTAATGATGTACAGCTTCTTAAAAGTCGACCCTTTGTAGCCAAAAATGATGCCGTAGCTTTAATGAATGAGGACCTGCTCCTCTTTCAGCGTTGGTCCAAAAAGAACCATCTTTGCTTATATCCTCTCAAATCAACAGCTCTTCCGATCCATCGAAAAACGTTTGATTTTTCGGTCCTAAGCCCCTTAGAGCTGGAAGGTCAAATCATTGACTATGTCAGCACTGCCAGGAATTTAGGGATAACCTTCAATCGGACCCTTACATGGAATGACCAACTTAATAGTGCCATTAGAAAAGTCTATGGTAGTCTTCGTGCTCTTCAGTTCACTCGAAGTATCATCCCTACAAAAACTAAAGTGCTACTTGCCAAAACTCTTGTGGTACTTATTATAATAAATGCATGTGAAGTTTCTTGCAACTTTGACTCTGCCACTAGCCGAAAATTAAATGTTGCATACAATATACCCGCTTTGTCTATTATCTGCGACAGGTTGGCCACATATCGAATTTTGCACTACGTATCTCTGGCTGTAGTCTCGACACTTTGCTAAACTTCCGATCGGTGAGCTATCTGCATGAAATCATTCAAGCTCAATAGCCAGATTATTTATTTGACAGGCTGGCATCAAGGTCTTTTGTCCTTATGCAACCACGATTTAAATATCTCATTACTGAGCGTCAATTTCTTGCCCATGTTACACGCCTCTGGAACTCCCTGCCTATTGTGATGAGTGGTACAAGAAGCGCAAAAAGGTTTAAATCTTTAGTTTTCAATTATTTGGCAAATCGTTGATAATATTTATAAGGTAAGTCCTCATTTTTCTAATTTATCTTTTGTTTTATTTTCTCTCTTTTTTTGCACATCTTTATATTTTACTTATACATAAATGTAAATAAATATAATCTCATTTTTTTATTAAAATTCGAATTTCAAATTAATTTAAAGGCTACAAAACTTTATAAGACTTATAGAGTAAGATCCCAGGACCGCCAGACATACGTCATTTTATCATAGCTGAATTTTTTTCTGTGAATGCACAATATGGTAGGTATAAACGAATGGATAGTACGAACCTTGAACCCGGGTGCGTTTCGGAGGTATTAAGTGCTAAAAGTGCATAAAATTGATGCAAAATTACGTTATTTTATCAAAGCTGGTTTTTTGATATGTTTTAAAGAAAGTTATGATTAACTTATTTTGAAACTTACCAGACACCTACATTGGTGCACAATGTCAGCCAGACACCATAAAAGGTGCAAAAAAAAATCGTGAAATTTCATTATAATATCAAAGCTGAATTTAATATATGTTCTTCGGGAAACTGTATATGTGTATTTCCCAAGCTGCCCACGGAACATATTATGATATATAAAACTTAACTTTGATATTATAACGTAAAATATACGATTATTTTGACAACTTTGGGGTTTCCATTGAATCCAAAGCCCCATTGCAGGTGCCTGGTCGCTTGATAAATATTGTGAAATAGTTTTCCGAAGTGCATGAAACGTTTGCTTTGACACTAAAACGTAAACTAAAATATTTGTTTGAAAATGTCAAAGGTGTCTGGCTGACATTTGGTCCCTCTGTAGGTGTCTTGCAGCTTAGGAAATGTATCGTTACAGTTTCCCGAAGAATATATATAAAACTCGGCTTTGATATTATAATGAAATTTCACGATTTTTTTTGGCACCTTTAATGGTGTCTGGCTGACATTGTGCACCAATGTAGGTGTCTGGTAAGTTTCAAAATAAGTTAATCATAACTTTCTTTAAAACATATCAAAAAACCAGCTTTGATAAAATAACGTAATTTTGCATCAATTTTATGCACTTTTAGCACTTAATACCTCCGAAACGCACCCGGGTTCAAGGCTCGCATTATCCATTCGTTCATACCTACCCTAGTGTGCATTCAGAGAAAAAAATTCAGCTATGATAAAATGACGTAAGTCTGGCGGCCCTGGGATCTTGGTCTATTATGGTCTAAGAGCTGAGAGCTAATTTTATGGGTGAAGGTATACCCAAAATTCACGAACGTTTATCTTGAGGTTATTGAGCCTTGATTTCAAATCCAGTCGTCTGGCAGGATTCTCTTGTCGCCAGGGCTGGAGAAGGGGGGTTGAAAACGGTGATTTTACGGATTTTTGGGTAGGGGGTATAACCACTTTTATATAAGCTTAAACTATAGAGAACTACGCTATAAATTTTGGGGTCCCAGACGTTTTAAGTGTCGCCACAACAAGCCAGACGGCCTAAGCTCAAAAGGGAGAAAATTAGTTTTTGACCTCGTGGGTATAACCAAAAATGTGATATACCAAAAAATCATGAAAAATTGTTTTTAATGGTTTTATTTACATCTGAAATGGTAAATAATACCATTTTTTAGATATTACCTCTCTAATTTAAAATCCCTATCTATATCAATTTGCTTCACTTGGTTGTCAAAATAACTAAATTTAGTTATAATTATAGAATATGAAGACAATTTGAAAAGAAAATTCTTCTGTTTAAATGGAGTGACTGAATATAATTGACATCATTTGAACTTTTAACTTGAATTTAAAATATATACGATTGGCACAATACTGAATTCTTATTGACGATGTTAACATCTTAGATTAGGCCCGCTAAAAAAAGCGACGCATACATACTTCCTCTTTGGTTGATCCATGTTATATTAATTATGTACTCCAAAAACTTTCGACAAATCACTAACAATTCTGCAGGAACAACTTGATAATGTCTTAGTTCCATTGAACAATCACAATTAACAAAATGGTTGTTATCATCCATACTGTTGCAGAAAGTTTAATAAAAGATAATCAAATTTTAAACGTGTGGCATGTATGTATATTTTTGTGATGAGGAGATTTCTTATGATTTTTTGGCATATCACATTTTTGGTTATACCCACGGGGTCAAAACTAATTTTCGCCTCTTTTGAGCTTGGGCCGTCTGGCTTGATGTGGCGACACTTAAAACGTCTGGCATGTATATTTTTGTGATGAGGAGATTTTTCATGATTTTTTGGCATATCACATTTTTGGTTATACCCACGAGGTCAAAAACTAATTTTCTCCCTTTTGAGCTTAGGCCGTCTGGCTTGTTGTGGCGACACTTAAAACGTCAGGCATGCATATTTTTGTGATGAGGAGATTTTTCATGATTTTTTGACATATCAATTTTTGGTTATACCCCTGACTACAAAAATTGATTTATTGACACTTTTTGTGGGCGTCTGGCTGGGTGTGGCGACACTTAAAACGTCTGGGACCCCAAAATTTATAGCCAAAGCGTAGTTCTCTATAGTTTAAGCTTATATAAAAGTGGTTATACCCCCTACCCAAAAATCCGTAAAATCACCGTTTTCAACCCCCCATCTCTAGCCCTGGCGACAAAAGAATCTTGCCAGACGACTGGATTTGAAATCAAGGCTCAATAACCTCAACATAAACGTTCGGGAAATTTGGTTATACCTTCACCCATAGAATTTGCTACCAGCTCTCGGTCTATTATGTCCTACTTTGTAAGCGATTTTCAAATAAATAAATACAAAATACGAATTGAAAATCCACAAATAATGTAAAAAAAAAATCGAAAATCCCTAAAAAATTTAAATTTAATTGAATATTCATCATTTAGTGAATTCACAGTGTCTAACTCAAGGTTTCAAAATTTTTAATCCTTAGTTTCTATTTTTGATTCAAAATCCCAAAATTTGTAAATCCCAAAAACAAAAAGCCATTTTATTTATTAGAAATCGTCATCATATCAGTTAAAAGCGTATTTTCGCAAATTTCTGATTCAAAATCCTAGCTAAAATGATTGAATATCCAAAAAATCATAAGATAGCGAAAAATACAAGGCCTCAATTTAATTATCTCAACCAAAATTCATTGAATCTCAAGACAAGAGTATGAGATCAATGCTATTTAGCATTAGGATAAAAGAAAATACTTTTTGGCCGAAAATCCCAAAATTTTTAAAAGAAAAAAATGTTTAAAATCACAAAAATTTATTCACTTGCAAGAAAAATCTCAAAAAAATTGGAAATTCATCTAACCTTACAACAACTCAGTTATAAAGACTTATAACTCAAAATCCCCATATTTAGAATACCTAATATAATTGAAAGTCCCAAAAATCATAAGCTAAGAAAACTGTGAGTTCTTTGAATTTAGACCCCTTTGAATCGAAATTCATTAAATTTTAAGAATATTTTAATACAATTATTGGATAAAAATCCGAAAATAAAAAAATCGAAAATCCCAAGAACTTATTTACTAGGAAAAAAATTTCAAAAATGAAAATTTAACTGGATATTTGTCATAAAGTCAATTAACCGTGTTTTTTTTTAGTCTTATTTTCCATTTCTGATTCAAAATCCCAAATTTTATAATAAAATAGTTGAAAATCCCCAAAATAATAGTTCAGTTTACTTAATAGAAATTGATAAAATCTCAGCTAAAATTATTGAAAATCCCTAAAATTATAAGACAGAGAAAACCATCAAAGCCTTAATATAAATATTTCTGCCTAAATCCATTAAATTTTAAGAACATATTTAGCATTAGGAAAAAAAAAACATTTTGAATGAATATCCCAAAACTTCTAAAAGAAAATATTTTGAAAATCACAATAACTTTTTCACTTGCAAAAAAAAAACTCAAAAATATACACTTTAAGAACTGATGTAAAAAAAGTTCAAATAACAATATCGTATTCAAAATCCCAAAAGTTGCATAATCCTCTTCTATCACACGATAAAAAAAATATATTTGTATACGAGGATGAGGTGAAAGCTCCAAAAATTCTAAATTTGATAGATTTGGGGCAAATGGAATGGATGGATGGAAGAATGCAAGTTCATAAAAACCCTACTCAATCAGGCGCGGATACAGGGGGGGGGGGGCAATGGGTGCAATTGCCCCCCCCTGGGCAAGAACGAACGAAGCATAAAATATGAATTTTATAAAATGTGATCAAAACAAGGTTATTTTGTTTAACGTTTATACAAATTTTCTTGGCAGCGCAGCGTTGCAGCAATGAGTGGTTGTTCGTTGGCCGCTGGCTGACCAGGTTCAGTTAAGAAAAGTTCCGCTATGCACAAATAGTCTTCAAATCAACTGATTGGAAAGCTTATAACTTCGGTTTTAGATCTCGATCTTCAAAGTTAAGGTCTTTAATTAAAAGATAAATGTAAGGCTACATTGCTGTATAACATTTTATGAGAAAAGCAATTTGTTTCATACTAGGGAGCAGGTTGAATCCCAAATCGATTTCATTTTCACTTTTCAAAATGCTTTGAATGAAAAATTTCATAGCTTGAAAAACAACGTTTTAAAAAGTTATTTTTCCACCCCCTCTACAAATTTGTTAGTGGTTTTTTATAGTTAAATGTAACGGGAGAGGCGGCAGGGGCACTTACATGTGTCTAAATTTTCAATCTTAAATTAAATTTTAATTTAAAAAATTAAATCTTTAAAATACGTCGATTTAATTAATTTCAAAAATGTCTAACTTTGCTTCAAATGCTCGGATCTACAGGATAAAGATATCTTATTAAAGTTAAAATAATAAAACTCCATTATTTGTGTATAAAAGTTATTGAGAAATATAAAAAAATCACGCTAAAAGGGTGATAGAGTTAGATAGAGATAGAAAACTCTCGAGAGCGATTCTCGGATATCTGTTAGCTCCTCTGGTGAGCTTATTTCATGACTGTGTCTGTGTTCACTTTTGAGTTTTATTCTCGAGAACTTCTTCAGAGCTACTCGCCGCCGTTTTACTCTGAAATGGATACGAACCTTAAGAGTATGCACATTGTGTTTCGAGTTTGGCGCTATACGCAGCGATACGTGCAGGCGTGCTGCGCTGCACATCTGTTTTAACCATAAGATACGTTTTTGATGTATGTAAGTACTTCTGAGGATTTTTTCGATTTTTTGGATGCGTTTTAGGAACTTCCGTGTTCCACATCATTAAACTGCCGAAGAGTACGAATCCAACGAAGAATATTGGAGAGAAACCAGGAAATGACTACAGCCGTCACTGCGGAAGAGAAGTTGGATGGAACTTTTACACCTAAGGAAAGGATAGTTGTTTCGTCAATTCGATTGTCAAATGATCGCCATTTTTCGACGCGCATATTGCTTTGTGTCGAACCAGTCTATGTTTTGAGCTTATATCAAACATTTACCTATATTAAAATTTAACGAAGGCTTTGTATATCGTAAATGAAGTGAAAAGAGTGTTTTTTTCTTTGTATTTTTCACTATGATCATTGTGTTTTATTTAAATGTCAGAAAGATTCATCTCGGTTTTGATCTATAATTTTAGTTTAGCTTACTGCTATTTTCAAATTAATGCAATGGTTTTGTTTGCACAAAATAAATCTTTTTTTATCAAGCCCTTCCAATTTGTTGCAAACGCTTTTGACGTTTGTCAACACGTTCGCCGACTTCTCAATATTTTTGTTGCCATAATTTGATCTTTTAACTGCAGAATTGCACCGCAGATGATGTTTTCGAAGATGTGACTTTAGCAAACTGCATTATCGAACACAATGCTTATGCAGCTAAACTTGTATTTGCCTTTTTGAACAGAAGACTCTTGTAGTTTGCGTTTTGATAACATTCTGCAAAATACATTTTAGACGCTGATGACGTTCTCAAAAACGGCCTTTAACCGGCAAGGCTAGTTTAGGTTGTCCCAGCTAAAATAGAGGCTGGAAATTTCACTCGAACTCGAACGTCATGTGTCTGAATAGAAGCATATCACTGTCTCATTATGTTTTCCGAGCATAATATTGTAGAATTACACAGATCCAGAGGGAACTCAACAACGCTGTAAAGATACCATGCTATACAAACTGCAAAACTTCATTTCACAAAGTTCAAAGTACCCTCTTTTCGAGACACTGTGGCAGTTATGTAAGAGTTAATTGCTTTCTTCAAATTTCAAACTCATCAACTCACATGCTTTGAATTACCAGGCATGTACAGCGGTATGAAGTGTACTCAAATTTTCTATAGACCTCATCAAGATTTTGGAAACTTATGGAAATTGCCCCCCCCTGAACGATATCCTGGATCCGCGCCTGTACTCAATAGAGTAGGGTTTTTATGAACTTGCATGCTTCCACCTCCGCTCTCCTACTCTATTGAGTAGGGTTTTTATGAACTTACATGCTTTCACCTAGAAGGGAACCGGTAAATTCTTTTTATTTGCTAACAGAGTCCAATATACAAGTATGTTCCCCCAATTAAATACTTCCCTGGGATGAAAAAGTCCTTTGAAAAGTTCTTAGCTCACATCAAAATGAGCATACAATTTGTCTGAATGCATTTTAAAACTGATTGTAGTCTATTTTGTCGTCGTTTTCAGTTCTAAGAGGTTTGAAAATAAAATGGAATCATACACAAACACATATAGATGAGTTCTGATCTGATGAGGACTGATCCTACACTCGACTGGGTGTTTGCGGTTCAATTATTTATTCCGGCGCACTGAGAGACGATATCCATCGTCTTCTTCATCGTTTATACATTTGCTTTCCCTTGGGCAGTGATTTATGATTTCAAGTCTTGGAGATAGGTTGAAGGAGGGGGGGGGGGGGGGGCGGAGGAGTAAATCTATACCATAATATACCATAGCTCTGACGCTGAGAGTGTGAATGAAATGCCCAAAGGGATTGTCCCAATTGGAATCACATCTGTGTACGTCCATCCATTCAGCCATGAGCTATTTTCGTTTTCTTTTCTTGTCATGTTGCACACAGCATCCACAGTACCATACCAGTACCAGTAGTTTGTCCCTGCTGATATCCACTCGTTCTCTTATTATTCTCTTACTCTCCAGCACCATCAGCAGCCCCATGCATCATGGGAATATGGCAACAATTCGTTCGTTCGTTCTCATTCTATTGAAGATTGCAGGTCATCCTCATCACACTATTATTCTGGCTGTTTTCTTGGCTTTCGAATTGCCACCATGCTGCCAATGGATTTTGGTCGGAAAAATATGGCAATGACGGATGTTTTACTGCACAAGGCAACAAGGGATTTTAAACGACGACAAGGACGATGGTTTTTCTATATATATTCAATTCGAAGACTATTTTTCTTCGAACCAAACAAGGATGACAGTGGTTATTTTCTATTTTATTATCAGACACTTTAAGTCCTTGTGTATCTATTGTGCTGGCTGCTGTTTTCTCTCGAGACATGCTGATGCTTAATCTTTTGGTAGAGAAAAAAGGGAGATTAAAAAAAGGGTGTTTTGGTAACTTTTGGTTTGTTTTTAAAATGTCAAATAATATTGACAAAATGAATGGAGAATGTTTTTTTATTTTTTTGAATGATGTTTATGTCGAACAGATTTTTTGAAGAGTTTCAAAAACATTATCTAATGAACTGTTCTAGTTAGTTCAAGCTATTCAATTATTTATTTTGAGAAACATTGTTCCTAATGGAAGTATCGAGTATGGAGTATCCTTAACGATTTCGATTTGTATTGAAACAGGTTAACACACTAAGGAGCCAAAAAATGCAAATTTAAACCGGAAAAGTCTCAAAATCGTTCTTTTAAGTGACGATATCAGAAATTGCCTATTTCTATGAGAAGAAAATATTTTGGGAATTTAAAACAGTATACGAAATTGAAAATCGGCTAATTTTGTCAATCACGAAATGGGATTTCCAACAGATGAAACTACGTTCTTTGATTCACGCTTGGCAGCTGAGTCGATCTTTCCACATTGACGATTGATACGAAACGGGTGTTTACACTGTACACACTATACAATGTCCATGCTCCCATTTCATTCGAGAATCTGTGAACTGTTGATGGTGTGCAGTGAGCAAAATAATTTCGAGAAGTTCGTCAGCAGATGAATTTTCTTAGCAACGATAGTAATTGGAGCTCAACACTTTCCAATGCTACAGTTTCTTCACCTGTGACTCATATTTCTTCCGACATATTTTTCCTCGAATTTACTAAATTTGCGGGACATATGTATACAAATGCATGGCTTACGTTTTTTAGCATCAAGTTCGAAGAAATATATATAAAATCCCAAACTTCAGATGAACTTTGAGAACTGCAAAGAGGCGCTGATATTTATCAAACACATGTGAGAGTCAAGTGGAACAACGCCTTAAGTCCTCTTGAGTTGAATTCCGAGAAAAATCAAATTGTAAGCTTATTACTAAAATAACGCTAAATTCAAAGAAAAATAAATAAAAGTTAAGCGGGCCATACACGTTAAGACTGTCACACAAGCTGTCGATCGGACTGTTGCAACGACTGTCGAAATAAGGCACACACGTTGCGAACCGGTTTTACGAACAGTGTGTCAAAAAATTCCTTCAGTTTGTTTTGTATTTATCTCGTCTCCTAGAAACAAAATAAAAACTATGAAGATTATTCGTAGACTGAGTAGTTCGGTCGCTAGGACTGTCTCAAAAACTGCCATTCACTATAAGACCATTCGGTCGTGTCGCAAGGTTCGTTGAAATTTTCAACGGACTTCCAACCTGTCGTCAGTCGCACGGTCCGATGTACAACAAGGACATTTACGGTAGAACATGTCGTATACGACTGAAATTTGTCGGACAGTCCTTGAGACAGTTTTAACGTGAATGGCCCGCTTTACAAATTATTTTGTCGAGCACAAAGTACTCAACTATGCAAACATTATATTGATTTAAACATCTTGAATTTGTTTTCCCGATAGGTTGATTTTGAGTTAAAGGGACCTTCGACGGTGGAACGAATATTTCGAATATTTTATTTGAACTTTTGTTTTAATAGAACCGGACATGACAATTGTAAACGGTCTTTTTTGCTTTTCGTTCTCTAGATTTTCAAAGTGTAGTATGAAAGTAAAATAATTTTTGACAAGCGTGACATTGGACCGTTTATGAAATTTAATTTGTTTTGACAGGACCTTGACCGGAAGTGTTAAGATAATTGGATAATTTTTATTTATTTACTAAGCTGGCATGTTGCTACGTCTAGGCACAATTTTCCTTGAGAATTTGAATTTAACAAAACGTTGGGGAAGACATTTTTTCCTGTCAATGTTAGAGTACTTTATAGGAAGCTTAAGTCCAAGTTTTCGACCATCAACCCTTTGCAGGGTTTCCGCCATCTTGGTTTAAAGAGTGAACTTGGTTTTAGCTATTTTCTAAACGGGGGAGGCAGAAAGATGTTTTTTCTGCACTCGATAGTTTATGCAATTACAAGAAAGCCGTAGGTGTAAGGAAAATATTCGGAAAAATAAAGGAATTGGGATATGAACGCTTACAAGTAAAAAAAGGGGAAATAGATGACAAAGAAATAATCTGCAATAAATCAGGATGACAAGATATGGATTTTATTTGTGAAAAAAGGAGTTCACTCCTTAATTGAGGATAGCGGCAATCCATTATTTATCGTATACTTCAACGAACTCAAAAATAAAAAATGTCTTCCAAGTTTCTATATTAAGAAAAACCCACTCACATTTTTAAACCACTTAATTATGATGATGTGCGGATACAGTTGGTAGTCAATTGCTTAGAAACAGAAAATGTTAAGGACAAACTGTAGGTTATAGTGATAACTAGAATTTTGAAAGAAATTTTCGCGTAATACTGGAAGAAAAAAAAATTGCTAAAAAAGTGTGAACTCCATTTTTTTAAGTAATTGGTCATAACTCGTTAAATACAC
The DNA here is from genome assembly GCA_963921185.1 of Dasysyrphus tricinctus. NCBI lineage: Eukaryota > Metazoa > Arthropoda > Insecta > Diptera > Syrphidae > Dasysyrphus > Dasysyrphus tricinctus. The sequence continues at coordinate 254,543,593 of OY992531.1, read as the reverse complement.
AAAATATGAAAAAATAACATGTTTTTAGATTTGTAGAACTTACTGTTTTGTTGGGAGTGCATTTTTATTTTTCGATAAACTTAAAATTATGGATATTATTCGTTAAAAACAAATTCAATCTTTAAATCAATAAAGCGGCAACTCTGCAAAGGGTTGATGGTCGAAAATTTGGAATTAAGCTTTTTGTATGGTACTTCAATGAAAACAAGAACAAATTTGCTTTACCAATCTTTTGCAAAAAAAAAAAGTCTAAATTGACGACTATGCATTTTTGAAGCAAAAACAGAACTTTTGAAAAAAAAAGTTAAAAGTTAAAAATTGTTCAACTCTGTTCAACCAGTGAAGATGGAAAAGGCGGCATATTCTACCTCGATATGCCTGGTGAAACTAGTAGCAAAATGGTCCGCATTTTGTTGATTTTGGCTTCAACTGGAATAGAATCAAAGTGGTTGAATGGGTCATTCACCAATAAATTTTCAGATGAATAATTTACTTTCATGCAAGATTTCAAAAAACTTCGCAATGGCACAGGCACAATGCCTAACCCTGAGACCACACGAGCCAGTACTGGCTAGCCAGTTGGCTACACACACTAGCTGTCAAATTCCAATTCGTGTATATGCTGTGACGTAGGCGCCCTGCCAAACTGGCTTCTCTACTGGCCAGCGTTCGGATCTTATTCTCAATGGAGTAAATCTACTCCGATTTTAAGGAAACCAATTATTTAACTACTACGATCTTACACTTTTTCAAGACTGAAGATGGAACCACTTCAATTTATCGTCTGTGTGGTGTGCAGTGGCTTTTTGTGTGCTGTGCTTACTTATCATAAGCCTGCCATGTTGCAAACTGTCATTAGCGGTTGTATAATGCATTTTTATGTTCGCTCGCTTAAAAAAGTAGCATGTTAAATGCAACGACAATTTGGTATAGTTCCGTATTGTTGTATTGCGCACGCACTGACGCCATGCAACATCACTAGCAAAAAACAACAAAATCCAAAGTTTCGTTGAAATAAAGAATGTTTCGCATTGGTTTTGAAGAGCCTTAACTTATTTCTATCACAAAACAATATTTATCGTAAGAACTCTTGTTTTATTTTTCGGGTGCAGCGATACAAAATACGATAGATAATCAATGGTAAACAACAACAAAAAACTGTCGTCGGTGAACGTTTCGCGTCGGTTTGGGAGAGCCTTTAATCAATTCATTCGCCAGTTTTTTTGGCTTTCTTCTTGAACGGAAATAAGAACCTACCTACAACACACCAGACGAAATAAGTGTGGTCTCGGCTTTATTCATCTTTAAACATTTTTTAAATCGCTAGCTAATTTATAAACTTTTGAGTTCTTAAGGACTGGGCATGGACTTCCAGTTTTTATTTTATTAATATTTTATTGAAAAAATATTAATGTGAAAATGTGAGTAAACTTTAGTTATCCTATTTTTCCAAATATGATACGAAATAGTACTGCCAAACCCTGTTACTGGCTGCTCTACTGGCTTCCCAACTAGCTACGAAAAAGGCAAGCCAGTTGACGAGTCAGTTGCTCAGATTTGTATGTGTTAGTACAAAAATGTGAGTGTATTGCGACTGGCTAGCCAGTACTGGCTCGTGTGGCTTCAGGGTAAATTATCATCTGGAATGAATTCACGCAGGCAAAAATAAAAGATTTGCCAAATAAAATAAGAAAAGCAATGATACCTAATACTGGCTAGTGATCTCGATCAAATTTACCAGTCTCAAAGAATGTAGTTAAACTAAAAGGTTGCCTGAAATTGTCGTATTTTAGGAAATACGTAAATAAGCTGGGGTTGAGAGTTATCAATAAAAATGTGAGTTGCGTCACAGAACGTAGTGATTCATGCAGTTTGATAGAGAACAAAAAAATCATCAATAACGTCATCAATGCCACCATAATCGAGGCAAGTAAGTTCTCGTTCTAAGAATTCCGATGATCCTGACTGACTTGCCGTTCGCGTTTAAGCGTTCAACTCACATAAGCAATGGCAATTAGCAAATTGCAAGTCCAATCGTTGCAAGTGTATTACCGTAATCACGAATTTTATTGCTATTCACACGGAAAATAGGCAAAAAACCGTTGAGGTCTTAAAAGATAGGTGTTGAGTAGACGCACCTTTGAGTAAAATTTCAGTGCTGGCACTTTACGGAAGGATACTTTTTATGTCAAAGGATGGGACCTCCTTATTTTTGGTACCTAATTTTAATATTTTGGAAGTTGTTGCGAAAACGCCTCCAGATGCCAACCAATATGAAAAGGAATTATTTTGTATTTAATATTTCGTGTACACAAGTATATTGAATTAAAGTGTTTTTATAAATTCATTTTCAACGTGTGTCTTAAAACCAAATACAGTACATACATACATAATAACAATAAGTAATAAAAATATCACTCTTTAGAAGTCGTTTACATATATTTAAAAAAATTACCAACTGTGCTTTTAAAAAACATTGTTATGGAACAATTTTTTTTTAATATCTGGTTAAATTTGAGTTAAAAAAAAAATAAAAATATTAACTTACAAACAAATCTCAGTTCTTTTTTTTATTATTCCCCACAGCATCAATATTGTATAATTTGAAGGGCAACAGTTCGTGACAATTCATATATCTTTCCAATTACAGATACTTTATTAATTACAATCGTCAACCTCAGGTGGTAAAGATATAGTTTTTTTTGTTTTATATACTATATACATATTTTTTCCAGTATTATATCTAGAGAGCATTCCTTTTATTATAGATAGTGGCATTAATTTTTGTCACCAAATTCGATCAAGCCGAATTGAATTGATTGGAAATTGCAGCGCTACGCTGATTTGCTTTGCGGATCATATCGCGCGTGTAGTGCCTGCCTTGCAAAGTAAACCAAAAACCATCAACGTTGGGTGAAAAAAATAATAATATCAATTTTGTGTTCCTCTGCACAGTTAATGAAAATTGCTTGACACAAATTGCCTTACACTCTGAGTCACAAAATTAGCATCAAATAGCATTTAGGTAAATACAAAAAAAAAATAAAAAATACAAAATGATGAAGAAGTCCAGATAAGGTGATTTTTGCAATACAATCTGTCGGACTCAGTGCAGCTAATAGAATCTGTGGTTGTATCTTCTCCTCAAGGAGCCTTCGCCATCCTTGTGAACTGATCCATTTATCGGTTGAAATAATTTTTTTTTAGAAAGAGCCTAACTGTGGAAGTATCTTCTTATCAGTGATAATCGGCTTTGTAGGCGGTGAGGCTCTTTGAATCCGAATGTCTTACCAATCTGAGACATAGTTGTGGTTTCTTTAGAATTTCTAGATTTCGAATTATAACATAGGTGGTAGTGGTATATGTCTACTCTGGGTAAGATGTAACTTCTTCCGGAGCACCTTGTAGTCGCTTCTATCTGTATAGACTTTTCGTCCTGGCCCCACTGCTTAGATGTTTATTTGTTTGTTAATGGTATTCTTTTCAAAAACAATTATGGAAAAAGCCAAGTATGGAAAACTACAATTACGTCTTTCCTTTTAACCCGAAAATATATAAAATAGAATTCAAGTGTCACAATATTATGACATAGGGTGTGACTTATCATACTGAAGTTGAACCTGCAGCCAAAGGATATGCTACTATGCAAGCAAACACCATCCTGCCAACGATGGATAAACACGCACACAGTTATAAAATCACATGCCAACCCCAACGCTACGGCTAACATGGAAGTATATGGTTGTATGTATATTTATTTTATTTAAACGATAAAGAAATTCACATTCATGGTTCGCTTCATAATATCCTGCGGCCAAAGAGAGACGAAGCCGACGATGAACACCAAAATTACCAAAAAATTACAATTTTTCACTTAAATTATAGGTAATTTGTCTGGCATTATTGACATTGGTGCATGTGTTTTTTGTTGTTGTTGGAATCTCCAACTGATACCATATAACCACCCCAACACCGTAGGTATATATATACACAGAACCGTTGCAATAATTATCCTTTTTAATTAAAAAGTATTAATTGTGGATGCGGTTTATGTTTACGTTTGGAATTTTTTTTGTTTAAAAATACAGAAAAGAATATAATAATAAAAATATAATGTTCTACTAGATTTTTTTTTAAACAAAAACATAATAAAATAAACAAATAAAAATAAAACAATGAACTTATTGTTATGTTGGTCTAATTATATTATTAAATCCTAAATCACCTCTTTCTACATTCTACATAATAACCAAATATGCGCATAATAATAATACAACTTGAACATGATTGTACTAGATATGTCGAAAATTAAATATAAATATTATTTTTTTTTTCTAATTTCTGGTTTGAATTAGTAAACCAGTGATTTGATTCGTACTTTGTGATTAGTTTAATGTTGTTTTTTTTTTATTTTTTTAGATTGTTGTGTATAATAATTCCAACAGAAGCGCATAGCTTAACAAATAGTTTAGTTGGGCGGAATTAGAAAATTGGATTAAATGACATCGACTGTATAAACGAGGTGTATTGGGGATTGATTAAATTGCTTTGTTTTCAATAATTGGATTGACATAATCACATTAAATGCATGATCGAACAGAACAAACAGTCGAATTCCGAAAATATATTCTAATTTCCATAAAAAAAATTCTCGTTAGAAATAAAAATAAATCAAGCTTGTGTTTCAGGTAGTATTGTAATATGGTAAGCATTTTAACTTTTTGTAATTTGTTTGATTTATTTAAATTCGGAGAGAAATTTTATAATCATTTCGATTTATTTTAATTAAAAGGTTTATCCATTTAATGAACCTGGGAGTATGATTTTAAGAAGAAGAAGTCTTGTAAGTTTGCTGACGCTGCTTCTTTAGAGTAAAAAGGCAATTGATTGAGAGAAAAGTCCTGTCTTGAGCAATTAAAGTGTAAAATACTAATCATCCTGGTCCGTATAATACTTATATTGCTGCTGACGTTAATAATGCTGCTGACGCTATGTCGTGTGCATTGGCGTAGGAAGGAATTTTTTCTAAGGTGGGCAACCAGTCCAAACCAAACCTAATCATTTAAAAATTTTTCGGTGCAGTTAAAATTAAATTAAATAGTTAAAAATTAAGTATGTATATATTTGCCCTTGACCATTTAATTAATTCCCGAATTTGTTCAAGAGATCTAATGAATGCAGCCGATAACGACGTCAAAAGTAAAGCAAATTTACAGTCATTAGAAGTGCTACCAAACTCAACTCTGCTCTCTGCAACAAAGTCTTACGATGCATCTACACAACTACAGTAAATATTGCTTGGAAAAACATATTTAACAATAGGCTTATTGCCCATAGCAGCAAATACAAAGTATTTGAATCGGTAGCTGAGTCAACATTGATGTATGCAGCCCAAGTGTGGGGTAGTAAGAAATATGATACCGCTGAAAAACTCCTACGATTTTATATAAAAAGGATATTTCGATATTTCGACTACCACCAAACGCTCCGAACTACATGCTGATGCTAGAAACCGGTATCTCTCCTCTATTTATTTAAACCCTTAAATTGCAAGTTGACTACATATGTAATGTCTTTAAGATGTCTGATGAGCGCCTCCCTAAAAAAGCAGCATTACATGCAATAAATAGTAGATCGAGTAGGTTTAAAGATTGGATAGAGCTAGAGGAAGAATCTAATATCGATCTTACACCAGATGAATATTTAATTTGGAAACCCTCTCTACATATCAGATGATATCGATTAAGATTTAGGATTCACAGCTGAAGCAAAAGAATCCATCTACAGAATGTCATATAGCAAGCTATAAACTACAGCCTAAACAATCGAAATTACTTCCGTGATGACTACACGACGAGCTTATAGAAACAGAATTATAAATGGAAATTTTTAAAATAAGAATTGTAAAATGAAAAATTTTGTAAAATTGTCAATCAGGCAGACGGCAAATAGCCATGCTTTATTACTGTAAAATGTATATGTTGTACTATAATTTATAGAAATAAAATCTAATCAATCTATCTATCTATCCATCACCTTAGTCGAAAAAAGAGTTATTATTTTACTTGGACAACGACATCGGTTTTCTAATATTTGATGAACTTTGCATTTTATTTAATTAAACAAAGCATATTTGCAACTAACCGTCTAACAAATTTAAATTCAGAGTATAAACATTATTCAATTTGATTTTTCTTTAAAACAGAGCTTGTCTTTTGAGTCATTTATTGAAAAGAAAAATACATTTTTCCACTAAAAATTTTATCGCATTTTGAAAAGAAACTTCAAAATATGAAATTAAATACTGGACCATTAAAAACAAATCAAAGCTGCATTAAAAAAATAAAAAAAAAAACTTGATTAAAAATCTACCTGGGTACAAATTATATTTATTTTCCAACAATTTTCGGTTTCGATATAGGATTCCAAATCAAGTGTATTGCTTTCGCCACAACTGTTGCTGGAAAGTAAATTGGAGGCCAAACAAAACACCTATAATGAAAGTACATTTGTTTTTTTTCCTGACGTCTCCTTTTTGATACTTGTATAGGTTTTAAAGGAATCTCATACTTTTGTGAAAATTTTTCTATTTCAAACCAAATTTTAAAATCATTCCTTAATGTTTCAAAAGTATGGACTGTTAGTCAGTAAAAAGGAGTAATAAGGAAAAAAGACAAAAAATGTCGAAATTTTTGACGTTTTTGGACGAATTCTCATATTTGCCATGAAAAATTTTGTTGGACAACTACAGATTCGTGTTCAGCAACCCCAAAAACATAAAGGGAGCCACTAAAAATCATTACACCAGGACTTTCCACTTCAAGTCCCTTTTGAACACCATTTGACTAGACTATGTACGGTCTGTAGAGTGTAGGTACTGGCACAGAAAAAGTGTATTTTGATCCAACCAAATGTAACCCAATTGACCTAAAATCATCTTTTTCCGGAACAGTAAAAGAAGCTTAAAATTTCTGATTTTGTTGAGGTTTCTTAATTCATCCACATTTTACTGTTCCGCAGGCAATAAGTAGAAGCAATTCGGTTTAGAGTTTTTTATAAAATTCCAATTATTCGGTTTGATTTGTTCTAGAGCAAATACTTCGTTAAGTCTGAGTCGATGACAAACGAGTTGATACATACCGAAACAGAACCGTAAGCTTTAATTTTAACAAATCAGATCGAATTACGTTTCGGTTCATAAACCAAATTTGTCAGATGTAGCGATTTATCTACAAACAGAAGATTTGAAATTTCATTTGGTGGCATGAAAATCGATTTGGCGACGTACACAAAACAGGCAATATTTTTAGCTTTTCGTGATTTTAATTTTTTGAATACAAATCTTTATATTTTTTCCAAGTTTTTACTTAAACTCGTTTTATAATTTAGTATTTTGCTAGATGAAGCCATCGTAGTACTAAATCTGAACGCACTCCAATTATCTTACATTTGATGATTCCGCTTTTTAAACCTCAAAACCTACTTATCTTCAAGGTTCAACCATACTCGGTTTGTGCGTGCTGAGGCTTCCCGGACAATGATGCAATGTGTAAACAAAAACAAAATTAAGGTGGGCAAGAATTGAATTAGGCAAAATTTTAATTTTCGTGTCTGAAATTTCATTCACAGTTTTTCAATGTCTTCTTGGGTGGGTTGTAGAACCAGAAAAGTTTAAATGTCGATTTTTCTAAGGTGGGCGGTTCATTTTTTAAGGTGGGCACTGCCCACCTCCGCTCCCCCCTTCCTACGCCTATGGTCGTGTGTCATTGGAAAATCCGCTAAGCTATTTCAAACTTCTTCGAAACATGATACATGAAACAGGGTTTCGGCAAGGAGATGCGCTATTATATGATTTCTTTAATCTCGTTCTGCAGCAAATAGAGAGTAGGTCAGGCGCTAACACTGAAGATTCTATTTTCAACAGATTTGTCCAACTTCTATGGTATGCCGATGAAATGACATCATCTCAGCAGGCTGTTGTAGAGGCTTTCACGGTAATTGAATTGGACAAACAATGAAAGGTCTGTCAACCGATTAGAACAAAAATTCACTGTTGATAGCGCAATTACTTCGAAGTAGTTCGTCTACCTCGGAGTAATAATTAACCCCACGAACATCTTAGAGGAGATCTGACGAAGAACTTCTCTAGCAAACCAGCCCATCTAGCAAAATTGCTTCGCATTTCAGACATTAAAGTGTTATTTGTTTCTATAGTGCTCCTATTACCCCTCTGACGGACGGGAAGTAAATCCCTTATAGGAGCATTACTGATTCCTTAAATATTTTCTGGTGCAAATTATATCAGCTCGATAGAAGCGATATACCCATGTTTCTTTAATCTCTCTATATTGCTCTTATAAAATGACGACGGAGCTTTCGCTGCTATAGTCATCCTGTAAAATTATTATACAATCTCTGTGTGAGTTTCTGTTTTTTCGTTTCTATATTGCTTGTATTGATATGCTTAAGAGCAGCCACAAATCTTTTCCGCTATACTAGTGAGAACACAAACCACATCTGGTATAATAAATAGTATAGCCAGAAACCAGCGGTGTGGAGAAAGTGCATAAGTTTTTTTTCACCGTAAATATATTCTTCCATGGCCGAGTGGTTAGTGTGGTGGACTTTCAATGCGAGAGGACCATGGTTCGAATCCACAGAAACCTTGTTATTTTTAAAACTTAAATAATATCTAATAAATTCTAAGATTGCATTTCAGATAAAAACTTTCAAATAAAATATCAGCAAATAAATAATATAAAATAAATGTTTAAATAAATATAAATAAATAAATATAAATCATTTGTGAAATATTTTTTATTTTTCCACCATCTTCTATAAAAACTCTTAATTGAACCCAGTAAGTGTTTTTCGGGGCAACTGAATTTACTCCATAAAGGTCCAATAGGAGGTTAAAAAGGGCGCCTTCTTAACTCTATGGACTATTATATAATGCTTATATGATTGCAAAAAATGATTATGAGAAGCTTTTTTGGATGATTATAGGGGCATAACAAATGGGTTCAAAACTGCTGACACAAAAGACGTAGTGCTCAAATCTATTAAAAGTTTGTATTGCCTGCCAGTCCTGCTTTACGGCGCCGAGTGTTTTGGTGATAAGCATAGAGGGAAAGCTGATACTAAGGTTCTTCGAAAGAAAAATTATTCGACGGATATGTTTTCCTGAGTGCGAGGAGGGTGAATGGAGGAGAAGTTACAACAGCGAACTCTATGAATTGCATCTGATATGTAATGAATGTAGTCTAGAAAGTCCGAAAATGTTAACTTAATTGGCTCAGGAACATCTAGTGAATGGACAAGAATGCTTTAGCCAATAGACACTTGCGAAAAAAAAAATATGTACTTTCTACAAGGTCTTTCAATAAAAAAATATTGACATATTTTTGAAACAACCTTCCTTGAAAATATTTTACTTTCTGTTATAATTCTGTCTCAGGTATCACCTGTGTCAATTTCATTAAAATCACTCAAGAAACAACGAAGTTCCAAGAATTTCAAAACTTTGTTCTTCAATACTCAATCTTGCGTAGTTACAAAAATCTGAAATAATAATTGCTCACGAGGACGAAATTGCTCATTCTTGTGACTTATACTCATCAAGCGAGCATATCAGTTAACGAGCTTGTGAGAGTGCTTATGGGACGAGCAAGCATGAGTAAAATAAAAATGCTCACAGAGCTTATTACTCATGAGCTAGAGCATATCATAAATGCTCATTTATTTTTGCTTATCCTTGAACCGCTCATGTGCAAATTGAGATTTGCTGGGTCTTCCTAGCAGAAAATGTGTTTATTTTAGAGGTATACTACTATAAGTTGGCAACACTATTTTAACTGGTGGCCATTTTGTCAGTTATCAAGTGATTTATTTTTAGTTTGGTTTGGAATTTCAACATGAATAGACTGACGCCTGAACAACGCTTCTAAATTGTGCCAAATGAGCGCTAAGCAAGATTGCCGGTGAACCCAATTTTCATAAGCGAATTTTGTTTATCAATGAAGCTCACTTTTGCTTGAATGGATTCTTCAATAAACAAAACTGCCGTATTTGGAGTGATGATAATCCTCAAGTGTATGTTGAGGACTCCGTTACATCTACAAAAACTGACTGTTTGGTGTGCTTTATGGGTTGGTGAAATCATTGGTTCGTATCTACTTCGTTAAAAACGATGCTGGCCAGAACGCTACAGTTAATGGTGACCACCATAGAGCCATGATTACTGACTTTTTCGTTCATTGATTGAACAACCATGATGTCACACAGCTCGTGCCACCATTGATTTATTGAAGAAAACGTTTGGTAACTGCATAGTTTCACGTAACGGGACCCGACTATTTCCTATTGGGATATGTGAAGTTGCTAGTCTACGCCGCCGATAAGCCCGAAATGATCGACCACTTGGAGGCCAATATTCGCAGTTTTATTGCCGATATACGTCCACAAATGTTGGAAAAATTAGAACAACATGGAAATCAACTGTCTTAGCGGAAGCAGAATCCCAGAGAAAAACGTGGGCCACGTTTTGTTGACGCCCTATGCCCTAGCCGGGGTTACAGGATACGATGATGATGAAAGAAGCTCAAGACTTAATCAATATTTCTAGCTGAAACAAAAATCAAATAAGCCCAATCTTTCAAATTAAGAGACTTTTCTTATTTCAACGATGGAACTGCCTTACCAATGATCATTGCAATAAATATTAATTTTATGTGGAAAGTTTAGGCTATTTGATTTTATTTTGCTCGAAATATTAACTAAGTTTTAGGTTGTATTTCATTCATCAAAATAATAAATGATTTTCCTTTCAAAATGCCTCAATATTAAAGAACAAAATTTTCAATGATAGCTATAACTAACGCCTTAGTAGGAAAGGATTTTATAAACTTAAAAGTCTTATAAGAATATTATTATAAAATTTGAACCCAGTTACAATTGAGGAAACTAATATTTTTCTCATTTAAAAAATCAAAAGCAATGAAATCCTCAGATGAGAACGGATAGTAATTTATTTAAACAAAATTGAAATCTGAAAGATATAAAACAAATATCATATAAATAAATAAAAATAAATTGGGTGGCGCAACAGCTCATGGAAAACCAGGGCCTAGTGACTTACAACTCACAACCATTCCTGTGTGCGTGTTTGTTGGCAGGAATGGAGGGGACCTACAGTTTTTTGCCGAGTCCGAACGGCTAAATGAGAAGCACTTTTTCATGACAAGTATACTCTTGGAGGATTTGTCAGTTCCTCGCAAGAGGCAGTACCTCGAATAAAACATTTCTGTTTTTAGGTGGCACGGCTGGGAATCGAACCCAGACCTTCGGCATGACAGTCCTACGCACTAACCATCAAGCCACGAGGTACTACAAATATCATATACAATCTTTTATTCTTGCTATGAGAGAAAAAATTACCTCTTGTAAGTAGCTAGGTAATTTATTGCTCTTTACCATCTTATAAGACTCTGGTAGTATCCTAAGAGAGTAAATTTTAACTCTTTAAACTCCCTTAAATTAATCTACTAAGTCTATGATACAGTTTTTTGAAAGGAAAAATGTTACTTTGCATACCTATACGTGAGCTTCAGGTCAATTTCTGTTTTTACTTGAGATGGAAATTAACATATATATCTGTGGACGAAAACAGTTACAGTAAAACCTTTAAAACCAGCCATAAAAATGACAAATTTCACCGCCAGCGAAAGCTTTTAAAACATACTTCAAATGAAACCTGTTATACCAGCTAGCCATTTATATAGAATTGAAAATTATGATTTCGGAGTTTCTAGGAAATACATTTTGATTCCAAAGTATGCTTAAGGGACAGCAATATTTAAGTCAACATTTAAATATATTTACGTAAGCGATTCGCTTTAAAAAACCGTTACAAAGTACATACTTCATATTATAATCACTCTTTTGCTGTCAATAACTGGAATTTAAACGTATTGGCAAAGACTTCAAACAACTTCTCCATTTGATTAATAAACAAAAGAACCGTTATCGTAAAATTTCGTACTAAAAACGCTATTATTGCCGTAAACATTTCCAAGAGCGCACCGGGCCAATTCGTTCGTTTGATGGTTAAATGTAGAAAAGGTAGGAAACCATCAAACATTGACCAGAAAACTGTTTCGCACATCAATGCCAAAGGCTATACAGCTTCCCCCACTATAGTGCCACCACCACCGCCACTACAGCCACTGTATACGATGAGAGAATTATATCAGCGTAAAAAAATTTGAAACAACTGAATTCCCATCGCTAGCTGGTATATCGCCCATTGATGCTATTCCACCACCACGCCGGCCGTTATTGAAGGCTGTTAAACCTTAACCCGCCACAACAAATTCATCCCACAGGAGAAACCAATTAATGGCGGCATAAAACGTAAACACCTTCACTCCTACCACCGCTATTTCGGGGAATATACGTACGAACGAATATTGTTTGTATGAAATGGATGCTATTATTTTCGCGTTTGCTGATTTATACGTCCTTCTTTCCTTGACGGAAAACCATTACAGGATGGGAGCAGCAGCAGGCTTCAAGCAGAACCAAAATAGAGTAGGTATAGAGCGATGCCATTCATGCTCATGCCCGTGTCCTGTCCATGCCCAGCGGCCCGCTTTATATGGTCCGCCCACACTCTCGAGATCCATTAACTATTAATTTACACTTTACGAGATGGAATTCGTGTTCGTAATGGAGAACTCGCGTAAAACCGCCACTATATATATTTGTATGAAGCCGAAGGATGAAGGGTGGCTACGGGACGGTTCGGTGCCGTGGGAAGGGACAGGAAGATTCCTTTTATGAGCTCATTATTTTATGGCTAGTGGTGCTGAACGATAGAGAAAGAGGGCGTAAGGGGATTATGAGTTCGAGTGTATGGGCAAACCACAAAGCCGGTGTTTATGCATTTTTAATTATCAATTAATAAGCTAAGTCCTGATGAGGACCGGTGATAACACAACCACGTTACAGAGTGTGTTGGATAAAGTGTGTGCTTCTATTATGAGAATGTCAACAGCACCGATTAATACACCACACACACATTGGTGAAAGATTGATGTGATGCGGCGTCAGAAGCATCAGACGACTATAGCTTTACACTTTATATGGGAGTATGACGACCATGACGACAAAACCTTGCAGAGGATGATGGTGCTGAAAATGCGGTTGCTTCAGATTCAGAGGGCTTTCTATATATTTAACGTCGTTCGAGATTGTATTTATGTGTGTTTGCACAAAAGTGGGTGAATAACACTCAAACCCATCATACCCAACCACCACATCGATATGCAAACTTTACTAAGCGTTAATCTAAAACGCTTCTCAATAGGATATACTGTATAAATGGCAAACAGGAGCAGGATGTTTATCCCTGCCACTTATGTGTTGTGTGCCCTATTCTGATGATGGTGCTTTGGCATGCAAAGCAACTAACTCTCCTTCCCGATGGGTAAATTTGAGAATTTAGTATAAGATTCTTTTTTGTATGCAAAATGCTGTTGTTAGTATTGTTGTTCTTGGTGTGCTGCAAAGGAGTAAGCGCATTGCAGGATGATGTCTACTGGTCGTCGTCGATGCTCCTGGAGGTACCTATGATGGTTATTCCAAGAGGTAAAGGTAAAGGTATTTGCAGTGTACCTCTCAAAGGTATAGATGGAATAGGTACACACACCTCTTGACGTCAAGGTGGTGCAGTGAGAGCCATAGCATGGAGCAGTGTTCTGCACAAGATGAATATCTTACTTAAGGTTATACTTTTTGTTTCTTCCCTTTTTCCATTGTCTGCAAAATATTGTAGGTTTAATGGTGAAAATCGCGTTGGTAGGTAAACCTAACCGGTGTCATCATCACCTTTTTTTGTCGCTGATGCTGATGCATATTTTTCTCCACAGAACCACAAGCATTAAGTATTATGCCAAAGAGAACGCCATTTTTACCGCATCGTCTTTCAATGATGACACTTTTTTGTATAATTCGAAACATTTTCATATAAAGCTTAGTATTTAAAATTGACGGAACATCAAATCACTTTCAAACTGAAGATGATTAAACGCAGAACACCTAGATCAGCTAGGAGGCAAGTTTTTTATTTGTTTGCTGCTTCAATTCTAAACTTATTTACTAACTCTGGGGTAGACCAGGGCCTCAACCAACAAGCTTCTTCCAGCCAGCTCGGTGTATAGCTAGCTGTCTCCAGTTTCATACGCCAGGTTGGTCGAGGTCCTCTTCCACTTGCGTGCGCCACCTGTTACGCTGTCCTTCTCTACTGCGCCCGCCGCCGCACCGTCCCGGCTCTCCGGGCCAGGAGCATTGATGCCCAATAGCTGTATATGACTCAGCCACCATGGTCCTTGGTTTTTCACTTTTGTGGTTGTGTTGGTGTCACTGTATTGCCAGTTTTTTGTGGTATCTTCTTCTCCGAGAAAAAATGGACCAAAAATCCCTCGGAGAATTTTCCTCTGAAAACAGCCTAATGCGTTCTCATCCACCGTTAATAGTGTCTATGACTCAGCACCATACATCAGGACTGGGATGATAAGTATCTCATACAGGGTTGCACTTTATTTACTCGAGAGAGGGCTTTGCTTCTCAACTGCCTTCTCACCCCAAAGAAACAGCGATTAGCGAGAATTTGGTCGATGATTGACTTTCCTGGCCTAAATCTATACTGATATGGACCTATAACGTTGTTGACGAATGGCTTCAGGTGTTCCACAAGTACGGCAGAAAAGATCTTGTATGCGATGCCTTTGTAGTTGGTGAAGTCTAGACTAGAGGATCACCTTTCTTCAACGGGCATACTTTCCTTCGACGATATTTCTCAGCACCGACTGCGATTCTACCACTATGTTCCCTTGATCGACCTTGAAGGCTTCAGTTCGGACCTGGGAGGTTATTTTTACTTTTTGGTAAAACTTCAAAAATTCATTCCTGCAATGGCAACGCTCTTGCTCATGCTCTTTAATTTTTCTTCTGAGAAGCCGATTTTCCTCTCTTCCTTCTGATCGTAGAGCTCGTGAGCAGCACGGCTCCTTCTATGCAGCACCGGCCACTTTGTATACGCCCATTGTTTGGCTGCATGTACTTGCCAGAATTCTTTGTCACACCAGGATTTTTGCTGTGGTGGTCGTGCAACGCCAAGCCCGTCAGAGGCGGCATCTCTGATGGCTTTCTAGCAAATCTTCTAGTATCGAGAACCATGTTGAAGTTGGTGGCATAGGACTATATACTCGTAATAGGGCACGAGAGACTCGATCGGAAAAGAACGTGGCGATTTCTTGCGTCTGTAGCCGTCCGACGTTAAATTTCCTCACAGTATTTCCCTGTTTTGGCTTTGGTCTGGATTTCCACATCATTAACTTGGCTACAACGAGGTAGTGGTCTGAGCCAACGATAGCTCTTCGGAACGTCCTCTTGTGAATATTGACATGTATGAACTGGGTTCGAGCTTCCAAAATTTTTTACCCCACAGCAAAGTGACCCTTAACCTGAGCCCATTAAGGTAGGTTTGGTCATGCAGACTATATCTTCTGATTGTGCCACCAAAGATGTATTCTGTTCCTAGTTTGGCATTGCAATCACCCAAAATAATTTGAATGTCATAGCTAGGGCATTGCTCATATGTCTAGCCCAAGAGCTCGTGGAACTTGTCCATGTACGCATATGAGTCTCATGTTGGCAAGTTTTTGCGAGTTTTTGTGAGGCGCTCATTCACATAGTTGAAACTCAAGACTACTTGCCTAAGTCAGCCTCTAACGACAAATCCACATCCAAAAAGATGCTGCCCTTGTTGCCGGTAACAGTCTTCGTAGTAGCTGCCAGGGGCCAGTTTTTCAGTGCGAGATCATCCTAGTCTCGGGGTTAAACCGGAGTTAACTCCAAAAACGTGTTTTTCAGTCAATTGAAATCTAAAGTTAACTCCGAGTTAACTCGTCTAATCACTGAGTTAACGCACCAAACTGAGGGTCTTTTTAGCTCCCGCGCCATCTCGACTTCGATGTTGAAAGTTATTGTCAGTGCAATTCGCTGTGGCGCCATCTCTATTTCTGTGCATAAAAGGCGTAGAAGAGTGATATCCCATAGTATCGCACATCGTTGGCTTCAGAATTTTGACAGCTAAAAGATAAAGTTAATCCTCAACTGAAAAACTGTTCCTGAGTTAACTCAGGGTTAACTTATTTTCAGGATTAGCTAACTCTGATTTAACTCAGAGTAAAGCCTGAACTGAAAAAGTGGCCCAAAGTCTTTCAGTTTGTATGTGGTCTATGGAGAGACGAAGTTCGTTGTCCTTATTTCTATTGCTAGGTTCGTCAACAGTGAATACGTCAGTCTTCGAGGATTGCTGTTGCTTTGTAGTTTAATAGCTTTACAAGGCCCATAGGTCACCTCGACACCACAACCCCCAACCTGGAGGACCAGAACCAATATAACTTAAATGGTGGGAATCCGGAATGACTCCTCCGCTCCTTAAAGGCCTGAGCTCCAAATATGTCGTTTTAGCCCCCATAAGAGGTGTTTACTAAGTGATTAAATCTGACTGGAGCCGTATACGCCACCGTCGATTGCATCTGTTGAATTCCTCCACTGGAGCCTGGATGAAAGGAGAAGTGCCACTCCCGCTGGAAATGCAGGTTCAAAGCAGCAATTATCTTAATATACGATTAGACGGTCAATGCATTGACTCTCTGACAGCAAAATACCGTACAATTCTGTAATTCTGTTCCAAAGTTGACTTGTCGTAGTATCTTTTACGCAAAATACTGTCAACACAGTTAGGAAACGTTGGTGGACTGCTCACCAACGCGTTGACTGTATCCTAACGTTGACATAGCAGAATTTTCAGCCATATCAACGTAGCCTGCGTTGATCTTCATCTCAATCTCGAAAATTTAAAGTCTTTGAGAATTTGAATTCGTTCGAATCGTCATCGTCAACGTTGCATGCGTGAACACAGTCTGCGTTGACAGTATATTGACCATGTTTTATGACGTCAAAGTTCAAAGAGGTCAATGCGTTGACCACTAACGTTGATCGTCTTTTAATCAAGCGCTTAATCGGGCACGAAAATATCCGTTTTAATAAGTGATAGTACTTTTACCGCAGGAAAAGAGCTTAAAAGGTATTTCTTTTACTTTGGCATCTTGTATTCTTTGTTGATGTGAAGTGGGAACACTGAAATAAGTATTTTCTTCACTTTTTTATATAATTTTTTTATACCTACACCGACAACTTCTTGAGATTGTTTAAGGTTATTTTTTTTGTCTTTATAGCTTGCAAGATTTTGTTTTTTTTCTTTTCTTTGCTTTTCGTTCATTTTCTTTCACATAATAGAGAATGAATTTTTTTTAGAATTTTCTCATTTCCCACCTCAAAGCCGGCAGCAGAATCAACATCACCAACAGCTACTCGCAATTTCATAAAGCCCAACCGCCACGCCCGCCATCATCGTCATCATTATGTCCCGTTCTTGTATTTATGTCCCAAGCCGCTTCAGCAGCGCAGCACCAGTACCATCGTCGTCAACGCTGATGCGACGACGACGACGGCGACGAAGTCATTTGGGATGAGAAATTATTTTCTTTCTGTACTTAAACCATCAGCATCAACCAACCATACACATGTACGACAGCACTCTCTTTGAACATAGTGTTTCTCTGAAAGTCTGAATCCTTTATGAATGAAGATGGCGAAAGAAATTTTGATGGTAAACAACGATTAAAGTTTTGATTACTCCTTAAATATTGAATGAGGCTGATGGTTGTTCTTAACTTTTTTTTAAATTTTGTTTGCCTTTTCGGCTATTTTGTTGCTATCGCGCGTGATTGTGCTATGCGGCGTCGGTAGTAGTGCATTTTGAGGGTGAGATGCAGCAGCTCTATAGCACCTTGCTATCTTTGAGACATTTATTGCCAATTTTTCACTCTAGAAGATGTCCGAACACTATAACCAACCCCCAGCATTAGACGACAACGCATCCCGAATACCTACTTATCTGATGTGTCCCGGGCGCAATAGACGAACGTTACCGACGGACGATGCGACCGACTAAGTTGACTGTTGATGATGCTTACGACAAGGACGAAGCTCCCTGATGATGATAAAGACGAGGGTATGCGAACGAATCTAAAGGATGATGCTCCTTTTTGTGGTCTTCCAAAGAGGGAATAATTTAATATTGGTCCCGAGATAAGATCAGTGGTAAATATTTTGTCAGAATGCACTCGGAGAGAGTGGTCCCCTGCGGGAGTCCAACGATATATACTCGCTGCCGTACAGTTTGGTTAAGCTGCAGAAGGATGCAGCAGCATACACATCCGTTCCTGTGGAGATTGGCTCTGAATGAGCTCCCAGATACCTTTGGTCCAGATACCAACTCCCAGATAAGAGCTTAATTTCATTTCACTTCGTTCACACGCAAAACGATTCAATTTGATCTTATGATATTGAGGTTGATGTTGTGGTGATGCACTTTCATAAAGAGGGTAATTGATTTGCAAGAGGAAGTGGTTTTAGGGTAGATATATCTGTACTTTGAAGACGGACAGGAAGAAGCGAGTTATAGGTATAGATATACTTTCAGCAAGATGTTGACCATCGCTTGGTCCTTGTGGTATTTGATTAAATTATTTATTTTATTTGAAACGTTTTCTGAGAATTTAAAAACCGAAGTTCCTTTTATGGAATGTTTTCCAAGAAGAGTGCCGATGATGTTAATCCATGAAATAGATAGATGTGCGATGAAATTTAGTTTTTATTACTATCTGACTACTTCAAACGTTCTTTTGGTCATTTTTTTATGAGCTAAAGGAGACGTTGGTCAATTAAGATATTTTTTGATGTGATATACTCGATGGTGGATGCATCAATTTAATAAAAATACTGTCGTTAGAGGTTTAAGTGCTTGCATTTTTTTTTTCAAACTCGTATTCGTATATTCTAGAATTTAGGTCACATATGTTGAATATTAATGTTTAATTGTAATTTGTTATATTACTAAGCATTAAGACACTAGGGAGAATATATAAAAATGATTTATTATGAGGAATAAAGCGGTACAATTTTAACAAATAGTGAAAAGAAAACAAAGGTTGTTCAAAAATATGTGGATGAAATTTTGTAATCTTTGTTTTTAAATGCGTATTAATAAATATATACTTAAAATTGGAATACCTATTATAAACCACCCAAACGATACTTAATTCATTTTTTTGTTTGCACACTCGTAAGCATTCCCGATTTTCTACATATGTAGAATTAGATACTCAAGTTCTGTTTTTGAAAGAACGATTTTCATGCTTCGTACATAGGATTTTTTAGTCATTCCCCCGACACGTTTTTCATATCATAGAGATGTTCCACTTTCGGTTTTGCCAAAAACTGCTGTTCTATTTTCTATCACAATTTTTCTTGCTTCGCCATACAAAAAGCCAATATTCTCGCTGAGAAGTTGACCTTGCTTTTTGCTTGCGTGGTACCTTTTCTAAAGTTAAATTGTTTTAAAATATTCCACAGCATTAAATACCATCTTTAAAGAGCATTTTTATATTTCAGATATTTCGCCGTATGATTTTTCTTGAAAATGAGGCACCGAGCTGTTTTGGGTTCGTGCAAGAAAAATTTTTGGAGATATCAATCAAACATGACATTACGATGATAGAGAACACGACAGAAGTGGGTGTCACAGTTCTGTCCGTCTGTCTATCTGTCTGTACCTGAACCTACAGCCTAATCTGAAGCGATTTTCTTCAAATTTTGAACTTTGGTTTTTTTGTAAAACAAAATTTTTGTAAAAAAGCTCGTTTAAAATGTCAGTAATATTGCCTATTCAATAACACTCCCTACGTCAGCTCCACTAGATAAAGCCAATTTGCTTGCAGAACACTTTGCTGTAAATTCGACGCTGCCAGGGAGTGTTATGACTCCTTCTGTACTTGAGAGCGCTAATGATTTTATGGGACGATTCTTCTTTCGCACTCGTGCAGTTGTAAGAGTCCTTAAAGCCGTTGATATACACAAATTGGCTGGTCCAGATTGTATCCCTCCTATTGCTCTGAAGAGGTGTGTTCTTCTACGCTGGAAAAGCCACTGCGTAAGCTTTCCCATCTATCCAACTCTACAGGTCTCTTCCCGAGTAGATGGAGCATTTGTCCAGCCTGTCCCAAAAAAAGGTGAATCTTCTCCACCCACTAATTATCGTCCAATTGTACTTACGTCCCTTCTTTTCAAGGTCATGGAAACGCTGATAAACTATCAGCTTAAGAAATATCTCGAAGAACGAAAGCTTCTTAATGACCGGCAGTACGGCTTTCGTAGCAATAGGTCCACAGGTGATCTGATGGTATATCTCACCAAGCAGAAGAACAAATCTCTACATCGTTTTGGAGAAAGTAAGATTGTTGCACTTGATATTTCAAAAGTTAGTGTCTGATAGAGTTTGGTATCAAGCTCTCTAATCGAAAATGCGTGTGCATTCGGTGTCGATGAATCTCTTCTTTGCTGCATTAGAAACTGCCTTTCGGACCGCTCAATACAAATGCTCAATAAATGCTGGTGTGCCCCAGGGCTCCGTTTTGTCTCCAACTCTCTTTTTTATTTTCATCAACGATCTCTTGTCTGAAACTTCTAATCCATTTAATTGTTTTGCTGACGACAATACCCTCAGCTTTTCATATTAGTTTTTAGATTCACGTCCTTGTCCTTCGGGCGTGGAACTTAAACGGCAGCGTATGATAAGCTCATTAAATTCTGATCTCGATAGCATAATTCAATGGGGAATCAAAAAATTGTAGAATTTAATGCTTCAAAAACTCAATGCCGTCTCTTGTCATTAGAGCGGAACCCACCCCCTATGATGCTATCCATCACCGGCACTTGCATCGAAGAAACCGAACAGCTTTTGTCCTCGGTATATGCATCACAGATCACCTTATGTAGAGTGACCACATATTTGACGTCGCTAAAAACGCTGCTAAGTGTCTGGGTTTCCTTCGACGATGCAAGAAAATTTTCCCCTCTTCCGATCTGGCTACAATCTATAAAACCTTTATCCGACTCAATCTTGAGTACAACTCCCACATCTGGGCAGGTGCTAACTGACTTGAATCTCTTGGATATAATCCAATATTCAATATTTCAAAAATGGGTTACTGCATTTTTTTGAAACTCAATACTCAAAAATAAGCCAGAATTATTTCTTAAAAATGTTTGAAAAAGGTATATCTGATTTCAATAATTTTTTAATGCAGAAGCTTAGAAAAAATGCCATCGTGCACAAAATTTTCCAAAAACTATTTTAAGATTTTAAAATTTTATTGCCAAATTTATTTTGAGTTTATTAATTAGTAATTGAAATATTAAAAAAATATTTACTTTTTTGGCAAAAAAATAACGGTTCTTTCTATACAAATGTCAAAAAACGGTTCCTACGATTTTGATGATTTTTTTTTAGTATCAAGCAATCAACTTCCAAATACTTAAAAAAAATTAACTTAGTTATAAAACATTTTTTTTCTTCTAATTTTCTCATTTTCAGGAGAACCGATTTAAATTAATTTTTGTATGTACCTACCCAAAGTTTTCAAAAAGTTTGAATAAATTATATTGCATAGCAAAATTTAAAAAACCTTTGTTTTGAATTTTTGAAAAGAAGTTTCAAAATATTTTTTGAAAAAAAACGTGTTGGCAATTTTTTTTAAATTTTATTTTTATGTGAATATGAACTGATCAACTTCTGTGGAACGATCATATTAGATATTCTAAAAAAACTATGAAATTACGTAGTTTATTTAGGCGTTTTTCTTTATTAGTTCAGAGCAGAGCCAGAACAGTCAAACAGTTCGTTTCTAAGCGTGTTTTAGAGCGTGTTCTATGAGTTCTGAATAAAATAACTGAGCTAACAAAGTTTAATTTTGAACACATAGCATTTGACAGGAAGTGTTCAGGTGTGTTTCAAACATTTAGATCAAACTTTCTCAGATGATTTTCAGAATATGCTTAACATGCTCGGGTTTCTGTTCAGAAATCAACTCTGAATTAAAAACACCTTTAGACGATGTAGGAACTTTGTTCCCTTCTGATTTGGCAATTATTTATAAAGTCTATCGTTTTCGTGAAAATATATGAAGGGTCCAGGGGAAAAACGGCTCAAGTCCAATTTTTGAAAAAATTAATCTAATGATAACATCTTATAGATTTGTATGGGTACTATCTGATGTAGTATAGTATAGCTCTCTTCACATAGGATTTTGAAAATTCGCAAAATAGTACACTTTTAAAAAAAACTTTTTTCCAAAAGTATCTTCTTTGCTCCAAAAATTAAACAAAGTGATATTAAAAAAAGAAAAACTTGTGAATAGACCTAGCGACACGTCAGGTAAATAATTAAAACAAAAAAAATTAGATATTCTAACTACATCCGGTCGAGGTCCTGTCTTACAAATTGAATTGCAAAAATGGTCCAATGTCACGCTTGTGAAATTTTTTTTATTTTTAAACTCTATTTTGAAAATCTAGAGGTGTCGGAATAAAAAGCAAAAAACCATTTCCAATTATCATGTCCGGTTCTTTCAGAAGAAAATTTCAAATCAAAAAATTCAAAATTTTGGTTAAAACATCGAAGGTCCTTTTGACTTATGTCAGCTTATCATGAAAAAAATTCAAGATGTTAAAATTAATATATATTTGCTTACTTGAGTACTTCGTGCTCAACAAAAAAAATTGTTAGTTTTATTTATTTTTCTTTAAATTATCCATTATTTTAGTAATATATTTACAACTACGTTTTTCTCGGAATCAATTAAAGTGGACTTAAGCCGTTTTTCCCCTGGACCCTTCATATGCAAAAAAGACTGCACACTGCAGTTATAGTGAGATAGATAGGTAACCGATCGATTTCGGAAACATTTGTTTCGTTGTTCCCCCACCGCCATCAATATGCCTCCTGCTGATCACTTTTTTATCGCCACTTTAAGTACAGGTAGAGATTTTTCCTTCTGCCTGAATGTGAAATTCCTAACTCAACTCTTTTATTCTTTCTCATTTCAGTATCCAGACATTTAGAAAAAATGTACATCCACTCAGATAAAAACCTCAAGTAAATAATAAACACGGGATGGGTTAAATTAACTAACAAAGTGCATTATCCTATATAAAGTAACAAAAATGTAAGAAATTTACCTGATTTTCATAACCTTATACTCAGTATTAAATCGACCTAGCGATGGCTTTTTTACCATATTCAAGATAATTCAAGAAGATGTCCTGTTATATTAACACTTAATTCCTTTAAATATTTTTTTTTAACAAGAACACAGTGTTAATTTGAACTGAGGTCGTGTTTTTTTAACCCTGTATGTTATCAATTTCTATTTTACAACAAATCTGGTTGGATTACCGTTTTAAAGGGTTATTTTTACAATATTTACCTGTTGACTTAAACCTGACCATCCGTTAGAGAAGCACTCTGCGAGTTAATTTCAACGTGACAGCAGAGATAAAACTTACATACGCAGGCCATCCAATGAGTTTCATCTTATTGATTTTTAGCACCAGTTATTTATGTAGTGAGTTTGCTCAGTGGATGAGTGCTTTCTCCGTTTGTGAAAGGTTCCCAGATAAAAACTAAAGTAAGTATCAAAGTAATTTTAACTTTAAATAAATGTGTAATAAATTTCTATACTTTCAGGTTTCAGAATAATGCAAAACGAGTAGTTAAAAGCAACGTAGAGACTGCTCTAAGACGAATGGATTCATAATACATATACGTGATACAGGGTTGATTCAACATTGAATCACGTTAAATAAACTAGATTTTCATGTTAAATCAACCAGATTATCGTGTTAAATTTACAGGATTTTTTTTTAGACACTGTTAAATTAAAAATGTGTCACGCAAATTATATCTGCAACTGGTTAAACAACCTGATCAACCTTATTGAAAAATTACAACCTGGAAATCAGGTATAATTAACCAGAAATTGGTTAATTATACCTATTTTTTCTCTGAATGAACTTAAGATTTGCATATAAAAATGCATCCCTAAAAATATTTAAAGAATTTACAATTAATAGGAAAATGGTTATCTACAAAAATATTTTCCAAAAAAAAGCTTGAACGATATTTATTTTTTTCCCATACATATTTGATCAATAACTGAGATAGCATTCTTTTGTTCACCTAAAAGTTTAAGCAATTAAAGGAATTTCCAACTCTAAGTCTCTTGCAGTGCAATTTATTTCTAAAGGTAATTACTTGCATATTTGTATAGATTGTACAAAATCTTTAAGGCTAACGATTATAGGCATAGGGGATAGGATTATATTATATATCTATATTCTACTAACACTTCTATTTTAATCCTTTATAATTATTTGAAATTCTCTAAAATTAGAAATTCTTGTTTTCCTTCAAACTTTCCCTAATAAGCATGATAATTATTTAATCCCCATTTTTCTTACCAATTAGAGAAACCTTCAGTCTGTAGAAAAAAAAAAACTGACATATTATATATTTTCGGAAACATTTCAACTCTACCCAACAGAACTAGAATTCAAAAATAGATTGAATCCTTTGATGGTTATATTTACTGAGCACTCAATACTTATAGTAAAGCAACTAATGCAATTGATGTCAATTCGTGACGTCTACTGACTGCTAATGACATCTGCTGATTGAGTGCCCAAAGTGCATTTTGAAATTTTACCCAAAATTTGCAAACTGATGATTTCCCGGTTCTGGAAAAAGTCCCTGCGGTGTTGGCCACTCTCTGATGCGCTAACTATATATTCTGGACGCGATGCATCGAGGATGATGATGCTTTTGCTTATAACTCCCGCGCATTACAGACGGATGGATGCTTCGATGGATGGTATCTGCTGGTGCTCCCTGATGATGATGCCTCATTAACAGGATATGCATCACTTTGAGTGCGTGTATATGGTGTATCCATATATTCGTATGCGTATATACGCACTGCGTACATTTCCAGATATGTGTGTCCCAGTTGAATTAAAAACAGAGTGCAACATTTTGCATTTTCGTATGCAAAGAGACTATAACGTGAGGTGAGAGGGAGTAAGAATACGATTGAATTACAGCATCAGCTACTTATGGTAATGAATTCGCACCACTCTACGCAAAGCAGCCTAATTGATCTGCGTGTCCTAGCATATATGCGAATACAGGAATAACCATCAACCTACCGGCAGCAGAGGCTGCAGCAACAGCAACTGTAGCAGCAGCAGCAGCAGCAGCAACCATCAGTGTGTGGATATGATGATGCCTATTTGTTTATTTGCATTAACCAACCAACACATTGGACGCCCACAATCGACACCATCGAACAACACAGAGGACACGTATGTTGATGGTCGGTCTGCATTCTGCAACCGTGTTATATACGGTGTGTCATCTCATCTCGTCTCATCTTCCTTTATGTAGCATTAACTTAAGAACAATAATCTACATTCTACATTATGGATTAGTGATGCCACCTTGAATTAATACTAAAAACAAAAACTTTTTAAAAAGAAACACGAAGGGGTTCTGGTAGTTATTACCCTCATAAATGGCTAGAACACCCGGAACGTCAACAGATAATGACTTGGGAATATATAACTGGAGCATGGCAATACTTTTGCTACTCGAAATTTTCAGTCTACCCTCATGCAGTATGCATTATAAGACAGCTATTACCATGATACAGGATATAGGTATGATCGAAAGGATCGGAGAAATTATGACACGACAATGTTGGACTGTAGGATTTTCATTCAAAAATAAAAGCTTCATATATGCACACGAGCTATCTGCTGAGGCTCTAGTTGAAGATCCTATCAGAAGGCTGTCTTGACTCTTGAGAGAGATATCGAACTTGTATTCGAAGACTTTAATGCTTCATGCATGGTGTGGCCAACTGAGAACAATTTTCTGAATATAACGCATATGTACATAAATTTAAAGTGGTATCACTGTCAATAGATGCACTTTGTTGGAAGCACTAACGGTTGACAAATAATTCAACCCCCTGCCCCTCTCTACTAGTAGGTTTTATATAGCCTTTGGAGAGTTGGTAACTCTATAACTATGCTTACAGCACACACATAGCAAGTAGTTCACATTATTCGCATATTAATGTAATGCATTCCAAAGGATGCTTGAATTTTCACCTAACCTGACGATAATTGGATATTTGCACAAACATGCCATCCCCCGCATAGAGAACTCGATACACCTTGCTATTTCATAATGTTTAACTCCAACAGAATTATAGATAGGATGAGACATTTGGATACCTACACCTGGAAACTTAGTATTGGATCATATTGGTGTGACTATGACAACAACGAGAATGATGATGATGATGATGGTGATGGCTAATAGAGGTCTTGGGTTACAAAATTGGTCACTTGTGTTTTTGTGTTTATTTGCGTTTATGCCCGACAAAAACTTCAATGACATAGTTTTTGCAGGTTCTCAAAATGTTTGTGTATTAGTGTACCTGTATTGTATGTATAGATTTGAATAACAACTATCCATCACCTCTGCTCGCATTGTCTTTTATGGAATCTTGTTGGACATGACTCCAACACGTCGCCCGTTAGCATCGGCAAAATTATGTTTGACTACACCTGTATGCAACCTTAAAGCTTTTAACACGCTTGCTCTAATATTTGTATCCATGTATGAACTTATATTGAATCAAGTTCGGGACACTTCATCCTTTTTAAAGGAATAAGCTCAGCCGATTTTGAATCCCCTCTAACTTAAATACCAATTAAGTCAAAAACTTCAAATTTGAAGCGGGTCAAACACAGGCGTCTCGAAAAATTTTAATTCTTAAGAATTATTGGTTCCTGAGATACATATATGCGCAATTCCATATAAAACAACCCATTACGAAAAAATACAAAATATGACTTAAATTTTTAATAATAGCGTTAGAAGATTTAAAAAGCTTCGATGTTTAGATTTAAAAGTGAAACTATCAATAATTTAATTTATCGTCACTTTTTTGCCAGTTGGAACCACTTAGCAGTCCTGTAACCCCGATTGCGCCAACAAATCATTTCCATCCTTCACGGTCTGCAGCTAGATATTTTAACTGTGGCCACGCCTTTCTCTGGGAGTCTGCTTCTGCTAGAACTGTTGAATTCCATGTTGTTCTTGGTCTTCCAACTCGCTGCGCCGTGCACCCTGAGGATTCCATTCAAAGGATTGCTTTGCAATTTCATCGTTTGGTTTCCTCAGTGTGTGACCAATCCATTGCCATTTACTCTTTCTTATGTCAACGTCCGGCTGCTCTTGACTTGTCCTGCGCCACAATTCTTCGTTTCATATAATTTGTGACCAGCGAATTTTTAGAATATGGCGTAGACAACGGTTCACAAAAGCCTGCAATTTCTTTGCGATGGTAGTCGTGACTTTCCAGGTTTCGCAAGCATATAACAGCACGGATTTGACATTGGAATCGAAGAATCTCAACTAAGTGCGGAAGGAGATTTAACTGGGTTTCCAAATTGGGGATAGAGCATAGAGTACCGAAGGCATAGCACGAGCCTAATTAATTCTACTTTTAACGTCCAGATCCGTTCCACCGTTTGCAGAAACAAAACTGTCAAAGTATTTAAACTATTCGACTTCTTCCACTATCGTCTCCTGTAGAATAACACGCTGCTTCGACCACTTGAATCTCCCTTCACTTGCAGTATTTGGCTCATCACGTTCAGCCCACTGATGATATTTGACAGCAGACATGGTCATGGGCATAGTCTTCTAAATGACTGAGCCTTTCAAGCGGTCTCCATTGAATGCCCTGTGGCTCAGCTGTACCAACACTGGCCGTCAATACATCGTCCATCGCCAACAGGAAGAGAATTGACCATAAAGCATCCCCTTGTCTCACACCCTGTTGCACTACTTGTTAAACAAAACACCTTGCGTTGTTGTAATGGCAACAATTTTCGGCAGAATTCCTCTACCAAGCAACGATCTTCATAAATTAATATTCTCGGTTAACTCAATCGAAGGCCTTCTTAAAATCCACAATCATGATGTAAAGTGGTGATTGAAATTCCATCCATTGTTCAAGGAGGCCAGCTTGATGCCTCTTGAGCGTAGACTTGATTCTATCCTTTATCCGCTCGAGAATGATGGTTGCCATTAGTTTTGGGCAAACGGACAAAACGGTTATACCTAGCCAATTGTTGCAATTCGAAAGGTCACCTTTCGTTTCCCATAATTTGTATTAACGGATATAGAATACTAGCCGTTATTACGGGATCAGCTTTCAGGAATTCTGGTATTCCATCAAGTCCAGCTGCTTTGTTGTTCATGAGAAGAATTATTAAATTTTGGATTTCCGATGCTGAAGGGAGTTGGATGTCAATACCACTATAGGATCAGCTTATCTCGTTAAGTTGGGGCTCTTCAGCACTCTGCTCAACGGAATCCTTATTTAGCAGGGCACAAAAATGGTCCTTCCATCTGCGTTGCTGATCCTCAATTGATACCAAAACAGGATGATTGGTGTTGACTTTTTTCCCGACAACTTCTTTAGATGTTTGGTACAATTCCTTTATATCTCCTCTTCTTGCAGCGTTTTCCCCATTTTCTGCGAAACCGTCTAGGCTCACCCTCCTCCTCTTGTCACGTCTCACACAGCGATGGACCGTCTTATGTGATACTCGTTTCGCAATTCAGCTTATTTGCATTTTTAACTATTTGCGAAGTTCGATTTTATCCCAGGTGTCTAGGAATATCCAAGAGGCTATATTGGCTTTCATTTTGCAGCTTGGAAGAGCTGTCCTTTTTAGTTAATTCACAACGTCAGTGAATTAACTAAATTACTACCATTTTCTCACTCTTATCTTGTAAGACTTCTGTGCTGTCCTTGTATCTTTGGGCCAGTAGATCATTTCAGTGCCTTTAAAAAAATCTTGCAAACAATACCTACCGTATTATTCCTTTCTCGTTTTGCTGGTAGACCTCATGAGCTTATTTCAGTTACACAGGGAGGATTTAATGCTATTAGTTTCTGTCATTGTGAGATAAAAGCTGCGTTTTATTATCTCTGGGTCTGGGTCGAGGTTATCTTTTAACATGCATTACAAAAACAACAAGGGATCTAGGTTTCTATCGAGGTTAATTTCAATAACCCAGATAGAAGTTCTCACTCTGATCGACAGAGGGCTATTTACCATTGTGAATGGATGTCAGCGATTTATGAGCAGTATTAAGAATAGAGAGGAAAAGAGACAAGCGGGCTTACATGAAAAACAAATACACATAAGAAAAAAAAAGAGACTGATATACAGCACTGCTTTTGCACTGACCCACATCGTTTTATTTTCACGAGGTGAACCATATGGGTTATGGGCGATAATAAAACGCGACTAAAAACAACTTCACTCCCACTTTGACCTTTAATATATCAGCATTCGATCTATTAAAAGGTTTTTTATGGAAGATACTATCTGTACCTCCCAAAAAGAAATCAAAATTAACGCATGGGCCATTTAGTTGTGGACAGCCTAAATTCATGTTCAAGGTGAGTATTGATTAATATATAAATTAAACATGTTTTAAAAATTAAATCCGATCTTCAACATCAGACTCCTTTTCGTAAGTGCTTAATTCTAATAAGTTCATTAAATTTTTCCGACAATTGGTATCGACCCTTGAACCAAGCCTTTCCAAAACCGATACCCTACACACATAATATGAATATGTACTAGAATTAGGTATGTGAACAAAATTTTCACAATAATATATGTAAATATTAAGGTAGGCATACAAAAATTTCCCAGAAAAAGTTGAAGGTCGACAGATTTAAAATCACATAATGATAAACAAAATGAAAGAAAATATGAACATATACCTTTTACCTACTATATATTTCCTTAAACAGAATTAACAAGTACCTATCCCTTATATGTTAAGTACATTATATTCAAATTTATTTTAAAACAAATGGAGCAGAAGCTTTCATTGCTCAATCAAGCATATAGAATTAAGAAGCATTCCAACTGAATCTGTTTGCAAATGTGTGTGTTTGGTCTTATGATAAATCAACACGTGTGCTTTTAGAATATGTGTTGACCTTGTATGCATGTAACATCTGTCACAGGGCTCAAGGATTTTAATATATTCCTTTTTTTTTTCTTCCCTTTTTTATTTCTTTTCAAAATCAAACCTCAATTGAATTTCTAAATAAGTATGTATCAAAACTGTCTTTCAGCAAAATGATTGATGACTTCGTATGTTCTTATACATATTATGAAAGGAAGTCGCCCCACATATTGGTATACATACATATGTATTATATTATAATTTATTTGAATAGGAACGATTTTATGTACCTATTGATATTTTTATTTCTGTATAATAGTTTCAGTAAAATTCTGGGTTGGGTTTATTCAAATTTTAAAAGACGAATAATAATATCAAGTTTAGGCCTAAAAAATAGATCAGCATAAATTGAACCCTACATTATGTTCTGTTTTATGTATGCTAAACATGTTGGTCATTGGTTTTGTGTCTTAAACTGAAATATTTTGTAAACAAAAATGCTATAATATCTTAAAATTAAATGCTTATTACTCGTAAAAACTTAAATCCTTTTTAACATGCTTTATTTAGTTCACATGCCAGTAACAATAGTTCAGGGTGCGGAAATTCCTCAAAACGACAAACGTGTTTTAGAAAATTACAATTGTTGTTTTAAAAGGTAAACACTTTCGGTGAAAATGTCATTGTTACCACTTTTCAGGAACTTACTTTTTTATGTCAGAGATGTAATGTTTTTTGGGTAATTTTTACTAACAACCTATTTTCCCAACACGCTGAGGCATCTGCAGGCAGTTTTGCATCTTTTTTCACGTTCAAAATATAAAAAAAAAATTGGCAAAAAAGTAGGAATCCCACCCTTTCGAAAAAGTATATTCCTGAAAAGCTGCAACACTGACATTCAAACCAATGGTATTCAAGATGTCAACTGTTACTTTTCCAATACACGTTTAGCATTTGGAGGCATTTTCGAAACTTTTTCCATGTTAAAAATTATCAAAATGTGGTAGTCCCACCTCTTACATAAAAAGAAGTATGCTTCCGAAAAGTAGGCAAAGCTGACATTTTATCCGAAGGTACTAAACTAATGCTTAGTATGTAGTATCTATCTTTTAAGACATTAACCGTTATTTTTCCTACACACGTTGGCATCTGGAGGCAATGCCGCAACTTTGTTTATGTTAAAACATTAAGAATATAAAGTTACCAAGAAGTATCTGGATCTTAAAATAAATTCCGAAAGCTCTTTTCGAAATAATAATACAAAGAATGAAACAAAAAATAATTAAGAGAAAAGATCTTTCTCATACAATCTTGGCAAAGACCACGCATCAGTAGCGTACGCAGGATTTTTCCTTGAGGGAGGGGGGGGGGGGGGGGTGGTCTCAGTCTCAATTTGTGTGTAAGAAAATTGCTTAGCGATCACTAGAATTATAAAACAAAAATGAGTTTTTTTAAATTTATTAACCACCTAAGAGTTATAACAAGAAAAAAGTAATATTTCATTAAAAGAACTACAAAACGATCTAAACAACGTAAGTGGTATATTTGAGGCTGTGAGTGCAAAAGTGGTGTAACCCACTTTTTTTATCATATTTTTCATTTTTAATCGATCTCCAATAATATTTAGTTTGAGATTCATGGAGAAAAAAGTCACATTTTCGGAAAGCTTAGATATTTAAGAATTAATAACTTTGCTTTGTTTAGATGTCTTTTGATGCATAAATGTAAAGATAGGAGACAAAAGTATCAATTTTTCCAAAAAATGGGTTACACCACTTTTGCACTCACGGCTTCATTTACACATATTTGAATTTATTTTTGGAGTTTCCTTTTTAATAAAGTTAAATTTTTCAAAGCAAATTCTGTTTTATATGAATTATTTTTGGGGCGTGATTCGCGCTCTACTTATGTCTTACTGAACTACAAGGTAACTTCGGTATGAAATTTTTGTCTACCTTTGATCCAAATATAAAGCTTTTTAGATATATCAGGATACTCAAGTGACTTCACAGCTTTTATGTTTTCTGTCGTTCCATTTGTAATGAATGATATCATAAGCTTACAAATATCTGTCATCTTTTGGTCACAACAAGCCTCGAATGTTTCAAGGCAAAATTTTTGGCCCTGAGCTCAAATCCGTCATCCAACTTCCGCCATCAGCTCAGGTTTCTGAAATCAAGCCCATTTACCCCCCCTGCGTAAGCCACTGCCATGTATACCATAATATTCACTATTCGTATTATAAGGGTAATAAAAAGGAGGGTACTTTCGACAGGTTCCAATGTTGGAACCCGCCAAATTGGTATGAGATGTGACTTCTTGGTAACTGTATATGCTTTGATCAAAGGGCACGGTAGTGCCCAGCCAAGTTCGCGGTACTACACCCTTCTTACAGGAACAAACTGAGGCCATTTTCAACCACCCTCTAACTTCAGTACCAACAAAGTCAGAAACTTCAAATTTGTATTATTTGCTAAGCCGATCTAACACAGATGGCTTACCAAATTTCAACTTTTTAGCATTAGTAACTCCCGAGATATAGGACTTCAAAAATCGCTAAAACCGTAACTGACTGACTGACTGACTCACTCACTGAGAGATCATCAAAATTATGGAGCACTTCCCGACATCGTAGAAACTTGAAAACGGTAGACCTTGTGGTGCATATAAAGGAAAAAATCGAACATCTGCAATTTTCTATTAAGGGGGCGTGGCATCCACCCACTTTCTTAAAAATACTTATAAATTGTATGGAGCACTTCCGATTCATGTAGAACGATGAAAAGTGGTAGGTTGGTAGGGCTTGAAGTACTTTGAAAGAAAAAAAATCGAAAATTGGAAGTTTCAGTTCAGGGGGCGTGGCATCCCCCACTTTCTCAAAAATTCTTATAAACTATATGAAGCACTTCTGATTTTTGTAGGACGATGAAAATTGGTGGAGCGGTAGCGCTTGAATTACTTTGAAAGAAAAAAATTGAAAAATTGGAATTTTTCATTCAGGGGCGTGGCATCCACCCACATTCTTAAAAATTCTTATAAATTACAAGGAGCACTTTCGATTGTTGTATAACGATGAAAATTGGTAGATCGGTAGGGCTTGAAGTATTTTGAAAGAAAAAAAATCGAAAATTTGGAATTTTTCATTCAGGCGGCGTGCCATCCACCCACTTTATCAGAATTGCTATTATTTATATGGAGCACTTTCGGTTGTCGTAGAATAATGAAACTTTGTAGAGCAGTAGGGCTTGATTTTCACCTGGAAAATTAAAATCTTTGCAAAAAGGAGTGAAATCACAACAAAAACATAAATGTTAATAAAAGATCCAAGTTCTTAAGTGTACAAGAAACTTGTGCGTAAAGTCAGACAAAAAAGTAATGAGATCTAAAATATATGCCAAGTTTTAAGTTCATGAAGCTTAATATCAAATATCTTAAGTAAAGTAACATCGACACAGTTTTAAATCATGACAGAAATTTGGTATTTAATGATTACTGATTAAAATTTGGTGGATTTACTTGGCAAGTTTTCTATCAATTACCTACTTAATCACAAATTTAAAATGTATGGAAACTTGACCAGTAAGCCCAGCAAATTCTAATCATTCATCGTTAAATACCAATTTCTGTCATAATTTGGAGTTGTTTCGATATTATTCTAATTCAGATATTTTGAACATTAAACTTGGCATATATTTTAGGTCTCATTACTTTTTTGGGTGACTTTACGCACAGGTTTCTTGTACACATAAGAACTTGGCTATTTTATTAACATTTATGTTTTTGTTGTGATTAAATATGACAAAAAAAGGGGAAGTCCCACCCTTTGACATAAAAATATATATGTTCCCGAAACGCAACACAGATATTTTAACCAAAGTTGCTCCTACTCAACATCTAAATCATCAATTATTATTTCCGAACAGTGTTTGGCATCTAGAGGCATTTCCGCAACATTTTCATGTTCAAAATATTAAAAAAACTTACAAAAAGGGGAGGTTCCGCAACCCACACGTTAACTTAAAGAGTATGTTCCCGTATGTATGTATGTTGCTTCTACCCACCACCTATCTTTAAAGACATTAATAGTAATTTTTTTTTATTTTACTATTTTCCACAGATTGGGCACCATTTTTGAAGAGAAAATCCAAGTGACAGGATTACAAAAGTGACTCCTAAGCTAAATTATATCCATAGTCTATAAGGAATAAATTCCAATCATAAAAAAGGTCCCCCTCAAAAAGTGCACGAGATTTGGTTTTCTGACCGGAATAATAAGAAGTTTTGGAGAAGAGGCCATAGATAAAAACAGAGTTGGAGACAAAACGGAGCCCTGCGTCAAACCTGAATTTATCTTGAGTTTCAATCTGCGAAAGGTTATCTGTAGCCCAACAAATAAAATATTCATCGATACTAAAAACATCAAGTCAAATGATCTCACTTGCTCCAAAACGATACAAAATTCCTTCCACTGCTCGTTGATATATAACACCAAATCGGACTTTAATGTATTATCAATTCTTGGCACGTCATAAATATGACATATTCGCAATAAAGGTATGGCATCTATTTTGTCAAAAAAAGGTCAGCTTGTCCTAGAAATTAGTCAGTCCTACTTTTTTTGCGAATATCCCATATATGAGATGCCAAAAGTCCAGAGCCTAGCAGTGGACCTTTTTTACAAAAACCATATGCTGGTCCATGTCCTTGGTAAAAAGGAAGGTAAGTGCAGTAATTAGATGGGGAGGAAGACTCGCCTATTTTAGGGACAGGCAGGACGAACTCTGTTTTCCAACCACTCGGAAAGAGACCCAATAGAATAAGATTGAGAAGAATCAGTTTTATTGGGAGTTTCACCCGAACAACATTTCAACCGGAAAAATTTACGTTTCACTTTTCGCCTATCGGGAGTTACACCCAAGACCCTGAAAATGTTTAACAATCACAATATTTGCCTGATTGTGAGAACTTGTTTTGGGTGAAATATAATCGTTATTAAGAGCCTACATTTTCACATTTTATTTGCACCGAACGAAGGAAAATGAAGTGGTTCCGGTGGGCTTCGTGCAAGAAGTTCTGGCTGAAAAAAATGTTTCAGATGAAATATTTTCTAAGCTAAACTCACAATAAGGCTGAATGTGTGATATAGATAAGTTGCATTTTTGCCAGAAAGCTTCCTTTTCTTCTTACCACAAAATTATAAACAAACATAGGTGACTATTTCAATATAGATGCGCAAAAATATTCGAATAGAGCCCAGGTTTTGCCTTATTTGTTTGAGTTATTTTTAATATGTTTTTGCCAGGTCATCAACCATAACAAACCAACCAAATATTGTTCCTAAAACCTTCCTAATTAGAAAATCACAAAATTAATTATTCCATTATGCAAAAATATTTAGATATCCCCATGCACCTGTCACAAATTATACCCACATAGATTTTCATTTTGACAGCGAAAAAAAAAGCCAAAAAAAATCTCAAAAATCCAAATAACAATTCTCCTCAAGGATCGATTAGCACAAATTCAAAAGCAGGAAGGATATTCATTTTGTACCACAAAATTAAAAGTTCCTATTCGTTATGGTGGTGTGATATGGTATCCTTTTGTCTTTAGCTTAATTTCAGGATATTATCCAACTAAAATGCTAAAACTTTTGCATGCTATTTTTTTTTTGCTAATTTATTTGTTGCTACTGATAGAATTCCCCGTATTCCCCGCATAAGTCCGGAAAATTCTTATCCTAATGACTTTAGGTAAACTCATAATAATTATCATCCTTCGTCGTGGATGGTGGTGCAATGGAGCGGTTATCAGTGTCAATATAATGCAAATGTGTGTAGGGATTCTGGGGAGTGGGTGGGGTGGTCTTTGGAGTTTCATCTCTGTGCACTGGATGTAGACAGAAGAGAGGAGGAGGATTTAAATTCCTTTTACTATTCATTGCGTTTTGGTCTGCGGATTCCCTTTGTGGGTCTCTTTTTTGGCAGTCCTGGGGTTTTTCACAGGAAGAATAAATTAAATTGAACACGCTCTTGCTCTTTTTATATTTTTTTTTTTAGCTCTGTTCTCACTCTGTTGGAGCTGATGCCCTTTTTGGTGCTTAAAGTGAATTGCAAAAAACTCTCTTTATAAGTTAAGAATAATGACGAGCGAAGGGAAATGGTGCGGTGGTGTGGTAAAGGGATGGGGAAGGAGATAGCATTTCAGTCATGTGTGAGTGTGGATATAACGGTTTATAGACGGTAGTATAGCAGCGTAAGAGTGAGTCATTTCATTTTATTTTTTTTTTTAAGAAGATGAATTCGATGAAATTCAATTTGGCTACAGTTTTTTTTTCTGTTCGTCCTTCTTACATTATTTTTTTTTTTATTCTTGTTGTGCATTTCTGTGGGAATCGTTTATTTTTATGAAATTGAATTGATGGTTGCTGACACGTATACTCAAAGTGAATTCGTAATATGTATCAAGTGTGGTGTAGGTACTACATACCGATAGATAGAGTTGTTGTTCGCAATACATAATTTATTACTAAGAGAGGTAGGTATAGGTACCTGCCACAGCAACATAGAGTTGAAATGGCTTTATAAACGAATAAGCTTATTGTTGATCCTTATTTAGTGTCATTTATATGCTACCTTTGCCATACCCGAAGAAATATTGCTGGATGGCAATTATTCTTTCGCATAAAAAGATGTTAGTTTTGAGACTTGAGCAGTAAATCTATTTTTGAAGTAAGTAAACATTAACAATAGCCTTGTTTTTAGCGAATTTTTATCTTCGCTTAAAAAATTTTTCATGCAAAAAACATCAACAATTTTTTACATGGAAGATTTTTAAGCGGAGATAAAAATGCACTAACGGCTAATATAAGCGATTTTTTCGGGAAATTCGAAACTAAATTCCGTTAAGTTAAAGTCTAAATTTCTTTAAGAAGTTCCCTATTCATATTTTCTTCAAAAATATTCTTCCTATGGGGTCAACCCATTCTTTTACCTTTCAAGTTTTATTGTTTAGCATTCTTTTTTCACCATTAGGTAGTGAGTATAGTAAATTTTTTGTAATCCAATTTATTCACTAAACAGCCAGAAGGTCTTTCCTCAAACAAACATTGATTTTAAACCGCACCCTTTTGTTATTCTTTGGGGAATTAGTTGTTATATTCATAATAAAATTAAATTCCAAAAATCGTTGAAATTATATTTGACTTTGTTCAATATATAAACCTCCAAGCGTATATATCCCGTACCTTTAATAGTTGGCCCCATGATAGTCCATACACCCCATGACATTCTCAAAATTGCACCCGCTATCCAACAAAAGTTTTCTTATATTTCCTTCTTCCTGGAAGAGTTCATTTTGCCTGATTTGGAATTCATTATAAGAATTTATTTTGAAAGGAATTTCGCTTTTCACAGAAAACAAGGCCATTGAGCTTATTGATCAATAAATATTTGCCAGTGACTAGAACAAAAGTTTTGTATTTTAATTAAAAATCAGAAATAAGTTTGAATTTTGTGTTTGTGATACCTTTGCTTCAAGGCCAAAAAGGAAACGCACCCAACATAATTTAATTTGATATCCGTATACCAACTCCTACATCATATTTCAGATACTCTCGAGTTTCCTTTCTCATATTTCCTATACTTTTTACTTTTTTTTTAAGAATTCAATGAAATTAGTCAAATTTGTATGAAAATGTGTGCAACAATGTCTCTTCTCTTGATTTTAAAGAGCTATAAAGTCATGGTACTTGTTTCTATATGAAAATATCACAATGTATGTTGGTTTCGGAGGGACATAACAATGTTGGTAATTTAATATGATTTCAATAATAATTATAATCAAGTTTATCCGTTCGAGAAGGGAGGTATACAACACATACATTGATTAAATCTTAAGGACGAAAGATGCTTGACAAAAGGACATTTTGTATTTAATATTATGTGGTTAAAATTTCATTAAAATTTTAACCTTAAGCCATCTTCTTGGATGATCCCTATATGATGATGAACTCGAATTAAGGAACCTTAAGTGTAAATGAAATTTTATGTTATAATTGAATTTTCAAGCTTTATTGAAAATTGAAAATATTATGATGCAATGTGTATATAATGCACTTTTTTGCAAACACTTGTATTGTTCTTCATAGAGAAAAGGCTTTAAGATTTGAGGTTGATATTATGAAAGG
Source organism: Dasysyrphus tricinctus (assembly GCA_963921185.1). Taxonomy (NCBI): domain Eukaryota; kingdom Metazoa; phylum Arthropoda; class Insecta; order Diptera; family Syrphidae; genus Dasysyrphus; species Dasysyrphus tricinctus. Next base: position 254,505,302 of record OY992531.1, on the reverse strand, counting down.
AAGAGAAGTAAAGCCTACTACTAAGTCATTAAATAATAATTTTTAGCTTGAACTCGGAGTATGAATTATAATCTCTTTAAAAAACTGCCATCACCGGTTACGAATTACATGAGTGGATTTATTTGGGATATCCGATAAAACATTAAATTACATTGTTTGAAGCACAATTTTATAGAATTTTTTTTTTTAGACCGAGTCAGTATATGTTTATTTAAATATTTTGTTTTTTTTTGTGGTAGCAGCTCTGAAATTTGAAAGCGGCTACCTATGATTGTCCCGATGGAGCGCAAAAGAAGAGCACCATTTTTCGAAAATAGTCATCTTCACTGATGCATTTCCATCTGTATATGGCTTCGTGATTAAACCAAAATTGTCGAATTTGGGGCTCAGAAGATTCTTACAAAATCCATCCACAGCGAGCAACTGTAAAGACCCTATTACATCAACGTACAAATTGTAAGAAACGAGTGTTTTATTTTTATTTGTGGCAAATTTCATTTTACCAGTATTTTGTGCTCAGGTACTCGTACCTAATCTACAATAATTGAAATTTGTGACAGATGCATTTTTGGTGTTTCTTTTACAAGTTAAAAATTTGTGAGCTTTCAATACAAGTTTCTGTATGTTTCTGTTTCGCCAAAGAAATTAAAATCACAAGTTTCCGTTAAGTTGTGAAATTTGCTTTTGGTCATATTAAGAGGGTCTTATGGTGCGAAGAAAGGCATATATAGTAGTAGCGATAGCAGTGATAATGAATACGATTATGCAATTCTGAATCAAAGAAAAAGAGTGTCAGTGTCGAGCCCACGTACGAATTACAACATCTTCTAGTATTTTTATTTTCGTATGATTTAAGTCAAGGCGTAATAAACTATTTCGCTAGTTGAAGAAATCACTAACAGAACCGATGAAAACTTGACTCGAACAAACTTTAAAATTTAATGAGATTGACTTAAAATTTACCAACTATGAAGAACAAAACAAGATGAAACCGTAGTTTGGAAAACTTGCTGTTTTCAAAAGCTCTTTGTTATGTTTTGCTTTAAAAATACATATTTGTGAAACCGTTATTTGTATTTTGTTATTTTGAAACCGAAATACCTCCTTCTAGCTACTTATATGTGTTTTTAAATTATAAAATACAAAATTGTGCTTCTAATTTGTATAGTTGGTGGAACGATCAGTACAAATTTCGGTCATAGGCTGATTTTTTACTTTTAGATATGAACGCAATTTTTGTTGTGATGTTTTGAAAATTATCTCCATTTTCAAATCAATAAATAATAGCTTATTACTATTTTTTCAAACCAAATAGAATGTGAAAAAAGGTATAATTTTGTTTTCGGTGTTTGGGACTCAAATTTTGAATGTACCACTTTAACGTTGACTGTCATATGTGACCCACTGGTGGTATAATTCAACGTGTTTTATCAAATTTTTTTGGTTTACCCTATTATTATTTTATGTCGCTGGGCGAATCATTTTGGGCTGAAAAAACCAGCATTTTCGAAAATTAATACTTTTTGAATTCTCAATATCTTTTTATTGGGGCCATATATCGAAAAAGTCTTCATAATAATTCGTATAGAGAATATTATTGTATTATACAAAAAGTATAATTTTTTTTTCAAAAACTTCACCATTTAAGAGAAAACCGCAAAATACCGATATTTTTGACTTTTGTGCATTTTATATAAAGTATTATATCTTAAAAATAACCGCAAAAATAAAAAATTATATTTTCTTGTAGAAGAGTAAATAACCTACAAACTGTGTAAAAATAAAATTTCTAACATATACCGTTTAAGAGTGGTAAGCGAAAAATCCTTATTTTCAATACTTAATCTTTTTGAAGTAGCAATATCTTGTTACTGGTCACTCGTGTGGAAAAAAGTGTGTTAATATTTTTTGTAGATTACATTCTAGTCTATAAGCTGAACATAAATAATTTTATGAAAATTTCGTTATTTAAGATTTAAAAGCAAAAGTCTGGAATTTCAGGTTTTTGACGAAATTTTTCAAATAATTATATCTCTAAAAGTATCACTCTTAGAAAAAATTAATTTTTTTTTAATAGAAGGTAACATAGTGTACAAACTTTGCCTATAAATGTTTTCAATAACACTCACCATTTCTGAGTTATACGCAAAAAAAGGGATATTTTTGTCAATTTACGTTTTTTGAAACGCTGATATCTTCTTAACCATCAGTCAGAGAAAAAAAAAATGTTTTAACATTTCTTGTAGAGAATCATATTATCTACAAGTGCACAAATAAAGATAATTGCACTCAAAAATCTTCACTTGGAATTTTTCCGCAGCGAAAGTACATTTTTCCTGGGCTGCAATGATTGACTAAAATAATATAAACGCAAAGGAAATAAAATGCACGACTGGGTCGCACGTACTTATGTTCAAGACACTGCGAGTTTAAGAAAATTGTATATACTATACAAACATGGAAATTATGAGAGAAAAATGTAGAGAAGCATGAAATACGACATTTAAATTAGCTAAAACAACTCTTTTGACAGTTTGAGGTGAAAAAAAGTATGCCATCTTAATTCATGGTGGAATATGATTGTATGGGAAAAAAATTTTAAAATCGTTGGAGCGGTTTTCTTTTAAATTAATTTTTTATATACAAAATTCTTAAAACATTTTTAAGAACAAATTTTGGTATGCAAATCTAATGTATATATTTATGTGTATATAAAAACAATATTTGAAAAAAAGTTGTCAACCCGTTTTTGAGATATCGAATTTTCAAAAAAAAAGTTTGAAACTTTTTTTAAAAATCCAAAAACTTTTTTTTTGAAAATTTTGATATGCAATATTATTTAATCTTTTCTGAAATTTGTAAATAAAAAAATTCATTTAAATCCGTTAAGCTGATAACGAGAAAACTCAAAATAAAAAAATACGTTCTTTGACAGGTACTACTAATAGTTGCTATGTGTAAAATTTTATAATTTTTGATGGTAGATCGTACTAATTTTAGTATATGAAAAAAGTTTAATCAAAATCGTAGGAGTCATTTTCAAGCAAACAAATATTTTCCTTTGCGGTTTTTCACTTTTGTGTGGAAGGTACCTTTATTTTTTCATAAATGTAAAATTTTTTCTAAAAATATTTTAGAGAGTACTAAAAAAGTCTTAAATATCGAGTTTCAAAAATATCTATGATGCCGTTTTCGAAATATTTGATTTTCCAAAAAAAATTTTGAAATTTGTTTTTAAAATCCAAAAAATATTTTTTCAAAAATGTTGGTACACAAAACTATTAACATTTTTTGGAAGCTTCTGTATAAAAAAAATAATTGAAATCGGTACACCATTTTGAAGAAAATCAAAAATTAAAAAAATGGTTCCTTGGGAGGTACCATTAATAACCATTTTTGAAAATTGGTTTTCCACCCAAAGGAAGCCTTTACTAAAATAAATGTATTGAATTTTTTTTAAGAAAAGTTGTCGAGCCGTTTTTGAGAAAAATATGATTATGTAAATTTGCCAAAAAAAAAACGTATGACAGGTACCGTTATTTTTGGTTCTAAAAAAAAAACGAAAAAAACGTGTCGGCAGAATCACCAAAAACCACTATGTACCAAGTTTGAAGAAAATCGATCGAGCCGTTTAGGTTGTAGACGAACAGACAGACAGACAGACAGACAGAATTGTGCTACCCACTTTTTTGGTGTTCTCTATCATCGTAATATCATGTTTGATTGTTATCTCAAAACTTTTTTTTTTGCACGAATCCAAAACTTGCCTTATAGTACCTATAATCGCAAGTAAAAATCATAAGCTGAGTTTTTTCAAAACAAAACAGCCCTATTTACCCTTGTTCTATAAAAGAGTATATAATTGGTGCTGTCCATGTCGGTAAGCTTTTAAATAATACTTCCATATGCTAAAGCTTTGTAATATTTTTAGTGGAAGAAAATGGATTTGCTGAGTAACAAAACAAAATTGGAGCCGTTCCCTCTTGCCTATGAGTTTTAAAAAGAACGTCTACTACTGCCAGCTTGACTCTGTACCTCGACAGCCTAGGCCACCAAAACTATTTTCTTAAAAATTTTGAGTGTTTTGTTCTATTAAAAGTTTGAGTGAGCTCTTTACTCCATATATTAATTGAACTTAATTTATTCGCTCTACCAGAAGAATATTATTTTCACAATTTTCTTCAAATTCATAATTAAATTTTGTTTATGGATTTCCTAAAAGGAAAATTTATATTTTTTTAGCTTCATAAATAACGGTAGTTGCCATACAACTGTCAAAGAAAAGCTTATTTATCTCAAAAACGTCTGTAATGATTCTGATTTTAAAAAAATCAAAAAATTACTCTTGGTAACTATAATTTTTGTTATTTTTTTTACCATCAGAACTGTTACTAACGGTACATGCCACCTGCCTAGGAGTGATTTTTAGTATTTTCTCAAAGTGGCTCGACTGATTCTAATCAAATTTTGTATGCAAAAAGTTTGAAATGTTAATGAAATGTTGAACAAAAAATTGATTTTATTAAAAAAAAAATTCTATTTTTTTTTTGAAAATTCAATATACCTAATATCAAAAATGAGTTTTTGATTTATTGAAAAATATATTTTTTTTTAGAAAACCTATTTTTAAATGTCTATTACCATTTGCTAAATGATTTTTTTTATAATGTTAGTAATCATTGATATTTAACATACATAATGAAAAATCATGTAATTCATCAAAAGTTATTCGACGATGTCCAATCATGTCATGAGGTCATAAGATGTCAGCATTTTGTTCCACTGTGCGGCGCAGGGGTGGAAAAAATCTCTAATATAAAAGTGTTTAATTTGGCATTGTGATTCAATTGAAATTGAAATTTAGATTTAATAATGAGTTTGATCCGTTTGGGGTAAAAAATTTGTTTTCAGCAGCAATATGGGGTTGAACCGAACTTTTGAAATTCTGAGCCCTTTTTTGAAATATTCCTCCTTCTCATGAATTATTATTTTAATTTGTTCCTTTAATATAATGAATATCAGTATATACCTTAATGTAGGTATCTGTATCTGATAAGAAAATAATATTCCCCATTTTTCTAATAACACCGAAAAATCTAGCCAAAATTTGGACTCCGGGTGTAAATCAGACCACATCTTTTCTCGAAGTTGGTTTATGCATTTTTTTCTTCGGTAAAAAAATTATGTAAGAGCCCTGTGAAAAGACAAAACCGTAAGGAAAAATTATTTGCGTTTGCAGAGTTTTCCTCCCAGATCGAAAACACGATTTAATAAAGTTTCAAGCATTCAAACATGCGCAGAGGTTAGCGCAAACCCAGATGCGTGTACTAAGGTTAAAATTCATCAAAAGTATGGCTTTGTTGCGAGGCTTTGTTTTATTTTGAGATAAAAGGTTGAATTATGTACATTCGACTTTGTACTAAAACTAACAATACCTACTCAACTTTGATCTTAACACAGGGGCGTCTCTAAACAATTGGGGGCCAGGGCCCTTAAGGATATGGGGGCCTCTTGAAAAAATTTTGTTTGAAAACTATTTCGTATTACAAGTCTTACCATAATTTTTTATTGAATTTAACTATGTATGAATTATTATCATTTAACTTTTTCGGTAGTATCAAAAGGTTAGAAAATCTATTCGCATTTTGACTTGAACACAAACAGTTTGCCATTTTAAGGCTTATTTTGAATATTTAATAATTAGAATTCGATAAATTGAATGTTATCTGCATTCTTCACGCGACACTCAATACTTCTTGTTTCGATGATAGAAATGTGGTTTTATGGTTTTTTCATCCTAGAGCGGCTTTCAAAGTAGAAATATGCATGGTTGGCTTTGCTTGTCAACTGTCGAAAGATGTCTGAATATCGACCAATAGAAAAATTACGTTCCTGTTTTCCAAATAAAATTTATAAAATTAAGTTCTAACCCTGGTGTTCTTTAGAAACGTATGCAGACAGTTGTGACGAGATTTTGTCTTCAAAGAAATATTTCATTTCATTTATTTTTAAAATATGTTCAGGGAACAGGAAATATCTTTTCTGAAACTTAAAACGGGATACTAGCATTAGGCATGCTGCTATACTTAAAATTAAATAACATTTAAGAGTTAACTTTAAGGCCACATATTCACATTGCACAATGCACATGCACATGCTACTCTCAGTTGTGCCAGTGCCGTACATACATTTTGTAGTACCTATGATGTTTTAAAATGTTTCGAAAACGAAGTTTAAACAAAAAAAAATTGACCAAGGAAGATTAATTCCGGGTGAACAAATTAAAAATTATAATTTTCTGGTTTTCGCTTTGTTTTGGATATTTTTAACTAGCTCTACCTTTACCAAACTACAACAGATCTATTCAAACGAGCATTTTTAACCTGATCTAAAATTTGTTCTTGTGCGGATAACGAGTTTGCGGGAATTTTGTACCAAACGTCATTTTTTAAATGTTGTCTTTTATTCGCTTTGATATCATTTTATTAAAAACAAAAACAAAACAAGCTATTGCGTATAATTTTTGCTTTTTTATTATGAAAGCCCAATTAATACTCTTAAGCCTTTATTGAAAATTTTTCACAAAAAAACAAGAATAAGGACAATAAAAACTACAAAATTTAATAATGTGATCAACTTTATTTTTAACAGTTTAACTAATTTTTTTTTCATGTGTTTGTTTGCTTGCTCTTAACCTGAAAAAGCGTTAGATGTAGTTTTTATTCAATTGCATTTACTTTTTTTAAAATTAACTTTTTTAATTTCATTTTCGTACCAAAAGTACCAAAATAACTTAAAATATCCATTTTTTTGTGAAAAAATTAAAAAAGTTTTAAGAGTATTAATATTGGTAATTCATGAAAAGGATGAAAAAATAATGCTCTATCACTTATGTTATTAGAACCACATAAATCCAATCTCATCTTCGCATACCTACTTTCAAAAAGACCAACGGTTGGTAAACCGTTTATTTAAACTTTTGTGGAATAGTTGCAGGTACAGGAAACGTGAAAACACCACTATTTTGTTTAAAAATTAATCCTAAATTATGTCGCACCGAAAATCTCAAAAATAGCTTTTATTAAACTTCAAATTTATAAGTTGAGAAAGCTATACGAGCGATCCAAATAAAAGGCTACTGGTGTCAAGGTATTTGCTTCAAAGTTCTACCATTTCTTATCACTTTTCGCAGTTTTTTTTCCCGGAAACCTATTTTTTTGTTCCTACTATGTACAAAAATTTTGTTTAAGTATAGGTACGACAAGAAATTTTTCGATTACCATCTATTTCGGTAAGAAATTTAATTTTGAACAAAAAGTTTGAATTGTAAAAACAAGTTTCGGTATTTTAAAACGGCTCTGTGAGTGCATATCGATCCATACTTAATAATCACCTAGTTTTAATTTTTCAAAAGCGATGGAAATGTCATATTAATGTCGAAAGTTCAAAAATTGAATCAAAATTAAAATGAAACGTCTCTAGTTAGAGGACCCTAACTAAAAAATAAAAAAATAAAGTGGAGCTAAGATATAAGAATAAAACAAAACTTTTTAACATAATCCTTAAACAAAGAACTTAAGCCTCTCTTTCCACATAAATTAGAATTTAAAATCTTTCTAGCTACATAAGAGAAAAATACTATCCAACAACACGTTCCATCAGAATAAAAAAACAAGACTCAACTCATTTTGATTCAAATCATAATTAAAATTATAAAAAAAAAAATCAAATACAAAATACAAAATCCTTTCAAAATGTTTTTAATCCTTTGAAATCTCTAAATAAATTCATTCTGTCAGCATATACGAGTTTATGCCTTAAGGGTGATGGATTCTTGGAATTTGCTGGTGAATCTTTTTCCATTCCTAAGTTAAATTATTTTTAGAATACACAAAACCAAAGAAAAACAAATCCCGAAGCCAAACACAAACTTCCATGCGATTAAATTCTCGAAATATAATTTCAATTTATTCATTGCGCCATTTAAAAGTTCTCGGAAAAGACACATGGAGACCTTTTTAGCGTTTAATCGACAAACACACACTCAAAAAAAAAAAAAAAAAAAACACACCCATACCTTGGTACCTACATCTCAGACTGGAATAAATAATACAACAAGCCTGGAGGAAGCATTCATATCTACAATACAACTCTACCATATCCTGTCCTGGCTCTGAGCTAGGACAACCACAAATAAATCACATAAATTAAATTTTGCAGACTTTTAGTCCTTTTTTGTTTTTTATTTGTAAACTTCTCTCGTCCTTGCTCCTTTAAAGTCGTTCACGCGATTCAATTTGCTTCGTTAAATTTTAATAATAATTCGCCTTCGCCAATACTATACCTACACTACACAGTCGGCACGGCAGTCATGCTGCCGTTGTCGAGGTTCTTCTAAAGCTGAAGCCGAATACATCCACCTCTGCCGCCACCCCCGTCACCACACCATTTTTTGAACTTCCTCCTCCTACCAATATGAAGTCCTGCATTTCCATTTCCATCTACCATCCAGCCACCTAGTTTCCCGCCAAAACACAAATTTGTTGAGAAACTTTTTCATTTTTTCGAAAGACGTGTCAGGGGAGACACAGCGGCGGCGGGCGGGCGGCAACCCGCGGTTCCTTTTCGATTTGTTCCGCATTTGAAGCGAATCCCTGTTCCTGTTGGTATAATATGTAGTGTAGAGAATCAAACAGGAGTGAGTTCAGGGGTGGGTGAGTTCATTCATTCGCATTGGTGATGAAAACTCATTCAACTGCGAAGTTTTTTTTTTTTCATTTTAATTTTCTGCGGCCTCCGTGAAAAACAACGAATTCGATGACGAGAAATTACTTTTTTTGTTCTACTTTTTTTCATTTATTTCTTCAAAAGCAAACAAAAAATTCTTAAGTACGGGAAGCCACGCACAAATATAACTTTTCTGACAGAGGATGCGAGCGAGGGTGTAAGGCTCGAAAGAGCAAATAGGTTTTCTGTATGAGTTCCTTTCTGGAAATTAATTTCTTTATGACCCGTGAATAATTGTCAACAATGCTTTGCTAACAAAAAAAAAAAATGAAGCACAAAAAAAAAACACGACAAGTTCAAATGGAGGTCATAAGCCTACAATCTATAGCCGAAAGCGTTTGTTTTAAAACAAAAATAATTTAGAATGAGAGGAAAAAGTTGAAAGTCTATTTATGGAAACGTGATGGAATGGAAAGGACTAATTTAATATTTTCGTTTTTTACTTTTCCTCAATGGGTTATCCTTTTCTCGCAAAATCTACTCTGCCCAGGAAGCAGAAAAAAGGCTTGAGGCTATGGAGAATATTAATTATTATGGAAATCTGATTTAATTTCATTTATTTATAAATATTTATTTATGCAAATTGATTGAATCAATATGGTCTTTGATACAAATTTTTTCTTTGAGGAAGTAATAAAAACAGAAGAAGAATAAAATCGAATGAAACTAGCTATATATGATTTGGATTTAACTGGCAGGGGCTACTATTTATAAGCTCTCTTGTTAAAGGCCGCTTGGCTTCTTTGAGATATTGCTTACTAGTGAACTAAGAAACAGCTATTGACAAAGATCAAGGAGTGATTTTTAGTTTGATATCTCTTCCCGTATGATATTTTTATAATGGGCCTGGACCTTTATCAATAAAAAAACAGCTTTTCAAGTTTCGCCCTACAAAAATACTTGATTAACTTGTTAAAAACTATTAAGGAGGAGTCAAAAAAAGAGTATAAAAGCGATTGCAGTGTGTTTACCAAACAAAAGAAAAGAGTAACACAGCTCAACAAATTTTTAAAAATAATAACATTGTTGTACGTTTTCCGAGCATTACTATACATTTCAATACTTTTTAATAAAAAATTAAGTCAACATAGGAAGAATGAAGGCAGATTAAGAACCTAACATAGACTCAAATAATAATAAAAGTAATATAAGCCTTCTTAGATCAAACAAGAGTAATAAATAAATAAAAACTAAAAACAGACCAATAAAGACCGAATAAAAAAGAAGAAAGCTTAAAAGGCTACTCTAAGGCAGCCGAAAGGTAGGACACAAATAAGAATAAGTAATTAGTGACTAGAACTTAAAGATTTCCCATTTCCTATCAAAAACAACTTGTGCAGATTAAAGAAAATAAAAATGTATTTTATTTATGAAAACAAAAATTGGTGTATTCGCTGTTTGAGTGCAAATTTAAAAAAAAAAAACTAATTCCAAACTCAATATTTTGAAAAAAGAAATCAAAAGAAAATTTCAAACTTATTTTAAGTACTATTTGTGATTTCAAAATTCAAAATACATATAAATTTTTTTCTAAATTTTGAGTTTGAAAATTAATTTTTCAAAAAAACTTTTGGCTCAAAAAACTTTACTTAAAACTATTATAAGAAACAAGATTTTTGGCTTTACAAAAAGATATAGCGTGGTGTTGTAAGTGTTGCCGTTGGTTTTTAATATTTTTTTTTCTGTTTATGTCAATTTTAAGAAAATTTCCCTTCCTGGTCCAACGGGGGAGAATTGAATCCCCCTTCCTTACGATTCTTTTCTTTTCTCAATTCACACTGCTCTTTCTAACTTTTTGTCACATTTTATGTGGAGCCATTGTATATCCAATCTATAGTATTCTCATGAAACACGATTTTGTAGGTAGACATTTGGTCAATAGGTTCGCTGTGATCGCCTTACCGAGATCCCTTAACAAAAATTAGTATTACATTTGGACGCATAGATGGCCACGAGCTTTTTTTCTTCATGAGAATACTAAAGAATTTATATACAATGGTGGAGCCCGAATCGATAGGGAACTTTCAAAAAACCTTTAAAAAAAATTCATGTTTATTTTTCAGTACCTGGGTCAATATTTCAAAACATTAATATTTCAGTCTCCTTCATTTTTGAACCGAAGTACAAAATTTTACTATAAGTTTGTCAATTGGATGGCTTGAAACAAACGGGTTCTAATATTCGCTCTAGAAAAAAAAAGTTAAAAAAATTATCATACCCGCTATCTCCATTTAAACACCCAAAATGTCATTCCCCTGACGTGTCCCCAGACCTACTTACCACACTGCCTGAATTTTAGCAACGAAACTAAAAACGATACAACAAATCTAATGATGCAGTCTTTTTAATAATATATGCATTCTAACTAAAAAATATTTAAATGATTTTTAGTTGCTTTATTTTTTTTAAATAGGAGCTATTAAGTAAGTGTCCCCCATAAATTGATCATTTCTATCCCACCAATGGAAATTTAAAAAAATATACATAGGCTCAAGGCTCAAAACAGAAAATTGATTTTTTTGTTTTTTAACGGTACCGAATTGTTCTTTATGAAAATTGAAGTAAGAGTTTCAAAAAAACTTAGTTGTCTTTTTTATTTCAAGTTAAGGCAACGATTTTGTTTTTCGTCAAGCGAAATTGTCATTCCTCTAACGCGTGTTTTTTACTACACCGTGTGGTATAAAAATTTTACAAGCTAACTCGTCTGTGTCTTTTACAAGGACTTACATGATAAATAATATAAAACACCTTATTTTCTTACAACTTCGATTTAATTCTCATAAAACACCCTTGGCAGTCATTCCCCTAACATCATTTTTTGTGTCATTCCCCTGACTTTCAAGTTTTCATTATAATGATTGATTGAGTTTTAGAACTTCTGGAAGGATCAATAACATTGCATTTAACATATTTTCAGTATTTTTAGTTGTTTTCAATTTTTAAACATTTTCTCGTTCAAAATATCATAAAATAATGTAACTATTGCTAAAAAATGTCTACTCTCGCAAAAACCTTGAACCGCAAGAGCAAGATCGTGCGACATAGTTGTGGATACTATTTTGAATGATAGTATTTGTTCTTTTTTTTCTTAATCCTCCTGAAACCATCCGCAAAATTAAATATCTATCAAATCACCGGTATTAATATACATTTTTGTCATTCCCCTGTACAAATGTCATTTCCCTGACTTAAAAAACGGCAAGAATTAATCAAATACTATGACCCCTTGTTTTAAAGTGGTTATTAAAGAGTTATTAATGGATATCATTTTTATTCTAGCAAAATAGGTTGTTTTGAGCAAGGGTCCAATTTGGATTGAAAAATATTAATGTTTTGAAATATTGAAAAACTTTACGTTGTACTCAACCTTCAAGGTGGTGTAAAAGAGTATACATTTTGTACAGAAACATCAAATCCGTAACTCTACCGATTGAATTACATATTTCGAAAAGAGTAACTCTTAGCCTATTGAATAGACCTTTTAAAAAGGAACAATTACGTGCAAGGGTTTTTATTATTGAATATGTTTGTTTGGCCCATAAGCATGCTTAAAACCGAAAATGCTACTAAATTCAACCATGCGTTTCTGAGAGAATGGTAGCACTGGCCACTTTTCGGTATTTTTGGTATAACTCGAAAACTAAGCCAAATTTGACAATTTTACACATAATACTTTTTGTTCAAAAAATCTATCGAAATGGATAGTTCGGAAAATTTCTTAAAAAAAATTAAGCAGGAAAAGTAAACAAAAACCAACATAAAAAAATCGAAAAATCAAAGATTTTTAAATTTTTTTCTTAATTGTGCTTCACTTTTTTCGGAGCAAAGATACGCTCAAGACATGCATGAACAAAGTAAACTGGAGTCTTACGGCCTTAATATGACATGTTAAAAAAGCCATTCAAACTTTACCATTTCTTATAATTTTTCGAAGTTTTTGCCCGAAAGCCTTTTTTTTTGTACCTTATGACAAATTTAACGTTCCTAACACCTAGTACCAAATCTTATGTTAATCGGACCAGCCGTTCGGTCTGTAGGTCTGAAAGCATATAAAAACAGCCGAAAAACGAAATTTCGAACTTACATCCTTTTTATAAATTCTCTATAGTTCTAATGTCATATTATATCAAAATTTTGATTTCGAACATTTTTACGAAAGTGAAATTTGCCATATTGTACCGAAAAAGGGACTTTCGGCCCAAAACTGCGAAAATTATAAGAAATGAAAAGGTTTGAAAGGGAACATCTCTGTCAATTTTGAACAAATATTAATTTTTGAACATGCCATATTAAGGCCTTTAGTCTCTACTACATGCTTATGGGCCAAACAAACATATTCAATAATAAAAACCCTTGCACGTAATTGTTCCTTTATACCCCTCATTTTCCGGTCTATTCAATAGGCTATCTTATAAAAAAAAAACAGTACTTAAAATTTTTTGCAGGAAATTTTCTTAACTACAACCTAGTCCTTGACATTTTTTCTGTAAGAGTTACAGCTCGGGAGATATTTATAAAACCTATTTTGGGGGCCTTTGACCCCCCGTAAAATCGTTAGTGGCACTCATATTGATGGGAGCTTTTTACAGTTTCCTTAAAATGCCATTATTTTTTAAATAATTTGCACACACTCAAGGGATTATGGATACATACCTTTATAATGTTATGAATTATGAAGCACAGCGCGAGCGTTTAGGAAAAGTGGAGAAGGTGTAATAGGAGAGATGCCAATGCAAGTTGATCTTGAATGCTTGTACATCACAATGAATGGAAAATCGAGTAAGGCAAAGCATTCCACATCCGAGTTGTACGGCTAAAGAAAGAATCTCTATATTTGATAGGACGTCCAAAGTTTGGATCGAGGGTAAACTGATGAGCATTCATAGCTTGACAAGTATATTACGTTGAACAAAAGGCGGAATAACTAGCTATTTCGTCTGAGCATTGTAAGTAGGAAAACCGATAGAACAGTGTGAGACAAGAGACATTACGACGCACGGTGTTCTACTGAAATAAAATGTTTCATAATGTTTGAATCACCTATTAGCTTAATGGCTCTGTTCTTGATTCTATCCAATAAGCTACAAAAAACCGTTATAATTTCTAAGCATTTTTCTGCATTTTTTGCAATATCGAATATGTGATCATTCGATAAGAGATGATCAGTAATGCATATACCGACAATGGAAAGCTTTTCGGTTACTTTGATGCAAGTGCCATTCATGGATAGTCATAGGTGGTACTTCGCTAAACTGACAGAATACAGCTTCGTGTTTTCGAAGCATTAAATACAATACGGTTGTTAATAGCTCATTGTAAAATGCTGACTAGATAGGAATTCAATGAGCTTATCATACGCTGTCATTTCAGTTACACAACCGAAGCGCAGCGTTGTGAATCTGGGAACGAATATAAAAACTAAAAGAACTGTCGTCAGTAAGACAATGAATCAGATTAGAAATTTCAGATAATTTATAAAGATAAGGAAGAGAGCTGCACAAATGCTGTTTTCAATCAACTCAGAAAGAGTCCAGATGAGTAGAAAAGATGGAGAAGCTTACATAATGGTTTTGCCAGTGTTAAAGCACACCTCTTCAGAACTAATGTGGATATATAATCTGAACCAGAGGATTTTTAAATTTCAAGATCTTTTAAGACTCTTGCGACTGTACTAGTACGAAAAAAGATTTGTTTTATAGCAGAATTTATGCGTTCAAGTACAGGAGGAGTCATAACACAGTGTGACAAGGTCAAATTTTCAGTCAAAAGGGCGGGAAACAAATTTGCATTTCCTTGCGAGCTATCCACATGAGTGTTATTGTGAACAAGAAGTGTTGGGACCGATGACAAAGATGACGTGGATGCTAAGTACCAAAATTCAATTTTCCTTCTTTTTTCCGTAATTTGGCTGATTTTTCGGCTAATATGACTGGACTACAAGACAAAAAATGAAATAAGATCGCAAATTGGCATAATTTTTCATCATGAAATTATATGCCCCAGTGAAATAAGGCCCCACCAAAATGAAAAATAGACCCAAACATTAATATTTCATTTATATTGCCACGAGTCCGCCAACAAAAGTCTGTCCAGACATTGGTATCGTGTTGAGGACATTCTTAGCTTTCATTTGAAAAAAATAAATAAAAATAAATTGGGTGGCGCAACAGCTCATGGAGAACCAGGGCCTAGTGACTTACAACTCACAACCATTCCTGTGTGCGTGTTTGTTGGCAGGAATGGAGGGGACCTACAGTTTTTTGCCGAATCCGAACGGCTAAATGAGAAGCACTTTCATTTGATACCCCATTGCGACCATCAGAAAAAGCTTGTCCGAACTAGTTTTATAAATGTTTGAACTTAAGCTATCGGTTGGCATCCAGTTTTTGCGTGACCGCGATGAGATAGGAAATCTTACGGTGAGCTCCTGGACTATTAAGAGCTCAATATCTTTTATAATTTAGACATTTATAGGGTGAAATGGGGTAAATAAAATATGGAATCCGTTTTTAAACGTTTTTTTTTTTAATTTGAAAGGTTATATTTAGAGAATGGTCTTCTAGGACCACCAGACTGGATGCTTTAAAAATAAAGCTGTTCATCATCGTGTCCTGTATCCCCGGCTGGGGCATAGGGCGTCAACAAAACGTCTCCATCCTTCACGGTCTGCTGCAAGGTACTTAAGCTGTGGCCACGTCTTTCTCTGGGATTCTGCTTCCGCTAAGACAGTTGATTTCCATGTTGTTCTTGGTCTTCCAACCCGCCGTGCACCCTGAGGATTCCATTCAAAGGACTGCTTTGCAATTTCATCGTTTGGTTTCCTCAGTGTGTGACCAATCCAACGCCATTTACGCTTTCTTATGTCGACGTCCAGCCGCTCTTGACTTGTCCTGCGCCACAATTCCTCATTTGATATTATTTGTGGCCAGCGAATCTGGCGAAGACAGCGATTCACAAAAGCCTGCAATTTCTTCGAAATGGTAGACGTGACTTTCCAGGTTTCACAAGCATATAACAGTACGGATTTGACATTGGATTCGAAGAATCTCAACTTAGTGCGTAAGGAGATTTGACTGGATTTCCAAATTGGGGACAGAGTACCGAAGGCAGCACGAGCTTTATTTATTCTACTTTTAACGTCCAGATCCGTACCACCGTTTGCAGAAACAATACTGCCAAGGTAGTTAAATTGTTCCACTACTTCAACTGGCGTCTGGCGTAAAATAATACGCTGCTGTGTGGAGCGGCCTGTGAGCATTATTTTTGTCTTTTTGCTGTTAATTCTTAGACCACTCGACTCTCCCTTCACTTGCAGTGCTTGGCACATCCCGTTCAGCCCACTGATGTTATTTGCCAGTAGACATATGTCATCGGCATAGTCTAAATGACTGAGCCTTTCGAACGGTCTCCATTGAATGCCCTGTCGCTCAGCTGTACCAACACTGGCCGTCAATACGTCGTCCATCGCCAGCAGGAAGAGAATTGGCGATAGAACATCCCCTTGTCTCACACCCTGTTGCACTACGAAGGAGTCGGATAGCTGCCCATTGTGTAAAACAAAACACCTCGCGTTTGTTGTAGGACTCTTTAATAATGGCAACAATTTTTGGTGGAATTCCTCTACCAAGCAACGATCTCCATATACATTCTCGGTTAACTCGATCAAAGGCCTTTTCAAAATCCACGAACATGAGGTAAAGCGGTGATTGATATTCCATCGACTGCTCGAGGACGATACGCAGGGTGTTGATATGGTCGACACACGATCGACCACTGCGGAAGCCAGCTTGATGCCTCTTGAGTGTAGACTCGATTCTATCCTTTATTCGCTCGAGTATGATTGTTGCCATTAGTTTTGGGAAAACGGACAAAACGGTGATACCACGCCAATTGTTGCAATTCTTTAAGTCACCTTTCTTTGGCAACTTAACAATCACACCATCCTTCCAGTCCCTGGGATAGCTTTCGTTTTCCCAAATGTTTTGTATCAGCGGATGTAAAATACTAGCCGCTGCTACGGGATCGGCTTTCAGGAATTCAGCTGGTATTCCGTCCAGTCCAGCTGCCTTGTTGTTTTTGAGGAGGTTTATTGATGTACGAATTTCCGATTCTGACGGGGGTTCGATGTCAATACCCCTATAGGACCTGCGCATCTCGTTTAGTTGGGGCACTTCAGCACTCTGCTCAACTGAATCCTCATTTAGCAGGGCACAAAAATGGTCCTTCCATCTACGAAGCTGATCCTCAATTGATACCAAAAGTGTGCCATCCACATCCATTACAGGATGATTGGTGTTGCTTTTTTTCCCGATAACATCTTTGGCTATTTGGTACAATTCCCGGATATCTCCTCTTCTGGCAGCGCTTTCCGCATTATCTGCGAGTCCATCCAACTTCACCCTCTTGTCACGTCTCACACAGCGGTAGACCATCTTATGTGCAATGCGGTACTCTCTTCGCAAGTCAGCCTTTCGTTGAACATCAGCTTCGGCATTTATTTGGATTTTCAACGATTTGCGAAGTTTGATCTTATCCCAGGTGTCTTGGGATATCCAAGAGTCTCTACGTCTCGTTCGCTTGGGTACAGTTTCGGATCCAGCCTCCATAAAAACACTTTTAATTTCACCCCACATCTCATCAATTGTTGAATTCTGGATTCCATTTAATGACGAGGCTCTGTCGTTAAGGGTGGTGACATAGTTTCGACATATGTTGGGGTCATTTAAAGCATTAGTTATGAATTTTTTGCTCCTTGCTGCATCCTGCGCTGGTTTTTGTACGGCAGCGGTTCGTAGTTTGAGACTCATCAGAACCAAATGGTGGTCGCTTTCCACATCGGCATTTCTTATACTCCGGACATCACACATAGACTTCCTCCATCGCTGCTGAATCATGATATGATCAATTTGGTTTTCGGTTTGACCATCCGGATGCACCCAGGTAATTTTGTTGCACGTCTTATGTTTAAATACAGTCCCACCTATCACAAGACGATTCGCGTTACAAAAGTCGACAAGCAAGTCACCATTTTCATTCCGTGACCCCACGCCATTTCTTCCCATCACGCGTTCCAGTCCGTAATTGTCTGAACCGACTTGGGCATTAAGGTCTCCCATAACGACTATGATGTCGGCTCTCGGAACACTACTGTAAACCGAGTTAAGATGAGTGTAGAACGCGGTTTTGTCTTCCTCGGTCGCTTCATTTGTGGGGGCGTAGCACTGAATAATTGTGACGTTACGAATTTTTGAACGAAACCTTGCTGTCATTAATCTCGCAGAAATGGGCGCCCATGAGATCAAACTACGCCTCGCTTCTTCGTTCAACATAATTCCGACACCATGCAGTCTTTGGACACCCTCTCTTTCATCTTCGCCGGAATACAGCATTCTCGTCTGTCCAGTGTCTGATCTGTATTCAGCTCTTCCTCTCCACTTAGTTTCGCTTATGCCCAGGATACTGATCTTTAGGCGAAGCATTTCACGCTCAACCTGCTCGTATCTACCATCGCTGTACAAGGATCGAACGTTCCATGCTCCGATTTTCGTACGTATGCGGTAGCCAAAAGTAACATTTGCGCTTCTTGAAAGACTTCTTCTATTTGTCAACGATTCATTTATTATTATGGCGTCTTGATTGACGCTCGTACATGAAGGATGCCGCACCCCCAAATCCGATGTGCGGTTTACTGCAGCCGAAGCTACAGAAGGATTTTCTATAAAAAGATTACCTCTTGGGGACTCATTTCCATTTGTTGTCATAATTCATGTATTTGCATATATCCTTCCACCATGGTGTTTTCCGAGATATGATTAATAACATACATAAGCTCAGATTTGACAGGCACACCCGCCTTTTGTATGGTCAAACACATAACTGCTCGAGGCCGCCCACTGTGGGAAAACAGACGCCTTTTGTAGCCGCCCAATATGGGTTACAGACGCTACCTGCTGCTGCCGTTGGCCTTTTACCAAAAAAAGCTCCTCCGCCACCAGACTATCATGCCGTTGACCGCCACCTGCAGTTCATCCGCCTTAAGGGGGCTTTTAACCATCCCGAGGACAAGTTTGTGCCCTGACCAGCATAGCTGGGTTGTCTGCTTATCCCGGCATCCATTCGGTCCCCCTGCACGTAAGCGTTACCCGCCCTCTACCACGCGGAGGTGTGCATAGGGATTTTCCTATCATTGAGCCTAGGGCCATATGGCGTCCTAGCACTCTCAAGTACTTTTAGAGGGCAAATAAAGCTGTTAATTGGGTGAAATGAGGTAAAAACAAAAACTATAAGATAATCAACTCTTTGTTATAAGTTGTCCTTCAATCAAGTTCAAAGGGTGGACGTATTGAGTTATATATATTACGGTTTCTTTAATGCACGGGAGTTGTGTGTATCCATAGAAGTGGGTGGATACCGCCATAAAAATACATACGGTAGTCGTTTTATTACAACTCCAATAAAACGACATGGTTCCAGATAGGACAGTTGGCGTTTATATGAAACTTAAAGTAAAGCATTCTCTCCACTCTACACTATTCTCAAAGTTTTAATGGTATTCGTTTCACTGAAACGCCAAGCGTCACTTTTAGAGTTTTATTTGAGGAGCTCTCAACAAATAGCCATTTTCATTGCTAACACTTTCTACTCAGACAACCTGCGCTATGATATATACATTACTGGATTTGTGTACTGTGGCGAGTACTTACTTTTTATAACAAACACCTATTTGAATTGTTTTTAAGGTTTTTAAAATATTTTTTTTAACTTTTGGCCAGTTTGTTCACTTTGGGTTGAATCTGTAATAGGTTTTTCACAGGCTTTGATTAAATGGAACTAATCAACCAATATTGACTAGTAACAACTCAAACTATAAATTCATTGACTTGACATTTTAGTTGTTAACAAGCACATTTACGAGTCACAATTCTCATTGATAAAAGATGATTACCTCCGAGCAAACTAGCCGTTAGTGTGAAAGTATGGGTGATAACCACCATTTTGTGAATTGTGGTCGTTAAGTGAAACTAAGAGACAGTGTCATGTTGCTACTGCAGATTTGTTATTGACTCGCTAAAAGTTTATGGAGTGCCTAGTTAATAAATAGGAAAGAGGTATTCTTAGATAAAAGTTCCATATACATAGCTGTTCAATGTTGCATCCAATATTGGCTGAAGAAAACAAAATATACAAACAAATTTATTTTATTGCACACCACATTATTTTGTTGCTTTAATGTTATTGGCACAAAATTTCAACCCACTATACATAGTTATGTATAATAGAAGGTGGTGCCCAAAGCGACTTAATTTTCTTAAGTTTTGCTAGAAAATTCCCTGCATAAATGTTATCGCGTATACTGGTTGTCCCTAAAATCGTGCTTAATATTTTAGGGAACAGGTTCTGATGGTTTCATTCTAAAAAAAAAAAAAAAGCAATTAAAAGGTTGGAATATTGGCTTTAAAAAAACTATAGGACATTATTGTATGTGCTTTCGTTGATTTTAAATTTCCATTTTAGGTCACTTTTCAGAAATTTCCCTCTTGCCTCAGAGGGGGAGATTGTTTTTTCCCTCAATACTTCCATAAAAGCTTTATGATAATGAGATAATACTATAAAATTTCAAAATGGGTTAAAGAATTACATTTTGTGGGGTATTTTGAACGAACCCTTAAAGAGGGTTTGACTACCCTTTAAATTACGACTACGCATTTATAACTATGCCCATATTTTTAATTTTCATCATTCTGGGTTGTCTTACATAAATCCAAATAATAAATAACTACGAAGTTATCGTCATTTTCTATGATAAGACACCTTATGTCCTTATATAAAACCTTGAAACCTCTCTATCATGACTATAAAAAAACCTAACCCTTATTAATGATAAATACTTTGCTTAAATTCTTGCACGAGCATCATCCTATTTAGAACCAACTATACACACTCAAAACAACATTTAATCCAACTTCAGCCGCGAAAAACCAGAAACCAAGGCAATATTTATCCTAAAGAGGTAGGTAATTTCGAAAAAAGGGGGCATTTGGACCGATGTCGATCTCATTCTCTCACCCTCTCTCTCTATTTCTCTCTCTGTGGCTAAAATTAAGCTATGAAGAAATCTATGTTGGAGAAATTCTCAAACGAAGATAATAAGTGCCTGTGCTATATTATAATCGTACACTCACTTCACCCGCACTCAAGACTCAACCCCACTTAATGTGCACTAACCTTTAAAAGTGGCGTCTAAATTACCTGCTTTAATTTAAGTTGACGACTAGCGGAAGTTGGTTGTGCAAATAATGGCTCCCAGACCCATATTAAATGAATTTTTCCCTGTGTTGAGGCAGGAATAATATTTAAGGATGCTTCTATTTACTAAAGTAGGTTCTAACCTCCCCCATGCTCTCTCTACCCCATCATATGCCATTAATCTTGTGTGGTGGTCCTGTATATATATTCTTTTTCTTCCACTTCTTCGTCTTCATTCTGCGTGGAATTGTTTTAATTTGGAAGCCTAATGAGGTTGAGGTTTTTGTGTGTCGTCGTCGCCGTTGTCGAGTTGTCGACAACTACGGCGGCTGCGGCATGGCGGTGGTGTCGGGATGCTAAAGGTGCAAATAGTGGGACCCCTCTAAGTATTGACTATGTAGAAGAAGTAGACATTTGTTATACTTAGCATCCGATCTCATCATTCTTTGTGCTAAGTACGCTCTCGTACAGGGGAATTAGTGTGATGTCCTTTTTTCGTTTTGTTTTGCCTTAAGTTGGATTGTGACAAAAAAAAAACAACGAAAATTGGAGGTGCTATTTTTGTTCTCCCTTAAATGACGTTTATGCGACAGCAGCGAAGGTTTGCTACGTACCAGGATTAAAAGTGAATATAAATCAAGGACTTAAGTACTAATCCATGAAAATATTTTTGTTTTCGTTTTAATTTTGAAAGAAACTAGGTACAAGGTATCTTATATATCCTCCCTCTTTCCCTAACAACAACTGTCTTGTGGGACTTTGTCTCAAATGAGAATTCTAAGAATTCATGGCAAAACAACAATTTAAAAAATTCATGAAACTTAAGACATTATTTATCCTTAAAATTCCCCTCTATACCAGGGATGGAAAAATGTTTCTTCAATTTCATGGAAATTTGTATTTTTGTTTATTTCTACTAAAATAATATTTTCGTCCGTCAATTGAAAGCATTGTTATAAATTTTCATATACAAAGTGCCCATCGCACTTAAGACAAATATAAACATATTTTTCCACGAATAAAATAAAATGTTTCCCAATAATCCACACTCAATTTAAATGTTCATTTAAAGCACCATACCAGCACACAACACAAGCAAATACACACACCTACTATTGGCATTAAGGATTAACTATTTGGATTTTGTGATTATTTTTAGTTGGTAAATTTTATTATTTACTTTGGTAACAAAATTTAATTTTGATTTGGGTGTTTCTAGTCCAATACTACCATTGCTGCTACTACCAGTAGGCAACGATATAATATTGTGTGGAAAAAGGATTTGGTTTTGGATGATTTTATTTGCAAAATTACTGTAACAGGGTCAGCTCAGTAGATAGTCAGAACTATACTGTTAACTGGAGAGCAATAGAAATTAAGTGTGATTTCAATATTATTGTATTGATTTAGCTTATAGTTGCAATATAGGTAGTATATAATTACATTTAAATTGATCAAAAAGCTTAGATATACATTACCAATGTATATTGGCGTACATGTAGAATTAATTGACAATTTTTAGTTTTCAGGTAGGTGGTTTTTTTTTAAATTAAATTACCAATTTATTCGATATAGTCGAACAAAATAATATGTTAACCTTAAAAAATCCTTGGTGCAAGTGGGTAGGTATTGATTGGTCTATTCCCTACACACTCTAAGGTGGGTGCAATTAATGGGACTTTGCTTTAAAATTCTTGAAACCCTTCTTCTTCTTGAAATTCTAAAAAAAGGCTCTATGAATATATAAGCTCGATATAAATCTGGGGGATAGCTGCCATTTTGCTATCCCCCCAATTTTATTGGAAAAAGGTAGGACAAAGTTAAGAATTTTAGTAATTGGTAACCGCTTATAAATAAATATAAAATAATTGGTTGGCGCAACAGCTTGTGGAGAACCAGGGCCTATTGACTAACAACTCTCAACCATTCCTGTGTGCGTGTTGTTGGCAGGAATGGGAGTGACCAACAGTTTTTTGCCAAGTCCGAATGGCTAGATGGGAAGCACTTATTCATGACATTTACAAGTCTGCTCATGGAGGATTTGTCAGTTCCACGAAAGAAGTAGCACCTCGGATAAAACATTTCTGTTTTTAGGTGGCTTCGCTGGAAATCTAGCCCACACCTTCGGCATGACAGTCCAACACACTAACCATGATGCCACGAGGTACTACCTTGATTGAATATGATTTATATGAAATTTTGTATCGTTGGTTTTTTTTTAAATTAATTTTTTTATATTCCTATTAAATTCTTAAAAAAAAATTTTAGGACAAATTTTGGTATACAATTCCTAATTATATGTTTATGTGCATATAAAGATTAATTAAAAAAAAATTGTCAAGTAAATCCACCAAATATTAATCAGTAATCATTAATTACCAAATTTCTGTCATGATTTGGAATTGTTTCGATATTACTCTACTTAAGATATTTGATATTAAACTTCATGAACTTAAAACTTGGCATATATTTTCGATCTCATTACTTTTTTTGGCGTACTTTTTACGCACAGATTTCTTGTACACATAAGAACTTGGCTCCTTTTTTTAACAATTATGTTTTTGTTGTGATTTCACTCCTTTTTGCAAAGATTTGTTTTGCCACGTGAAAGCCAGGCCTTACCGCTCTACAAAGATTCATAATTCAAAACAACTGAAAGTGCTCCATACAAATAAAAGCAATTCTGATAAAGTGGGTGGATGGCACCACCCCTGAATGGACAGTTCCAAATTTTCGATTTTTTTCATTTCTAAGTACTTCAAGTCCTACCGACCTTCCAATTTTCTTCGTTCTGCAACAATCGGAAGTGCTCCATATAATTTATAAGAATTTTAAGAATGTGGGTGGATGCCACGCCCCCTGAATGCAAAATTCCAATTTTTCACTTTTTTCTTTCTTAGTTACTTTAAGCCCTACCGACCTACCAATTTTCATCGTTCTACAACAATCAGAAGTGCTTCATATAGTTTATAAGAATTTTTATGAATGTGGGTCGATGCCACGCCCCCTGAACTGAAACTTCCAATTTTTCGAATTTTTTTCTTCTAAGTACTTCAAGGCATACCGACCTACCAATTTTCATCGTTCTACAACAATCGGAAGTACTTCATATAATTTATAAGAATTTTTGAGAATGTGGGTGGATGCCACGCCCCCTGAACTGAAACTTCCAATTTTTCGATTATTTTTTTTATAAGTACTTCACCCTGTATGGAAGTTTCCAATTTTTTCAATTTTTTTCTTTCTAAGTACCTTAAACCCTACCAACTTACCAATTTTCATTGTTCTACAACAATCGGAAAAGATCCATATAATTTATAGAATATTTATAAAAGTGGGTGGGATGCCACGCCCCCTGAATAAAAAATTGCAGATTTTCGATTTTTTCCTTTGGTATGTACCACAAGACCCTACCGTTGCGCGAAATTTCAAGTTTCTACGATGTCGGGAAGTGCTCCATAATTTTGATGATCAGTCAGTGAGTCAGTCAGTCCAGTCAGTTACGGTTTTTGCGATTTTAGAAGTCTTATATCTTGGGGAACTACTAATGCTAAAGAGTTGAAATTTGGTGAGCCACCTGTGTTTTATTAGTTCAGCAAATACTCCCGAATTTGAAGTTTCTGACTTTATTGGTACTGAAGTTAGAGGGGGGTTGAAAATCGCCTGAGTTTGTTCCTGTAAAAAGGGTGTAGTGCTGCGAACTTGGATGGGCACTACCGTGCCCTTTGATAATTTTTGGTAGTAGATCGCACAATTCTTAGCATACGGGCAAATTTTATGAAAAAAGTAGGGGCCCTTTTTGAGAAAAAATATTGTCCTTGACGGTTTTTTCTTACTTTTGTATGGAAAGTATACCGTTGCTCTTATGTACATAAAAGTAAAATTTTTACTAAAAATATTTTATCGATTCCGTTTGTTCTCGAAATAATTGATTTTCAAAAATTATTATTGAAACATTTTTTAAAAATTCAAAAAATAGTTTTCAAAATTTTTGGTAAAATTTGAAATCAGCGAAGCAAAATGACAATTAAAAAAATGGTTCTTTGGGAAGTACTATTCATAACCATTGTTGAAAAATGGTTTCCACTTAAAGGTAGACTTTACTAAAAGTAATTTATAGAATTTGTTTTAAGAAAATTTGTGGAGCCATTTTTGGGAAAAAAACGATCATATAAAATTACTAAAAATTGTATGGCAGGTACCATTATTTTTGGTTATAAGAAAAAAAGTGAAAAAAAAGCCTCAAACCACAATGTACCAAGTTTGGAGTATATCGATCCAGCCGTTAAGGCTGTAGTAGACGAACAGACAGGACCGACAGAATTGTGCCACCCACTTTTTTGATCTTCTCTCTAGGTTAGGTATACACAAAAATTATACCCTAAAATATTATTCACGAATTAGCGGACGCTATGTATTCTTGTATATCGCAAATAAAAATCTTTAAAATAAAAAAGGTAGTTTTGAGTGTCTGTTTACGAATAGTTTTTTAGCTTTGTTCATAGGCGTAGGAAGGGGGGGAGCTGAGGTGGGCAGTGCCCACCTTAAAAAATGAACTGCCCACCTTTGAAAAATCGACATTTAAACTTTTCTGGTTCTACAACCCACCCAAGAATCAAGATTGAAGAACTGTGAATGAAATTTCAGACACGAAAATTAAAATTTTGCCTACAGTTATAGTTGGTCGTCACATAAAAGCAATTTTTGCCCACCTTAATTTTGTTTATTTTTGCACATTGCTTTACTGTCCGGGAAGCCTCAACACGCTCAAACCAAGTTGAACGGGTATAAATTTGTCTCAAACCGAGTTAGCTTGAACCTTGAAGATGAGTAGGTTTTGAGGTTTAAAAAGCGGAATCACCAAAAAATGTAAGATATTTGGAGTGCGTTAAGATTTAGTACTACGATGGCTCCATCTAGCAAAATATTAAATTATAAAACGAATGTTAAGTTCAAGTAAAAACTTGGAAAAAATATAAAGATTTGAATTCAAATAAATAAAATCACCAAAAGCTAAAAATATTGCCTGTTTTGTGTACGTCGCCAAATCGATTTTCATGCCACCAAATGAAATTTCAAATCGTCTGTTTGGCGATAAATCGCTACATCTGACAAAGGAGAATGGGCAAATTTGTATGAAACATGGGCGTGAGAGGCCAAGAATGGTTTTGTAATTTTTGGATGTGCTTTTGTCCTACAATCACCGTGCAGACATTTTTTCATTGTGGTGTGTGTACCTCAAAAACGAAAAAATGCATTTTTGTTTTAACACTTCAATAAAGTTTTACTTAGTATTCTGGAATCTTACCAATCCAAAAATAGGAAAGCAGAGTGCAATAAGAAATCTAAAGGACCTCAAGAATATTTTATATACAAAAATGGTCATATAACATCATCAATAAGTACTTTTTCCGTAATATCCCATGTATATATAACTATTTCAATCTGCATAATATTAAAAAAAAAAATGAATGTACCTATGTATGTATAAGCAAAGTGCATACTGCTTACTGCATATAGACAAGCTATAAATCGCACTTGATTCCTTTGCGTGTAATCGAATGTTCTTCGTTTTTGTTTTCGTCAAAAAAGGGCCAATACGAGTGGTACTTTGGAACGTTGCCTTTTGCCTATTCATATTTTTTCGAGCATCATTTCATAGCCCACAAAGTGATTAAGTCGTTTTAGTGGTCATAACTACTAATATCTACAAATGTGGATGTGTTTACGCTATCAGGCGTTGTTGTTTAAAAAGCGTTAAGCAGCCAGCATTTTACTTTAAAGCCTTCAAACATGAGGTTTTAATCCTGATTGAAATATGTTAAAAAAATATTAAAACAAACTGTTCAGATTCTTATATCGTACTGGTTCAGTTTAAAACCGTACCGGGACCTTGAGAGGTTCCGAAATCTCACAAAACAAACTACTACAGTGTCACGAGATCTTTTGAAGTAAGGATAAAGCATTCCACGCACTAATAATATAATTACTTTGCGATGTTGCTCTATGCAATTGCAATACATTAACATTGAAATATCTTCTTTTCTAAATTAAATGCAATGAAACACCCATAGTGAAAGTTGCTCCTGAGTAACATATCTTTCATTTGACACTATTTTCATTAATGGCCGGAAACGCTCAAAAATGCCCATTCTCCTTTGGAACATGAACCGAAACGTAATTCGATTTGGTTTGTTTAAAATTAAAGCTTACGGTTCTGTTTCGGTATGTATAGACTTAACTAACATTTGCTCTGTAACAGGCAAATCAAACCGAATAATTGGAATTTTATAAAAAAATCTAAGTCGCGTTGCTTCTACTTATTGCCTGCGGAACAGTAAAATTTGGATGAATTAAAAAACCCCAACAAAATCAGAAATTTTTAGTTTTTTTTACTGTTCCGGAAAAATATGATTTTAGGGCAATTGGCTGACATTTGGATCAAAATACACTTTTTCTGTGCCAGTTACTACACTCTACAGACAGTATAGTCCATACTTTTGAAACATAAAGGAATGATTTTAAAATTTGGTTTGAAATAGAAAAATTTTCACAAAATTATGAGATTCCTTAAAAACCTATATGAGTACCAAAAAGGAGACGTCAGGAAAAACAAATTTACTTTCCATCAACAGTTGTGGCGAAAGCAATAAACTTGATTTGGCATCCCATATCGAAACCGAAGATTGTTGGAGAGTAAATATTATAATTTGTACCCAGGTACATAGATTTTTTAATCAATTTTTTTTTATTTTTTTAATGCAGCTTTGATTTGTTTTAAATGGTCTAATATTTAAATTCATATTTTGAAGTTTCTTTTCAAAATGCGATCAAAGTTTGAGTGGAAAAAACTATTTTTATTTTCAATAAATGACTCAAAATACAAGCTCTGTTTTAAAGAAAAATCAAATTGAATAATGTTTGTACTCTGAATTTAAATTTATTTGACGGTTGAGTAGTTAGACAGTTTCTAAAAGTTCTTAATAGTTGGAAATATGCTTTGTTTAATTAAATAAAATGCAAAGTTCGTCAAATATTAGAAAACCGATGCCGTTGTCCAAGTAAGATAACTTTAGGACAAGGGTGAACAAAGTTTTAAAAGAACTTTTTGGAGTACGACGTCTATCAAAGCTTATAAGTACGACCGTATAACTCTTTTTTCGACTAAGGTGATGGATAAATTATGTCAACTTCAAAAGGCAGTTTGAAAATATTCTATTGGCCCATTCCTTAGTCGCCTTCGTCAAATTATATATGAGTACTGCAGACAAATTTTATCAATAACTTTAAAGATGCTTTAAAATTAATTCAATATAGCACTAAGTGCCGAAGTCTAGATTATGAAAAAAATATGTTCTAATTAAAGAGCTATGAAATCCTTGACATTTAAAAAAAAACATATTGGAAATTTTCAAATGTATAAACAAACTGCAAAAGACCCCATTACCGCTTCCGGTTAGTTGCACCAATTGTGAAAGAAGTTTTATCGACAATGCAGCGGATAAAAACTTGGTTGAGAACATATTTTATCCAAAACCAATCATTTTTAATATAGATGCATCGTAAGACATTGTTGCAGAGTTGAGTTTGGTAGAACTTCTAATGACTGTTAATTTGCTTTACTGTTGACGTGGTTGTCGGCTTCATTCATTAGATCTCTTCTGATTAATTAAATGATCAAGCCCAAATAAATACATAGTTATTGAGGAATCATTTGCACCGAAAAATTGTTTAATGATTAGGTTTGGTTTGGACTGGTTGCCCACCTTAGAAAAAATTCCTTCCTACGCCAATGGCTTTGTTCCAAACAATGACAAAACGGCTAATGTTACTCTTTGTCACCAGTTTTTGCAGATGAAAATGCTCAGCAGAGAGTGAAAAATTAACCCTTTCTGGCAAATTCTCGAAGAATTTTCTTTGGGTATAAAATATTTAGTCTGTCAAATGCCGATTGACTTAGGACAGATTTCAGATTTATACAAAAGAATTTCACCGTTTTCTAAGGATTGAAAACCAAAATCGATTTTCAAATACATACGTTGATGACATATTCGCGGTAATTGATCACCGCAAAATTGAAAATTTGCCGTTGGCCCAACATATAAAGTTTACCATGGAAGAAAATGCGAAAGCTTTTTTGGATGTAAAAGTCAATCGTGGAAAAGATCACCTTTCTGTCGATTGATACCAGAAAGAAACAGCATCAGGATGATTGGTGAATTTTTGATCTAACCAGGCTAAACATGTTTTGATCAACTCAGCGAGAAATCAGGTTAAAAAAGTATTTACGCTAAATGACCAAAAGTTTCACTCAAACAATGAAAAAATAGTCATTTAGGTTCGAGCAAATTATAGCTACCCTTATGAACTCATAAGGACCTTAATACTTCTGAGATTATAGCCAACATTGAAACAGATAGTTGTGCCTATAAGAGCATAGTTTATGTTCCAATTCCAACATTGGCTGAACATTTTAAGCAATTTGTCACTGACACCATTGCAAAAATATAAAATTAGCTTTCAAATCACATTGCACGCTTGCTTCACTTTTTACAAAACTGAAGCCCAAAGCTGTGAAAAATATTAAACCGATGTTGTCTACATAATCAACTATAAGGGCAAAGATGATGACAACTGCAACCTTTGCTATGTGGGTACAACTAAGCAGTTCCTGCGACCAGGACCGGCCAGAGCCAAATTAGCGCTCTGCGTAAACTTCATAATTAGCGCCTCTCAATTTTGGTTATTGATGGAAGAAGCCATGTTCTCATTACCCAAGGTTTATATCCCCAAGATGAACGAGGTATCCCCAAGAGGCGAACAAAATCGTGCACTTTGCAAAGATTTTGTGATTTAGTTTTTCTGTGGGTGTGAATAGGGTGCGATACCGAACTTTTTGGATCGAAATTTACCGATACTCTCGGTAGTATGGTTTGGTATCGGAAGAAAAAAAATGGATTTTGAATATCGTTTTTAATTTATTACAAACAATCAATTCTTCAAACTGGTTTCTCAAACGACTCTAACGATTTGAATGACATTTTCAAAGTTTTGAAATACCAAGAGAGTTCATCTACAAGATCATGAACATAGAACCAAGTCGTGAATTTTATATATGTTCGCGACTGAAACCATACCGAAACCAGTTGAGACCGTTACCAAAAACTGTAAAGTGATGACCTATTCTAACCTATATAACCTCTTCTTGCCTCATATTTTATCGGAGAAAATTTATTAGAAAGAGTGGAGATATTTAACGATTTGGGCACTCTGTTTGATAAGAAATTAACTTTTAATCCACATATAGACCTAGTTACTAGCAAAGCCAGAAGTCGTGTAGGTTTAATTATGCATTTCTCTAAGGAATTCAATGACCCGTATATTACAAAAACATTATACTGTGCACTTGTAAGGCCTATATTGGAATACTGCAGTTGTGTTTGGTGCCCAAGCTATGCGGCAGCTACAAGGCCGGACAAGCTATACGTGGAAGTGGTGCAAATGCGCAGGGCGCAGAACCCAAAGGGCGCTTGAGCAAGGATCAAGAAAGCCACTACTAAGTACTGCCTACCTATACTGTTTTAATTTTCAATTCTTTTTATTAGCTCACAGCAATATTGATATCCATACTTATTCTGACTTTAAACTTTAAAGACAGATATCTACTATTTCACACCCACAGTAAAAAACTAAATAAGTCAATCTTTGCAAAGTGCACGATTTTGTTCGCCTCTTGGGGATACCTCGTTCGTCTCTTGGGGATACTTCGTTCAAAAAATCGCATATCAAAGTCGACAGCTTGGGTAAAGAGAACATGACTTCTTCCACCAGAAACTGCAATTGAGGGGCGCTATTGATGAAGTTCGCGCAGAGCGCTAATTTAGCTCGGGCCGGCCCTGGGCAGCTATTAACAAAATTGAAAGTATACAAAAACGTTTTTTATTGTTTGCCTTGCGAAATCTTCAATGGAATCCTATTCATCATCTTTCATCATATGAAAACCGCCTTAAATGAGCTGAGCTTGCCTACACTGAAAAAACGAAGAGTTGTAAACAACATTATTTTCTGATTCTAATTGATATCTGGATCTATTGATTCTCCGGCCATTCTTAATCAACTTAAAATTAATACTCGTCCAAGATCAACTGGTAATCCGGTATTCTTCTACACCACATCTTCACGAGTAAATTACGGTTTAAATGAACATGTAACAATATGTACTGATTTAAATAGTTTTAATAACTTAATTGATTTTAATTTATCAAAAAATATCATTAAACGATTATTACTTATTAGCTAAGAAATGTAAATAATTATTGGTGTTTCATTTCAAATTTGATTTCACTTCGCTTTGAAGTAGGTGTTCAGCCTAT
Source organism: Dasysyrphus tricinctus (assembly GCA_963921185.1). NCBI lineage: Eukaryota > Metazoa > Arthropoda > Insecta > Diptera > Syrphidae > Dasysyrphus > Dasysyrphus tricinctus. The sequence continues at coordinate 254,473,896 of OY992531.1, read as the reverse complement.
TTTACAAAAACCAGATTCTTAAATCATTAAAATAATTTTGATCATAAATGTACACTAATAATACTTTGCATATAAAAATATTTTGGTTAATACTGTATCATTACTTTCTTCGAATTAGTAATTGTCAATTGCATATGCTTAAAAATGTCAAAAAAACCTCATTGTTCGAATTGCTATTTCCTTTCGCCATTACTTAAAAACTTGTGCTCCAAAGAGATTAAAACTAATAAAATCTTTAAACTAAAGTTCTAAGTCTTTCAATTAAATAAAAATACTGAAAATATTCTTTCATAAAATATAATCAAAAAAGCTTGATTATAACAAAATTCAGTAGGTATAAACTAAACAAAGAAACAAATGAAAAAAATTTGTTAATCTTTTAAAAACAAAATCGATCACAGTTATATAATTTTGTACTTTTGGTTGTCTTTAATTCCTTTTTTTCGTGAAAAAATTTTAATAAAGTCTCAGGAGTATTAATTGGGCTTTCATAATAAGGAAGCAAAAATTATACTCAAAAACTTGTTTTTTTTGTTAAAATGATATCAAAGCGAATAAAACTCAAAAATTAAAAAAATGACGTTTAATACAAAAATTTCTACAAAATCGTTATCCGCACAAGAACAAATTTTAGATCAGGTTGCAGATGCTCGTTTGAATAGATCTGTTGTAGTTTGGTAAAGGTAGAGCTAGTAAAAAATAAAAATATCCAAAACAAAGCGAAAACGAGAAAATTATAATTTTTAATTTTGTACACCCGGAACAAAACCCTTGGACAAATTTTTTGTTTAAACTTCGTTTTCGGAACATTTTTAAACATCATAGGTACTATATTATTTTTTTACGGCACTGGCACAACTGAGAGTAACATGTGCAATGTGCATTGTGCAATGTGAATATGTGGCCAGAAAATTAACTCTTAAATGAGGCAGTGAGAGCCAAAGTGGCCCAACTGCAATTTTATCGAAACTGAGCTTATTACAAAAATTGAATCTGTATGTATTAAAAAATATTTCTGCATTTGAATTTTTTGAATTGATGGCTCCACCAGAAAATTCAAAGCTTGAGTGCTAGAGTGGCCTATCAGTTTAAACGGTATTTTGTAGAATTATTAATACAAAATCAATTTTTATCATATTGCAAATAAGAATCAAAATCAATTCATTTTTATTTAGAAACTAAAAATTATTTAATTTTTATAAAACTACAAGTGTTTAAAAATAATCTGCTCCTTATTTTAGCTTTACTGAAAATAATCAAAAATGCAGTTAGGCCACTATGGCTCTTACTGCCTCAAATGATATTTAATTTCAAGTGGCAGCATGCCTAATGCTGGTAGCAGCTTTGCCATAAAATACCCGATCGGGCCACATGGCCTCCTACTTTAAGTGTTGGCCCCTAGACGCTGACCAAACTGAAATGGCCCGCAAATCTTAGTTTTCTGTTTTTATACAAAAATATTATCTTTAAGAGAATCAAAATGATATTGCTTAAACGCTCTTAAGTATGGCTAAGCTAGCTGTTAAATAGTTCTTGTTTTCAAATTTTCTCGAAAGTGGTTGATAGTTTCTACTACGTTTCGTTTTGTAAATCATCTTTTAGATTCATTGAATGTGAAATGTGGCCCGGACTTTTTACAAATGGCACCCAAAAGGAGCCTCTATACTTTTTTCATCATGGCAACGCTGGCTGGTAGGTAAATCTATCAATTTTCCATGGGACTATCCCGTTTTAAGTTTTGAAAAAGATATTCCCTCAACATATTTTAAAAATGAATGAATAGAAAATTTTCTTTGAACACAAAATCTCGTGACAACAACTGTCTGTATACGTTTCTAAAGAGCACCAGGGTCTAACCTTTTGGTACTCTCGAAATAGTTAAATGATAATAGTTAATACAAAGTTAAATTTAATAAAAAATTATGGTAAGACTTGGAATATGAAATAGTTTTCAATTAAAACAATTTCAAGGGGCCCCCATATTGTTAAGGGCCCAGGGCCCACTATTGTCTTAAGACGCCCCTGTATAGGACACATGGAACAGAATAATTAAATGCTGAAACTTCTCCAAAATTAATGGGGGCTTAGAGTTTTAAATGGGTTCCAGTCACTTCTGCTCAAGTAAAGAGGTCCTTTAGCTCCTTCAAAAGGTGCTATAAGGAGACATTAGTAGAAACTGTTACTTGAGAGCTTTTTAGTTTAATGCTACTATAATAAATTGAACGTTAAGTTAGGGTTTATATTCTCTTTATCTAATAATTAATTTTTTTTTGTCTTTTTAAAGTTTTAATTCTGCCTCTTGACAAAATCCTTGATAATCTCTCGCAACAATTATTGATAATTAAATTTCTTGAATTACCTTTAAAAGTAATTGAAAATGTAATTGTAATTGAATTTTATTTCATCATTACTTTCAAACTCTGTAAAATTCATACTTTCTTGAATTTTCCTCCTGCATGATTTGAATAAAAACTATTTAAAAGTCTAAGAAAATATTGTGCATTTGATTTAAATCGCATCCTTGACTCTCATTCCCCTTATAAAGTAAATTTCATCTTAAACTTAACTTAACTCACAATTTATCATTTGAAAAGTTCCAAAATATCAAGAATTAATTATAATTTACAATGTATACTTAATAAGTACATTATAAAGTCAAATAAACGATTCAGATTCTACTATATAAAGCTTAAAATACTTGCAGCATCCATCGTTACATTATAAATCCCTCATTTGCTCCATTATTATTCTATATTTATTGTCAATGCATAAACTGATTGCCTTGTGTATGTGTGTCTGTATGTGATTCTAAGCCAAAATAGTGTCACCACAATGCAGCATTATTCAATGAAATCCACTCGAATGCATTCTAGTTTCGTTTTGGTATATAGTACTCTTCGAACATATCCACTCGACGTACTCAACCCAATTTTAGCTCTGTAGATGTAGCTTTGAAATAAAATAAAATCCACTTTATAGAGCAACATTCCTGGATGCAGAGGATAACTTTTGGAATTCCATTCCTTTCATATATATGAGAGTGTACAGTGTACACCATGCCACGATCAAGAGTATAAATAGTAGGTACCTATACTCGTAGTTGATGCTGGCTTGAGAATCAGGATACGGGATAGCAATCTAAATTCAAAGCGATTTGCATAAACGAAGCAACTTTGCCCACAGAAAAGCAACATAGTGTTGTGCAAAAATGTTTTTAAACACACACACACACACACACTCTCATATAGATGAAAAACTCTTCTCCAAGGATATATTTAGATCCACTGTTGGTGTTTGGTACCTACTTGTACCACTCTCCGAGCCACATAGAGTCGAATATGCCAAATGTGCAGAGAAAGATTTTAATAACCATTCCTCCGTTCATCAGTCGCATTGAATCTCAGTCACGCAGCAATTCCAGTACCAGTACCAACCCAAAACCCAGGCCTGGACAGATTGGGAACGAAAGAACAACTGGGACCGGCGTTGGGCGCCATTCTTCACAAAAACTAACACATACCACTGTGCCATCGTCCCACCGACAAATTATTCAGTCGGCCCACTTATATTCCGTTTGTGCTCTCAGAAAAGTTTATGCTGCTCCTTGCAAATATGCAAATCTTTGGTCTGCGAATGTGTGTCCCCTAATTCTATGGTCATGACCTCCGCTAAGCGCCAAACTTCACCCATCGACTCGTTAGCTTTAGCGTGGTGGCCGCTTTATCATGCTGCTGCCTTCGGAGGAACATAGCCCGGCTAAGGAATGCATAATAATGATGTTTGGTGCGAGTCGTAAATCAAGGGAATTTATTTCGGTGCAATCGGGTTTGAGGAGGCTGGCTGCTGATGGGTGGTAGTGGCACCGCTATGATATTCGGTATCTCTTTCGGGCTGAGCTGGAATTAGAGTTGTTTTGTTGGCCTCTTCTCAAGGCTAGACAATAACTCCCAGAACTATAGATATTCCACGACCATCTATACCTACCCTTTTGCAATGAACCGAAGTTTATTTTAGAAACGGTCCTTGGGGTATTCTCTGTGTGATGGCTAAGTGTGGAGAACTAAATAATTTACCATTTTAGTTGCATGTTCCTCTGGGAGAGAGAGAGCTGAGTGCGGGATGCAGAATAAGATAACAAGGGTATAATTTGCATTTTTCTGTACTTTTCATTTATGTTGTCAAAAGGAACAGCGGGTGGTGTCGTATATATAGAAATGGTATGACTACAGAAACAAAAAAGTCAAGAGAGAAAGGTTGGAATATGGAGCTGGGTGCGATGGTTCCTCTTGAATAGAAATTCATATAATTAGTGGATTGCATTGTTAAGATTAACTAGAATAGATTGTTGTTCTGGGTCGGGTTGCTCTTCTTCGAATGAAACGGACAGTTGGGAGCGTTATGCTATATCCAAAGGACGAACGATGGGATGGTGAAGGAACATAATTAAAACGAGTGCTTGGAGATTGAAATGCAAACAACAATGGAGCAGGATAAAGTTTGTTTAAAAAGTTAATGGATACAACTGAACTTTGAGTGAAGCACTTCTCATTGAGAATAACTCAAAAAACGTAAGAAGACAAACCGGAGACCATCAGAGATCCAGGAGCAGTTGTTGGTAGTTGTGGAGTATATGAGAGTGGGTTGGAAATGCAATCACTTAGATTTAATTTTAGTTTTAAGTATTTTTCAAGAGTCCACTTTTGAAAATAACATTTAATATTCGGTTTTCGTCGAGCAAACTAGAAAGGGTTCGGTCTAGAATCCACAATGTTACATTTTAGCATTCCATTTAACAAAATTCCAGTTTAAAAAATTTACATGAAATTTTGAAACATAAAATTCCAACTACCACTAAATGAAAAAACTTATTTTTGTATAAAATTTATTTCAGTAAAATATTGTGAGGAATAAATTGGTAGAAGGTGGTATTGGTCTATGTCTTCTCTAAAGTGAAGGAAATGATTTAAGCATTTTACACAAAACTATGCGCAGGCTTGATTGCTGGTTTTGGAAATCACATCCTTCTTGGGTAATAATTTTTTTTTTCAAAAATAATGCTGAAACAACTGTTTAAGGGAATGGGGCAATCCGCACTATAAACTGGATTTTATTTCCCTAAAATTGGTGCCATGGACGTGGACGACATGACGTTTATTTTATTTTTAAGACAGGAGATGCAATGCCACTGCCACTTGACATGGCTCAATATCACTACAAGTTTAATATGTCACCCCCTTTCATTTGACCCTATATGACAACACTTATCCATACGCAAAGGGCATTGGGTTATATAGTTTGGTGATATTATTTGTTTTGTTTCGCCCCAAAATACCATCATCCATATTTCAAAGTGTTTAGAAATTGCCTTGAAACACTAACCCTATCAGCTAATTCAATCACTTTCAAATGCACAGTAGTTTCCGATTAGAATGTATTAAGGTGCAGTGTTATTTGTCTATAATAAAGGCAACATGAATGTGTTTCGTCTTGAGCATTATCATAATTAAGCCCAGATAGGATAGCCTATACAACACGCCTTCAATCATCTGTTTTTAGTCACTGCAACCGGTCTGTATAATAGATTCATATATTTATGTATATGACTCCCAGTCGCACACATTTCACACACCACAGCATATACACTATACACTAGTGTTATCTAAGTACACCATCATTCGTTAAGCATATTCGATAACAGGAAATATAAACCCTCCAAGGATATAACGGCATGCATAGCATATTTCGATGCAAATTAGCTAAATGTTCAACTTTGCATATACATTAGTAGTACATCGCAAAGCAAATCGCAAAACAAAGATAAAGATAGCCAAAATATAGGTCAAAAGCAAAACGCAAATCAGGCGGAAATAGTATCTTCCATACATACATAGGTATGTAGGTTTGTATTTGTGTATGTTCTATGTGCATATCGCATTTGAATTGAGATATATCTAATCGACGTTGATGATGATGACGACGACTGAACCGACCGACTCGCTTCACTATTTAATTATTTTCCGCCACTAAAACCATAGGAATGAGTTCTATCGATTGCAAGCTCAGCAAATTAGATAAACGTGCCAACAGCCAAATTATTTTCATTTTCAAAATCGAACAATAACCTTTCAGTGATAAAAGAGATTTTTTGCAGAGGTATTTTTCCAAAGATTTGTTTTGGAACTATTATAAATACCTCTATAAATTTCAGGTTCCAATTTCATAAGCTAGAGAAAACTTTGTTTTCAGAATTAGGCCGGTTTATACCAATTAGGAGATAAATCAAATATATGATTTGACATTAAAGCATAGAAAATCCTAGTTCTTAAACTAATTTCTAGCGTTCCTTTATAAGATGGAGAAAAATGTGGGAGTATTAGACCAGTTTATACCAATCGGTGAATAAATAAAAAGGATTTATTATCATAGATTATTCTCAATTCTGAAACAAATTTCAGGCAATTATTTATAAGCCAAGGGAAATTGTGTGAATATTAGTCCAGTTTATACCAATTAGTGGATATATAATATAAATATTACATCAAAGCAAATCCTTGACTCTTCAATTAATTTTTGGGAATAATTTTACTAGACAGAGAAAAATAATTGAGAATTAGACCAGTTTATACCAATCAGTGGATAAATAAAATAGATTTTACCTGAAAGCATATTCCTTATTCTCAAACAAATTTTTGGCTCATTACATAAGCCAGAGAATACTGTGTGAGCATTAGACTAGTTTATACCAACCAGTGGATAAATAAATAGATTTTACACCGATTCATAGTCTTGATCCTGAAATTAAATTAATCTGGTACGCACTTCATTATCCTGCTAAAACTGTGGGAATAATAAACTAGTTTATACCAATCAGTGGATACATAAAATCGACTTTTACATCAAAGCATATTCTTGACACTTATATTATTTGGTACTCATTTTATAAGTCAGAGAAAATTATTCAAGCATAAGACCAGTTTATACCAATCATTGGATTAAACAAATAAAGTTTACCCCCGGCACTAATAGAAATTCTTTTTCCTTTTCTTTCTTCCAGCAACTTATTTGTGTGATTGGGAAACTGCTCAACAACTGTGAAGAACATCAAAGCCAGAGTCACTCAAGGTTCAAAACTTGGCAGCCTGATGACATCAGAACAATCCGTCCCAACTGGCTGTGAAAACTTGCTGTTTACTAATGACTCGCTTACGTACACATCCTCAATGTCACCACTAGTCGCAGTCTGTATAATAGAGGCTTACATCAACAGACTGTTCGATTTCGACAAGAAATGGGGCATCAAAATCAACTCAGCAAAATTGGTGCTTGTCTGCTTCAGGAGACCCTGTGACGGCAGAAGTCGCTTAGCAGCCACATGCAGAAACTTAGTTTTTTAACTTCTAGATGGATCCACCATTGCAGCCAAAAGGAACGTTTCAATACCTGCGGATCAGCTTCAACGAGTTGCTTAGGTTCAACGGTTGAACCCGCAATCAAAAAGTGTACTCAGAAAAGCAAACCTGGCATTCCACCAACTCTGTAGAGATCCTCGTTCCTGTAATGTTTTCTTCGCTGCTGGTCGAAGTGGAGCCCAGTGCAGATTCTTAGCATCTTTCTCTCGAAGAAGAAAGGAACTTCCTTCAATGCTGATTTTGTAATCGTAAACCAGACTGGGAAGCAGTAGCTGATGACTGACCGCAGGATTTGCTTGTACACAAGTATCTTCGTTTGTTGACTTAGTTGTAAAGGGAGTTCCTTTCTTCTTCGAGAGAAAGATGCTAAGAATCTGCACCGGGCTCCACTTCGAACGGCAGCAAAGAAAACATTACAGGAACAAGGATCTCTACAAAGAAGCAAAGGTTATACCACTGGACAAATACTTAGTAAATTTGGCAAAGAAGCTAGTACAAAACCCCGTCAATCACCCTAATCAACTAATGAGAAGAATGGCTACAGAGCAACATTATCCCGAGCCGAGGTACTTCAATGTGATGGAAACTCTGGATGCCAATATTATCACCGACAACAACGAAACAACCGCTTCCGTCTACGCTGACATAGGGTCAGCCTACAGGCTACAGCCATGGCTAAAAGCCAACCCTTTCCACCAAACCACACCCAAACCACCAATGGACAACCGGGATGGAACATATAAATGCTCAATAAAATCGTTAAATAGTAAAAAAAAAAAAAACACATAAAATTCCGTTCAATGTTTTCACCTTCATTAAAATTAAAATCAAATGGCAAAATTGATTTTAATCTATATTTCAGGAAAACACTGTCTTTTTTGCTTCTTTATACCAATCATGAGCAGCAAATTTAATCAAACTGTATTGTAAATTAATCAATCAATCTCAAACAATTCTCTTGATAATGTTTTAGAATAAATTTTTTGCATAGCTTGTAGCTTAATTTATTGGTCGAAACTTATTGGTATAAAAACTCGTCTAACCCATATTTGCAACTAGATATTATGCGACATAAAGTATTATATTATAGAATTATATAATTTGAATCGATGGATAAATAAAACTGCTAATGTCTCCAACCTTATACGTATGTGTCTAATTGGTATAAAATCAAACCCTATACATATTTCAATTTATATCTGATTTTAGAGACATCAACTGACTGCCAATGGAAAAAGTGTTGAAATTAGAAATTGTGTTGTTTGATGACCCTATTACGATTGTCAATTATCAAATTTCAGAATTATGGGGATCCTTGCGAGTCACGAGAATATTAGAAAATTTAAAAAAGTGTTTATCAGCTTTGTCGTAACTTGTCTTTAAAAATCAAAATCTCACCAAGGGTTATAAACTTTTAATTTGATAACTGGCAATCGTTAAAGGGGTATGAATTTCCCTATGCATAGAAGCTCAGTTTATACCAGTCATTGTGTAGCTATAATAGTAACGTAAATGCATAATACGGTTGTAAGGGTCCAACCGTATTATGCATTCAAGTTCTGTTCTTCGAGACTTTTTATACCAATAAAATTATTTTATTTGTTTACATTTTTTCCTTTCAATTATGTCAATAATGTTAATAACTGACTGAAAGAACTGGTCTAAAACAAACAAACAAAGATACATAATTTCATATTTTCTGTTTTTTTACCTTCTTGTTTTTGTTTATTTATTTACTGATTGGTATAAAAATTGATCTAACACCTACGGGTAACTATTTTATTATTATTTGAATGTGTCAGACGACAGTAGGTAGCCAATAAATACCTGACAAAATAATTATACAAATCCTTGCTTAATCATGCATACAAAACTGGTATAAACTGGTCTAACGCACATTTCACACAATTTTATATTTAAAACGAAATGCCATTGGATAAGTTCTTCTTAGAATTCGATATAAAAATAAGAACTGACTTTGTTATTTTTCGTAAGAACTGAAACCTTCTCCCACTTGACTAAAAGAATACGTCCAAATCTAAAGAAACAAGTAAAATATCCAAACATCCATCTTATGTGTCTGTGTTCTTGAGTTGTGTTTAAGCAAAATAACTTCACAAGTAATATTAAAAAGGTAACAAAAATATGCATACATACTCCAAAAATAAAGGGCAACAAAAACTAAACGCATGCACCAAGAAACCTGATAGGGTTATTTGCCATCATGTTTAAATAAAAAAAAAGCACACACATACACAATACATATATCGAAATAAAAGAAAAATAACAAAAAACTTCTTCGTCTTCTTCTTTCAAAAAGGATGAAAGGGAATCTCGAAGGAATTATACTTGCTTACCTGTCGAAAAACTTTTGCTAACATGGCGATTTTATTGTACGGGGTTATCTCAAGACTCTAAGGATATCGTATACATAAATATAATCAAAAAATTTCAGACATCTACACATGTAACCCAAAGAGGCAGAAGCTGAAGCTGAAGCAGAAACAGAAGCTTCCTGCTGTGGTGCAAGAGGCAAACGAAGCAACGAACGTAGTGTTGGAGATATAGGGCCAACGATAACGATGACGACAACGAAGAGGGAAGGCCCAAGCTCGAGCCCGAGAGGAACTCATCCAAACTTCTACTTATTCCGTTTTTCAGGTAAATCAGAAATAATTCATGTGGAACGTATCCGAAATGCAATAAAATATTTTCCGCTACCACTGCTCCTGTGATATACCACCTCACTACACCTCTCTGCTCCAGCTCACCTATCAACCCACTTTTTCAACCTATTGCATCCCAAAAGGATATTTTCTCTCACGGTAGATATAGCTTGGAAGAAAGTTGATCCAGCTGTGGGGGAACGAAGACCCCAACTCAACATTTTCACTGCAAAATAAAAAGGAAGAGGACGAACAGTATATTCATATAAAAGACACGGCTCCGACCATCAGGAGGAGAATGTGCTTCAGTGGTGGTGATGGTTTCAGTGATGGATTCCGAAAAGCAAAACGCACCCTCTTCATTCAGGACTGACTGAATCAGGTAAAAAGGGTGCAGATTTTTGGTTCACCTGAGTAACACGCTGTGATATGCGTTTGAAAATTTTATTGCCTGACACAATCTGGTGCAAGGATGAAGTTTATATGGCTGAATAAAGAAAAATGTGTGTTCAGTACCCTTGTTCTATCTCTCTCTATCTCTCTCTCTCTCTCTAAGTCCTGATGCTGATGCTGCCTGCTGAAATTCTGAAAGATTCTTGTGGATGAAATTTAAGTGTTATGTAATGATTTTCAAGGAGAAGGAAGAGCATTTTCATATTTTACATGAAAAATGTATGCAGATGTTGGTCTAGGTAGGTAATAGTTTGTTAAAGGTGTGTGCACTGTGTATCACTCTAAAAAGCATCGTACCATATCTCTCTGAATGTGAATATATCTCAAGCTTTGCTTTTAAAATTGGAAAAATTAAAGCAAGCTCTTGGAAAAATAAATGCAGGTTATATTTTGAATGAAAGTTTTTTAACATAGGCTTCCACACATTGTATGATAGGATCTATGCCTATAAGTTTTTTTCTTCCTATTCAGGTTTTTAGCTTTAGGTTAAGTTGAGGGTTTTTTTTATTTTTTTCCTCTGGTAAATTTTAAACGAAGAAACGTTTTTTCTAAACTTATCGTAGGTACCAAGTTCATACATTTTATATTTCAGTAAGATTTTCCATTAAAAAATCTTGTTCATAAAAGGTCATTGTGAAGTTAAAGTATTCCAAACTTGGTTAAGTATCTTCCCACATCATTGAAGTTATTTAAGTATAGGCACCTTTTTCCACTTGTGAAAAATAATATCCCAGCATAATTATGGATTTATGAAAGGATACGTGAAAGTCAAAGTAGGAACAGATTAAGACTACCGGCTATTCGGCAGAGCGGCGACGCGACGCGACGGTGGAGTGAATAATGTTTTGCCGAAAATTTAAAGAACAATTTCTATTAACAAGTCAAGAGTTAAGTATATCAACAACAGTGACAATTTTTTGATTCAGTATTGCTATAGTGTAGAGCAAGCCTCGTTTTTTCGAAAAAAGCCTTCTATTGACAATTTTTGTTGAAAAGAGTAAAATTAAAAATATCAATTACTGTCTCTTAGTCCATACAAAGCCTTGGAATTTCATTTCGTTTCTTTCAAGATTGAGATCTTCCTTTTTTTAATTCTAGTTTACATTAAATTCCTTTTAAAAATCCTGGTAAGATTGACAAAAAAAAAAATAACTTCATTAGTCAATTGATGATCCCAAGTGGTTCAATCTGAGTCTATCTGTCCGCGGAGCTACAGTCTAAACGACTGAATCGATTTTCTAAAAATTTGGAACGTAACGTTTTTTGGTCATATTTTGAACACTTTTTTAAGAACCAAAAATAACGGTAGAGGAAGTTAGAGTGTTGTGGTATACATTTTTGTATTTTTGACTTTTAACAGAACAGAAAAAGTAGTAAAAAAAAATGCTCTCAAATTTGGTTGATTTTAACATGAACATATGTAATGTAAGCTACTACGTCAATTGCTTTTGTCTGATTCCAGCAGTTACTTACAAGGATTTGGAAAAAATAATGATATGACCTCGATCGAAATCGTCACTTTTGAAAAGTAATGAGTAATGTGGTACACCTTGCTGTTTATTGTGGTATACTATACTAAGTGGGGCTCCAAATGTCTTGAAGGCAAAACAAAAATGTAAATTGTCATCATTCCTCACAGCACAAATATATCTTACTCGTCCCATATTCTAATTTCACCGCTCTTTGGGCATTTTAACAGAACAATTATTGTAAAGGCGCAAAAATCAATGGACACAAGTGTAAACTTAAAGGTGGTAGACTAAGCTCCATTAGAAATACTATACCACATTAGCCAAAAATTAAATAAAAACTTTTAAACAAATTTACCTAAGTAACTTTAATGTTCAATATATTCTTCCAACGCATTGACAAACTTGATTGAAGAGCAGTTTTTCAATGCGCACGAACACGTTTGAGTAGCCATTTTTACTTCCGATGTATAGGTACAGTTATGCATTCATAAGAAAAAGTAAACTCGAGATTTTGACCAAACTTGTCATTCCTATAATAGGGAAGATGAAAAAGGTGGGTTCTAGAATACTGTCTGTCTGCCTGTCTGATCGTCTACAGCCTAGACGGCTTCATCGATTTTCTCAAAACTTGATAAATAGTAGTATTTGGTGATTCTGCCCACACGCTTTTTTAAATCTTTTTTTAAGCCAAAAATTACGGTACCTGTAATAAAATTTTTTTTAGCAATTTTACAAAATCTCATTTTTCTCAAAAATGGCTACACAACTTTAAAAAAAAATTCAAAAAATTTCTTTTAGTAAAGGTTACCTTCGGATAAGAAAACATTTTTCAAAAAAGGGTTATTAATGGTTCCTGCCAAAGAACCATTCTTTTATTTTCCATTTCCTACAAAACAGTTCTTATGATTTCAATACTGAAGCTTGTAAAAAAAATAAATAGTTTTTGTTACCAAAATTTCCCAAAAAATATTTTTTGGATTTTTAAAAAATGTTTAAAATTTTTTATTGAAAAAAAAATATGCCTGAAATGACATGCTCGATTTTTTCGAAATACTTTCAACAGTATTTTAAGAAAAAAAAAATTACTTTTATGCAAAACTAAAGGTACCTTCCATACAAAATTAAAAAATCGTAAGGGAAAATATTTTGTTCACAAAAGCGGCTTCTACAATTTTCATTCAACTTTTTTGCAGGCCAAAATTACTGCCATCTACTACAAAAAAAATATAAAATTTGTCACTTAGATAGAAACCATTATTAGTACCTCTAATAGAATGTCTTCTTTTAAATTTGTATTTTCTCATTATCAGCTTAACGGATTTATAGATACATTTTGTATACACAAATCTCAAATAAGTTCAGGTAATATCGCATATAAAAATTTTCAAAAAAGAAATTTTTGAAATTTTAAAAAAGTTTCAAATACATAATTTGCTTGGAAATTCGATATCTCAAAAACGGGTTGACTATTTTGACATAAGTAAATACTTAAGATTCGCATTTTAAGAATTCGATAAAAAAATATTTTTTTAAAAAACCACTCCAACGACTTTTAATTATTTTTTTCATATAGGTACATATTCATATTCATTCAAGAAATAAAATGACGTTAATTTTTTTTTTTTCACCTCAAACTCTCAAAAGAGTTGTATAAGCTAGCTTAAATGTCGTATTTGATGCTTTTCAACAATTTTCTCTCATAATTAAAAAAATAAATAATACTTAAGATTTGCATAGCAAAATATATTTCCTGAGAAATGTTTTGAGAATTTTATATATAAAAGAATAATTTAAAAAAGAAACACTCCAACAATTTGTTTTTTCATACATTTTTATTTGATGAAGAATTCAAATGGCATTTCTTTTTTTCATCTCAAACTTTTGAAGCTGAAGTCTTAGCGAATTTTTCTGTCTTAAATTCCATGTTTTATACAATCCTTACCCCCTTGAACATTGAACATTAGAAAAAGTACGTGCGACCTAGTCGTGCATTTTTTTCGCAGTTATTGCCTCTTGTAAGAAAACGCAAAATACTAAATCACTTATTTATCTGTAATTTATAAGAAGAGTGAATAATTAAATTAAATTTTTGACCTTACAAGTTTCACATATGTGAATTGAACAAATTTTACAGCTCTTGCCTTTCATACATTATTATGCGTTTTTTTTTTAAGCTCAAAAGGAAACTTAGCAAGCAAATTGTGGGGCAGTTTTGATTATACCCTTACTTTATGTTTTTGGGGGCGCTGAATCCGAATCTGAAGTAGGTATACAACTAAGATTTCATGACACAATATGGAACAAAATGCAAAAAATGATGCAAAAATACATTTTTTGGGAGTTTTTCACTTATGATGGCTCGAAAACTACATATAAATTATTCGTAAATTTCATCAAGGTACCACCAAAAGTAAATGCAATTTCCAACACCATGTCTTTTTAAGATTTTTTACTGCAACATTCCATTTGGACTCAAGCGCAAGTTGAAAATTGACGTATTTTTACTGTTTTCGAAAATTCACTCGAAAGCACTTAATTAATTACTTTGTGTGACAAAATTTGAATATAGGTCTCTAACATGAACCAAGATATATTTTTCTGATTGCTTTTGATGCGCTGAGTTCGAGGCCTCAGAATTTCTGTAGCACGTCAAGTTTTTGAGATCTTTGAATCTAAATATATGAAGAATGCGTTTTTTATGCAAATTTGAAATTACTTATATTATTTCTTGAAATATTTTTTGATTTCAAATAAATTATTATAGTCATTCTTAAGTATGAATATTTTTTCCTTTGAAATTTGTTTTGAATCTTTCAAATACCTTCATTCGTCTTCGAGAAATCCTTATTTAGATCTTAGCCTTCATCTCAAACTAAATTATTCGAAAATATGCTAATAATTCAGTCAATTTGTGCTCAAAAGGGCCTTTTTTAGCGGGCAAATTGTGGGGTAGTTTAAATTTTGTCCCTGCATTCTAAAGCTCGGACTAACATTTGGTGACGCAATATCCACAAATTTGCAGAATTAATTTTTTGCGGTTCTTGACTGATAACTCATTTTTCTTTTTTTTTAGAAATTACATCGAATCACAATTGAAAATATGTGCAATTTCGAATACATTTTGGTGCAACATTTTTTTCTGCAACAAATTCATTCCTATTTCTCTATAAAAATCCACATTTGAAATTTGTGAATTTAGCATATTTTCAAATTATTTATGTATCTCGTTTTAGACGAAGGCTAAAAACTAATTAATGATTTCTCAAAGATGAATGAAGGTATTTGAAAGATTCAAAAAGAGTTTCGAAGTAAAATGTTCATACTTCGGAATGAATACACCCATTTATTCAAAAAAATTCCCGCGAGAAAGAATATAACTCCAAACTTGTATTCGAATATCTCAAGAACGTGACGTATCAGAGAAATTTTTAGGCCAGTTTAGAACTTAGCGCAGAAAAATGTATCTTGGTTCATGTTAGAGACCAAAATTCAAATTTAAATTTTGTCACACAAAGTAGCTAATTAAGCGTTTTCGAGTTGACTTTCGGAAACAGTAAGGCGCTTGAGTCCAAATGGGTTCTCGCAGAAAAAAGCCTTGAAAATGAATTTGATGGAAATTGTGTACCTATACTTTTAGTGGCCCTTTGATGAAATTTACGAATTATTCATAGTTTTCGAGCCATAAATGAAAAAAAAAAAAACAAAAAATTTATTTTTGCATCTTTGCATTCTTGTCCATGTAGCGGATTCAGCACCCTCGAAAACATAAAGGAGGGAACAAATCAAAACTACCCCAAAATTTGCTTGCCAAGGGAGTGAATCACAACCCAAAATAATCCTCATATCTTATGTTTCTTATATCAACAAATCATTAATGAGTAACAAACTCTTCTTATTAAGACTTTGTTTGTGTACATGAAACATGACTTTAGTTCAGAGTAGAAGGGAAAAAATCGACGAAAAAGACAAATACAAAAACTCAACGTCCACGTCCGTCCCCTAGCCTTTAAGTAAATGTTGACACACAATATAAGCCTCAATTGATTTTCAAAACAAACGAATCTTGATAAAGTTTGAAAATATATACAAAACGTTGTTTATTTAAAAAATGCTTTATCGGGATTGAAAATATTTTGAAAACAAATAAGAAAATACTTGAATTTTTCACAAGTATGAGGAAAACTGTTAAATGTCCTTCTTCCAACTAACTTTTGACCTTTGCAAAAAAAAAAAAACATTCCCCAATTCTAAACTTCATACTCCCATGTCATGGCTAATGTACTTTGTCATATCGTCCCGGGAGCACTTATATTCAAAGATGTCTTCGATAGAACCTTCAACATTATAAAAAGTGTAATAATAATATTTCAAAACCGAACAAAGTGGCAGTCGTTGTTGAAGAAGGCGACAAAGAATCCTTTAGCTGCAAAGGATGGGCTTGGGAAGATTTTGGTTTGAACAAGAGAAAGGCATAGACACATCCTTTTCATGCACTTCAAGGATATTATTTCAGGAGCTTTTTTTTATTTTACCAAAACTTATTCGCTTATAACTACATACATATATACTGCTATACACATCCAATTGCTCTATAGGTACTGCCTGCCTGTCGTCGTCGGTCGTAAGAATGAAATGTATTATACTTACCGTTTATGTCGAGGACCTTTACAAGGAAAAAAAAAAACTGAAAAAATTGGTCCAAATCTATGTTACATACGATGAAGACTAAAGCGGTCTCTATATACTTTCACTGCCATTCCACATGCAATCGTTGTTCGATAGGGTTTCAATGATTCATTGACCATGGTCTGGCCATGGACGGTTCGAGTCCATTAGACTTTCTATATATTTTTCTTCCTCGTTGGTCCTATGAAATAGAACTAAAATCGGAATTTATGTAGGTAACAGGGCTGGGCAGAAAAAAAATCGAGGTAGATGAAAATTACTGAGTAAAACGTTAAGTAGATAGCTCTGGTTATAACATATCGCTGCTGGAGTTTTGCCTTTTTTGCCCACATACACTGAGAGCCTGAACCTCCTTACTTTTTTTTTTGGGTGAATTTTATTTCCTGTCATTATACATATATTCTAGTCCTCGGGTTGCTGGAGGAATGAAAGATGGGTCATTAACTTCCCCCCATTTCAGTTGTGATGTATGTTTGCTAAGTTTCATGTAAATAATATGAGTAAGGGGAGCTCTGAGGAATATTGAGTATATTTTATAATATGAATTTGTATTACATATGTACATAATATAGGTATATCTATACAAGAGAGCAGTTTAGTAGAGAGTTCAGGGTAATTAGGCATTTGTATGCGAGTAAGTGGTTCACGTCAATGGGTCTCGACGGCTTCGATGAATATAGAGTTCTCGTTCAGAACAGAACAGAACAGAACAGACATATAAGATGGTTTATTTTTCTTCTGTAAGATATGGAAGGGTATAAGTACCTACTTAAGATTATTGCTACCATTTAATGAAGTCATAATATTACTTTTTGTTTAATGATGATGTTTGGTGTTAAAATTCCCTAAAACTTTCTCTAATTTATGTTAATAATTCTGCCCAGATATTTACTACAAAAATTTATTTAAAACCTTTTTAACTGAGTTTAAAAATAGCTGTACTGTAGGCATTGTTGATGTTGCGGTTTGACCAACTTGATTTATTCCCTTATTTAGAGAGATAATGTTAATTCCTAAATATCCTGATCCTCCCCACAGACGTCGGCTCTCCTCAAAGATTTATGCTTCAATGATCCTAGTAATCAAGTGAACACAAATATTGATATTCTGGTACGCTTAGTCAGGAGCTCTTAATATTCAAACCAGTCAAGAAAGAGGTTCCTAGATTCATATTTTATCTCAGCAATCCAACTTTTCGTCGAAGTGTATCAGTCCAAGTTACTGACAGCCACTTTTTCTTAACCATACCATATTCGTGTTGCTAGCAATACGTCAAAAGTTTTGGTTTTGTCTTAATTGGAAAGATCCAAAGCCGTCAAAATAAAGCTAGATACAAAAAAAGTTATCCAATAATAATTCTAAAAATTAAATTTACCCAAAAACCATAAGAGTATCCTTGTCATATCATCTTTAAGCAAAAACCACAAGGACATCTTAAAAATCATTCACACCTCTTAATGTTTTTTTTTTGTTTTCTTTTTTTTTTAATTTTTCATCCTTCATTTGCCAGCGTTTTGATATTCATTTTTGTCAGCATTATTATATATCTTAAGTCGGCCATTGTCCTTATGCCAACAATGGTGTGCGGCATTAAGAAGATTTTGTCAGGATTTCTTTGTTCAGTTTGGATTTTGAAGAAGAACAAGAAGACTTGAGGACACTTTGCGTCTTCAGCAGATACAATCGTAAGTATTTGTATACGAAATGTGTCCGCCTTCATTTTAGTTGTGTAGTTCTAATACCTATCATCTATGTATGTAGGTATCATCAGGACAACGACAAAGGAACCATATACATAATATTGTCTTTGTGGACTTAATCATCGTTTGACAATTTGTAGATAATTGTTTCTAGAACACTCAAAATCTGATTCATAAAGCGAAAATTTTGTGAATTTTCTATCTCGATGTGAGTGTGTGTAAGCTTTCTTATCTGTGTGTAGGTTTTATTCCCATTTTCCAAGCATTCCTTATCCTCAAAAACTATAGTGAACATTATACAAAAATGTTCTTCTTCTCATTCTTTTTCTATTTGTCCGGTGAGGAGACGCGATGACGATGACAATGACGACAGAATAGAAATTCACTATTATTTTGAATGCAAATATTTGAGAGTGTTTTGTCTAACGGTTTTTGTGTTTATATCATCCATGGTGTCTGAGGAGTCCCAATAAGTGCTAAACTGCTGTCTAAGAGACCTTCTTATATAAGTATAAAGGCAAAGATGACTGTTGAAGATTGTTTCCTACATAAAAAGGATTTGTCAATGGTAAACAGCAACGCTAATGAGAATTTAGCCGTATCCTTTGTTTACAAGTGATTTGTACCTACATATACATACCTACCAGCATACCTATTTGTTTTTTGATTTTTACTGGGAATCGGTTTTCGGTTTAAGTCGAAGCCTCCTTCAAGGATGAAATAATTGATTCGTATCACCTTAAAAGATTTTAAAGGGAAATTTGTAAATTAAATATTAAAATTTAAATGGAACAAACCCTAATAATATTTAAGCAAGGCTTTTTCCAACAGCTTTCTAAGCGGGTTGTAATTTTGTTCTTATCTAAAATTCGTTGCATTCTGAAAAGACATTGTGGTGGTCAAAAGGCCGTGGTATCGCTGCCTTGCTAGTGGCATGTAGTTTGCACAGAGCCAAACAGTACAGTAGGTACGTCCACACAATTTAGAATTTTAAAGACATTTTTGAGCAAAACTTTCACATCCACATCTCAGACTAAATAATTATTGTTTTAATTATTTAATTGTCCGACACACTAAAAAATGGCGCCCAATCTGTACTGTGGTTAGGAAACCCAAATCCTTGCACTTTTTTGTGGGAGGGGATCTTATTTTTACACTTGAAATTTATTTTTGACATGCTAAGGATGCAATTTAGCTTTGTTGTAATCCCGTTGCTTGGGCGCCATTTTAAAAAATGGCGTCTATTTTTTTGGAAAATGCTTAACTAAGAATAAACTCGTACCTAAATTAATTTTCAAGGTTGAAATAAAAATTAATAGGTTTTGAGTAGACGCACCTTCGTGTAAAATTTCAGTGTAACCACTTTGGGAAAATACTTTTTCCTATGCCAACAGTTCCGGAAATGCCTCCAGATGCCAGATGAGCCTTGATTTCCAATTGATGGAAAAAAAGGTGATGTGTAGACGCACCTACAGTTGAGATTTCAATGTTGCCACTTTTCGGAAACATACTTTTTTTTTAATGTCAAAAGTGTCAAAAGGTGGGACTTCCCCTTCTTTTTGGGAATTTTTAATACTTTGACATGAAAAAAGTTGCGGAAACGCCACCAGACGCCAAATGTGTTTTGGAAATAACAGTTGATGTATTAAAAGATAACTGTTAAATAAACGCACCCTTGGATAAATGTCAGTGGTAATTTTGTTATATACATATATCATGAAAAAACGCCTCTAGGCTCCAAACGTGGTTTGGAAAATAATGATTTCTGTCTTAAAAGGCAGGTGTTAAGTAGAATCACTTGCGGTTAAAATGTCTGTGTTGTCACTTTTTGGGAACATATACTATTGTTTTTTCAAAGGGTGGGTCTTCCATTTTTCTGGTAATTTATAATATTTTGACCATGAACAAAATTCTTCTGAACTTATCTTGCCAGGACGCTGAATCTGAAGATTCTTTGAATCTTGCACTTTTTCAGTCAAGCACTCAAACGATGTAAGAGAAGCTGATTTTATCTAAAGTGGCACATGTTTCCTATTTGATTGGTATTCTTTTCGAAAAAAGCAGTGGAAGGTATCGAGCAAACCAAAAGCAGGTGTATATGAAACTCATTTAAAATATCGTTGGAATGTCCAAATCTATTTTTTTTTTATATTTCTGCATTAAGCTTTTGTGGAATAGAATTAAATTTATTCACAACTGTCTCTCTTACTGTTTCATGTGGATACAAAAGGTTTAACTTACAACTGAAAAAGTATATTACTTGTTATTTGAACTTTGATATTGTTTCCAATTTTTTCGCGGAGCACTGGGACATTCCTGCGTGGAATACCAAGTGCCAAATTCGCAGAGCACATTTTGGGAAGCCCGGATCTAGGCAAAACAATAATATATTACTAATACATAACTAAAACCCCACTTTTGTGTTATATGTAATGATTACATAAATACGGTTACTTCAGTCTAATTCGGAGGGGATATTAAAATAAGTTTGAGTTAGAGAGCGCTTTGCAAAAAATCGTGTTGCAAAGAAATATATGTTTATTTGGTATGGAAATTTGGGAAATTCAACTTGGGAGGAGTTTGACTTAGAGGGAGTCGACTGTAATAAAAAAATAAAATTCACCATCCATTTCTACTTAGAAACAAAATTCTTTCCTTTGTGCTGAATAAGAAACAAGGACTGATTCAATGTCACCTGTAGTGAATACAGACGATTTGTAATCAATACATAACTATGGAACATATTATAAAAGAAAAATGCCATATTAATAGAAACATTAATTCACTACAGCAAGTAGTAATGTAATGTTTATAAGGAAGGAGTGTATTGAGTCAGGAATATGTGTATATGTATCGAGTGCATGTCTTGCTTGCACGAATTGTTTTGGATCTATGCAAGGAGTTCATATAAGTTATTTTGCAAATTTACCTATCTTAATTTTTCCTTCGAGTAGCGTTTGTTAAATTTCCAAAATTTGTAACAGGAATTTGCAATTTTAAATTTTTGGAAAAGACTTTGCTATGAATGAATATGAATAAGTTGTACTTTTTTTCAGGAGGTGAACAAATCATTTACTCTGACAAAAAATGTCAAACCACTGTAAAACTTAAAAAAATATGTTGACAGTGGGGAATTGCCAAGTGGTACCAAGAACCCATGCACACAAAGATTATTTGAAGTAAGCAAATGACACGTCATTAACACATAATCTAGATCCGATTTGGCTTTTTTAAGTCAAAAACTTTCCATTCCTTCAAAAATATTTTGGTTTAAAAATTCAAGTTTCAAAAACTTATATTTTTGAATTCTTTTATTTATAGCCTATTGAATAGACCTTTTAAAAAGGAACAATTACGTGCAAGGGTTTTTATTATTGAATATGTTTGTTTGGCCCATAAGCATGCTTAAAACCAAAAATGCTACTAAATTCACCCATGCGCTTCTGAGAGAATGGTCACACTGGCCACTTTTCAGTATTTTTGGTATAACTCGAAAACTAAGCGGAATTTGACAATTTTACATTTAATACTTTTTGTTCAAAATTAAATTTTCTATTGAAATGGATAGTTCAAAAAATTTTACGAAAAAATTTAAGCAGGAAAAGTAAACAAAAACCAAAATAAAAAAAATCGAAAAATCAAAGATTTTTAAATTTTTATCTAAATTGCGCATAACTTTTTTCGGAGCAAAGATACGCTCAAGACATTCATGAACAAAGTAAATTGGAGTCTTACGGCTTTAATATGAAATGTTAAAAAAGCCATATTATTTAAAAATTGACAGAGATATAGCCATTCAAACTTTACCATTTCTTATCATTTTCCGCAGTTTTTGCCCGAAAGCCTATTTTTTGGTACTTTATGACTAATTTAATGTTCCTAGCACCTAATACCAAATCTTATGTTCATCGGACCAGCCGTTCGGTCTGTAGGTCTGAACGCATTTAAAAACAGCCGAAAAACGAAATTGCGAACTTACATCCTTTTTATAAATTCTCTATAGTTCTAATGTCATATTATATCAAAATTTTGATTTCGAACATTTTTACGAAAGTGAAATTTGCCATATTGTACCGAAAAAGGGACTTTCGGGCCAAAACTGAGAAAAATTATAAGAAATGATAAGGTTTGAATGGGAATATCTCTGTCAATTTTGAACAAATATTAAATTTTGAACGTGTCATATTAAGGCCTTTAGTCTCTACTTTGTTTTGTCTGTGCATGTCTTGACCCTATCTTTGCTTCAAAAAAAGTTATGCACAATTTATTAAAAAATTTAGATATCCTTGATTTTTTATTTTTTTTAAGTTGGTTCTTGTTAACTTTTCCTGCTTAAATTGTTTCGTAAAATTTTTTGAACTATCCATTTCAATAGAAAATTTAATTTTGAACAAAAAGTATTAAATGTAAAATTGTCAAATTCCGCTTAGTTTTCGAGTTATACCAAAAATACTGAAAAGTGGCCAGTGTGACCATTCTCTCAGAAACGCATGGGTGAATTTAGTAGCATTTTTGGTTTTAAGCATGCTTATGGGCCAAACAAACATATTCAATAATAAAAACCCTTGCACGTAATTGTTCCTTTATACCTCTCATTTTCCGGTCTATTCAATAGGCTATTAGTCCAGTAAAATTAAACAAAATAGTTTGAATATCTACAAAAAATTACTGCGTCAAATTTGTTTATGTTTCTTTAAAAAAAAAGTACCTCTTGGAGTGTGTAAATCCACAAATTTGAATAAAAAAGTATATGCTATTTTGAAAAAAGATATGTTGCTAAACATAAATGCGATTTTCTTGGCTCCTATTGAACGTAGAGCAACATTATTTGTTGGCCTTTGCAGGTAAAAATATTGCATACAACTTTTGTAAACAAACATTTTTGCAATCTCTTTCCGATGAAAAGTTACTGTCGAAAAACTGTCGAAAGTTTTGAGTAAAATAAATTTTAACAATACAAGTTTTGTTTACTTTTAGGAGGGAGTTGTAACATGATTGCGACCATGTTATAAATTTTTAATATTTTAAAACAAAATTAAAGAAAAATAATAATACAAATTGGTGAAAGAGCTCTTCTCCTTTGGTTACTTTTGTAAGATTATTGAAGATTGTTTCAGTTTTTTTAGAATTCATACGTTTACCCTGAGGCCACACGAGCAAGTACCTACTTGCAAGCAAGTTGGCTACATACACTGCCTGTCAAATTCGTAATTTGCATCCCACTTGCCTCCCACTTGCTTTCCACTTGCATTCGACTTGATTGTCACCCAATTTGCTTCTCAACTTGCTTCACTACTGGCTTCAAAACTTGCATGCCAGTTGATAAGCAAGTTGCTTGGGTTTGTTTGTGTTAGTGCACAAATGTGTATGTTTTGCAACTTGCTTGCAAGTACTTGCTCGTGTGGCCTTGGGGTTATTAACAACCTCCGCAAGATCTTTAGAAGTTACCCGACACAATTAAGCAAAAGGATGCATTTTCATCATATACATTGGTACCTTCCCTACCAATAATAAGCACCTCAACATGATAAAGAGCTATTAAGATGCTCGATACATGCCAACTATCCATTTACACACACCTACATATAATAGGTAAACGACTTTTTTTTATTTAGTCAGCATAAACATTCGGAAAGTGTTCGTTCTCACACCTTATCTATGTATCTTTCCAATGCTCTCGCTTTGTATTTTTTTTAACTCTTCAAAATTTCATTCAAAACGTTTCCCCAAATCCTTGGACATCCTTTCTCTTTGTTGCTAAATCAGCACAAAAAGCTAACGCAAAATCGTATACCCCTCTCTGTCTATTTTTGTATATATAAATGGATACATGGAAACTCAATTCAATTTCGGTCTTGTCTACAAAACACCGAATTAAGGGTTTAAAATTTAAATGTAAAAAATACACATTGGTATCCCTTTTTAAATGTCCCCATTTCTATGCAAACACAAAAAAACAACAACAGCAGTTAGCTGCTCACCTAACCTTGAAATTACATTTTTTTTTTGTAACTTTGGCCGACAGGATGGCACTCCGGGTGTGATGAAGTACACACTTCTAAAGAGTTTTTCCCTTCTCACAATCAAAAACAACAACAAAAACTTAAAAAAAAGGAAAGCCCATGCCCAATGCCCATCTATAGATTTTTCACAAATGCAATCAATTTGGAATTCAATTCAGGTGCTCTAGAGGTTATAGAAGTTTGAAAAACCAGCAGCATGGACGACCGACGACGAAGACCTTACTCAAACTTTGGCAGGAAAGAATATCCTAGGGATATCAGTTTTATCGAAAATGGTGAGTGCGTGCGAATTCGATTTCGATTATTCTTAGCGCTCTGGCTGGAATATCCTTTTGTATATATTTGCCTTCCCTGGTTTATTCTCTGTTCTGTATGCCATTATTAAAACCGATTGTTTTCGATGTCTTTCGGATGTAATGTTATTTAACAACGATATGGCTTTCATTTTCACACAAACTTAAATGCGGAAGGGCGTTAAGCCGTCCCGGTCCCGATTTAAGATCCCTGAGGAAATGTTTCTTACAATATACAGTTCTTGTTTTGTTGTGCGCTTTTTATTTTATGTGGATTAAAGTGTGGACTAGCTGTAGGTATAGGGGTGGTGTGTTGGGATGTATTATTATTGTGTAGATATAGTAAAACACAAAACTGTTAAATTTTATAAGTTGTTTCTTGTTGTTTTTTTATATCTTGCCAGCACGAACACATACCCCACCATGTCGACTTAAATTTCCATTATCATTCTCTCGGGCATTCCGTGATCTGACTTCTCCTACTGGACTATTTTTGTTAACATTTTTTTTATTTTAAAGAGAGCATGTTGGTTCTATTTATGATTATAATCATTATTTTTTTTAAGTTCTCATAAAAAAGGGTAGTAAAAGTTAACAAATTTGGAGTTTTTGTTTTCAGGAAAGATATAAAATTCGTAAATTGAAAAAAAAAAAAAAAAATGTAATGAAGTCATGTAGAGTTTTGAAATTAATTCCTCACAAACAAAAGTATCTTGTTGTATCTTTGGTTAAAATTATTTTCTGTTATTTTTTTCACTATATTTTTGAATAAAATTAGTATCCATAAACAATGCAATACAATTTTAACAATTTTGTAATTAATTTAAAAATTAAAGCGACCGACGTGACGTTGCCAGTCACAACACAAAAAGTAGTCTAAAGGTTTAAGCAAAAATTAGCATTGCGTTGATGGAAAAGTCCATTGGGGTATGATGTATTACATGTACACACGAGTTAAATAATAATACCGTCTTTCTTGGTGTCCAAAATCAAACTCCTCTTTATTAATTTGTATATTCCTATCTTAGCTTATTAACTAAAACATTGTTAATAAGCTAAGATAGGAATAAACAAATTAATAAAGAGGAGCATTATGCTTACTCAGTAGAGTAGCGGAAATGCAAAATAAAGTTAAATTAAATATAAGTAATTTGATACATTACCATGACAATGACAATGATTTAAATATGTTTTTAGAATGAGACTCTTCATTCAAGGTTGGAAGGTCATTGTCCGTAACTTCCGTAACTCACGTGTATTGAAATGGAGTTAAATTAAATTCTTTCTAAATTTCTCGAAAAATATAGGTTTCTTGTAAAAAAAATTGAAGAAACAAATTGTAGCTTATATACATAATTCTTCTCAAAAAAGATTTAGGTACTTTTTTTAATTTAACCACTAACACATGCACTCATCAAATTATTAATCCTGATTTTGTACTGTAAAAAGGCAAAGTTCAGGTTTTTGTAGGTATGTATCATTTTTTAAATTACAGTGGCGCAGCCTATTTTAAGTGGTTATACTAGTTAACAATTGTTTAACTTTAATGCAGTTCTCTAACTTTTTCTGAATTATAGACACATGCTAGTTAGTGTCGGGTTAAGACCATTTTCTAAGTAAATTAAAGTTGAACTCACCTAAATTCATGACAGTTCGTGCGACAGACGTCATTTGAGCAAGTGTGATACTAAAAAATTAAAATCAGACTTTGGTGATTTAACTTTAATGCAAGTGCTTAAACATAAAGTTGGTTTGACATCGTCTATAATTATTTAAGAAAACGCCATTCTCACCTAGTGTTACACTAAAATTGTTTTGGTAACGTGTTAACTTCACCCGCCACCCAAAATGTGTTTTTTTTTCACAGAAATAAAGTGCTATCGTTTTGAAACTTTGTGAAAGTAAGAAAAAACCAAAAACAAAATTAAATCAGTCGTTATCAAGAGTAAATTGTAAATTGAATTTTGAAAAAACGTTGATTTAAATTAAGATAAGAACAAAAAAAAATGCAGCAATGTGACATATGTGGTTATTAGTGGTGCGGGCCACAAAATTACTGTCTTGCTACAAACGCTTAAGGGATTTTGTTTCTGCGGATCTAGTCTGTTATTGATTTTTATTTATTTAGTTTCTCTCTCGACAACTCCCCTAGACAGACAAGAGTGTTGTGACCGTCACTGTCCACCTAACCTAAGGGAGGTTTCACTGTATAGAGGTAATCGGGTTATGTACCAAATGCTGTCACTGCTCATATCAAAGGTTAAATCATTCGAATTTTAATTTTTATTCAGTTCTGCACATCTACTAAAATTGGTGACAATGGCAGATCTAAGAATCCGTTTACTTGTCAAAATTCAATATTTGTTTTACGTGTTATTTGAATGGTTCTCCAGGAGCCAATAATTAACATTACTGACTCAACTTTGAAAACCTGCGCAGTATGTATTTAATAGTAAGATTTTTATACTGTGTTGAATATTTACTTTTATACGAGTAACTGACACCGATTCGAGTTTTTACTATTTTTTTTTTTTTATTGCTATCGTTTACTGGAACGAAGGCAGCATCATCTTGTGATTGCAGATTTAATAGTGGCCTAGAGGAGGATGATGTTTTTGTATTGCATAGAGGGCTTTGAGATGCATTTCAATGCCGTGTTGAATTTGGAGAAATGGGTTATGTTGCGTACATTTCACCATCCAAGCAACGTAAGAAAAATCTTTTTAGTACGGAGACTACTAATAAATCACAGAAATGGACAAATGGATGTCTTAAACGAGATTTAACTTTTTTAGAAAAACTTATTTTAACAAAGTATAGATATGAATGCATTACGAGTGACTTTTAAATGGAAGCAGTCCTTATTAAAGCATATCAGCAACCCTGCGCAGACAGCCCTTACTCAGGAACATTTAAGGAAAGATTAAATAACAACATGCGTAAACTTTCCTTACTTGCAGACTTTGGTGAGGAACAAAATATGAGCCGTCAAAGGTAGACTTTATTAGATTACAATCTTTAATCACCTTGTTGATAGTGTCCGCTGAACCATTTAAAACATTAATGGTCGTACTGCTGGAAACATAACAGAGTAGATTGATTTTAACATAGAAATCAAGAAGAATCTGGATTGGATAACATTGGCATGTTTAGAAAACAAAATATACAAAAAGGTATAATTGATCATGATAGAGTGAAATTATAACCTCCTCATTCATAATTATTGTGAACATCACATTTCACATGGGTCTTTTTCTAAATCGCCCTCATCAACCTTGTTTTCATGCAAAAAAAAATTGTTAAGAATACAAAAATTGTTATAGCCAGTCTCGGGGATATCTTTTTAAGAAAGTAATTTCATAACTCTTATTTTAATTTGATATCCTTTCAATCGACATACAGATATGTTTCATTTTAATCAACTCTGGGGCTTTCGACCATATATTTTTGGGCATTCTCCATTCAGTTTGTAGTAAAAGTCTATAGTTTTTCTGGGCTATTAGTACTTGTAACACCTTATGTTATTGCAATTACATACTACGTTGGCGAAAAATTCACATAACGGGAATAGGTTTTTCTCTACCCCGAGGCAACACAGACAA
Source organism: Dasysyrphus tricinctus (assembly GCA_963921185.1). NCBI lineage: Eukaryota > Metazoa > Arthropoda > Insecta > Diptera > Syrphidae > Dasysyrphus > Dasysyrphus tricinctus. Next base: position 254,445,592 of record OY992531.1, on the reverse strand, counting down.
TTACTGGCAAGCAAGTTGGCTATACACTGCCTATCAAATTCGTAATTTGTATTCCACTTGCTTTCCACTTTCCACTGCTTGGCTCCCAACTTGCATTTTGGTCATCCTCCAATCCTTTTTTTTTTTCATTTTTCTGAAGACTAAAAATAACGCCATATATTTTTTTCAAAATATTATTTTTCTCAAAAAATGGCTTTTAGTCTATGAAAGTAAACTTCTTTTAAAAAAGGTTATTAAAAGTATAGGTTACCTACTTCCAAAAGAATCCTATTTTTATATTTCAAGTTTATTGAAAAAATATAAAATATAATCATATTGTGCACCAAAATTAATTTTTGTATTTTTATATAATATTTCCATATTTAAGAAACAACACGGTTATAATTTTGTTGAAACTACCTACCTACCATATCATATTTTTAAGAGATATCTATTTTACTTTTATGTACAAAATACAGTGCCTGCACTTTACAAATTTTCAAAACCAGTTTAACAAAATCTAGCTTTTTTTTGTGTTAAAAAATTTAATTTTTTTTTTAATTAAAAATCTTTTTTTTTTTTTAAATATTCCAAAGATTTTAAAATGTTGTGTATAATCCCTATATAAGAAGGTTTTATAATACAAATTCTATATACTACTGAAATAAATCAGCCAAGTAGAAGACTTAGCATTAAGGATTGGACTTGTTGAATTATTGATTCAAAATAGCTTTTTATGTTGTGTATAATATTATATCTCTTCACCAATTCAGATAGCATTCTTTATTTTTCCTAAAACTATTAAATGAGTTGTTTTAGGCTCAGGTGCCCAACTATGTGACTCGATTCTACAAAAAAAAAAAATATTTGAATTCGAAAAATCACAGCTTCCTAAATCTTTACCAAGCGCATATAGGTAAATGGAAATAAATAGAACAGCGCCACTTGAAGATTCTGTGGCAAAAAGTCGGAAGCAGTAAAATTTGATTCCACTTTCATACATATTTCCAATTATATGTAATGAGCTGAAAACAACTTTCGAATGGATTAGAAAGTAGAATAAAGCTTAAAAACAAAATGTCATCTGAAAGGGCACTAGATCATTTAAAATGCTATGCTTCTTGAACATAAGAGCAAGTACGTGTGACCTATCACCCACGGCCGATTTCATGAAAGGCTTTTAATTATTTAAAAAGCCTTTTAGCTTTTAAATGATGTTCTTTGGTTTCACCAAAACCAAATGCTTTTAGATTTAAGAAGATTCTAAAAGCCCTTGTAAACTAAAAGCCCGTTTTTGTCTCATTAAATTTTAAAAGTCTTTTTTGTTAAGCCATTCCAGTCAACAACAGCTGATATTTTGCTGTCAGAATAATTTTCCCTCATCCATAATGCTTTTTCACTTTTTCTCAAAGACTCGACGTGTACGAGGGAAACAACCTCTTTTTTTGAATCCAGGGATGTGAGCAAACTCAGTCAAATTAAAATATCCCTAAAATATGCCTTTTCTACATTGGTGAAACTGAAAATTTTTAAATGTCTGATAAAATTTAGAAGGATTTTAGATAAAAGTAATTTTAGTGTTTGTTTATGAAATTGGCCACCAGTCATGCAATTTGTTTTTAAGAATTATCAAACACCTTCCCCTTAAAAAATTATGTTATTGTTTTAGTATCCCATTACCTATGTACATCTCCAATGCATAACCTTCCACCACAAGAGCAAATTCATGCAATCCAATCATGTATTGTTTTTCTAAAACTTCCTAAAAGCACTTTTGAACCATATTTCAAGTTTTATTTTATTTCCAAAAATAAGAAAACAACAACTTGTTAAAAAAAAAAAAATCCAATCACTTTAATCTTCACCAAATAAAACCAGCAACAGCTTCCTCTTTGTGTGTAGATAAAATATATATGTATAGTAAAAGCTGAATGATTCTGCAAATAGAAAAACAACTTTCAAAAAGGATAAACATTATTTGTAGCCAGGACTTTCTCACCGTGAAAATATGACAAATATGACTCTTGTTTGCGCGCTTGTTCTCTAGGAAGCAAGCACCAGGTGTGTGTAAGAGAAAAATAAAATACTCCGTTTGGGTTGTATGAATTTGCTTTTATTAAGGCATTATTTTTAAAGTTGTTGAGAATTTTTAAAGATTCAACAAAAAAAGGTTGAAAATGCAATATCATGGCTCTGGACGATGGAAAACAAATTAATTCTCTTCCCAGCATATTTAAATTTTAATAATTAAAAGACAAGAATTGTATGACTCGCATCTTGAAATGATTTTGAGGTGCTATTTGAAAATTGAGTTGGGACAAAATAATAGCTTTCCACTCACTTGTAAGCTAATGTATGAGTAAAATATTATTATTATTATTATTATTTATTAACACGTAATTTAAATTACAGGGTAATATACAGAGTCATAGAGCCTAGCTGCGGAGACTATTAGCTCTTACATTTAATATTATCCATTTATATAATTAGATTTAGGCTTAAGAGTAATTTGTTTACATTTTCTATATTTGTGGAATTTGGAGTTTTAAGTACATCATAAATTGATTTGTTTTGAAAAATAGATTTAATAATCGGTTTTGATACCTCACAATTTTCAAGTAAGTGTGTCATATTTAATGTTGAATTGCAGGTGTCGCATATCGGTGGGTTGTTTTTAGTAAGTAAATGTTGGTGAGTGGTAGTGGTGTGACCGAGTCTTAAACGCACAAAGTTTGAGATCTTATGTTTTGATAGGTCTGAAGGGTAATGTGGTTGTGACTTATCGATGTTTACTTTCTTATAATGGTGGTGATAAAGGCTCCATTCCATTTCCTGTCTGCTTTTTAAGGTTTTATGTATGTATGTTGTTAGATCCTTTTTGCTAAATTCATTGAATTTATAAACTGGGGCGTCCTTAGCAGAAAATGCAGCTTTGTCAGCTTCCTCATTATCACGAATATTGGCATGGCCAGGGGTCCACATTAACTTAATCTTATTTGGCATCATTATGATCTTATTTCTTATCGCAGAGACTAGTTCAGTGTTGTTGTTTGGGTTGTTTATTGCTTTTAATACCGATATACTATCGGAGCATATAACAAATTTACCACTGCGGTTAGCAATTGCCTTGGTTGCTTGAAGGATAGCAAATGCTTCTGCCGTGAAAATTGATGCAAATTCAGGGAGTGTACCAATGCTTAAAATATAACCATCTTCGAATGTGACGGCAAACGAGGTGTTATCTTCTGACTTGGATCCGTCAGTGAATATGAATTTCCATTTTTTATTTTTAAGTTCTGCTGAGATGTCCGAATATAATAAGCAATATAGTTCATTGCTGGTGTTTGTCTTTTTATGTTGAGTCAAAGTCAATATAAACGATTCGGGATTTATGTGCCATGCAGGGTATGATATAACAGGGTTGTGTGGTTTTTTGATTGGGAGTTCCATTTCCTGTGCTTTTTCAAGGATTAAACTTATTGCTGATGGGATGCGTTTTTTACATTTGTGTCCTATGGTTTGGATAATGTCTTTATCGATGACAGAATTTTTTGAAAAGACTAACTTCGCAATTAACCTCGATGTTATTTCTTCAAAACGTTGCTCGACAGTTGGGAGACCTGCTTCAGCTAGTATATTTTTGATTGGTGTTGTAGGAAAAGCGTTGATGCTCCTTCTAGCTGCTTGATGGTAAGAAGGCTGTATTATTTTAAGAGTAGTTTTTGGTGAATTGCCATAAATATAAATTCCATAATCAATTTTACTGAGTATTAGCATTTTGGTAACGTAAGATAGGGTATTAATATGTATATGACTTTTCTTACTGGCTAGGTACTTAATAATATTGACTCTCGCAGCTAGGGATTTTTTTAAATTTATACAATGCTCTTTCCAACTAAACTTATTATTAAATACTATTCCTAGGATATTAAGGCTTTTTACATTAGCAATTTGTACATTATTTATACTTAACGGTTCCTAAACCCAAATCAATATTCATCTCTCGTCTTTTACCGGAAATCGTACCCGAAGATATTTTGCAACATCTCATTGCCTGTAAATCCATACCCAATGTATCATCCATTAAATGTACTAAAATAAGTAAACCTAACAGTTTCGTTTCATCGTTTAAAATTACAGCTCCCTTCTCATTATTCGATTCAATTTTGAATAGCTCTTGGCCCCCTAATACATTGGTAAAAGAATTTACAATCTCTCCTAGGCAAAGAAAGATTGCAAACAACAATAATAATTTAAATGCAAAAAACTTAGTAGGTTCTCCCTCTACTACCAAAACGTAAGAGGGCTTCGCAGTAAAACTGCCAAAATCTTTCAAAACTCCCTAGCTTTTCCTTATGATTTATTTGCTTTCACTGAAACATGGCTTAATGACACGATCTTAGACACAGAACTATTTGATCAAGAATTCATAGTTTTCAGGAAAGACCGTCATGTGGATAATACGAATTTAGTAGGGGGTGGTGTCTTAATTGCGATTAGAAATCATTTCAACACAACTCCTATCATATTCCCTTTTGATATTTCAATAGAACTTGTCTGCATCAAAATATCCATGCATTCAAAAGATTTATTCATTCTAAATGTCTATATTCCCCCCAAAAGTTCAGTTTCAGTATATGTTGAGCTTTCCCATGCTCTCGACTATATTATTGACGTTGCTGGATTTGATAGTATTATTTCTCTCTTAGGCGACTTTAACCTTCCATACATTGACTGGATTCCTTCAGAAGACGAGTCTTACTTTGAAGCATCGTTGACTTCATCTCAACAGGAGCTTCAACTGTTAGACCATATTATATCTACGGACTTACAGCAAATAAGCTGTATTAAAAACTCTTTAAATCGAATACTCGATTTAGTTTTCTCATCTGACGCTGTTAGTACTGTAGTGGTAGAGTCTACTACTGCAATATCAAACATAGATAAATACCATCCTCCTCTTGACATTTTTCTTGACTTGGACGGGCATTTACTTAATAATAGTAACTCACAAGACTGTTCATATTCTTTTGACTTTCGGAAAGCTAACTTTCAGTTGCTTTCTGAGCATTTAAGTGCATCTGGTATTGAAAATATACCAGTTTCAGGCGACATTGACGTTGCAGTTTCATACTTTTATCAAGTATTGACCAACTGTATTAATGACATAGTTCCACACAAAATACCCAAATACTCTAGCTTCTGCCATCCATGGTATACGAAAGAACTCAAAATTCTTCGTAATAAAAGAAACAGAGCTTGGAAGAACTTCATAAAAAGTATGTCCCTTGAAGACCGAGAATTGTATATTTCCTTGTTTGATGAGTTTAAAAACCTCTCCAATTATTTATACGCTGAATACCTTAAAAAAATGGAAAGTTCCCTAAAGCTTGACCCCAAAAGTTTTTGGAATTTCGTAAACTTGAAAAAGAAATCTGATGGCTATCCAGTCAATTTTACTTATAATAATATTATTTTAAATAGTCCTCCGGATATTTGTGATGCGTTTGCTAACAACTTTCGCCAGTCTTTCGTTGATACCCCTGTCGATGTTGATGAGAACTTTTTTCTCTACTTAAAAGACTGTCCACAAACTACCTTCAATAATATCCCAATTATAATCGAAAAAATTTTACATTATATGTCCTTACTTCATGATGACTACTCGTCTGGACCTGATGGCATCCCACCAATTATCTTGAAGAAATGTAAATCAATATTAGCACCCCCTCTTTTTCATTTGTTTAACCTATCACTTAGCTCCGGTAAATTTCCAAGTATTTGGAAAAAAGCATTTATTACACCAGTTTTTAAAAAGGGTAACAGATCTGATATATGCAATTACAGGCCAATCTCCAAGCTATCTTGCATTCCTAAGCTTTTTGAGCAAGTAATGTGCGATAGTTTGACATTCAACTGTAAGAATATAATTTGCAATCAACAACATGGATTCATGCAAAAGCGATCGACGATAACCAATTTACTTGCATTCTTGCACAAGTGTTCAACTGCGTTGGAGCATGGTCAAGAACTCGACTGCATCTATACAGATTTTTCTAAGGCTTTCGATCAACTTTCACACGATATCATCACGTTTAAGTTAAAGGTGTTTGGCTTCCCTCCTAAACTCATCAATTGGGTTTCTTCTTATCTCCATAATAGATCCTATCAAGTTAGATTTAGGAGCTCTGTCTCCAACCCTTTCTTTGCCAAATCTGGAGTTCCCCAGGGTAGTCATTTGGGGCCCCTTCTTTTTATCTTAGCTATCAACGACGTATCCCTCTATATACGTTATAGTGAAATTCTAATTTTTGCGGATGATATGAAAATTTTCAAAAGCGTCAAATCTGTGAGTGATCGTTTACTTTTGCAAGAAGATATTAACAGTTTTGTTATTTGGTGTAGTAAAAACGGTTTAAATCTCAACCCTACTAAATGTCAGGCGATCATTTTTTCTAAAAAAAAAATTCCTAGTTCATTTGATTATGAAATATCGCAGCACACATTGCGTCGTGTTGATAGTTGAATACGCATCACAGGTATGGACTCCTTTTTACGATGTCCATAAGAATAGACTAGAAGCAGTCCAGCGTAATTTTATACGTTTTGCCTTGAAAGGACTACCGTGGTCCGATCCTTATAATCTTCCTCCTTACGAACACCGGATTAAGCTTCTTCAGATTCAAACTTTGGCACAAAGGAGAATTAATAATGATATTGTATTTATTCATCAACTTTTAACGGGCGTTATTGATGCACCTGATTTATTATCTTGTACTAGCCTTAACTACCGTGGTGGAGGTCACAACACTCGTAGTCTAGAACTAATGCATATATCTCAACACCGTACCAATTATGGAATGCATGAGCCTTTTACCCGCATGTGCATCATTCTGAATTTGAACTCTAATTTTTTTGATTTTAATATAAGTAAGAATAGACTCAAAGCTTCATTGAAGACCAGTGTACCACGCTCTTAAATGTTTGTAATTGTTAATTTTTTCAATGTCATTTTATTTGTTATTTTATAATTATTGTTTTTAATTTTATTTTGTAAAGTGTATGTTTTAAGTAGTTTGTTGCTTACTAACTACTAACACTACACTAAGTGATGAGCCTGATAAGCACTTAATTTGTGTTTGGCAATTCTTTGGTCGCAAGATGTTGCTTGTACTAAGCTCTCTTCGGCAAAGATCTGATAGTGTAAAAAAAAAACATAATTTCCGGGCAATGAATTTTTCTGCAAACATGTAAAATCTTGCATTTTTGTAAAGATAGTTTTGCTCCAGAAGTTAAAGACCATTCTAAAATATCATTTACATCAGCATTATCGAATAGAGTTTTACATTTATTTAAATCATTGATTTTGCTTAATATATAAATGTCATCTGCATAAAAACAGCTATCTAATAGTTTATAGTTATTCAATATAGTTGAAATGTCATCAAAAGCAATAATAAACAAGACAACCGATAATGGAGATCCTTGGGGGATGCCATTATGCAATGAGTGAGCGCTGGAAAAACAATCATTAGTTTTTGTAAAGAATTTTCGATTGGTTAAAAATGATCTGACATTTTGTTTCCAACATCCCATGATTTGAGTTTATCGAGCACTATATGCAAACCAATCCGGTCAAAGGCTTTTTCGAAGTCAAGCGAGAGAACGGATACATGGTTTTTGGAAGATAATGCTTTGGAAATATAATAATCTAAGTGGAGATGAGCGTCAATACATCCTCTGTTTGTTTTAAAAGCCACTTGATTAGGGGATATCACTTTTTTTGCTTCAACATACCACATAAGGCGTTGTGCAACAATTTTTTCCAGAATTTTAGAAATGCAAGATATGAGAGATATAGGCCGGTATCCATCGATTAAAGCTTTGTCTTTATTTGGTTTTGGTATTGGAAGTAGGGTAGCAGTTTTCCAACTTTGTGGGATAACTGCGGTATCAAGAACATTGTTGTACAGTCGGACGAGTCTTTGCTTAGCATCGAAGGGCAAATTTTTGAGCATGGGGTAACTAATTCTGTCTCTACCTGGTGTTTTTCCTTTGGTTTTATGCAAACATGCTTCAAATTCAACCAACGAAATAGGTTCTTCGATTCGCAGAGCGAAAATGTTATTATTGGGTATATATGGGGAATAATTGAGGAATTCATCTTTTTTGATTCTGAAGGTCGAGTGAAAATTTTCGTCTTTTGAGTACTCAGACCAAGTTTGGGAAAAAAGATTACATATTTGTGCTGGTTCAGCAATAAATTCGTTCGTTGATTGGATACCCGATATTCTTAGTGGATTGTGATTGCCTGTAAGTCGGCGGATGTTTTGCCAAATTTTGGTAGTAGAAGATTTAGGGTTTATGCTAGAGGTGAATTCCGCAAAACTTTTCGATTTACTTTCTCTGAGTTCTCGCCTAAACTTAGCATTTGCTTTCTTATACAAGATTAAATTTGATTGTGAAGGAGATTTTTGGAAATCTTTTAAGGCTCTCATTTTGTCCTTACGCAGTGTGGAGAGAGTTGAGTTCCACCAGGGAACAATTCGTTTTGTGTGTAATTTATTAGATACAATTGTCTGTGGAATTGAAACATTAGCAGCAGTTCTGATTGCTTTTTGAATTAAAGCTGCTTCTTTGTTGGTATTTGGGGTTGAAGGTTTGTCCGATAAGTATTCTGTAACAGTTTTTTTAAAAGTACCCCAATTTGAAAAGTCAGTTTTGAATTTAGGAATTGGGGAGGTGTTTGTCAGGGTAGTTCCGAGATTTGTTGATGAAATAATGGGGAAATGATCACTGTTGTGAAGGTCATTTAAAGTTTTCCAGGAAGTCATTGGAAAAAGATCGGGTGAACAGCAGGTTATGTCAATGTGAGTCAATGTATTATGTGTTGAAAGGTGGGTTGGTGAGCCATCGTTAAGGAGAATAAGATTTTCACTAAGTAGAAAGTCTTCAAATATTTCTCCTCTTTTGTTTGTGGTTGGTGAGCCCCAAAGCGTGTTCCACGCATTTATGTCTCCACCAATAATCACGGGAGAGTCAGTTTGACCGATAATGTTGTCAATATCATTTTTACAAAACGTCTGGTTTGGATGGATATATAAACCGATATAGGTTATTTTAGTCTGGAGTTTTATTTCGACTGCCAGCGCTAAGATATTTGAATTTATAGGTCGAATTGTGTGTGGAATATTTTTCTTTATCAGTAGAACTATACCTTGTTTACATGTTGTGTTATTGGGAAGATTTTTGAAATATCCTACGTAACTTCTAGGAATGATAGGAGTGTTATTAAATGGGCAATGAGTCTCTTGTAGTGATATTATACTAGGCTTTTGGTCATTTATTAAAATACTTAGCTCATCAAAGTTATTTAAAAGACCTTTAATATTCCATTGAAGAATATTTAGCGCCATATTTTGCGGATACTTTTGGATACACGAGCTTTTTCTACTTGAAGCAGGAAAAGTGTGCTTACTCGTTGTTGGATTTGTTGTTTGATAAGGTTGTGTTTGTTGTAGATATAAGGGGTTTCGTAGATTTGAGTTGTTAAGATATTGACTCTGCGATCCAGAAGGTGAATCATTTGAGCTCCCTGCGGAGCTCAGATGATTCAACCTCTGAGTCGCAGAGTCAGAAATTTGGTTGCAAGAAATGTTTTTATATGTCGTCATCATCGTCATTTACAAATGGATTTTCATTTAAGTTTGGATTGTCATTGACAAGAGATAATTGTTGCTGTGAGGTGACGGTGGACGTGGGTGGAGAGGTGTTAGAATTATTATAATTGTTTGTGTTTGTGTTTGAAGAGAGTGATGGTAATGATGAAGGTGTATTCCTATAATTTGAAAGTGATTCTGCTTGTGATAAATGTGTTGAAGAGAAGTTATTGGATGCTGAGGTAATGGTATTTGTGGGAGAGTAATCTGTTATAGAGGAGCGAGAGTATGATAAAGATGAAAGAGGGAGAGATGCCGATTCGTTAACTTTTTCAGAGTTTGTTTCATATGTGATGGGAGAGTTATGAGATGGTATTTCGTTATTTTCTGAGCAATTTTGTTTTGTAAGTTTGAGTGATTGTGATGTGTTTATAGTTTTAGTAGCTTGTGAAGGTATTGACTGAATAGAACTAGCTTTGGTTTGAGGTAGATCTTGGACTTGAGTATTTTTTTGGTTTGCGGTATTTTGTTTCAGCTTTTCAGCAAATGTATTTGATGAAATGGGAGCTTGAGTTGGATTACGCTCATTATACATACGCTTAGCTTCACCCATAGTGCATTTGTTTGATGTCTTAATTGATAAGATCTCTTTTGCTTGCTTATAGCTTGGGCAAATTTTTGACGAGGACGGGTGGGCAAGAGAACAATTTGCACACATAATGCGTGTGCAAACCTGTGGAGAGTGTGGGGGGAGACTGCAGGAGTCACATTTGGCGTTGCCGTTGCACCTTTTAGTAGTATGACCTAAGAGTTGGCAATTTTTGCACCGCATAGGATTTGGAACGTATTCCGTAACCCTTGCGTTATAAAAACCAATTTCTATTGATTTTGGCGGATTGAATAAGTTAAATGTAAATAATATAAGACCGGAAGGCTTTTGCTTACCATTTTCGTCAGTTTTGGTATATTTATAAACTTCAATGACACCTTGACTCTTCATTTCAGTTACAATTTCTGATTCATTAACATTTATAAGGCACGGTGCGTATGCTATACCTTTTGATGAATTAAGGCGATCGTGAAGTTTTACTTCCACTTGGCAAACGTTGGCTAAGTTGTTTACTTTAAGGAACTTATCTGCACTTTTTTTGGGATCTAGCCATGATAAGCAGGCTACCGTCACGAAGCAGAGATATTTTGTCATATTCTGTGCTTACATTGTCTATCGATTTTTTTAAAAGGAAGGGACTTAAGGATGAGTAAAATATAAATAATATAAAGTTAAGAAAATAGGTTATAGGACTGGCACGCAAGCTCTTCGAAACAGCGAAGGGAACCTAGTCACCGAAGCACAGGGAATTGTAGACGTGTTTAAGCAGCATTTCCAGCAGCTGCTTAATGGGCATTATGTAGAGGAGGCGACAGGGGAACAAAGAAGCATTAGACCAGTCAATGAAGATCCAGTCCCAGTACCCAGTACTGAAGAGGTAAAGAAAGCCATCCACAAGCTTAAGAACAACAAATCCGCCGGCTCGGATGGCCTACCAGCGGAACTCTTCAAGTATGGAGGAGATGTTCTGGTAGGGTGCATGCACCAGCTCATCAACCAAGTTTGGGAGGAGGAAAGTATGCCCGACGACTGGTCAAATAGCTCCATATGCCCAATCTACAAAAAAGGCGATCCTATGTCCTGCAAGAACTACAGAGGCATATCCCTGCTTAATGTTGCCTACAAGATCCTATCCAACGTACTATGTGAGTGTCTAAAACCTTTCTGCAACACTATGATCGGCACGTACCAGTGTGGCTTCAGGCCAGGCAGATCAACGATAGACCAAATCTTCACATTGAGGCAAATCCTGGAAAAGACCAACGAATTTCAAGTCGAGACCCACCACCTATTCATCGACTTCAAAGCCGCATATGATAGCATAAGTCGCCAAGAGCTTCTACTGGCGATGTCGGAACTCGGGATCCCGAAAAAACTGATCCAGCTATGCCGCATGACGTTACAAAATACGCGGTGCAACGTGCAAATGGGTAACAGCTCATCCGAGTTATTCCAGACGTGTACAGGGTTCAGACAAGGAGATGCGCTATCATGTGATTTCTTCAACCTAGTCCTGGAGCAGATAGTGCGCAAGAGTGGTGTTAACATGGACGGCACTATCTTTAACAGGTCTTCTCAACTGCTTGGTTATGCGGACGACATCGACATCATCGGCCGTTCCAAGAGAGCTGTACTTGAAGCATTCACAGCTATTGATGAACAGGCGAAACGCGTTGGTCTTGAAGTGAATGAGGACAAAACAAAGTATATGCTATCAACAAACAAAGCCTCATCTGTCCATCGGCTAGGACAAAACGTCACTGTTGGTAGCAGTAATTTCGAGGTAGTCAAGGAGTTCACCTACCTCGGAACAAACATCAATCCCACGAACGACACCTTAGCGGAAATCCGACGAAGAATTACCCTAGCGAACCGCTGCTACTTCGGTTTGGCCAAACAAATGGGTTCAAAACTCCTTTCTCGAAAGACAAAGTGCACGCTATACAAAACTCTAATTTTACCAGTTCTACTCTACGGTGCCGAGTGCTGGACGATAAGTAAAAAAGGGGAATTGATCCTGGGCACTTTCGAGAGAAAAATTCTACGACGGATATTTGGTCCTATATGCGAAGAGGGCGATTGGAGGAGAAGATTCAATCGTGAACTGTACGAGCTGTACCAAGATGTGGATGTAGTCCAAAGAGCCAAAACACGTCGACTACATTGGCTCGGCCACATCGAGCGAATGGACAACAACGCTCCAGCCAAGAAAATCTTCGAATCCCAGCCCCCAGGTTCGAGACGACCAGGAAGACCGAACCTCCGCTATAGGGACCAGGCGGTCACAGACGCAAGAGCGCTTGGTCTCGACGACTGGAGGGAGCGTGCGAGGGACCACAGCCGATGGAAGACCGCAATATCTCAGGCAGAGACCCTTCATGGATCGGGAGCCGGATAAGTAAGTAAGTAAGTAAGAAAATTAATTCCTTCAGAGGAATTTTTTTTGCAAAGGCAGTATACTTACCTCACAAATAAACAAACAAATTCCGAATCAAATGGAAATGTTATAAGGAAGGACCCAATGATAGAACACTATGAAAATGCTTTCCGAACAGTAAGACACTGATATTATTGGCTGCGGATGTTATTGTGAGTTTTTAACATTGCAAAATGTATTTTTATAACTTATTCTCACAAAAATATAGATCCATAAAAAGGATACAATATAGCTCGAAGCTGAATTGATTTATGGCTTAACGCTTAAGGTTAAAAGTCAAGGTTTGCATATGTAGGTACTTTTTTGTATAATACAAAATGAAAAAGGGAGTAAAAATGAACGTGATATGTAGGCTGTAAGGCCTTCAAAACCATCATTATGAGTATTGAACGTTTGAATTAGACAGTATGATTGGTTCAAAAGCACTTATTTATGTACCAGTACCAGAACATATCATGCAATATTCATTTGTCCATTTTAATAGAAAAGAACATCAGGGGTAAGGTAACATCAAAACTCAACCCCGGTCATTGTTTTCTGTTAGCAGACTGTCAACTGCTTTATCTAATAAACGTCAATTAAATAAATAAGTTGACAGGAGAAATAATTATAAACTGTCAGACTTCACTTTTATAATCCTTTTATCTTAATTAAGTTCCATTTCTTTTGACTCTAGGAATTAAAAAAATTAGACAAGAAGTATGCAATTATGGAAGTAATGAGAAAGAAATACCAATAATACCTACCATTCGTCTCTATAGATTTCTAGAAATAATGGTTAAGTCCTTCGATGTCATACAAAAAAAAAACTTAAAAAAGAAATTATTATAATTAAGCTCCACATCGATAGTAATTCTCATACTTCATTGAAGGTAAAGCAAAAAAAAAAATAAGGAATTCCTCCTGATGACTTGAATGATCCTTTTGTGTTCCTTAAACAAATCCTTCGTAATTCCTGAAATGCATTGAAAGCCATTAAGACAAATTAATTCCACTAAAATCATCAGAAAAGCATCAATGCTCATATAAATACGTCCATATGTATTCGAGATGACAGAAAAGGATGGACGCTAAAGAAAGAGATTGGGCGTAGGTATAAGTATAGCTTGTTCCCTCCCATAGTAGTCCCAGTTCCCTCCATCATCAATCTATTCATCGATGCCCTTATATAGTATATATATTGATTGCAGGACTCTGACTCTTCCCATTACAAGGACGACCAGACCAAATAAAAGCAGCATCCAGAGAGAGAACAAAAAAAGAAGAAAAGAAGAAAAAAAATTAAGAGTCCAGTGTGATGGAGAGTATAAACGCCCATGGCATCAGCGAGGAGTATCCATCCGTTTCATTTTGTCCTGTGTCTTTTCCTGTCTTAAAAAGAAATTGAACTTCTACCATAAGCTATCGTTCAAAATCCTCCAAGGACGATGTAATTAATCAAATCATCTTTAGAAGTAGTGATTTTTCATATTTCTCGTATTACCGTTACCGTTATACTCTGTCCGCTGTGCTATACCGCGCCCGATGACGCCTCTGGTCAAATTCAAATTGAGACTATCCGATACCCTCCCGACACCGATATGCATGGCGGAGTTTAAAAGGGAAATTCCGTCTTGTCTGATTCTTTTCAACAAAAAAATAAAATCTTATAAACAGTGGAAAACGCGTCTTTGGAAATTAATTTGATGAGGTCCTTGTGGGGTGGGATATTGTTGATGTTGAGACGACACCATTCATTAATGTGTATCTACTTAAGTGGTGTGTGAGGAAAAATATTAATGACATTAAGTCCTTTGACTGTGTCCTCTTCAATGGACTGTTCTAAAAAAAATGGAAGGACTTTTTTTGTATTTATTTAATGTTTGTGTTTTTTGTTGTTTTGTTTATGAGGAAAGCTCTTGTGATGGAAAGAGAGTTGATGCCCAACGAATTATTACATAAGGGGTCAAATATTGTACTCCTCGATGGCTTTTGTTATAATGTCCTTCTTTAATAATTTCAAATCGAAAAGGACTTTTGTGTGTTTGAATGGAAAGGTGTGGGACATTTTTTTCTATATTTGCTTTGATACGTACAAACAAAATATGGGCACCATTGGAAATGTTCAAGGACCTAATTCTCAAGTTTTTTACCATCGTCTTGGTCTCATTGAAAAAAAATAACGAAGGGTTGCCTTTAGCTTAATAGCTATAGAAAGCTAGGGTGAATTCAAACTTATAGTGAAAGGGCAAAAACAAATGCGGAAATTTATTCAAAATGATGGGTGGACTTTATTTGAAGGATTTCTATGACTTTTTTTCAAGAGTTTAATGGAATCCAATGTTGCGTTTTACCTTTGAGTTCGAAATGTAGAATGATCCCTTAGTGAAAATATATTTGAGAAAAGAACTGATGAAACTGAAAATGAAGACTTGAAGAAGTATGCTATTATCTTGGATTCTTATGATTTTAAATTAAATTAAAAAAAAAATTAAATTTTAAAAACAGAAAGCATTGTTTTGACACATTTAATTAACTGAGTTTGGAATAGAATAGAAGTGCTGTGCGAAAAGACAAGTTTCGATAAGATTTCAGAAAGAAAGGAGATGATGGTTGGGTCACCATGAACGTAGCTTTTCGTTAATATTTTATTGAAAAGTTGATTCTGTATTGTAAAACATAAAGATTTTAAAGAAAAAACAAGGAAAGCTGTCAAAGAAGAAGACGATAACAAGTCATTGGAAGAGATTTTGTGGTAAATATCGATAAATGGTGTGTCAAAATAAATGGCTTTCTTCTTATCGAATCTTTAAGCAGTTAGCGCAAGTTTTTCAATTACATAATATACTTAAACTGACAATGCATTATTTCAGTCTTTTATTGAGGACTCCTTAATGGAATTCAATTTTTATTTCATCCAGACAATGAGCTTTACTATCATCTATTTTAAGGCGTCAGAATTTAACCAAATTTCCCATTTTATATATATATACATATCGGCTGAAAATTATGAATCTTCGAAGGGTACTGCAGCATCTATAAGCTATAGCTGAAACTGATGAGTTCAATTGCTGTACCTTTTGTACCTTGGCGAAAATTATTTGGACTAAAGGTGTGTCACAAAGAACTTTACCGTGGTACAGATACAGACGAGGATAATGTCCTGGCCTAGGATTTGTATGTATTTGATTACAAAAGATTTATTTGAATGGTGTCCTTCTTCCATTGGACTATTTTTGTAGAATTTGAATTTGAATATACTGAAAATACTGATTTGAAAGTTACAGGTGCCAAAAGTATAAATTATTGAAAAATTGTTTTAATATTTATAGACAAAAGCCGTTATTCGTGGGCACAACGAACATAATTAGTAAATCTGGCACATCTGTATGTTGTATTCATTATTCTTTCAAAAACAACTTGGACGATTTCTATTAATCTTCATATGTGTAGGTTATGGTTAAGTAACAGCCTTATAAGTTATTGTCAAAAAAAAGCATTTTCAAGGACGTTTTTGAGGGACTCGTCTCATCGACTAGCGATTTTGTTGTTATTCTGCTGACCTACTATTAATACACTAGTCAACAATATTAAAGGAACAAATTTTTTTTTCAATTTTTGTTAGTGTTTTTTGAAGAGCTGTATCTTTGTGACGAGTGGTCGTATTGAGTTGAAATAAAAAGCATTTTACAGCTTTATGTTTTTTGTTTCGAGATTTGTTTGCAAACAAATTTTTTTGAAGTACCGTTATTGCGTTATTGCAAAAAATGAGACGAGACAACAAAATTATTTTGTTTTAATTTTTTTTGAAGGTCCTCATTTCTATGGATAAATTTTTTTGAGTCAATTAAATGTCATGATCAGATACCTTGTTTATTCAGCTTCAATTCAGTTTTCTTTTCGTTTTCGTACGATTTTTTTTGACATGGTTTATCTGACTTTGAATGAAAAAAGATACTTTTAGCCTTGATTACCAATATCTCAGCAAAAAATGACGTTATAAAAAATTCCAAGACAGTTTTGGAAATTTGAAAAAGCGTTTTATAAGATTCTTTTATGATTTTGTAGACATTATTTTTTTTTACCGTTCACCGTTAGTTTAAAAAAGTACTAAGAACCGACGTTTTGTGGTCTTTTCGTAAATCTTTTTTTTTCGTTGCAAATATTGATTGCATGGCTTGCGTTGGTATGCAAATTTATAGACTTTTAAATCATCAATATTCTTGTAAATTTTCAAATTGATTCATCGAACCGTTTTTCCTCACCAAAACTTCAAAGTCTTACAAACCAGGTAAAGGAACAAATTGTGGTGTTCCTAAACAATGCGAAGTTGTCATCAAAATGACAAGAAAACCGCAATTCCAGTGGATTTTTTTCACAGTTTTGTATTAGTTAGATACTTTTTTGAATTGAAATTAAATAAAAAGTACATTAAACAAAAAAATTAATTTAAAAAAATTTTCAAACAAAAAAACTTGATTTTTTTAATTTTTTTTTTTTTTGAAAAATGTAATTTTTTTTTCATTTCCATTCAAAAAAGTATCTAACTAATGCAAAACTGTGAAAAAAATCCACTGGAATTGCGGTTTTCTTGTCATTTTGATGACAACTTCGCATTGTTTAGGAACACCACAATTTGTTCCTTTACCTGGTTTGTAAGACTTTGAAGTTTTGGTGAGGAAAAACGGTTCGATGAATCAATTTGAAAATTTACAAGAATATTGATGATTTAAAAGTCTATAAATTTGCATACCAACGCAAGCCATGCAATCAATATTTGCAACGAAAAAAAAAGATTTACGAAAAGACCACAAAACGTCGGTTTTTAGTACTTTTTTAAACTAACGGTGAACGGTAAAAAAAAAATAATTTCTACAAAATCATAAAAAAATCTTGTAACACGCTTTTTCAAATTTCCAAAACTGTCTTTGAATTTTTTATAACGTCATTTTTTGCTGAGATATTGGTAATCAAGGCTAAAAGTATCTTTTTTCATTCAAAGTCAGATAAACCATGTCAAAAAAAATCGTACGAAAACAAAAAGAAAACTGAATTGAAGCTGAATAAACAAGGTATCTGATCATGACATTTAATTGACTCAAAAAAATTTATCCATAGAAATGAGGACCTTCAAAAAAAATTAAAACAAAATAATTTTGTTGTCTCGTCTCATTTTTTGCAATAACGCAATAACGGTACTTCAAAAAAATTTGTTTGCAAACAAATCTCGAAACAAAAAACATAAAGCTGTAAAATGCTTTTTATTTCAACTCAATACGACCACTCGTCACAAAGATACAGCTCTTCAAAAAACGCTAACAAAAATTGAAAAAAAATTTGTTCCTTTAATATTGTTGACTAGTGTAGTTGCAAAATGTTAATTCTTATGATATTTACAAGTTCCTACACAAACTAAGAGATTAGCATACAGAAAACTATTTTTGAGAAAAATTAAATTTTCCTAATCTATTTTTAACATTTGTATGGATGGAATCATTGAGTTAAAGTAATTTTTACTTTCTATTATAGATGTTGATACTAGGTACCACACTGCAACGGCTTCACAAGCCCCTTTGAGTTATCAATGGTACCTTCCAAAGAACCTTTTTTAATTTTCGATTTTCTTTAAATCGGTACGATCGATTCCAATACCTTTGAATGGGATGCCATTTAAAAAAATTGTTATAAATGTACCTCCCAAAGTACCATTTTTTTAATGTTCGATTCTCTTCAAATCAGTACGATCAATTTCAATACGTTTGAGTGCGAAACCATTACAAAAAATTGTTATTAATTTTATCTCCCAAGGAACCATTTTTTTTTTACTTTCGATTCTCTTCAAATTGGTATCATCGATTTCAAAACCTTTGAATGGGAAACCATTTGAAACAAATGGCTATTAATGGTGACCAGTGTTGCCGCAACCTGAAAATAAAAGTTGCTAGACCAACCTATAAAAGTCGCTAGATTGGCTAAAATTTTCAAACCAAAAAGTTGCTAGAAGTCCCAAGCAACGAAAGCTTAAAATATTATACTTTTTAAATTAATTTTTATTTTTGTTAATTAGTAATACATATATCAAAAAACTTTTGAATTTATTATAGCAAAATCAAATTACTAAAAACAATAAAGTAATTCAGTTCCATAAGACTTAGGGACATATTTTCACAATTTATTGATATTATTTAAGCTGTTGCGAGGCAAAACTAGGCTTTATCTTATTGTAATTCCCATACCGTTCTTGGACTAGATGCAACTATTACATTAAACCCTTGAAATTGCCCATACTGTTATTAAAAAGTAAGCTTAAATGCCGAATATTAACGTAGAAAGACTTCGTACGTCCTTATAAATCAGAAACATCTGGAATTTGGTATTTGAATCAGAACAAAATACTAGCTCTCAATTTCTATATATTTTGCTGTTTATGGTGAGTTTAAGTTTTCAAATTATTTTTCAAATGTCATGGATTTAATATTACCAGGGCCATAATATCAAAAGGTATTATTTTCATGTCTTAACTTACAAATTCATGTCTGCAAAAGTCGCTAGAATAATCGAAAGCGACATCAAAATATTTTTTGTTGAAAACGGCAACCCTGAAGGTGACCCCCAAAAAACCATTTCTTGATTTTTGATATAATTCAAATCGATACGATAGATTTAAATATCTTTGAGTGTAGAACCATTTACAAAAATGGTACCTCCCAAAGAACCATTTTTGATTTTCACATCTCTTCAAATCGGTACGATTGATTTCAATACCTTTGAGTGAAAACCACTTAAAAGAAATGTACCTCTCAAAGAACCATTTTTTGATTCTCCATTTAACTCATATCGGTACGACCGATTATAATATTTTTTGTACATAAAAGGTTCTAAAAAATAAATGTAGCATGTATTTGTGTACCAAAAAAAAAAAAAATATTTTCTGGATTTAAAAAAATAGTTTAATTTTTTTTTGAAAATCAAATGTCAGTATTTAAGGATTTTTAAGACTTTCTATTTCTAGAATATTTTAAAATAAATAAATAATTTTAAAAACCGTTAAGGAAAATATTTGTCCTTCTCAAAAATACATAATCTTCTACGATTTATGTATATAAAGTTAGCAGGACACTTTTGGAAATTCATGTTAAAAACTATCCTATCATTTGTTGCTACGTTATTGCGAATTAGTTACGCAATAAAAAAATTTATTGCTTTTTTGGATAGCGAAAAAATGGGTGTCCTGCTAACTTCATATGAACTTAGCAGAACAACTTTCTCATAAATGAAGATAATCGAGCTGAAAAAATTTGGTTGTTGAGAACTAATTAATTGTGAATTAGTTACGCAAACAAAAATTTTATTTCATTTTTGGTTTGCGAAAAAATGGGTGTCCTGCTAACTTCATATGAACTTGGCAGGACACAAATTTTTTCGCAAACCTAAAACGCAATACAAATTTTTTTTGCGTAACTAATTCGCAATTAATTAGTACTCAACAACCAAATTTTTTCAGCTCGATTATCTTTATTTTTGAGAAAGTTGTCCTGCTAAGTTCATATGAAGTTAGCAGGACACCCATTTTTTCGCAAACCAAAAATGCAATTAAATTTGTTTTTTGCGTAACTAATTCGCAATTAATTAGTTCTCAATAACCAAATTTTTTCAGCTTGATTATCTCCTGTTTTGAGAAAGTTGTCCTGCTAAGTTCACGTGAAGTTCGCAATACGCCTATTTTTCGCAAACGAACAAAAAATTCATTTTTTTCTGCGTAACTTATTCGCAATTAATTAGTTCTCAACAACCATTTTTTTTCGGATCGTTTATCTACATTTTTGAGAAAGTTGTCCTGCTAGGTTCATATGAAGTTAGCAGGACACCCATTTATTCGCAAACCAAAAATGCTTTAAATTTTTTTTTGCGTAACTAATTCGCAATTAATTAGTTTTCAAAATCAATTTTTATTCAATCGTTTATACAAATTTTTGAGAAAGTTGTCCTGCTAAGTTCATATGAAGTTAGCAGGACACCCATTTTTTCTTAATACAAAAAAGCAATAAATTTTTTTTTTGCGTAACTAATTCGCAATAAAGAAGCAACTAATGATAGGATAGCTTTTAACATAAATTTCCAAAAGTGTCCTGCTAATTTTATATACATCTACGATTTTGATAAAACTATTATCCTACAATTAGTGCGAT
The DNA here is from genome assembly GCA_963921185.1 of Dasysyrphus tricinctus. NCBI lineage: Eukaryota > Metazoa > Arthropoda > Insecta > Diptera > Syrphidae > Dasysyrphus > Dasysyrphus tricinctus. Next base: position 254,424,739 of record OY992531.1, on the reverse strand, counting down.
CTAATTATAAAAATTATTTGCAACTCTTAACAGTACCTCTCAAAGAACGGTAAATTTATTTTGAGTTTTCTCACTATCGAAACGGATTTAGATTATTTTTTTAAAAACTAATTTCAAAAAGATTTTTAAAAAAGTTTATTTTATCTCAAAAAGGGGTCGGAAGTTCTTATTAAATTTAACATTCATATGCACTTTAATAAATACTTTGGATTTTTCTCTAAAAACGTTTAAGAATTGACAGATATTTTAAAAATAATTTTTTCTAAAAAATCACTTCAACGATTTTAAACTGTTTTTTTTTCTTCAAATAATCAAATACGCAATTATATTTGATTATGAATTCAGATGGTACCTTTTCTCTTTTTTCACATAAAACTACCGAAGGAGTGGCTTTACCTTATTTAAATATAATATTTCATGCACTTAAACATTTTTCTCATAATTCCAATGTATTCCAATACAGTTTTACTACACCCTCGCCTCTTGAATATAAGAGCAAGGACGTGTGATGCAGTCGTGCATTTTATATATTTTATTTTATTTTATTTTATTTTATTTTATTTTATTTTATTTTATTTTATTTTATTTTATTTTATTATAATATTCTAAATAATGTTTAAAGCCATTGGGTACCCAGTTGTTTTAAAAAACAACAAAACAAAACATATGAGTAGATGAGAACCAAAACTCGTCATATCTACTTTTATCAAAAATTGAGATTTTGATGCAGATTTGTTAAGCTGGGCATATTGAATAGTTTTGAAAGAAAATTTGATAGCTTTACTCCTCTAATCCCCTTTAATATTGATTTCTAACATCGTAATTGTTCCCAAAACACTCAATATTCACAGTGAGATTTGCATCAAAACTTTCTAAAGGGTCCGCCAAATAACTTTTTTTTTTTGAAAATGCTACTACTACATGGAGTGTAGCTTCGGCTGTGTGGCACGTAGCGTCGTCCTGTTGAAACCAAATGTTGCCAATATCTTCCTCTTCAATTTTTGTGAACAAAAATTCGTTCAATATGGCCCGATAACGATCGCCATTGACTGTAACGGCCACTCGAAGAAAAATGGCCCAATTATGCCTCTGGACCAAAATCCGCACCAAACAGTGACTCGTTTTGGGTGTATCGGCTTTTCAATGGCGTGCGGGTCTTATGTGCCCCAAATGCGACAATTTTGCTTGTTTACATACCCACCAAGATCAAAATGAGCTTCCATCTGAAAAGATGATTTTTTTGGCAAAATCGGCATCTTCTCTAAGTCGATCGCAAGCCCACTTAGCGAAGCAGCAATTTGAATGAAATTATTTTCCATTATTAACCGGAAGGATTGTACTTTCAAATAAAAAAAGAAATTTGAGAAAATATTCAGTATAGTTTTTTTTATAGCATTTTCAAAAAAAGTTATTTGGCGAACCCTTTGTATCCATTGTTTGCAATAGGTTTTCTTTCAAAACTCTTCTTATCCATCATAGGCAATCGATTATGTCATTTAAGAAGGAACTAAAACGTTCATGGGTTTTTATTGTAAAAATCTTTAAATAACACAAAAATTTAAAAATCTTTTACTATACAAAATTAAATCTTTTCTAACAACTATAAAGTTTTTCTCCATTTGCACAAAACGAAAAATTTTGGATATGACGAGTTTTGGTTCTCAACTACTCATATAATTTTCAGGAAATGTATCGTTGAGAGGTAGATCTAACAATTTTTCAATCATTGGCAGCCTTTAGATACTGAAAGCAATTTATTCAAAATCTGTAGCCGTTTTTGAGAAAAATTAGATTTTGATAAGTATCTATCAATTAAGGTAGATGTGCAGGTACGCATGTAATATGTCTAAAAACCCTATACGTAGGTACTGAGTAAGTCCTAAGGCTGTAGCAGAACAGAGAGACAGAATTGCTAGAACCACTTTTTGAGTCATACCATAATAATGTAAGCTTTGATCAAAATCTCGAGTTCGATTTTTTTTGTAAAAAAGATTTTTTTTTAGGAGCTTATCAAAAATTCTAGTACATTATCATATACAATATTTTGCCTTAGCCTAAGTTTAAAAAAAAAAACAAAAAAAAAATATTCTAAAATGTGATCATATAGTAAAACAAGATACCCTACCATATGAGACAAAAAAAGCATCTTGATAGTTTTCAAGCATAAGAAAACCTCAAACACAAAGCAAAAAGTTGTGCTTTATTTATGGGTATAATACAAAATAATAAAAACATTATTAGAAAAAATATCTGAATATAAATACCATCCTTAATCGCAAGAAAAAAAAATATCAGCATTTTACTTTCACTTAAAATCAAGAACATCCAGACACATTTAATGGATATTTTATGCTAAGTAACAGCAGTTGCAGTAAAACATATTTGCTTGCTGCTTGTTCATTGAGCTTTCGTTCATCTCTAAAGACCCAAATGTGGCATTTATGGTAACCGTTTCAGATAATTGAAATACATATCTTCATATAGCATCTAATAATGGTACTTCGTGTCCATTGTCAATCCCATAGGGATAGGTATATCCTTAAAGTATTCAGCTTACTCGTGTACTGTACACATCTTTGTTGCAGTAACATTTTTCTCTCTAAAAGGTTTCTTCTTAAAGGTTTTTGTCTCGAAATTCTTTGAATATAAATTTATTAGAATTATCCAATACCCATAAATACAATGTAGACCAAATTTCTGTCCAAAAAGGGTACCTTATATCATTAGGTTATATTATGTCAGACAGACAAGTCTTTTACAAGGTGGGTGCAGTGTTCCAAGAATCAGATGGTCACTGATGGAAACCTCAAATTAATAATTGAGGTATGTATTCTGAGAGAAATTAAAAAAAAAATCGAGCTCAATAAATTTCTGGGAAAAATCCTTTACCTAAGAAAATCCAACAAAATATTCAGATACCTACATTTTAATGCAAGTCCTTTTGCATATCTGTTTTTTTTTTTTCTAAGTGGAATTCTGTATAGATGGATAAATCCTTCAACCTCAACTGTCCTTGTATTAAATTATTTTTTTATTTATATCTCAAACTATGGCTCTGGCGATGCATGTATAGATTGCGGAACGGAGCCTACTAAGGATAAATAAAATTGTCGAATAAGGAGAATGATTCCATGCAATATCCTTTATACAGACACCAAGATGTTGCTGTTCAATATTATAGTGTTGTTTGTTGTTATATAGTTTTAGTGTCTCAATATAGCCTCTCTGTCTGTGTTTAGAATTTACAAGGACACTTACAGGGAATTGAATGTTATGGATTGTGACTCTTAAGTGCTTAGGGTTAAATGTTTTCAAATATTGCTGCTGCAGTTTGTTAGAACTATTGGGAGGATGATAGCTTCTACATACATACAGTCTTTCTTCCTGTAGCCTCATTTTAATAAATACCAATGGCAGAATTGAATTCTATTTATCCTATATACAGACATTTATATAGAACACAATCATTCACTATGTTGTTTATTCTATTTTGAGAGTGTAATCTTCGTATAATGGGCATGTTGAATGAGTTTTACTATGATGTTATTGTATTTGTAATGGAATATGTCAAGTTGGGCTTAAATAAATACAATAGAACAACTAAACTATATGGAATACATTTGAATGGAAATACATTATTTCAGTTGAAAGGATGCATAAGGCAATATCATTATACCTATATTTTCTCTGCTATATTTACATAGATTGTTTCTTAATTGCATAAATACATTCTGTTCACATCAAGTTGAGTGGGATTTTTTTTTTTATTTTTTAAATCTTAATAAATTCTCTGGATTTAAGTGCTACTTGATGATGCAGATCAGAAACATTACTTTGGTAAGAAATAAAATGTTTTTAGAGAAGTCATGCTTCATAGCTGAAGCTGTTGAATTAAAATATTGATGTTATTCAACTCCGAAATTATAAGGATTATTTTATGCGTGATTGAATCGAGTCTTTACGCAAAGCCTAACACAGAGAAAAATATCAGTGCACTCAGAGAAAAACGTTAGGTAAATAATTAACAAGGACCTTGGTACATTTACGAGGTACACAATCCCATATAAAGTTACAGGAATCTTAGAACTTTGTCTAATTTAAATACCCTTATATTGAGTGTAAAATCAACCTTGTGACCTTGCTTACCATATTCAAGTTGATGTTAAAAGATTTCCTGTTATTCTAACACTTGATTCTTGGAAATAAGAAATTTTGACAAGAATACAGTGTTAACTTCAACGAAGATCGTTTTTTTTTAGCACAGTAAGTTGTCAATTTCTGTGTTACTATAAAACAGGTCGAATTAAACTTTTATATGGTTATTTTTACAGTTTGTACTTGTTGAATTTAACCTGGATTCTTTTAAAGTAGTACTCTGCCACTTAATTTTAATGTGATACTTGTGTTTAAACACACACAAGAAATATGAATAAAATTAATTTCATTGTTTTTGCTTTTTGAAACCAGTTTTTGTGCAGTAAATTGGCCCCGGATCAAAATTAAGTAAGTATCACAAAATATTCTTAAAAAATGGGCAAACATAAACATATTTATAATGCATTTCTATAACTGTGGTGTTTGGAAGAAACATGATAAATCCATTTTAAAAAAGGCGTCCTTATGTTCACTTTACATCGACCTGGCAGCCTAAACGGGTGAACCGATTCTCTTCAAATTTGAAACTCAATTTTTTAAAGGTTATTAAATATTTTAAATTTGAAGAAAATCGGTTTTCCCGTTTAGATTCTAGGTCAATCTGAAGTGAACGTAGAGACGCAATTTTTAAAATGGAGTTATCATGTTTCCCTCAAACACCACAGATATGTATTTTCAGAATAGTGCAAAACAAGTTGAATTAGAAGCAGCGTTAGAGACAAACTCATCTTAACAAGACAATCCAATGCTCTCAATCTTACAGCGGCTCTTCTTCCAGCTCTAGATAGCTTAGTTATTGAAGGTAGGGCAACTAGGACAGACCTCTTTCTAAAGGAAGTCAAACCAAGGACTTCCTACCGGAAAACTCGAGTCATGAAGAGACTACGCTGAATTATATTGCACCCCTCAAAGATTCGAGGCAGCGCAGTAACTACAGATCCTCTAAAAGATTCGTGAGTGCTACGGAAGAAAAGGACCCAACTACTCTCAGTCCTTGTGAAAAAACATATGAGTAGTTGAAAACCAAAGCTTGTCATATCCAAAATTTTCATTTTGTGCAAATGGAGAAAAAGTTAATACGGCTAAATGAATTTATTTTGTATAATAAAAGATTTTTAAATCTACGTGTTATGATTAAGAGGAAAAATATATATGAAGTTCTGTGCAAAAGATATTTAACAATTAAATTAGGATATGAAAAGTTTTGCAACAAATGATTGGATATGGCCAGTTGCCACACCTACCCCCCCTCTCTCAATTGCACCATCTAATATAATACCTCTACACTACTTTCCAATCTTCCTATGAACGTTTTAGTTCCTTCTTAAATGACATAATCGATTGCATATGATGGATAAGAAGAGTTCTGAAAGCAAACCTATTGCAAACATATAAAAAATTTTGATGCAAATCGCACTGTATTTTAGGAACAATAACGGTGTTTGAAATCAATATTAAAGGGGACTAGAGGGGTAAAGCTGTCAGATTTTCTTTCAAAACTATTCAATATGCCCAGCTTAACAAATCTGCATCAAAATCTCAATTTTTGATAAAAGTGGATATGACGAGTTTTGGTTCTCATCTACTCATATGAAGTTGGTGAAAAACTATGAATGTCAGTAGTCAGCAATGACTGCTACTGTTGCCACTGTTTCCTCCCAATAAGTGAACGCTAAAAATCCAGACAGTGAAGGAGTAAGTGCTACCAGATCTAGGTCTATCCTTAAAAAGATAAATCGTGAACAAGCTGGCAGTAACTCTTCAGCTCATACCGGCTCAAATACGAATCTGGCGACCTCCAGTGAGAAACAGCAGACTCACACTACATCTGAAAAGGAAATAGAATTTAGTAACTTCTTTGTAGTTTCCGTGAAAAATTATTGAATGAAATCATTTTTTAAAGTTGAATTAAAAATTTATATTATGATTTGTTATATAATATTCAATACTTTCTTCATATAAGATTTGAATCAAGTCCAAAAACCAGGAATTTTCTAATTTTTGATAAAATGTACATTAGTCAAAAAAACTAAAGGAACAAAATTTATTTCAACATTTTAGTGCTTCAACTTTTTTTAAATTTTTGTTTGAAAAAAATTATATAAAAATTCAAAAATTCATAATAATAGATTCAAAATTGCTTTTTATGGCCTTTAGTCCTATAAATTGGCGTTTCGTTCGGCTTACTCACTTGAACTCATCAGTGACATAGTGAGGGCTTTGTCATACGTATTTCATAATAATAGTTTATTAAAAAAATTGATGTATCAATAACAAGAAAACCTGCTTAACAATATAGAGCACATCCTTCCCTTGTTTCTTAATAATTTTGTTTACCATTTGTACATACAAAAATTTTTACCTACACGCTCTAGATTTTGTTATATCATCCTGGTGCCGCATGTTATCTGACATCACCCCTACTATTTTTATTATTCCTTCAATTAGAAGAAGGAAGGCATAACGTATCACTATATATAGTCGTTATAAAAATAGAGAAAATGTATTAAATTAAAAAAGTCATGCACTCGGGCGTATACGTACTTTTATTTGGCAAACCAAAAATATCCTCAAAATAGGAGCCACACATTGAAAGTTCGAAGTAAAAACCATTATTGATTATCAAACTTGTTTGTATTAATTAAATATTTCTCAGAGAATGTTCTCTTTGCACTTGAATTTAAGTCTGTCTAAGTGTATACCCACATTTCAATTCCAGAAAGTATATTTCGCAATTATTTGTCCAAGAAATTCTCTTGTTTCTACTGGCATGTGTGTGACGCATTGTCCATTAATTGCTCCCAAAAATACACAGATTCGTTCCATTTCATAACTTCCTTTTTATTCTCTGAAGTCATAGGTTGTTCACTTATACGTATTGGTGAGTAGCACGATCCATTTTCGTTGGAAATTTGCGCAACTTTATAATTATCAAAAGGCTCTTTTCGTGGAAAGTCAAATTTTACGTGAATCACTCATCAGCTGTATGGGTTTTTTTTTCCTGAAGTATTGTAGGTGGCTAATTTTGTATGTGTTCTCGTAGGATGGGAACAAAATCAGACTTCATAAAAACTAACATCAACGTATAGAATTTATTTTAGTCAAGCAAGTGTACTAAAGACCTTTCACAGCTGTTATAACAACTATACCTATTAGACTTCAATACCTATTGAATGTATAAAAAGAAAAGTTTATAGATTTCAATAATTAGCACACCATTTCCGGAGTGAGGAAATTATAATGAATTTTGAAAAAAACCACTTGTTGCGTTAGAAAAACTTGAAAAGTCTGGTTGTTACAATTCAGGTGTATCATAATCTTTACGCACAACAAAATTCTATTTATTCGATATTTTAACATGAGTTTTGTCCCCAGGTGTATACAGACGTACCTTCATCTACATCTACCGCCAAAGGTTTTTTTTTTTGTTATTATATTTAAGGGTCTTACAATTGTGATTTCTTATACGTTAGCCTTTGACACTTTAAATTGTATTTAACAAGTTTTAATATTCTAAATTATTTTTCTTTTGAGATTTAATACAGGATCGATATAATAATATAAAATTAAAACAACATTGCACTGGTATAAGTCTTAAAAAGCCTTTAGGTCGATAATTTTGGCACATAGTTTGGAATACTCTTGTCATTTTCTATACACAAAAGGAAACTCTGAATTCACAAAGCTATGTAGACTATATCAAAATAAGAAGAGCTGAGTATGTCCTTACATATCGCTTAAGGGAATAATGTAGAGTTTGCATAATTTCATCGTCAAAGTTTGTTTAAGATTGATTTTTCAAGTGTGCGTTTATTTGTGTGTGTATGTGTTCGTGTTGTCATTTTATAAGGAATTAATCCCAAATATCTTATATATACAGAGTAGAAACAAATATAGCTTAAAATGGATGCATTGCAGTCTTCAGCCAAAGGTCAATATAGCAAAGTGGAATTTAAACAGGATGTGCAGGAGTAGATGTGAGCAAAGTTTGACTCGATTAAATCGAATTTTAATTGAAAAGGGTGTTAAAAGTTTAGAAAGAAAAACACACTAACTATCCTTTTATTACAATGTGCATTATTGTTTTCTCAATGGATTTGAATTTGATATAAGGTATTCTTTAAATATTATTGACATAAGGTAACTACTATCAGATAGTTTTGAAGTGTTAACAATAATTTTTGGTTTCTAATAGACTCATTTATTAAAATAATTTTGGTGAGATCACCTACAATTCAAAAGGTTCTGCAACGATAGTAGCATCCTTCATCAGTAACTTTTTTTCGGGATTAGGTAGGTATAACTGTGTTTTTGAGCCATTGTAAAATAATCTTAGTGGGCTACAAGTCTCTGACAAACAACTGTCTTTTCTGGACAAAAATGCAGTCCCCAAAAAATAATGTCTCCATTATTTTTTTTTTGTCAAAAACCCATCAATAATGTATGCACACCAGAAATTGATAACTGAGCTTTAAGTTAATTTATTCACCCAAGCCGGTACACAGTGATCCGTTTGTTGAGTTTTGGTGACAAAATCATTTTAAAACCTCGAAATATGTAATTTATTATATTCTGATAAATTATTTTGATTGCATTATTTTAACCTCACGTTAGGCTCTGATAGTTGACAGTTGAAAAAAACCCTTAAATAACTATTAATTATGAAAATATTAAAATAATCTAATATTTAATAAATTTGGTAATAGCTATAAAGGTTTCTTCCAACAATCAGCTATTAAAATTATCCTGACGGGAAATTTAAATAATTCATCCAAAAAATATATCGACATGTTTTGAATTATAGTAAATGTTTCCTGGTGAGGAAATCGAATCCCGTACATTTTTTGCCGGAAAGCTTTTTTAATGACTGGAATTTAAATTTTAAAGTCATTAGTGTAGCCCTGTCGCTTGGACGCAATTTTGAAAAATGGCGCCCAATCTGTTGTCCAGTTCGGATACCAAATTTCGTTCAGGAAGGGGGCCTTTTTTTAAAATTGAAATTTGTTTTTAACATGCTTAAGATGTAATTTAGCTTTCGTAATCTTGTTGCTTAGACGCAATTTTCAAAAATTAAACAAAAACTCGTTAACTACTTGGAAAATTTCTATGATAACAATAACGATTTATGTCTTAAAAGAAAGGTTTTGAGTTGATGCACCTTCAGTGTTGCCACGATTTGTGGTATCACTTTTCAGGAACATACATTTTTTTTATATTACACGGTGGGACTTGCACTTTTTTGGTATTTTTTTAATATTTTGAACATAAAAAAGTTCCAGAAACGCCTCCAGATGCGAAAAGCGTATTGAAAAAATATCTGTTGACGTCTTATATTAACAACGTGAGAAAAGTTGCGGAAATAACTCCAAATGCCAAACACATGTTGGGGAAAAAGTTGCAAGTTTGTTTGTGCTCAAAATATTAAAAATTTACAAAAACATGGAAATCCCCCCATTTGACATAAAAATGTATGTTCCCAAAAAGTGGCAACACTGAAATTTTACCCGACATAAATCGTTATTTTGATCATATGGAAATTTTCAAAGTTGCTTACGATTTTTTGTTTAATTTACCATTTTCCACAGATTGGGTAACATTTTTCAAAATGACGTCTACGCGACAGGATTACAAAAATTACTTACCAGCTTAATTTCATCCTCAGTGTGTAAGGAATGAATTCCAATCAAAAGTCCCCGTCAAAAAAACTCACGGGATTGGATTTCCTGACCAGACTATAAACTTATAATATAGATTCTTACTTGCGATATAGTATTGGTAGGTACTATGCAATGCAAATCATGCATTTGAAAAAAAAAAAAATTAACACAAGATTATTTGATAAGAATTATTGTCATAACGAAAAAAGTGGAACTCACAATTCAGTGTGTCTGTCTGTCTGTTCGGCTACAGCTTAAACGGCTGGATCAATTTTCTCCAAACTTAGTACATAGTAGTTTTTGGAGAATACCCCTCACACGATTTATAAATTTTTGTAAGAACCAAAAAATAACGATTTTTTCAAAAAAAACGGCTTCACAACTTTAAAAAAAAAAAAAATTCAATAAATGCCTGTAAGTAAAGGTTACCTTTAAATAGGAAACCATTTTCAGAAATAGTTATAATGGTAGGTACCTCACAACGAATCATTTATTTTTGTTTTTTAACCAAAATGTTCAAAAAACATTTTTAAAAACTTTTCAAGAATTTGATACATACATGTATTAAAAATTTGTTTTTTTAAAACCGCTTTAACAAACGATAAAATATTTTTTCAAACAATTTATGTGATTATTTGATCAAGAACTCGCTTTTCACCTCAAACAATTCAAGCAATTTAAATATCGTATATTATATGCCCTTAAACATTTTTTTCATAAATGTCTTTACCATTTTTTTCTAAAGCTTCAGTCTCTTGAAACACTAGAGCAAGTACGTGTAACCCAGTCGTGCATTTTATTTTTTTTTATTATTTCCAGTATTTGAGTAGTAGAACTAAAATTCGATTGTCAACTTCCAACAGTCAAAATTGTCAGATTTTCTTCCACATTTGATCAGACTAGGTCTAAAAAATAAATATGTTAGGGGCGTGGGCAAATCATGAGCTCTGACAGAAAAAAGACAAGCATATTTTTTTGCAAAACGCCCGGTATTTAACAAAGCCAGGGGGCGGCAAAACTGAATATGATTAACTCTATAGAGTTGAAAATTGGAAGTTGAAAAGCATTTTGACCGAATAAAAGCAGATTCACAAGTTGACAATAATAATCCTCTCGTTATGTTCAACTTTGACCCAAAAAATTACACTTAGTCTTCAGGTAGAGTAAAATGTTTTTCTTCTTATTCCCCAATAATTTGATTTTAATATGTATTTGTGTGTCTTCAGCGATGCCTTCAGATATATGTATAATACTTATCAAACCTATAACGCAGCAGGACCCTGAGTAATCTTTGCCTTATAGCCCAGGAAAAATGTACTTTCGCTGCGGAAAAATTCCAAGTGAAGATTTTTTGAATGCAATTATCTTTATTTGTGCCTAAGGAATACGCATGCGAAAGTCTACAAACGAAACTGGCTTGCGTTAAAAGTTATTCAAGGTTAAATGTCGAAAATACCGGTTTTCCACGTATAACTTTGAAACGGTACATGGTATTAAAAAGTAATGCATACAAAACTTGTAGATAATATGATTATCTGCAAGAAATGTTAAAACACTTTTTTTTCTCTGACTGATGGTTTAAGAAGATATCGGCGTTTCAAAAAACGTAAATTGACGAAAATATCCCTTTTTTACGTATAACTCAGAAATGGTGAGTGTTATTGAAAACATTCATAAGCAAAGTTTGTATACTATGTTACCCTCTATTAAAAAAAAAATTAAATTTTTTCTAAGAGTAATAATTTTTAAAGATATAATCATTTGAAAAATTTCGTCAAAAACCTCAAGTTCCCGACTTTTGCTTTTAAATCTTAAATAACGAAATTTTCATAGAATAATTTATGTTCAGCTTACACACGAGTGACCAGTAACAAGATATTGCTACTTCAAAAAGGTTAAGTATTGAAAATAAGGATTTTTCGCTTACCACTCTTAAACGGTATATTGATAGAAATTTTATTTTTACACAGTTTGTAGATTATTTACCCTTCTACAAGAAAAATACAAAATTTTTTTTTTGTTTGCGGTTATTTAAAAGATATAATATTTTATATAAAATGCACAAAAGTAAAAAATAACGGTATTTTGCGGTTTTCCTCTTAAATGGTGAAGTTTTTTGAAAAATAATTTATACTTTTTGTATAAACAATAATATTCTCTATAAGAACTATTTTGAAGACTTTTTCGATATAAGGCTCCAATAAAAAGATATTGAGACTTCAAAAAGTATCAATTTTCGAAAATGCTGGTTTTTCCGGCCCAAAATGATTCGCCTAGCGACATAAAATAATAATAGGGTTTTTTAGAGAGACATAGTACAAACATTTTTTCATACTGAGGGGGGATCTATCTCCCCCCAAATAACCGGGAGGAGCAATTTTCTGAAAATAGTACTAAAATTAAAAAAAAAATTAAAACAAATGGCAAACACTTAAAATAAAGTACTATATTTTTTTTGAGATTTTCAAGTTTGTTCTTTAATTATTTTTTCAAAATAAGTTATTCCTGCCAATAGTTTTCGAAAAAAATACCTTCAAACCCAACACTAAAAATAAAACTGAAAAAAATTATATAGGTACTGTTCTTTTTTCAAAATATGAAATCAGGAGTTATGTTAGTTTCTATGATACACTTTTCCTGTAATTTTTAAATGAACACTGAAAACCAGATGGTTTTATGCCATCTAGTTTTCGAGGAAAATTGTAAACTAAGAAAACTATTTTTGTATTATATGTTTTTTTGGTAGTATATCTAGGAAAAAATGCATTACCACTTCGGGAAAATTCCAAGTTAAAATTTTTAAGCGCAATTATCTTTAAATTGCAATAATGAATACTCGTGCAAAAGTCTACACACGAATCTGGTTGCGCTAAAAGTTATTCAAGGTCAAAACGTCAGCAGAATCTTCTTTTAGAGCATAACACTTTTATTTATTTATAAATTTTTCAAGCAGGGGCGTGGAAAATGGTTTCAAACAGAATCTCAAACTTAATTTGGGTAATTTAAGGTATTTTTTGTATCTCAATGTAATTTAAATAAATTGAATCGATCGCATGCTTTAAACTTTTTGTGCAAGTCCGCCCAAGCATTTGTAATGGCAATTTAAAGATAATTGCGTTTAAAAAAAACTTGGAATTTTCCTCAAGTGGAAATGAAATTTTTTCCTTGATACTATCCAAAAAAAAAAAAGGTTATGCTCTAAAAGAAGATTCTGCTGGCGTTTGACCTTGAATAACTTTTTGCGCAAGCCAGATTCGTGTGTAGACTTTTGCACGAGGTATTTTGTATGGTAATTTAAAGATAATTGCGCTTAAAAATTTTAACTTGGAATTTTCCCGAAGTGGTAATGCATTTTTCCTAGATATACTACCAAAAAAACATATAATACAAAAATAGTTTTCTTAGTTTACAATTTTCTCGAAAACTAGATGGCATAAAACCATCTGGTTTTCAGTGTTCATTTAAAAATTACAGGAAAAGTGTATCATAGAAACTAACATAATTCCTGATTTCATATTTTGAAAAAAGAACAGTACCTATATAATTTTTTTCAGTTTTATTTTTAGTGTTGGGTTTGAAGGTATTTTTTTCGAAAACTATTGGCAGGAATAACTTATTTTGAAAAAATAATTAAAGAACAAACTTGAAAATCTCAAAAAAAATATAGAACTTTATTTTAAGTGTTGCCATTTGTTTTAAAATTTTTTTTTTTTAATTTAGTACTATTTTCAGAAAATTGCTCCTCCCGGTTATTTGGGGGGAGATAGACCCCCCCTCAGTATGAAAAAATGTTTGTACTATGTCTCTCTAAAAAACCCTATTATTATTTTATGTCGCTAGGCGAATCATTTTGGGCCGGAAAAACCAGCATTTTCGAAAATTGATACTTTTTGAAGTCTCAATATCTTTTTATTGGAGCCTTATATCGAAAAAGTCTTCAAAATAGTTCTTATAGAGAATATTATTGTTTATACAAAAAGTATAAATTATTTTTCAAAAACTTCACCATTTAAGAGAAAACCGCAAAATACCGTTATTTTTTACTTTTGTGCATTTTATATAAAATATTATATCTTTTAAATAACCGCAAACAAAAAAAAAATTTTGTATTTTCTTGTAGAAGGGTAAATAACCTACAAACTGTGTAAAAATAAAATTTCTATCATATACCGTTTAAGAGTGGTAAGCGAAAAATCCTTATTTTCAATACTTAACCTTTTTGAAGTAGCAATATCTTGTTACTGGTCACTCGTGTGTAAGCTGAACATAAATTATTCTATGAAAATTTCGTTATTTAAGATTTAAAAGCAAAAGTCGGGAACTTGAGGTTTTTGACGAAATTTTTCAAATGATTATATCTTTAAAATTATTACTCTTAGAAAAAATTTAATTTTTTTTTTAATAGAGGGTAACATAGTATACAAACTTTGCTTATGAATGTTTTCAATAACACTCACCATTTCTGAGTTATACGTAAAAAAGGGATATTTTCATCAATTTACGTTTTTTGAAACGCCGATATCTTCTTAACCATCAGTCAGAGAAAAAAAAGTGTTTTAACATTTCTTGTAGATAATCATATTATCTACAAGTTTTGTATGCATTACTTTTTAATACCATGTACCGTTTCAAAGTTATACGTGGAAAACCGGTATTTTCGACATTTAACCTTGAATAACTTTTAACGCAAGCCAGTTTCGTTTGTAGACTTTCGCATGCGTATTCCTTAGGCACAAATAAAGATAATTGCATTCAAAAATCTTCACTTGGAATTTTTCCGCAGATTGGCAATTTATTTGTACATTTTTCCTGGGCTATTACCCGGAGCACGGAGATCAGAATACATTCCGGGAGTCCCCGGGCCAAAATACCCCTGTTGGTAACTCTAATTCATATATTTTTAAAGACATTTCAAACATAAATTTGAGTAAATTCCTGGCTTATGCTAAACTTATTACTAGTTTTGAAATTCTTGCACCAAGTTCTGACCTAAATCGGAAGCCCTCACTATGAAGTTCCAATGAACTCAACGTCCCCAGATAATATTATCAAGAATTGGCAAGGGAAATGATTTTTATTTTACTAACGGAGCATGCCCTCCAAAAGTACTTGAGAGTGCTAGGACGCCATATGGCCCTAGGCTCAATGATAGGAAAATCCCTATGCACACCTCCGCGTGGTGGAGGGTGGGTAACGCTAACGTGCAGGGGGACCGAATGGATGCCGGGATAAGCAGACAACCCAGCTTTGCTGGTCAGGGCACAAACTTGTCCTTGGGATGGTTAAAAGCCCCCTTAAGACCGATGAACTGCAGGTGGCGGTCAACGGCATGATAGTCTGGTGGCGGAGGAGCGTTTTTGTTAAAAGGCCAACGGCAGCAGCAGGTAGCGTCTGTAACCCATATAGGGCGGCTACAAAAGGCGTCTGTTTTCCCATAGTGGGCGGCCTCGAGCAGTTATGTGTTTGACCATACAAAAGGCGGGTGTGCCTGTCAAATCTGAGCTTATGTATGTTATTAATCGTATCTCGGAAAACACCATGGTGGAAGGATATATGCTATTACATGAAATATGACAACAATTGGAAATGAGTCCCCAAGAGGTAACCATTTTATGGAGAATCCTTCTGCAGCTTCGGCTGCTGTAAACCGCACATCGGATTTGGGGGTGCGGCATCTTTCGTGTACCAGCGTCAATCAAGACGCCATAACAATAAATGAATCGTTAACAAATAGAAGAAGTCTTTTAAGAAGAGCAAATGATACTTTTGGCTACCGCATACGTACGAAAATCGGAGCATGGAACGTTCGATCCTTGTACGGCGAAGGTAGATACGAGCAGGTTGAGCGTGAAATGCTTCACCTTAAGATCAGTATCCTGGGCATCAGTGAAACTAGGTGGAGAGGAAGAGCCGAATACAGAGCTGACTCTGGGCAAACGAGAATGCTGTATTCCGGCGAGGATGAAAGAGAGGGTGGCCAAAGGCTGCATGGTGTCGGAATTATGTTGAACGAAGAAGCAAGGCGTAGTCTTATATCCTGGGCGCCCATTTCTGCAAGAATACTGACAGCAAGGTTCCGTTCAAAAATTCGCAACGTCACAATAATTCAGTGCTACGCCCCCACAAATGAAGCGACCGAGGAAGACAAAACCGCTTTCTACACTCATCTTAACTCAGTTTACAGTGGTGTTCCAAGAGCCGACATCATAATTGTCATGGGAGATCTCAATGCCCAAGTCGGATCAGACAACTACGGTCTGGAACGCGTCATGGGGAAAAATGGCTTGGGGTCACGAAATGAAAATGGCGATTTGCTGGTCGATTTTTGTAACGCTAATCGTCTTGTACTGGGTGGAACTGTGTTTAAACATAAGACTTGCAACAAAATCACCTGGGTACATCCGGATGGTCAAACTGAAAACCAAATTGACCACATCATGATTCAGCAGCGATGGAGGAAGTCAATGTGCGATGTTCGGAGCATAAGAAATGCCGACATTGGAAGCGACCATCATTTGGTTCTCATGAGTCTCAAGCTACGAACGGCAGCTGTACAACGTCAATCACAGGGTGCAGCAAGGAATTCGAAGTTCAATACAAATGCTTTAAGTGATCCCAACATATGTCGTAACTATGTCACCAACCTTAACGACAGAGCTTCGTCATTAAATGGAATACAACATTCAACAATTGATGAGATGTGGGGTGATATAAAAAGTGTTTTTATGGATGCTGGATCCGAAACTGTACCCAAGCAGTCGAGAGTTAGAGACTCTTGGATATCCCAAGACACCTGGGATAAAATCGAGCTTCGCAAATCGTTGAAGATACAAATAAATGCCGAAGCAGATGCTCAACGAAAGGCTGAATTGCGAAGAGAGTATCGCTTAGCACATAAGATGGTCTATCGCTGTGTGAGACGAGACAAGAGGGTGAGGTTAGACGGTCTCGCAGAAAATGCGGAAAACGCTGCAAGAAGAGGAGACATGAGGGAATTGTACCAAATATCCAAGGAAGTTGTCGGGAAGAAAACCAACACCAATCATCCTGTAATGGATGTGGATGGTACACTTTTGGTATCAATCGAGGATCAGCTGCGCAGGTGGAAGGAGCACTTTTGTGCCTTGCTTAATGAGGATTCTGTCGAGCAGAGTGCTGAAGTGTCCCAGCTTAACGAGATGCGTAGATCATATAGGGGTATTGACATCGAGCCCCCTACAGTACTGGAAATTCAATCTTCGATAAATCTCCTCAAAAACAACAAAGCAGCTGGACTTGATGGTATACCAGCCGAGTTCCTGAAAGCTGACCCTGTCAGAACGGCTAGTATTCTACACCCGTTGATACAAGCTGTGTGGGAAAATGAAATCTATCCCAGCGACTGGAAGGATGGTGTAATTGTTAAGTTGCCAAAGAAAGGTGATCTTAAGAATTGCAACAATTGGCGAGGTATTACAGTTTTGTCCGTTTTTCCAAAATTAATGGCAACCATCATTCTGGAGCGGATAAAGGTTAGAATCGAGTCTACACTCAAGAGGCATCAAGCTGGTTTCCGCAGTGGGCGGTCTTGTGTCGACCATATCAACACTCTGCGTATCGTTCTTGAGCAGTCTGCGGAGTTTCAATCACCGCTTTACCTCATGTTCGTGGATTTTGAGAAGGCCTTTGACCGAGTCAACCGTGAATGTATATGGAGATCACTTCTTGGTAGAGGAATTCCCCCAAAAATTGTTGCCATTATAAGAGAGTCCTATAACAACGCAAGATGCTTTGTTTTACACAATGGGCAGCTATCCGACTCTTTCGAAGTGCGGCAGGGTGTGAGACAGGGAGATGTTCTATCGCCAATTCTCTTTCTACTGGCGATTGACGATGTCTTGACGGCCAGCGTTGGAACATCAGAGAGGCAGGGCATTCAATGGAGACCGTTTGAAAGGCTTAGCCACTTAGACTATGCCGATGATATATGTCTCTTGGCAAATAACATCAGCGGGCTGAACGGGATGTGTCAAGCTCTGAAGTAAAAAGGAGAGGCGAGTGGTCTTAAAATAAATAGCAAAAAGACAAAAATAATGCTCACAGGCCGCTCCACACATCAGCGTATTTTAATACAGGAGACGCCAGTTGAAGAGGTTGAACAATTTAACTACCTTGGAAGTATTGTTTCAGCAAATGGTGGTACTGATCTGGACGTTCAAAGTAGAATAAATAAAGCTCGCGCAGCCTTCGGTTCTCTCTCCCAAATTTGGAACTCATGTCAAATCTCCTTGCGCACAAAGTTGAGATTCTTCGAATCCAATGTCAAATCCGTGCTGTTATATGCTTGCGAAACCTGGAAAGTCACGACTACCATCTCAAAGAAATTGCAGGCTTTTGTGAACCGTTGTCTACGCCATATTCTAAAAATTCGCTGGCCACAAATTATATCAAACGAGGAATTGTGGCGCAGGACAAGCCAGGAGTTGACATAAGAAAGCGTAAATGGCAATGGATTGGTCACACACTGAGGAAACCAAACGATGAAATTGCAAAGCAGTCATTTGAATGGAATCCTCAGGGTGCACGGCGGGTTGGAAGACCAAGAACAACATGGAAATCAACAGTTCTAGCAGAAGCAGACTCCCAGAGAAAGACGTGGCCACAGTTAAAATATCTATCTGCAGACCGAGAAGGATGGAAACGATTTGTTGGCGCCCTATGCCCCAACCGGGGTTACAGGACTTGATGATGATGAACGGAGCATGCGGTAGTGGGAGTCAGACACACTTTTCCCAAATTCACGATAGCCAAATATCAGTAGATACTTGACGGAAAGCCCAAATTGGGTTCATAGGGTTAATTTATGTGTTTTGGGTCCTGTCTCATACAAAACTATCTTAAGCTTATAAGTCGAAATTTCGAAGACAAAAATTCTTGAAAACTTTGAAAGTAATTCAACATTGTGATATCTTTTTTCAAAAGTTTTAAAACCTAAGTAAATGTTGTTCCCACTAAAATATGGTAAAATTTAATTTAGACTATGCGGGTTTGGTTGGTGCGGGAGTTTTTCCTTAATATAAAACCAATCAGCTGTGTGTGTTCATAGATGGAGCGATATGTGTGGCTTACGATCTAATTAGATCCAAACGCAAATTGGCATAGCCTATTATAGCCTTAAAATAGTGTACATATGCAAATTCCTTGGTTTGAAAAGTTAATTGCCAAAATTCTCTTCCCAATAACACCGTATATATTTTCATTAGAAATCCCTATCTAATCCTGATGTAGCGAAGAATATAGCTTAACTACATTATGTATGTTGGCTGCTGATGGTAACATAAATATCCCAATTATTCGAAATTAATTTCACAGCTTACAATTGCCAGAGCCCTAGCTTTATAACTTTGCTTCTATACTATAGATCCACTATACTAGTAGGATAAAGAGCTGAATAAACTCTTTTCAATATTACAACAACAACAACAACAAACCATACCAAACTACTGACACTCAAAACACATTATGCTGGATAATAAATCTACTGGGGCGTAGCACGAAAATCAAATTATGAGGAACAATTTCATCAAAACAAAATTACTGGCAAATAAATTCAAATTTAGGAACCCTAAATTAGCGGTGCGTGTATACAACGTATGCGTGTCGCCAAAATTTTTGGTCGTTCTCAGTATAGCTAACACAGGAGCTAAAAATTGTATCGCAATAAACGCATATAGGTACATGCATTGCGCTCGGACAATTTGCCACTATCAAAGGTTTAAACGAAAAGGCTCTCTCTCCATAGATGGACTTGGTTAAAGTTATATAAGGCAGATGCTGCTGATGATGATGATGATAGGATCAATGGACTCGAGGTGAGATAGAGTTGCATTATAAAAGAGGATAGAGACAGAGGGGCAGGTGGATTTGAGGATGTGAATTACGTTCTGTATCCGACGGATTTATGCTCCATGAATAGTGCATGCACACATGCCAAAAAGCCGCGGGGTCATTACCGTGCACAATGCGATTCTAATCATGGTTGAGCAAATTAGATTTATCACATTTTGCTGACGCAATTGTCCTGAAGTTGATTGAATTAAAGTGGTGGGGCGGGCACAGCATTTGCAAAAACTAATAACAGTCCCAACAATTTAATTAAACTGTGAGAATTATTAATTGATGTTGATTTAATTTTAGAGAATGCTGCAAATATGGTGGCCATTCAGCCAGAGTCAAATTCAGAGCCAGAGCCAGCGAGTGGTCTGTGGTCAGGGTTTATAATCCTTTGATTAAAAATTATGGAAAAAAAACTGTACATAAGTGGATGAATATTTTGTTTTGAAATAAAGTGATTAGTTTGTTTTTATGCAAAATATGTCATAATTTTAGAATTTGTAATGAATTGAAATAAATAATTGATGGTAAAGAAGGGTTACCAACCTGTTCCTATGCTTCGACCTATTCGCGTATGACATAGTTTTGTTTTGTTTGCGATATGAATCATAATGGTCTAAGTCCAACTTTAAATAGGAACACTTGTTAAACAAATTAAGGGAACAAGATTTTATTTTTAATTCTTCTTAGTGTGTTTTGAAGAGTTGAATTTCTGTGATAAGTTAGTGGTCTAATTGAGATAAAACAAAAGGTATCATTTGTTTTGAGATATATTTACAAATAAAATTTTCTTTCATGGTATCGTTATTGCGTAACTTTTTTGAAGGGTATCATTTTCTTGAAACTATCATGATAGAGAACTTTTTTAATGATAGAAAACAATCATGATAGAGAACTTTTATGATAGAAAACTATTATGATGGAAAACTATCATGATAGACAACTATCATGAAAACTATCATGATAGACAACTATAAATATCGAAAAATTTCATGATAGAAAGTTATCATGATAGGGAACTATCTAGATAGAGAAAGCTATCATGATAGAAAAAAGTCATGATAGAAAACTATCATGGTAAAAATCTATCTTGATAGAAAACTATCATGATAGAGAACTTTCGTGACAGAACAACAATTTTCATGGAAAACTATCATAATAGGAAATTATTATGATAGAAAACTATTATGATAGAAATCGATCATGATAGAAAACTATCATGACAGAAATCTATAATATTTGAAACTATCATGATAGAAAGCTATGGTGATAGAAAACTATCATTATAGTTTTCTATTTTGATATTTTTCTATCATGAAAGTTCTCTATCATGATAGTTTTCTATCACCATAGTTTTCTACTATTATAGTTTCCTATCATGATAGTTATCTATCGTGATAGTTATCTATCATGATAGCTTTCAATCATGATAGCTTTCTATTATGATTGCTATCTATCATTATAACTTAAGCTTTCGAGACCTATGCGTACCACATTTTAGTATTTGTTTATCAAGAAGAACTAGCATTTTTCCACGAAAACTCATTAAAGGAACCACTGTGGTCTTGGTTTCGGAAAAATCTGTATATCTAATAAGTACTAGTTCCATAAGATGGATTAGGAGTTCTAATTAACTAACTCACAATCACCATTTCTTACTAAACGGCTGATACTGGTACCTATCTTAAATCTTAATCTATTTCAACCAGAGAAGAAAAATTCAATTTCTTAGAATTTTTTCCGTTTGTGAATTTAAACAAAGCAAAGCATAAACCCCCAATGAGCATGGATTGCAAATATACTGAACTGAGCGAGTAATTCATAGAACACCTTCGTTGTTTTTGATAATACAAGAAAACTGATTTGAACTTAGCTTATTGTGAAAGCAGCATCTGGTCATAAAGAAAGATATCCTTCAAAGTGACATGACAAGGAACCCAAATAAAAAAGAATAAATATAAAAATCTATAGATAGGTAGATCCTAGATAAAAGAATGATTTTCCAGCAGAGGTAGGCGGCATTCTTGCTCTTAGAATTTGACTTTTCTGTGCTGTGCTAAAACAGTAAAAATTTGCTAGAATTTGGCAGGCCCCAAGTTGGGGGAAACTAGTGTATACCCATTCAAACACCCCCACCAGTTTTGGCACTATATTGAGAGAAAGACGTAGAAAACATTTCTTCATTTTTTTTTTGTTTTATATTTCATCCTTGTTTTCTCATATCTGACTCTGACTCAAAAAGTTTTTGCCAAAAGGAGCAATATGAGGACGTTGATTCCGAGAGATGATATTGAGAGATGAAATCGATTGCATTTTAAATTGGTTCCTCCACCAAGAACATAGAAATCGGGTAGGAAGTCTGGATAGAGAGAAAAATATGTAGGAGAAGAAGGACGAGCGTACGAGTATAGAAGTAGTGCACTTATTTCAAGTAAATACCGAAAGGGATTTGCACAGATTTTCGTTTTTTTTTTTTCCCTCATCGTCTTTGTGTTCGGGCCCGAATCGTTGGTTCTTCTTTTACTCGCAAGGATTTTCCTTCAATTTTGAACGTTTTCTTATATGTTGTCGTCGTTTTTCTTATATTCTATATATCATCCATCTGCCAAAGGCGATTTCAATTTGATTAAA
Organism: Dasysyrphus tricinctus; assembly: GCA_963921185.1. Lineage (NCBI taxonomy): Eukaryota > Metazoa > Arthropoda > Insecta > Diptera > Syrphidae > Dasysyrphus > Dasysyrphus tricinctus. The sequence continues at coordinate 254,402,423 of OY992531.1, read as the reverse complement.
GCATACGGATGCTCGAGAACCCCCTCTGCTATCCTCTGAATCTATAGTTTATTCAGTCAATGTATAAACGAGAAACGAGTGCAGAAGTTGCAAGGATCAGACTTATATGGAAGTACATACAAATAAAATTTAATAAGACCATGTTCGATATTTAAATACCAGAGACGAGAGGGATACATTTCAAAAATTATCTTTCAGGGAATTGGTATATGTGTATAAAGTTCAATAAAAGCTCAAGCTGACATATTATCCTGTGATGCATTATTATAGCTGAAAATGTGTATATGTATATGGATATTATGGGGAAATGGGACATAGTTTTCGATACATTTATTTATTAGCATTACTCATCTGAGTTTATGTTCTTTAGGCCAAATTATTTTCTATTTGGTCTTCAATTATTATCCTTTGAACTGTCTGAATGGTAGTTATTCCCAGATTGGCTATGCTAATGGCGAATAAACCCAACATCTCTGGGAGCTTCATGTATTTTGTTTAATAAAGGGATATCGATATATTCATCATGGCATAACTTATATAAGCTTCATGAATATTGGGTACATTTTATGTGTTTATTTTAAGTTGTTGTTGTCAAATTTTGATTTGATAATTTTCTAGACTAGCAATTAGGTAGGTAACTGAAAATTCTATTTTTGGATATTTTTTGAAGATGAATAAGCATTGTTTTTGGTTTTCTAACTTCCGTTTTTGAAATTAAAATTTGATACTGTCTTTTGAAATATTATATATTTCTAAGCAATTGGACTGATTCAAAAATTGACTCAAAGACTGTTGTAGACGTCTAAGCAGTTAGCATAACAATTTTCATATAGACCAATGGGACCATAGATGGAATTATGAATATTTATTGAAACTTCTGCAATAGGTAGTTTTCTTTTATAGTAATAAACAATCACAGAATTATGCTACACAAAAGCTTTGAAAAGAGCAATAGTTTTTCGTCGTGTAGGGCGACACATTTCCACGCAATGTTTTTGGAAATTTGTTTGAGCAATAATATTGTCAGTTGTATGGGCCACTTAGGGGCGACCCATTTCAGTTGTATGGGCCACTTAGGGGCGACCCATTTTCAAATTTGTGTGGAAAATATATATGAATAAAAAAAGGAAAAGGTATTTTTGGACGAAGCTAAGGGCATTAGGAAAAATCGCCCAAGGAAAAAGCGCCCAAATCGATTTGGAAAAAACGCCCAAAAAAACACTGAACACATTGTTGTTGTAATTTTTTTTTCTCATTTCGGGTGATATTTCCTTGTTTTGTTTTCTTTCATAAAATGAAACAATGCCCAAATTGATAAATTAAAAAAGCAAAATGGGAAATAAAGCCCAAAATAGGAAAAATTGCCAAGAACAACTGCAATACATATATGCAAATATGGCCCAAATGCAATCGGGGCGAGTCAAAATTCTTTAAATGCAAAAGAAACTTGAAACTGAATACACCCAACCTCACACCCACCCCAAATCCTATAACGAGCCCAAGCAGGGGCTCGCAAGTTTTTAAATTTCTAAAACCAAATAAAGGAGAGGATTTATTGAGTTTGTGAAATGTAGATCACAGCAAAAACATAAATGTTAAAAAAGCAGCCAAGTTCTTATGTGTACAAGAAACCTGTGCGTAAAAAGTCAGCCAAAAAAAGTAATGAGATCCCAAATATATGCCAAGTTTTAAGTTCATGAAGTTTAATTTCAAATATCATAAGTAGAGTAGTATCGAAACAATTCCAAATCATGACAGAAATTTGGTAATTAATGATTACTGATTAAAATTTGGTGGGTTCACTGGTCAAGTTTTCATTCATTTTAAATTTGAGATTAAGAAAGTATTTAAGAGATAACTTGCCAAGTTAATCCACCAAATTTTAATCAGTAATCATTAATTAACAAATTTCTGTCATGATTTGGAATTGTTTCGATATTACTCTACTTATGATATTTGAAATTAAACTTCATGAACTTAAAACTTGGCATATATTTGGGATCTCATTACTTTTTTTGGCTGACTCTTTACGCACAGGTTTCTTGTACACATAAGAACTTGGCTCCTTTTTTAACATTTATGTTTTTGTTGTGATTTCACTCCTTTTTGCAAAGATTTATTTTGCCAGGTGTCAAGTCAAGCCCTACCGCTCTACAAAGTTTCATAATTCTACGACAACCGAAAGTGCTCCATACAAATAATAGCAATTCTGATAAAGTGGGTGGATAGCACCCCCCCCCCCCCCCAACCCTGAATGGACAATTCCAAATTTTCGATTTACGCCCCCTGAATAGAAAATTGCAGATTTTCGATTTTTTCCTTTGTATGTACCACAAGGCCTACCGTTGTGCGAAATTCCAAGTTTCTACGATATCGGGAAGTGCTCCATAATTTTGATGATCTGTCAGTGAGTCAGTGAGTCATTGAGTCAGTGAGTCAGTCAGTTACGGTTTCTGCGATTTTTGAAGTCCTATATCTTGGGAACTACTAATGCTAAAGAGTTGAAATTTGGTGAGCCACCTGTGTTTGATCAGTTCAGCAAATACTGGGAATTTGAAGTTTCTGACTTTATTGGTACTGAAGATAGAGGGGGGTTGAAAATCGCCTGAGTTTGTTCCTGTAAAAAGGGTGTAGTGCCGCGAACTTGGCTGGGTACTACCGTGCCCTTTGATAAAAATTCACGAATAAGCAGTGAAGTATGGAACCCCCCTGCTTGGGCTTGTTATAAGATTTGGGGTTGGTGCGAGGTCGGGTGTATGCAAAGTTTCTCTTGCATTTGAAGAAACTTTGAATATTCTCATGAAGATAAAAAGCTCGTAGCCATCTATGCGTCCAAATGTAATACTAATTTTTGTTAAGGGATCTCGGTAAGGCGATCACAGCGAACCTATCGACCAAATGTCTACCTACAAAATCGTGTTTAATGAGAATACTATAGATTGGATGTACAATGATATGGGTTCATAATTATTTTGGGCAATATTTCCTATTCCTTCTTTGCTTTTGGGTGGCAAAATTTTTTTTGGGTGATGTTTTCAAATCGATTTGGGCGCTATTTCCTAGGGTGCTATTTCCTTGGGCGCTATTTCCTAATGCGGAAGATAAAGCTTGCTAGTCATAGCTGTTACTAGTAGCTAGAGCTAGGCAAGCTTAAGCTTTGTTTTATGTGAATAAAAAAAGCTGCACAGCCTTTAAGTAGTAGACAATTATTTTATCATAACGTCTGTCGTCGGTCGGTCTATGCGTCTGTACGTCTGTTGAACATTGAGCTGGTACCTAAAGGCATGAGCTGAATTGCTTCAAACCTGGCACAGGGCATATTAATGTCATTCTCCAATAGGAAAAGTTTGAACTCCAATACAACGAGACTGACTCTTACAATTTGTATTAAACTTGGTAGGTACCTGTTATAACAAGAGCGATATTGAAAAGACTATTTTTCAGGTTTTTGGCATAAAAATCGCATGAAGAAAATAGAACGTTAAAGTTTCTTGAGAGAATACGTTTAATTTGATCCAATACAAAAAAGGGTTCTCCAGTGGCAGTGCATTTATATTGGGTGGAGGATAGAGTTGGCGTTTAGCCACGGCGATGGCCTGACTCTGGGTCAGAGTCGAAGTGTTCTGCTTCATCGTTGGTTGTTGAATGTAGTTATATCCAGGATTTCTCTAGTGCCTACGCACCTAGGCTCCTGATGTCGTTGTTGGCTTATCATCCTTCTCATCAGTTGATAAGGGTAGTTGGCAATGTTTCTAACCAGTTTATCTGCAGATAGCATTACGTACTACTTGTCCAGGGGGAGTATCTCGGATTCAGAGTAAAGTTGCTTGTTCCTCAAATGTTTGCACCGCTGACGATCGAAATGAAGCCCAGTGCATATCCTTTGAATTTTCCTTTCGAATATTTGTAGTTGCTTCATAGCTGTTTTGGAAATAGTGAACCAAACTCGGAAATTGTAACTGATGACTGGTCTTATGAGTTGCTTGCAGATTAGAACTTTTGTCTGCTGAATTAGCCCAGTTATCTTTTTCATCAGCGGGTAGAGAGGATGGAAGGCCAAATTGGCTTTTTGAGGGCATGTGGGTTAAATCTAGCAGGGGGCCAATAATTCTGGTTCTACGAAAAAGTGAATCAAATAAATCGTTTTCACATTCGCTGCCAAGCATTGCTTTCACTTTTTCGATTCTGGTTCTGTGAATGAAAACTATATTATCGATGCTAGAACCACCTTAACATTTCTCTTGAAAACAGCATGATTCTCTCAATTTTCTTGTGTTTTTTTAAGAGAACAAAGAATTGCATGAGACAGGAACACTTTCTTCTTAATGGATTTGACAGAGAAAGAGATATGATTGAATTTGTCATTGTTTGTTCGTATTCATGCTTTCATTTTGAATAATTCACTTCCAAATGACAGCGTGAAAGCAAACTATTCATATGAACATTTTTGATGTTTGGTTTCACATGTTCATAGAACGGGAATCGCAATCAGTGTGAAGGCGTGAAAAGTTTTTCACAGAACTAGAATTGGCCCCCAGCTCGTTGAAGTTTATGCCTAGGAACTTGGGGCTGCGTTTGGCTGGTAATCTGGTTCCATTTTTGTCAGTGATACGGTAATGCTTCCGCAGCATCCAGCTGAGTGGCCTTGTCTGACTCCAGCTCTTCTGAAGCAAACAAGCTCCGATTTGAATGAGTTGAGTGGATGTGAGCCTTGACTTCTCGGACAGCTGTAAATAGAGATAACGATGAGTAATGTATGTGAGTGAGTCATCAGAACAGAAGGCTGTAGCACTGACTTGAGATTGGTTGGTCAGAGGCCATGATGTTGTACAGAAGTGGTCTAAGTTTCGAGCTCTGGGCAACTCCAGCTCTATGATGCTTTTCACTATTTTTTAAACTCTGCAGTTGCACGAAAAAGTTCCTGGAATAAGGAAGATGATTTTCTAGCTTAAACTTATTTTTGATTCACGAAGAATCAAGCTAAAAATCCAAGTTTTACCTTTAGCTGTGTTTTTGTTCACATAAGACCCATTGTCTGGTGTGAGCCCCGTATTAGAAGAACAAATAATGATACATTATTCCATCAGTAATTTTTACAAAAAATATCAACTTGTTTAGAAATTGGTCAGCCATAGAAAACTTTTATTCAATGGTTAAAGTTTTTTTAAGGGCATTCAAGGTCACTGGAGATTTTGGTCAGCTTATTTCTCTATCTCGTGATCTCTGATTCTAGAAGCTCCTATCAATTTACTTACCTACGTTAAACTTAAGTGCGATGGATATCCCTCAGCCTTAATGTACACGACATCTGCCAACCCTAAAATTATCACAAACTTTTTTGCCTCTTTCTTCTGGCAATCATACAGTGATCACCCATAAGAACTTTATCACTGTTATTTAGTTTCTTTAAAAGTACTCCACAGAACTCCCTTGCCTAAGCTGAAATTATGGTGTTGATATTATCATCAAGAAGATAAGCTTGCTTAATAATGACTTCTCTCCTGATGCAGATGGTCTGCCTGCCAAACTTTAAAAAATATGTGCCAACTCCTCCTGTCAGCCACTCGCTGCATTTCTCAAAATGATGGAAAGATTCTTTTATTTTTTCAGTTCATAAAAAGTTGAAAAGAACGAAATTGCTAACTAATAGTTTTTTAATCTCCGATACCATATATGTAACTTCGGGTGTTCCTCAAGGGAATCACTTTGAATCTTTGTCTTAACGCAAAAACGACGTTATCTATATAATTAATGATTCAAATCTCTCCACGATGATGATATAAAAATAATTAAGGTAATTTCTGCTGGTAGTACCTCGTGGCATGATGGTTAGTGCGTAGCACTGTCATGCCGAAGGTGTGGGTTCGATTCCCAGCCGTGCCACCTAAAAACAGAAATTTTTTATTCGAGGTACTGCCTTTTGCAAGGAACTGACAAATCCTCCAAGAGTATAGAGTAGAGCTTCTCATTTAGCCGTTCGGACTCGGCAAAAAACTGTAGGTCCCCTCCATTCCTGCCAACAACACGCACACAAGAATGGTTGAGAGTTGTAAGTCACTAGGCCCTGGTTCTCCACGAGCTGTTGCGCCACCCAATTTTTTTTTATTTTTTTATTTCTGCTGTCACTGATTGTATTTTACTTCAAAAAGATCTTAATTCATTTGAATCCTGCTGCTTTTGCCCCCTCCTTCCCGTTCCTATTACTTTTATGATGTACATCATCAGCAAGTCCTGTAACCCCGATTGGGGCATAAGGCGATAGCAAATCGTTTCCATATCCTTTACGGTCTGCATCTAGATATTTTAACTTTTGACACGCCTTTCTCTGGGAGTCTGTTTCTGCTAGAAATGTTGATTTCCATGTTGTTCTTGGTCTTCCAAGCCGCCGCCGCCGCCGCCGTGCACCCTGAGGAATCCATTCAAAGATGGATATCCTCAATGTGTGACCAATCCATTGCCATTTATGCCATTTTATGTCAACGTCCAGGCGCTTGTAACTTGTCTTGCGCCACAATTCTTCATTTTATATAACTTGTGGCGGTAAATTTTAGAATATTACGTAGACAGCGATTGACAAAAGCCTGCAATTTCATCATTCAACATTCAGCTATGCTTTCATGCCCATTTTGACCATATAACAAGGTCAATTCATCAACCAGCTTCATAGCACGTTGATCAAAGGGATTCTCGAACCCTTGTCACTAAGTCACTCTACAAAACTTTTGTCAGACCCCATCTTGGACGCTAGCTAAGTTTGGTTGCCATTATAAGAACTCTCATATTCAAAGAATCAAAGCTGGTGAATCAAAGATTTCTCCGCTTTTTCCTCCGTGGTTTTCCTTGGTCTGATAACCTCCATATGAAGATCGTTGAGTCGATCAATTTTTCAACCTTACTTGAATTCGCTGACATATTTTTCCTGATCCAGTTCCACGCAGGCTATTGATTCTTCCTATCTTTTGGATATGATTTCCATTAACACTAACCTCAGATCCACTATTCTCTTCCGCCTTTCTCATCACCACACAAACTATGGTCCTTTTGAACCAAACTCAAGAATGTTGCACCTAACCAATAACCCACAGCACAGGGCTTATTTGACCAGTTCTACTTCACTCTGAACCTCTCTTTACAACTCATCCTAGTTTAAAGCCCCTATTGTCTTTCGTTTATTTCTAATTTCTTATGTAAAAATCTGGTGGGTGTGCCTACGGCCCCGATCAATAATAAAATAACAAAAATAGTTAAAACCGCACCATAGTTAAGCCAAGATTTATGTTGAGAGGCACGCTTTTCTAGCTCATTGTAGTTTTACAGAGACTTTCAAACTCCTGAAAACCTAAATCTTCTTCTTAATCGTTGGAAAGATTGCAGAAATAATCTCACCTTCCATGATTATCAACCGAGACAAAAAGATCTTTAAAACTTGATAATAAGTACCTTATTAAATCTGAGGAACCATCAGAAAGTTTGTAGGTAAGGTAGGTACCTACTACTCTTCGGAAACCAATACAAAATAAAGTATAATAATATTTCCTTTCTCTTCGCTTATTAATTTTTCTCGCTCTCTATCAAAATTATTTTCATTCAATGAAGTTAATAGTTAAATCGCTCTCTTATAGATATTTCAAATAAATATTTTATATTGATAATCCCACATAATTGATAAGTTGAAGTAAACTATACGCTAAGTTATTATTAATTCAAAAGTTCCAATAATGGTGCCATAAGCACAAGCAATCCTCCCCAATACTGGTAACGCCCTCACAATATGTATAAATGTAGATGATGTTAATTAAACCCAACACTTTTCGAATTGCTATAAAGATAAAAATAGAGGTTTATTCTACTCATTCAATTATTTATCCTTAATTATCCTCACCATAAGCTAATTAATAGAGGAGTTATTTTGTTTCGTGATGTGTGATGTGTTAAGTGATAAGAGGTAATCCTTTTAATCATATTATGTATGCTGAAACTGAACAAGGAGATATTTATGAGGTTTTTTGCTTCTACTACATTCCACCTATACCTCTGTTAGCCCTTTAATACTAAATTCAATAGCAAGACTATATAAGCTTTTTCCATTAGTGACTTAAATGGCACCAAAATGACGACCATTTCACGCAAAATATCACACAACACACAAGTATTATTCAGACGGCAAGCGATGCAGAAAAAAAAACAGCTCTCATATCCCAGTTATTACTCACTTTTACAACCACATTAAGTCAAGGCTATTACCCTTTAACGTTTTATTATGGCCGCCTCCACAAAGCACCTAATGCAATTTCATATGAAACCAAAGACCAAGGAACAAACGCTGGCAGCTTTGTTCTCATTTAATGTGTTCAAGAACTCCATATATCCAGATTCTCTTCAGTTTTACAGTAGGTACATACCTACACCTATAAGGACCTCTGAAATGATTTTTGTTTTTTGCTGTTTTTATATTTATAGTTTTGTGGAGTATGATTGTGCCCAAATCCAACCTCTGTGCAATCTAACTGAAAATGGCCTCCATTTCTTTTTTATATTAAAGAACTTTCCACCAAACCACAAAGAACACAAATATAAATACTTTCTCTGAAATAAGAAGGATAAATAATTCATTCCTCATTTCCAAAACGGGTTAAAAATCGACGATGACTTAAGTTTTCCCCGCCACGCCCGCAGTTTACCTTCTCAGGGTGGTAGAAAAAAAAACAAGTAAAATTGAGATTGTTGCGCCTCCCCAAACCGCATTTCTTCTCTCTGCAAACGATTCATTTCCTTTTCAAGGACACCCTCATAAACACCACATACCATTATACGAGTATATGAAGGAATAAGCACCACAATCGATAAGCATCAACACAAAAGGACCTTGCTTTTGCTTGTTACTTTGTTAAGTGTGTTGCGTGAAGCTCGCACGTTCCTCAACTTCTCGTAAGGAATCCCACAAATCGTTGACCTTCAGTGTCGGCTCTAGATTACCACATACATATAAGTATACGTGCACCAATGTACCTAGTCGTCACTACCCATATTATATAGTCATGTTACATGTATATACTTTTCACTACACTAACTCAAAGCACGGAATTGGTTTTGGTTTTGGTTTTTGTATAGGAAAAAGCTAAAGTAACAGTAAAATGCTCGGTCAATAATTTGAGGTCATGGCACGGAACGAAAGAAATAGTCGAAATGGTGGAAATTGATACCATGCCACATCGTTTTATAAATAATTCAAATATTGAAGAAGAAGAGAGTGGTCTCCTGGGAGGAGGCTTTGAGTTTTTGTTTGTTTCACTGTAGCAGTCTTTTGAGGAGATAGGCACCAGGAGGTCTTATAGCAGAACGTTGTTGTTATTGTTTTTCCGTCTTCTTTGCTGGGTTTAATCGTCTTGTGGCACCTGGCTTCTTTAATTGCTTCCAGAACATTTGATATGGATGATTTAAAAATAACATTCTCCTCTCGGTCCCACGTACTTGTTCAAGAGGCTGAGAATTTTAAAAATTGCACTCACAAATAAAATCCAAACAATGATACCTTTTTGCGAAGAATAGGTTTTTACCAAAGTTTATACTTTACTAAAAATAATTAACTTATTTTTTTTTAAAGAAAAACCTGTAGAGCCATTTTTGATAAAAATAAGATGTTGTTAAATTGTTACAAAAAAAAAATGTATGTCAGGTATAGGTACCGTAATTTTTTTGCTCCAAGAATAAAATGTGACGGAGGCACAACCAACAAATTTTAAGGAAAATAGATCCGGCCTTTCAAGCTATAGCTCAACGTTTATAGACAAAAAGACAGACTGCTGAAATATTGTAGGACCCACTTTTTTACCCTTGCCTATCATCGTACTATCAAGTTTGATCAATGCCATATATCTATGTATGCATTTTTGTATGAGTTTTTATATTTGGGTGGGCCTAAATCAGCTCTAAATGATGAAAATAAATTCTAAAAATCTGCAAAAAAACTCAGGGCATGAAGGTTGAAACGAGACAAGAAAAGAATTCTAGGGAAAGGGGGTTTATTTTCCCCCACTTTAATTGCATTCAACTAAGAAAACAAAAGCTTTTATATTTTTGTTTTTATTTTTATTCAGAATTTTGAGATTGAAAACAATTTTTGTAAAAACAATTCCCCAAAAAAAGTTTGGAAATAGGCCATAAGAAGAGAAAGTTGTTTTAATATGTATTTTTTTTTAATATCCCTTCTGTCCAAGTGAGGCCTTATAACCCCCTTCTCCTGAGATTGTTTCTTGTTAGCGAATCATCTAGTATTAAAAAAAACAGGCAGTTAAATTAACCTCTACAGCGACTATATAGGGGATGAAAATAAAAATCTGAAAAAAAAATGGGAATTTTTTGTCATCATTTCGATCCGAATTGAGCCCATCAAGATGAACTTTTTTTTAAATGACATATATCGCAAGTAAAAATAGAAAGGGAGGTACAATGTTTTATGGACTTGAGAATATGTATGAAGTTTTGTACATGTTTTGGAGTATTTAATGAACATCTACACAGAAGGCAACTATTATGAATGAACTAATTATTAAGGGAAAATTACGGCACGTGTCAAAAAACATAGCATTAGCTATGAATTTCCTTAATAATTCTCTGATTGTTAATTAAACTATTGACTTCCTGATACATCCCATTGAAGAAATTATACTCGTATAAATGTTAAATAATTACAATCATATAGTCAACGAAGAGATTTAGCAAATTATGCATTGGAAAAACTATTAATTAAAGAAAGCATACTTCCTACCTATAAGCGTTTGTCATAACACAGACAAAAGGTTAATTGTTGAATATATTATCAAAATAACGCACAGAATAGGTGAAGAACTGTTTTGAAAATTCTGACTTTTTCGCATGGAACTGCACACAATGCTTCGACAAATAAAGTTCAAAAATTTAAATAATGTTTAGATTATCTTATACTTATACTTATACTTATTCTTATACTTATACTTATACTTATACTTATACTTATACTTATACTTATACTTATACTTATACTTATACTTATACTTATACTTATACTTATACTTATACTTATACTTATACTTATACTTATACTTATACTTATACTTATACTTATACTTATACTTATACTTATACTTATACTTATACTTATACTTATACTTATACTTATACTTATACTTATACTTATACTTATACTTATACTTATACTTATACTTATACTTATACTTATACTTATACTTATACTTATACTTATACTTATACTTATACTTATACTTATACTTATACTTATACTTATACTTATACTTATACTTATACTTATACTTATACTTATACTTATACTTATACTTATACTTATACTTATACTTATACTTATACTTATACTTATACTTATACTTATACTTATACTTATACTTATACTTATACTTATACTTATACTTATACTTATACTTATACTTATACTTATACTTATACTTATACTTATACTTATACTTATACTTATACTTATACTTATACTTATACTTATACTTATACTTATACTTATACTTATACTTATACTTATACTTATACTTATACTTATACTTATACTTATACTTATACTTATACTTATACTTATACTTATACTTATACTTATACTTATACTTATACTTATACTTATACTTATACTTATACTTATACTTATACTTATACTTATACTTATACTTATACTTATACTTATACTTATACTTATACTTATACTTATACTTATACTTATACTTATACTTATACTTATACTTATACTTATACTTATACTTATACTTATACTTATACTTATACTTATACTTATACTTATACTTATACTTATACTTATACTTATACTTATACTTATACTTATACTTATACTTATACTTATACTTATACTTATACTTATACTTATACTTATACTTATACTTATACTTATACTTATACTTATACTTATACTTATACTTATACTTATACGTATACTTATACTGAACGGAACTAGATAGTATGTGCTGCAAATCAAGAGAGGTTTTTATGTTCTAAATATTCACTCTCAAACTGTTTTTAATTCTAAAGATTTTTAAAATTTAATGTGCATAAAACGATATTTCAGAAATTTAAAAAAGGATTCTGAGAAAACATACATCTTTAACTAACGATTTAGACTAGGCATAGCCCTTATCCCCAACTTGAAGTGAAAATATCAAACCAGCTCAAAACTCAAGTTCGAATTCGTTGATTAAAAAACTTGAAATCATCATAGGGAGATCTTTCAAAGTTTGTAGGTGTCAAGTATCTAGAAAAATAAAACTTTCACACCAGACCTGTTTGAGTGTTTGATTTTGATCATCCTTGAATCTTAACCACACCATGTTTTTCAAACAGCGTTTTTTTAAGATTTCAAATAAAAACGTATTTAGAATGTCGGATGTCACTTCTTCTCTTAAATTATTCAGAAGACATAATAACAAGGTCGAAAAATCAACGAAAAAAGTGATATTTCTCAAAATAATAGGCTTTGTTGACAACACTTACAACAATAAAGCTAATAAAGCTTAAAACATAGGCCTTATTATCACAAACTAATGAAATTCCATCTTATTATGCGACAAAACCCTTGGAGTCCTTGTATAATGATTTGATAAACCTCAGTAATAACGACAAAATCATATCAATTAGCTAATATTATTTTCTAATAAAATATTAAAAGCCATTGCACGTGCCTAATTGCGTGAATAATCCAACACCTCCTCACTGGTGCTCTCTTCCCTTCTCATCCCCCCCAAAAAAAAAACATCCTTACTATAACTTTTACAACCAAATAAAATATGAAATATGATATCTACTCAAATATATGCAGAGCGCCCGGAAGGACATGGATATACACATACACCTTCTCACTTCGCTATATATTTGAAAGTAATTAATCATCACTCCCCCTCTCTCCTTTTGTAGGTCCTCATCAAACCCCCTGCTTCACTTATCTATACTATGCCGCAAAGATGATGATTACAACAGTAATTTGTTGTAGGTAGTTTGGCTTTAATGTTAAAGTGTTGTGTTCACAAAATGTCGTCGCTAAACAAATATAACATAGATTTGTCAATATATACCTAACCTACTATACATACCTACGTACATACTATATATAGGACAAAAGAAGTTCGCTTTCCTGAGCCTTGTAGGCACATGAATGTATATATAGTTCGCACTGTGTAAACAGTATTGCCGTTCGTCGCCATCATGAGTTTACCTACTTTGTATTATGTATGTATGTTATTAACAGTTAAATTCCCTAGAAAGTTAGTATAGGTAGGTAAGGTACCCTACATTAACATATTTCCATTTGGCAGGCAAGATTTAGATAGGCGCTAATTGGGTTGTTTCTTTTTTGTTCTGCTATGTTTGAGGTTGATGAATACTTACTACTTTGTATGAAGTTCCTTCATTGTGCTTTAAAACAATCTTTTCAATTTTATATGAGATTTAGTGGGTGAAGGTTTTACCTATAGTGAGAAAGTGCTGCTTAAAAAACTAGACTTAATTTACGGGCTTTTCTTTGAGATATGTTATAGAGAAATGATGATATATCATGATGGGGCTTGTGATAGATTACTTGAAAAGCCCTAAAAGACTCTTAAAAAATACCTAAAGTCAAATAGAAAATAATTTTAAATACTTAAGTTAGCAAAAATTTAGTAAAAGTAGTGAGCTCTTTAAGCCCGTATGACACTACATTTTGTATTCATTTTATTTCTCATTAAAACAATCAAAGTGTCAGCAGAGCAAAAAAGGGATAAAAAGTGTTTTTGAGAAAGAGATAGCATTTCTCTAAATTAGTTTTCACATTTACAATAGGTCTGTTCCTTTACTTTGAATTTCTGTGATTTTCTGTGCATTTTAGTCCAAAGTTGTGTCAAAGTTCATATAAAAAAAAATGTTGACACATGTTTGGACTAAAAATCACAGAAACCCAAAGTAAAGGATCAGACCTAATGTGTCCCAAAAGTGAATATACATCATAAACTAGAGTTCTGTAGGGTTCAATGTATATTTTCTTTTGTGAGTGAGTGTACCTTGAAATTATTTTTGACTTTTAATTCTGAAATGTCAAAAAAAATCTGCCAGAACCTGACAAATATTATTTGAAAGTCACATTTTTCATACATATTTTGCGACATTTTTACATTTATGGATATAGAGCGTACTCATCACTCATACCAATCGAAGTTCGAATAAGAAATTGTACGTTCTGTTTTTATTTCATATGAGAGAAAAATGTAGTGTCATACGGGCTTAAGAAAAGTGATTTTATTTTTGCCAGCTTTTTACTACATTATGTACATATGTATGTACATATGTATATTCGGTTTTGACCATCTAGACTCGGGAGAAGGCATAGCATGCCAGAAAAAAATCTCCCAGGGCCTATAAGACCAAATAACAGGGCTGTTCCTTTACTTTGAGTTTCTGTGCATTTCTGCGCATTTTAGTCCAAAGTTCTGTTAAAGTTCATATAAAAAAAAATTGTTGACACAAGTTTGGACTAAAAATCACAGAAACCCAAAGTAAAGGATCAGACCTAATATTGGCTTTGTAATCTTGGCACCCCGATACTTCAGACCTCCGAGTTTTATTTATTTCTTTATTCATCAAGCAGATTAATACAATAAATATATAATCTTACAGACTATAGAATACAAAATAATTGTTGAAAATAAAAAAAAATTAATAAAGCAGTAAAAAATATACAAATAATGTAAACAAGATCTTATGTGAACAAAATTTTAATCCACCAGGTTACGAATTTAATATGCACAAGATGAGTTTTTAAAAGATTCTCGGCTTTGTTGAGAAAAAAAATCAACATGATCACAAATAGTGTTAGCTTCTCTAATACATCGAGTCAGAGGTTCATTTAAACCATAATTTACTCGATGATGAGGTTCATTAAAAAGGAAATGGGATCGCAGATTCCTTGAAGGAGCATACACATATACCAAGGATAAAAGTAAGGGGCAATTAATATGGGCTGTGATAATATCGCGCAAAAAAATGATTGCAAAATATTTACGACGTACATCAAGAAATTGTATACCAAGAAGTTGACACCTAGTTTTATAAGTAGGGATATGAATATTCCAGTTTAGCCGGTGAACTACAATGCGAGAAAATTTTTTTTGAATGTTTTCAATCCTCTTAGAATAGACTTGATAAAATGGATCCCAAATTACACAGCAATATTCCAACGATGACCTTACATACGCAAAGAAGAGAGATCGAAGAGTAAATGGATCTGTAAACTCTTTAGAGTTACGAATAATAAAACCTAACATAGAGTTAGCTTTTGCAACTACAAAGTCTATATGGGACTTAAAACTGAGTTTCGAATCAAAAATAAAAATGACACCGAGATCTTTCTTTTCGTTTAATATTGCGAGTTCCGTACCTTCAATAGAATACCGAAAAAGAACAGGTGAGAAGCTCCTAGAAAAAGATAGAGATTGGCACTTAGATACATTTAAGAAAAGCTGATTAGCTAAACACCAATCAGACAAGCGATGGAGATCACTTTGGAGTAGAAGACAATCATTAAGAGATTTAATACACCGAAACATTTTTATGTCATCCTCAAACATCAAACAAGAAGCATTTTTTAAGAAATCGGGGATATCGTTGATCAGCAGCAAGAATAAAAGGGGCCCCAAGTGACTTCCTTGTGGTACTCCTCAAGTCACCTCAAATACATCTGATAGCACGTCATTGATACGTACAAACTGTTTTCTGCCATTAAGGTAGGATTCAAACCACTTTAAAATATTTGAGTGGAAGCCAATGGATTCCAGTTTTTTTATTAGTATATGGTGGTTTACTCTATCAAACGCCTTGGCAAAGTCCGTATATATGACGTCAGTTTGAAAGCCATTTTCGAGATTGGTAATAATTTGATGACTAAAAATTGTTAGGTTGGTTGTTGTTGACCTACCTGCAACAAACCCATGTTGAAATGGGGAAATAATTTCTTTAAGAACAAAAGTAAACTTATCACAAACAATTTTTTCAAAAATTTTGGGTATAGTTGATAATTTACTAATGGGGCGATAGTTTGAAACGTCTTGCTTAGAGCCTGATTTATGAATAGGAATAACATACGAGATTTTTCAATCATCAAGAAAATCACCCTTTTCAAGAGAACCATTAAACAATAAAGTTAATGGTCCCGAAAGAGCAGCAACGCAGTTTTTCAAAATGATTGGAGGAATGCCATCGGGTCCAGGCTGTTTGTCATCATTTAGTCCGATTAAGGCTAATTCAACATCTTTGTTGCTTAAATTTAAGCGACCGATATTGACAGAATTTGAACATGCACTAGTAGAAAGATTTGAAGGGATACTTTGAGGATTATACACGGAGTGGAAAAAGTCGGCAAATAAGTTGCAAATAGTTACAATATTACTAGATGTGGTACCAGAATATTGCATGCAATTAGGGATACCATTTGAGCACTTTTTATCATTTATAAATGACCAAAATAACTTCCTGTTATGTTTAAGACTCGATTCAGTTCGAATTAAGTAGTCTTTGTATACAAATTTATTTAAAAAATCAAATTCTTTTTGCAGACGCAAATAGTTTATCCGAAGATCTATATTATTGGGAGATTTACGATATAATTTGTAAGATTTATTTTTTTTGTTATTTAAATTACATAAACGTTTATTGTACCACGGTGGTTTGGAATTATTTTGAACAAATACTTTGGGAACAAATAATTCGATAGCCTCCTTAATTATCCCTAGCAATATGTGATACGCTTCGGATAGCTGGTTAAAGCAAAATGTATTATACCACGGAAAACTATTTAAGTAGTTCGTCATGTCCACGAAGTTAGCTTTTTTGTAATCATGCCTGATTATTCTTCCCATTACAGGTTTCATATAATCAAAAATACTAAATTGAACACTTAAGGCTATATGGTGAACACTATTGGGAAAAATAGGACAAGAACATTTTAATACATTTGTTATGAAATCTTTATCAACAAAGATGAGATCAAGGATGCGATCTAAACTATTAGAAAAAGTATTTATTTGAGTGAGATTATGTTCAGAGAAAGAATCAGTTAATTCATATTCACATTCATTATTAACATTAAATGGAAAAAGACACAATTTGTCTGGGTCCCAAACCCAGTTAATATTACCAAGGTTAAAATCACCGAGTATGATTACATGGTGTTCACTATTTAATGTAGAAAGAACAGATCGACAGTTATCTATATGAATTTTGAATAACTCTAAAGGACTACCTGGTGGTATATAACTAATTAAAATAATTAAATCACAGTCTTTATTTATATGAACTCTTACAGCAAGTTGATCAATATCAAAATTTGATGTCGCCGCAGCAGATGAAGATGATAATTTGATTTCGCAGCAGGAAAATTATGAATGCACCGCGATCAATACGCCGCCGCCTCTGGATAAATTTGTTTTAATTAGACATCTGTCTTTACGGAAAACAGAATAGTATTTGTTATCAAAAAGCTCTGCATTGTGGTGTTCGTTTGTAGGCCAAGTTTCTAGAACTCTTTCAACCATATTTTGCAATATTATTATACGAGCTTTAAAGTCATATTTTCGGTACCATAATATGGTATTTACATATGTATTCAGAACTTTAAAATAAAATTTTCAACAGTATCTCGTTTCCTTTCTTATTTTCATAGGACGCTTGCAATACATTAAATCAGTTATTTTAAAAGTAGTCGAGACCTCCAAACAGTTGTGATGGATTGTGCCAAGCTTATGCTGCCTTGTGCCGTAAATATTAAAAACAAATTAGCAGATTTGCAAATTTTACGCATTTTTTTTATTTTGACATTTCTTAAGCCAGGTACGCTGCTGATGCGAAATAAAAAATCTCATACAAGTATGACACAGCGAAATTATTAACGAAAAATGTTTTTATTTATTTATTTGCAGAAGTCTACAATCTTTTTTCGCACACAATTTGTATTAATTTAATTTTTATGAATTTGTGCAACTGTCAATAAATATTTTTCCGCCTCGTTTTCGTTGTCTTGTGGGGGACTAACTAAAAATTTCGTTTCACATCAGCAGCGTACTGGGCTTTAAAAAAGAAAGTTGTGCTGTCTTTTTCCCGTGCGAAAAAAACTATGCAAATAATCTCGCATGTCAAATATAATTAAGGTGAAAAGCAAAATTAATTATCATGATTGGTTTATATTTTCATGCAAAAGAAAAACCATTGCTGTCATGGAATGTCATGCAAAACAATGACAGGATATTGTTTTGCATGCGAAAAAAGTGTGGTCCGTTTATACTTAAAAAAAAAACACCTCAAGGCATTTCTTGCATGCAAATCGTTTTTGCATCCAAAAATAATTATTATTTCTATTAAGGCCTATAGTTTTTTAATTAAGTGTGAATTAATGACTCAATGGGTGGCTTAGGCCAATGCAAATGTTTTCGCCTTGAATATTATCCAATTTGGTGCACAGAATAGGTGGAAAATCATTTTGAAAATTTATATTATTTCTTTGTGTGGGACCTGTAAACTATGCTATAGGCACTGAAAGAAAAAAAAAAGCATAATTTCAACTTTTACGTGTAAAAATAAACTTTGCGAAACGCTGTAACGTTAAGTTAGCACCACCGTTTTTGCAAATTCGCAAATTTTACAAATTAAATATTTGAAACAGTAACAAAATTTCGAAAAACAGGCAAAGTTTCGAAGGATAAAGTTCCGAAACACAAAGTTCCGAAACACAAGTTTCGAAAAACGAAGTTACGAAAGGCGAAAGTTTCGAAAATTCAAGGTTTCGAAAGAGAAAGTATCGAGGAACAAAGTTTCAAAAAAAAACAGTTTCGTTGAGCGATTTCAACGAAATCGACACAGGTAGTAGCTGATACAGAGTTAAAAATGAAACAAATATTTTCAACAGGGTGTTCCAAAATAACTTCAATTTTATTGTTCCTCGAGTGATTTCAATGAAATTGACACAGGTGATAGCTGATATAGAATTCAAAAAGAAATAAATATTTTCAAAGCAGGGTGTCTCAATAACATGTCTACATATTGTAATTTTTTTTATTTCATTTGTAAAAAAAGATTTGAAAAGATCATACAATCAATTCTATTATTATAGTATTTACCGCCCGTTATTGGAAAATAATATATATATATATACCAGTGGCGCGTCCGGCGTCAATATGAGACGATTCCTTGCCTCTTACACTTACCTTGTCCATCCAACAACATGAAATTACAACAATTCTCATTGCATTTGAAATAAAATGCACGACTGGATCGCACGTACTTGCTCTTATGTTCAAGTTGTGTGGGACTTAAGAACTTTAAAAAATATTCAAGTTATTATAGAAAAAGTATAGAAAGCATTTAAATCGTTCTTTTAATTGTATAAGCAGTCTGATAAATAACTTAGAGCTCAAAAAAAAGTATGCCATCTGATTACTTGAAAAAATATGAATATATGCAAAAAAAAAATTTAAAATCGTTGGAGCCGTTTTCTTAAAAATTAATTTTTTATATATAAAATTTTTGTAACATTTTTCAAAAAAAAATTTGGTATGCCAATTTTGAGTATATATTAATATACATTTAAAACTGAAATTTCAAAACAATTCATCAACCCGTTTTTGAAATATTGAATTTTCAAAAAAAAATTTTGAATCTTTTTTTAAAAATCCAAAATTAATTTTTTCCAAAATTTTGGTATACAGTATTATTAATATTTTAACAAAGCTTTTGCACAAAAAAATTTATTGAAATCGGATGAGCGGTTAATGAGAAAACCAAAAATAAAAAAAAACTGTTATATGGCAGGTGCCGTTAATAAATGTTTTTGGTAATTTTTTTTCTTACCAAAAAGTACACCATGTCTACAATAATACACTGATTTTTTTTAATCAAAATCGTTGGAGCCGTTTTTGAGATAAATAAGCTTTTCCTTAACGGTTGTATGGCAAGTACCGTTATTTTTTGAGCTAAAAAAAAATTTCAATTTCCCCTCTGGAGAGTTACAAAAAAACCTTAAGTTCAAAATTTGAAGAAAATCGCTTCAGTGGTTTAGGCTGTAGGCTAAGGTACGGACAGACAGACAGACAGACAGACAGAATTGTGCCACCCACTTTTTTCGTGTTCTCTATCATCGTAATGTCATGTTTGATTGCTATCTCGAAATTTTTTTTTTGCACGAATCCAAAACTTGCCCTATAGTACCTACCTATATCGCAAGTAAAAATAAACATGTCCTATTATTTTTAAGTGATTTCAAGGTATTAATACTGAAGATCTGATCATTAAAACTCAAGTTATAAGCACTTTAGTGCAACCATCTGACTTTTTCCGAAACATTTTGAATAAATTCAATCAAAATTTCAAATGAATCTTCTTTTTTTTTCTTCTCCTAATATTTTTGGAAAAATTCAGTCTAAATAAGACGAGGAATGTACGTCTTATTTTGTCTAATAATTAGCGTGAAAGTATTTTATCTTTTTTAGTTCTGTATCAGCTATCACCTGTGTCAATTTCGTTGAAATCGCTCAAGGAACAACAAGGTTCCGAGGATTCGCAACTTTTTTTTCGAAACTTTATCGTTCGATACTTTCTCTTCCGAAACTTTGACTTTTCGAAACTTTCTCCTTTCGTAACTTTGTTTTTCGAAATTTTGATTTTCGAAACTTTGTCCTATCGAAACTTTGGTTTTTCGAAACTTTATCCTTTGAAACTTCGCCTTTCGAAACTTTAGGTTTCGAAACTCTGGCGGATTCCCGAAATATTTTTGAAATTTTGTAATTTCTTGAAAATTAAATGATTGCTATTTTGAGCCTAGTTTGTGCTGCTATGCACCCAATGGAAAAGATACAAAATCGTATATGTATGTATAATTGCAGTCTTTTATATCATATGTATTTAAATTTACATTTCCCTTACAACTTTATCGTGCTGTTTTGTATTCAGCTTTGGTTTGTGCTGCCATATTCCAAAGAGATAAAAAAAATAGAATATAATGTACTGTACATGCATATCTGCAACTCTTACGGCCAAAAACACATTTTGCGAAGCGTGGAGTAACCGATGCCATTTTAAATTTTCATAAATATTTTTAAAAATCACAATAAATTTTAAATTTCTTAAAAATGATAACTGCTCAGTTTGTACCACTATATGCTAAAGAGATACAAAAACTCTCATTTTTAAAACTTTAACAACCAAAAACAATTTTGTGAAAGTTGAAGTTAGGACAGCAAAATTTTCATTTTTAAGAAATTTAAAAAAAAAAAAATATATTCGTAGCATTTACAAATTTATTTGCGATACTTTTTTAAATATTTACCTCACAAGGCAGCACAAATTGGATCACAATATAGCAAAACTTTTTTTTTGAAAATCGAAGATGGTGGTGCTAACTTCAGCTTAACATAACAAATGTTTCTTTTGACGTAATTTTCAAATATGATAATTTTTTATTTCTTTAAAAATGTTAAAATTTCAAAAAAAAATCATTCGTAAAAATTTGCAAGGCGAATATTTTTTTATATGTATTTACGACACGAGGCAGCACAAGTTGGACACAATACAGCTCAACATTTTTTTTTTGTTGAAAATCAAAAATGGTGGTGCTAACTTCACGCTTTGCAGAATTATTTTTTTCACTGTAAGAACTGCAAACTTGCGCATTTTGTGTTTATGTCTTTAGCATCATGGAAACACAAACTGAGAACATTACAGCACAACTTTATTTTGAAAATCGAAAATGGCAGTGCCTTCTTTACCGTTCGTAAATTTATTTTTAGCCAGCAAAGTTGCCGATATCGACGGCCTTCTGTCAAAAACTCGTAAGTCTTAAAATGCAATTTTAGTGCATTTCAGTTAAAAACAAATAACTGAATTCAAAAATAAATGTCTCGTAACTGCATCATGGTTCCTTTTGGTTATATCAACCAGTTTTA
The DNA here is from genome assembly GCA_963921185.1 of Dasysyrphus tricinctus. Classification (NCBI taxonomy): domain Eukaryota; kingdom Metazoa; phylum Arthropoda; class Insecta; order Diptera; family Syrphidae; genus Dasysyrphus; species Dasysyrphus tricinctus. The sequence continues at coordinate 254,380,437 of OY992531.1, read as the reverse complement.
AAACCTTTTTCGATCTAAGAATTCCATTTTATTACTATTTAAATCCGTTTTTTGTGTTTTCTAAGCAAATTTTTAAAACAGACTTATAGGAGATTTTGACAGAAAGCCGACGATATGCTAATTTAATAATTTTCGATTTTCTTAAAATATTTATGGCAGCAGAAATTAAGCACACTACAGCAAATTGAAAATGGTGGTCCTAACTTCACGGTACAACGTTTCGCAAAAGTACCCAGTATATGAATTTTTTATCTCTTGGCACTTAGCAAAACAAAACAACACAATTTATTTTTAAGAAATATGAACATTTCAAAGAAAATTCATTCCAAAAATTTGCAAATTTGCGAAATTAAGTACAGCTCTGTTTTTTTTTTTAATCGAAAATGGCGGTGTTAACTTTACGCTTAAAAAAAGGGTAGATACCTTCCTAAACCTTGACCTTATTACGATATTTTTCTTAAATACGGCACATGGCATCACAGGCTGGGCACATTACAGTACAACCTGTTTTTCGGAAATACAAAATGGCGGTGCTAACTAATCGTACATTTCCCCTGTGTGCTAGCGTAAGCACACTTAAAAAAAAATATCATTTCCCCATACAGGCTTTGCTACTTCACACAAAATTTTAACAGAAATGTCTTTATTTATTGATGAATAACTGTTAACAAGCTCTCGAAACCCATTTATATTATTAAACGAGCCTCTAGTTTATTGTATATAATACTGTCAGGTTTGATTAATTCGATTTTTAAAGGAATTCAAAATCTACCCTATTGGTAGAGTATGTACATAAATAATCAAGAAATCACAAACAAAAATTTAATTTAAATGTATTGATAGGTAAAGAATACACACAAAGTAATAAAACTTAACCAAATAAACTTCAACAAATATACAAAACTTTTTTTTTTTTTGTTTCAAACAAAAATACAATTTAATTAAAAATTAATTAGGATAGCATTTAAAATAACTTCTACCTATTTGTCTTTTAGATTAATGTGTTTTTAATTTACCATCAATATTATCCACCCCCCATTGAGAGTCCTTTCAAATTACATACATATATACATAGGCATTTTAATATAAACACACATTTATAGGTATAGCCATTCCGCCTTTACAGCTTATACTCGTGTTTACAATGCTCTTTTTTGTGTTTCTGTAAAATAAATAATTAAACAAATTGAATGCAATGAATTACTGCGGTTCCTTTTTCGAAATAGCAAACTGACAAATTACTTTGTCGTGTGAGTTTTGTACTTCATATACAAACACAAGTATAGGTAAAGCATATGTTTTACAAAAAAAAAAAAAAAATACGAAGATAATTTAAAAGTTGTTGTGGAATTTTCAACAAATCTCCCAGCAGGTGGTTTGTAGGATTTTTTTCCAGAGATAATCAAAATGTGAAATATAAAACCAAAAACAACAACAAAACTATTATTTGACCCCCTTTTCAACATCATCAGGACGTGTCCAGTATTTTTTTTTTTTTTATAATTCATTTATTTATACCTCGCGTGCGAAATAGATATTAGCGTGATATTTTTTCTCTCTCTCTCTCTCTGTGCTTCTAAGGATTTAAGCACGTGTTCATATATAGAGTTTTTAAAAGATCAGTCATTTGGAAGGTAACCCCTATAGACCATTGGCCATTGCTTTCTACAATATAATAATAAAATTGCTTGTTTTTATATTTTCTGCTTAAAGCTGCAAAAAACATTTCAATCGTTGAAGGACGTTTTGGGTTGCTTTAAATGAGGAAAACAATAAAAAATATAATTTAAACGGTTGACAAGGAGGCATACCTTCCTAATGTTATGGAGAACTCTATGCTAGATAATTTAAAACGACTCTTGTAAATAAAGTGAACAAAATATTTCCCTTTTTTTTTGGGGAAAGTGAACGATTTTTTTTGCACCAGTAAATTATTAACACTAATTTCAGTAGTTTTTATGATCTTTAAGAACATAAATAGCAAGGTTTAGCTTGCCGTGCCGCGTGCAATGAGACTAATAAGTTTAATGAGACTATTACAATTATTAGGATATTAAGCAAAAAAGACACAAATAAAGAGGCGTAGTAGTTGTGAGACCCCCTGTCACCAAGAATCGGAATGAATGAATTAGGTTAATTTAAATAAAAAAACTGAACAAAAAAAAAATATTTAATGAGTTAAGCTTTAGGTTAGGAATGCACTTGCGATTTTCAGTCGCACAATGATTCAGAGGTTTTAAGGCCTTCATAAGAACTTCTGAAGAACTTTCAATCAGAATATCGAAATCACATTTGGTATCAATTTCCTTCATTAAACTGACTCCTTAAAACAAAAATATTATTGATTCTGTATTTTGTAGTGTAATTCATGTTCAAAAACGCCGAGGTACGCGCTTTGAATCCATCAGGATATGACTAAGCAAGATGCACTACAACTTTAGTTTGATGTTTTTTTTTTTATTGAACTTCAATAATTACATAATTCATTAATTCTTAAAATAATTTTTAACAATTTAAATTTCCGTTGATGAATCCTTGTTGGACAATTGGGACTCTGCTAGCTTACGGCTTCAGGTTTCTGGTCTCAATCGGCACGACTGTTCCTTTATGTTAAGCAGTTTCAATAATATAATTATCTTCACTGCTTATCAATTCCTTTCAATTGGCCTATAAATTGTTAAAAAAAAACTTATCAGCAGTGTTTATTTATTTTAATTAATTTATTTATTTAATCTACAAGCAATATTACAGCTAACAAATGGATATAAGCACTTAAGATATAAATTAAAAAGTTAACAAATACAATAATTCGATTTTAAATCTATTACGATTAATATTAAGAAAATCAATGTTTGTAGAGACCTCATTGAAATATACAATGAACCTTGATAAAGTTTCATTACAACCATAGTTTGTCATATGAGTTCTTTGAAATAAGAATACTCTCATAAGCCTAGCGGGGGCATAGATAGGTACTAAAGCAAGAAGCGATGGACATTTTATATGGTAGTCTCTAATCAGCATTACACTATGAATTTTTCTTCTGGATTGTATCTAATGACTAAATTCCAAGTAATTGACATCTAGCTTCATACCCAGGAATAAAGTCCCAACCTATTTTTTTTTTTTCAAATATATATTTTGTGAATTGTCTTGGAATTTTTTTAATCCGATCAGAGTGAACTGTATATGCGGGACCCCAAATGACATCTGCGTATTCCAAAAGTGATCTGACAAGTGATGTAAACAAGGATAATAACACAAAGGGATCTGTAAAGTCCTTTGCATTTCGTTTAATAAAACCTACTAACAAGTTGGCCTTAGAAACCAAATAATCGAAATGACTTTTAAAAGAAAGAAGGGAATCAAGAATAAAACCTAAGTCTATTATACTTGAGACCCTATCTAAAGCTTCAGATTCAATTGTATAGTTGAATAGCAAACATTGAGATTTTCTGGAAAAAGAAATAGCATTACACTTTTTGATAGTGAATTTAAAGCCATTGATGTAACACCAATTTGGTAAAGAATCGATGTCAGATTAAATAAGTTGACAATCATTCAAACTCGCAACTTTTACAAATAGTTTCAGATCGTCGGCATATAATAGGCATTTACAATGTTCAAAGGCCGAGACAGTATCATTAGTGAAAATTATGAAGAGGAGCGGACCCAGGTAGCTACCTTGTGGGACACTTGATGACAACGGAAGTAGTTGAGAATGAAAACCAAAAGCCTCAAATTTTATCAGAAGTGTTTGGTGGTTCACCGAATCAAAAGCTTTGCTAAAGTCAGTGTAAACTGCGCCCACCTGAAATTTTCTATAGCGTTAGTGACGTACGAAGTGAAATAGGTCAGATTGGTAACAGTAGATCGACCGGAGACGAAACCATGCTGAACTTCTGATAAATATTCATCACTTGTAATAAAATCAAGCTTATTTCTAACCATACTTTCAAACAGTTTGGGTTTGCAGAGAGTTTATAAATAACTCTATAATTCTCAATATCATGTTTGGAACCAGATTTATGAATAGGGACTGAGTCAGAAAGTTTCCATTCTTCAATGAAGTTCCCTTCTTGGAGGTACTTATTGAATATAATATATAAAGGAGTACAAATGGAGTCACAGCAATGTTTTAGTACTGCGGGAGGAATGCCGCCGGACCAAAACTATAATTAGATTGAAGAGATTTCAGCATGGAATTAACTTCTGCGCTACTTAACTCGATCATTTCAAAATGTCGATCCTACTTGTAATGTTATTCAGCGAACTGTTATTAAACCTTGAATGCGAGTAAACAGACTCAAAATAACTAGCAAATAATTCGCCCGTAGAGTCTAAATGTGGTGATTCAACGCCTTCAAAAAACATGGTATTTGGAATCCCCACTGATTTTATTTTGGAATTGACAAACGTCCAAAAGGATTTGCTATTGTTTTTAAATTTACTTTCGATTTTCAAGATATAGGCTCTGTATAAAAGAACTACAAAATCTTTTCGCAATTTGCTAAAATGAGCATAATCAGATTGATTTTTTAATTAATTGTATACCACGTATGCATTACGTTTGTTTCCACTGGCTTTCAACAGCCTTTAAACGACTATTCAACGGTTTATATCAAAACATTGTTTCTATTGGATGACCTTTAACCGGATAATCAACGGCTTTGGCTCAAACCCGGATTCCTTACCAGTGATGGGGGGAGCCTTTGCCAAAAGTATGATATCGTCAACTTAGAATGAAAACCCGCTTACTTAATTTTTTGTATCATTGTATTTTGCCTCACAAATTTGCTTAAAAATACAAAAATCTTTCAAAATGAACTCAAATATTCTCAGAGTTTTCGAATTTATTCAAATATCCCGAATTGTACATATTTTTTTGAGTATTTTTTTTTTTGGCAAAAAAGCAGTCATAGCTGCTTTCACTCTAAGATGACGACATGTTTCATACCTTATTTTCCAGCTGCACGATTCTCCACTAAAAGTGTTCTCTGATTTCGAGTAACGATACGATTTAATGATCTTCACTGTGAACAGTAAATTTTGAAACTTATCATCTAAGCTTTTGGTACATGGGCTAACTGAAAGTGTTATTGTATTGCAACGGAAATCACTCATCAGGTTCAATTTCACTGGGAGTCTCAGTTACTCACACATTTTTTATTTGAATTTCTTTGATGGTTTGGCCTCCTTTTAAGATATTTTTGCAAGAATGGCTTTTCGCAGACCCTGTTATTGATTATGCTATGGAGTATTTCCTCGGCCTCAGATTAAGAAAGACAAATAGTAATGGGATAAAAATTACAAAGAAAAAGCAATGGTATTCGCCAACTACGGGGAAAAGACATTTAAGCCTTTCATAGGGCAAGGATTCAACGAAAACATCAATATATGAAATTCAGCTTGAAAGAAAGCTACATTATAGGAAATGCGAATAAAAAAGAGGAATAAAGAAGTTTAAGTCCACAATATAGCTCCACGATATACATAAATTATTCACGACAGAAATTCTAAAAATGTTCCCTCGTAAAGGATTAATTGAACCACTTTACTTGAAAAATACCGCCTTAAGGATAAATGTTAGAACGTTTCGAGCCAATGAAAAATTGCGGAAGTAATCTCTTGAGAAGAAATATTAGGATGTGTATTGAGAGTAAAAAAAAAAGACTGCGAGCAACTCTCAAAAATCTCTCGAGAGTAAAACTCACAAGTGGACAAAGGCATGAAGTTAGCTCACAGAAGAGTAGACAGCTATCCGAGAGTCACTCTGGAGAATTTTGTAGTGAAAGTACTCTCAAATGGAAACGCACCTCTACAGGCCTAATTCGCATCTTCCTATCAAAAGTTTTTGAAAGAATACTACTCCTGCACCTGCAACTGATAGTAGAAGAAAAACGATTAATACCTGAACATCAGTTCGGACTTAGAAGCATGCATTCGACAATTGATCATGTGCGTAGAATCACTTATAAACTTAAGAGAGCCCCTGAAGTGAAGAAAATTGGTCCAAGTGTCTTTATTGATGTGTCGCAAGCGTTTGACAAGGTGACGTGGCAGGAAGGCTTCAGATTAAAATTAAGATAAACTCTGCCTGAAGCAACGAATATTTAGATAACGGTTTTTTTTTTAAAGTTGTGGAAATGAATGTTCAAATTTAAAAGAAATAGTGGCTGGGGTACCACAGGGAAGTGTATTAGGGCCAGTTTTGTACCTTTTATATTTACACGTAATATACCTCAAATAGAAGAAATAGAAGACAATATCGTAGAAGCTTTTGCTGATGATACTGCTACTAGCCGGCAAAAAACGTTCTATTGGGAGTTTAAATTTAGCCTGAGTCTGCTAGGATCTATGGTTAGAGACGAGATGCTACCCGTTTAGCCTAGAAGAAATTTTTGTTGTGAGTTCTTGCCAAAGTCTTAGAAAAAGGATTAATCATAAAAAGGCCATGACCAAAATGCTAATTGCAAAATGTCCCTTGATAATTCTTGAATTCATAAGGTTTAAATGCATAACATATGATGAATGATATCTATATAAGAATGTTTGATTAAATTTAACCTCAAATATTTCATTATCAAATTTTCGTCTCTATAATGATTTCATTTTCAAAAACAGACACCAAAATAATTTATATTGTATGCATATAAGCTTCATTTACCATAGCCACCTACATTATTCCAAAATGCATTAAAACTAACTTTCCTTACTGTCCAAACCACAAGAAATACCATATAAGCAATTATTTCTAACATCGAAGTCATTAAATCATCAAATGCAGTTGCATTAAATCAGTTAAAACCAACTAAGGCTCTATTTACATCCCATTACTGCTGCATATATATCTTCCATGTCCATAATTTCTCATATTCTAAGGGAACTCTCTATATACTCTATGCTACTTGCATCGTGTTTTGCTGTCAAAAACTAATATGCTTTGTGTACATTGTACTCTACACAACATGGCATAAACAGGAAGTGCACCAAAAGTCCTGCAAAAAGAAAGAAAACAAAAAACACAGCATTAATAGGGCTAGTCTGATTAATGATTGCTCTTGTCCATTTATAGAGGAAAACCAACTTCAAAGACATACACACACTCTCTCTCTCCCTGTTATATGGTATATGAAAATCTACAAAAGGACCACGCGTTGCGGAAGGACATTTTTCCATAATGCCCTTTCATTTGCACTATACACAAAAGCATAACCATATCTAATAATGATCTAAAAAGGCAAAACTAGAGAAAAACTAAAATAAAACAAACCAAAAAAAGAAAAAAAAAAACAATATGAAAGGAAGCAAGCATACGATTAACAACCATCCGCAGTCAATAAAGATTTTAACTGCTCAAACATAGGGACACCGGAACACACATTCCCACAAAAGCCATCAACGTTCGTTCATATACACCTAAGCTATATGTTGCTGTAAAGTAGGTACTGGTACATTATATGCGGGTATAGAAAATTGAGCCCACTTTTACTCAAAGGATATAAATATTATTTGCCCAGCGATTTCTATGCCAGTGCATTTTGCAGCTCAACCGCAACTCAAAAAGGATAATTCACTCACAACGACCCCGGACTCATAAACTTATATTATGGTTATATGTAAATTGGCTCGATATGAATGCAAATATAGCATTAGTAGTACACAGGATGTGGAAGCTTAAGAAATGACCGATGAGGACGACTATGACGATGACAAACAAAAAATAGTCCTCTCTCACAGGATACCAAAAAACAGGAAACAGGGATAGCGACGAAGACCGACGGACGGTGAACTGAGAGAACATTTATAAACGAAAAACACTTAAGAGCTTTCAAGTAAAATTATGACCTTTGGAAGTTTTAAGGGTATTTAATATTTAGAAGGTTCTTTTTTTGTGTTTGAAAAAAGGACTTTCTATTGATTGTGATTGTAAAAACAAAGGAACAAGCCTATGAGAACTGGAAGTGGGATGATATAATGTTCCGAGTATAATATGAGAGATTTGTGAGAAGCCTATAGAACTAACTAACCGAAAGTGGCGCAGCAATCCAGAGCTGGGACCTATTTCTATAGTTTTAAAAGTTACTGGGCTTTCGGTGTTGTACTCAAACTCAACGATTTCTTAGTGAAGCAGCTTTTGTGTCAACTATTGTCCATCCGCTCTACATGATCAATGATGAAGCCATTACCTCACTCTTGGACTATTACTCTTTTGGTAAGGCCTAAGGAAGGCCTCGACTCACCTTCTATGCAGATGCAGACGAGATCGAAAATCAATCGGAGAATTTTTCGGTACCTTTTAATTTTTGCTCTCAAGGAAACAAAACAAAAAAAAAATCTATTGTCTCGGGTTCGGTTTCATAACTACTAGGTTAAGTTTCGTTAAGAGCTAGGGTATCTCCTTAGACTCATCAGAGTTTTTTCTGGAAAAAAATATTGATCTAAAATTTTGACTTAGAAACTGCAAGTTATCAACATTTAATTTGCTCTGCTTCTGAATTTATTTTTCAGTCCGAGGCAAGAGGTTTTCTTCCATTTACTAGCGCTGGTATTCTTGAGTAACAAAGACTCGAACTAATTACCTTAAAGCCCATTGCTGTTTGTAAGGACGCTTTATCTAAGACGTCAAGTGTTGGGTGTGCTTTTATTAGATGGCAGTTTATACTAGTACTTAACTAGACTAGGCTCTCATTGACCGTCAAACCTTTTTTTTCGCTTCCTTTTCAAAGCATTCAAAACCACCTCTGAAATCACTCTGCGTTCTAGTTCTGCCAGTAATGTCGACCTATTCGAGTTTTTGAAAGACTGCCTCCAGAGTTGTTGCGAGAGTTTTGAACTATTTTTTCAAGAACAATGTTAAGGAAGCCACATGAAAGTTCTTCCCCTCAAAACTTTTTGTCATCTATAAGTCCTATGAAACGTTTCACATCAAAACAATACGACCAAACAGTCAATCACAGAGTTAACACTGAACCTGACTTTTGCAAGCAAATTTTTGAAGACCGATGGCAATGTTAATAGAGGAAAATCCATACAAGATCCCTGAAACACCATTGCCTGAATAAAAAGTGGCTGTTTTGACCGGGGCGTTTGTGCCGAAACCCCTAATTGGGCCATTTTTCTTCAGAGAAGGTGAAACACTCGAAGGGAATCGTTATCAGGGGATGTTGACTTATTATTTCTGCCCACAAATGTGTGAAATATTTCTGGTTGATTACTGGTTTCAACAAGACGGTGCACCATTCCACAATGCAAACAAAACAATGCTAATTATTCATATGCTTACATAAAAAATGGCAAAACCTTAAGGTCTTGAAATCGGTGGTAGGTGTCCATTCTGCTGACGATTTTTGGGCTAAAGTCATACTGATATGGTTGCTGAAGAATGAGTTCAAGCGTTCATAGAATAGGTGTATGTACAACAGAAGAGATAATTCTTCCGCTATATTTTCCTCTTACCATATTTAGCTGATGAGTTTGTTAAATTTGAGTCGATCTTACCACGGATAGTGATCCCCAAGATACAAAGAGAGAGAGAGAGAGAGAACATGTTTTTTTTAGTTCTAAACTTATTCTCTCCCTTTGGATGGATCCCCCAGCCATGGTAAGATCGAATCAAATTTAATATTTTGGAGGCTCAACCGGGATTCTTCTATCAATTTCAGCATATCTAGCTTCGTATGCCGTGTTTTTCTCGTCAAAATACCCTAAGTTTAGGTATTTAAACTGCTCATCCTTGTATACTTCATGTATCACCATGTCGCTCAATAAAAATTTGTCCAACTGTTCTTTCAAAGCTTGGTGTTGCTTGTCAGATACTCCTAGGTTAGTCGAATCTTTGGTGATTTTTTTTTGTTATTCTTTAGCTGATTTTGCATTAAACCTTTGGTTTTCGTCTGTTTTTCTACGAGTTTATCCTTATTAACTTTTCTTTATTGCTTGCTTAGATTTTCAACTGTTGTTTGTAGATGCTTTCGTTCGCTTGCAATATTGCTTCTTTTCTTAACGTCATCCCTAAGAACACTTGCTTGCTTTTTATTATGGAAAATGCTATCTTGATAGAAAGTCACGATTGTTTGGATGTGGTTTCACTATCAGAGGAAGATTAGATGCATGTCTATTTGAGAGTAAAAAGGCTGCAAGGAACTCTCAAACAGCTTTTGAGAGTAAGACTTTGCAAGTGGGTGCAGTCATAAAATAGGCTCACAGAGTTGTAGACAGATATCCGAGTGTCACTATCGAGAGGTTTGTGGTGAAAGTACTCTCAAATGGAAATGCACTTTAAGGCAAAGAGTCTTAAGCTTTCATGAACTCAGCGAGAGAATGACGACGATCAACTGAACCCCACCATATAAACCTAATAAGTGCCCATGCCCCTACAAAGGAGAAAGATGATGCTACCAAGGAAAGTTTCTACGAGCTCCTTGGAAAAACGTACGAGCAATGTCCTAAACATGACTTAAAGTACTGCCTAAATTGGGAGAGAAATCATTCGGTAGGACAATCGGAAAGCACAGCCTACACGATACTACTTCCGGTGATTTCTCCAAGTTTTTTGGACTTAAACTCATATAAATCTGTCCCTTTGGAAATAAAAATCTGCGATAAGCTCTCGATAGTTAAAGTCCAAAGTAGAATTTGGGATACAGTCTTGAAACTAGCTCCCAAAGGGATAGACAGCTATCCGAGAGTCACTCTCCAGACTTTTATAATGAAAGTACGTACTCTCAAATGGAAACGCAGCTTTACATCAGCATCGTTCAGATTTGATGGACGGAGTTATTGGTCTAAGCCTTCGTTCAAGTTGAACTTGCATGATGAACTTGGTTCATCTCAGCTATTCTACTGCGTTTGAAGAAATATATAGTGCTCCGTGTCCTCTGCAGCAGCCAAGACTAAGCTACATGATATTCTCTCAATAGTTCTTGAAGGTATTATCTGGGGCCATGTTTCCTTGAGAGGTTTTTTTACTTCTTCTAAAAACTTCTAACTTCATTCCTGCAATTGCATCGATTTATTTCTAGATCACAAGCTTCTCATGCTCCTCCTTTCTTCTGAGAAAAGCCGGTGTGTATCTCTCTGTTGTTCTGCTTGTAAAACTTGGCAGTCTTGATCTTTCAATAAAGTACTGACTTGTTAACTTCCTGCATAGGTATATCCTTTTCAACCAACCTCTATGATATTGGAGGCAAGTGCCAAAACAGTAGCAATGTGGTCAACCCAGTTGACAGCTGAATGATCAAGTGACTTTCGATGTTCCCTTATGAAGATTTAAACGGTCGGATAGAATTCGTCATTGGACTCAGAGCGTTATTATCTGATGTGGTGAGAAGCAGCGCAACACTTTGATTTCTGAACGAAGGTATTTGCATGAAGAGGTTTGTTAAAATCGACCTACTTTTAGTGGTGCTTAGTTTATAGTATGTTCATTTTATTTAATCATTTTTCTGTCACATACGAAACAGAACTTTTATTTTAGTACAGAAAAACAATCATTAAAAATATTTGGAGCTTTATAAAATGCAAATCAGTTCAATTCAATTGATAACATTTGATTATCCAATGGAAGTCTTTAAAAGACACTCGGTAAGAGTCGGTACCGAGTAGTGTGGGCTCTTACCGTACTAAAACCACCGGTGAATCAGGACAAATCTATGAAAGATCGACAAATATTTTTTTCTTTCTTAGTTTATAAATCGCATTGGAGGAATTTTAAAGTTATAACACTTTCCCATAACTCTTAGACCATCAGCTCATGAGCCTTGGCTCTGCTTAATCTCCGAACATGGTTTCGTACATTTAAGACGGTCTCCATTTCGGATAACATTTAAAAATCAATTTTGGAATGGAGCTACGGATTTGGAAGCATGAAATACATAAATGTAGGCAGAGTGCGATACCTTTGAATCAGCTTAGTCCAAGTTCAGCTTTCAGTGAGAGAAAAAGTGTTAAAGTTGGAAATAATAATACCAGCCGTCTGGCAATGGTTCAGAGGGTGTATAGGTACTGCTTGAATTATAGCTTAGATGTTGCGGTTTTAGCCTCAATGAAAGGCAGCGTTCATCTTCCCCAGCTTCAAATGGATGCCATAACTTATTCATTTTTGTTCTGTGAAAAGTTTTTTTTTTGTCAAAAAATGCTCATAAAATTTTGTCGGATAAGTCTTTGTTAAAAAGCTATACAAATAAAAAAGAAAGACTTTTTCCAAGTTCACAAAGAGCCCTAGCTACTTTAGTGAAAGAACGGTTCACCATTGTAAATGTTGCGCAAAGTGCACCAAAATATACTCCCCGAAGAGATATTCCCCTTTATACATATAAAAAAACAAGTATACCAACCAATCCCTTAACTCTAAGAAGAAAAACTTATTTCTTTCCAAATAAGGAGGGTGAATATTTTTGTGCAATACAAGAAAAAGAAGAAGAAGAAGCGAGTGGGGTCTTCTTCAGCTTTTACTGCAAAAGCCAAAGCAAAATCCGTATCCGGAATGCAAATTGTTTAACACAGAAGAAGAAGCATCTCAACTCGGCATCCAGAACAAAGTTCCACCATTATATTAAAAATATAAAAACTCGGCAAAGCATCTGTAACGTACGCCTCGAGATGTAATTCGAGTTAAAGGTAAATAGTTGAATAGACAACCCATTGCCTCTAATATAACCACCCACTCTTCATACTATCACTGTGTCTAAAAGCTTACAGGAACTCTGAGACAGTCCTGATAGCAAAAGTGGGTGGGTGTCCAGGAGTTGATTGCGTGGCATGCTTGCATGGCCAAAGGTTAGCTCGTCGGATGGGGGGTTCTTGCGATCAAAAACCTGGACGGCCGTTACGTATTAACATGCCTAAAAAAAAAATCGTACTAAAAATCGCGAAGCCTGTTTGTCCTACCTGAAAAGATACATAATCCTATTGTAAGAGCGAGGAGACCTTAGGTATTATAGGCCTCTGAGGAGTTGTCCCACCCAAGTATCAGATTGATACTACCTTGTTACTACGTCCTCAATTTTTATAGCAACCCCAAAAATGATATGAAAGTAAAACTCGCGTCTATACTCTCATAATACCGCCATCGTCGTTTCTATGTCCCAGAATATTCCTGACAGAGCCACATCCACCTTCAAAAAATATTTAAATCCTAGCCATGACTAACCAGTTCATAATTCTAAACATGCATCACAGACAAAATCCATCATGTTCAAACAAAAGATAAAATCGTATCTTTTAGTATACTCTCAAACAAACTTAACTTCATTAATAAGATGAATCCAGACAAAAAAAAAATTAAAAGTAGCGTTTAAATCTTACAGAACAAAAATTCCCAATATGTTTTTATTGAAGATAAGAATAGAAATCAAATAATATAAACAAAACTCAATTATATTAATGTATAGGATAATAAATTTTAAATTCTTTTATAATTTATAGCAAAAAAAATTAAATTTGTATAAATGATAACTAATAAAAAGAAAAAAATAACAAAATTAAAAATATAAAAAAATATATATATATTTATACCTAACTAGACAACCTAAAAAATGATTCTCTTCTTTTTTTATTAAAAAGAAATTAGAAGAAAAATATTCTTCAAAAAAAAAATGAAGGACGATGAAAAAAATATTAAAATGAAAAATCTTAACTGAGATAAAAGCAAATTACAACATTTTACAGCGAAAAGAATTTGGAAGAATTTCAGAACACCAATAACTTGAATATCGTTGAATATTTTTCTTAAATATACTAACTTTTTTTTTCTCTTTATGCAAATTAAGACTTTAATATTATATTCATCAAAATAATAGACAAAATGAATAACTTCCACTTTTTAATTTGTTTGATTATATCCAATGTATATTTTTTTTGGTTTTTACTATTGTTTGACTCGAAATAATGTAGTTTCAATTACTTAAATAAACTTCGTTCTGTTCAAATTTAGTAATAATAATTAGATCAAAAATGACTTACCCCGTCAATTACATATTTTTTTATAGTTTTGGTGTATTTTTGTTGTACTTGCTGTACTTTTATATTGTTGTTTATAATTCGGTGATGATATTTCTCCCAGATGGTGTGCACAGCATCCAGGGTATTTGAAGATGATCGTTTAATATTTGAAGCTAACTATAAAATTTGTAAAGAAAAAGAAACCAAATTTGAACGAACTGGATATGTCAATGTTTAAACAATAATAATATACTATATTTTATAAAAGATAAAATAATATAAGATTTTAATATTTTTGATAAATATATATGAAAAAAAATACTTAGCTTTTAGATATTGAAGTAGATTGAATTATTTTCAAAATAAAGTAAGTATAGATTGTCGCATAGAAATGATCGATGATTAAAAAAAATCTATCATATATATGTATATGTATATCCAAACAGAGAGATTTGCTTATCTAGCCGCTCTCACAGCAAGAGGAATCGGTAGCAAGTGAATCGGCGATATTATTTTGTTTTGATATGGAGCAAACTGCACCGTGGGTTATTCTCTTGACTCACTGGATGGAATTTTAACTGCTGGTTGAGACTAGAAGCTTGGATTGATGCTCCACGCTTATTTTTTTTTTTATTGGTCGTGTAGGATAGGTTCAGTCTAATCCGTTTGTAGTTTGATAATTTCGTTGTTTTTTCTGGGTTGTTTGTCGTATTAGGTGTACTTAGTTATAGTTGATTTTTGTTTAGTTTTTGCTTTTTTTTTTTTTTTTTTCTTTGTTATTGCAGGTGTGGTGTTTTTTTTTTTTAATTTTATTTCTAGGGATTTGGAGTGTGTCTCGGGGGCAGAAGTACACTCAACCTGGACTAAACTGCCACTAGGATCGATTTGGTGGTGGTTTTTTCGTTCGATTAAACCCTACTGATACAATTTTGTAGAGAAAAAGACACACTAATTGAAATGGTGTGAAATAGAAAATATACTAAATATTAGTACCTACTTCTTGAGGACCTGATCTTGCTTATGTATGGCTGGGTCTTAGGCTTGTGTAGACCACATGGACACACTATCGCAGATATGGCTGCTTGGATCTCAAGCGTAAGGTGCGAGCTGGTGTTGATTAAACGACGTGGCTTGCTTATTGGAAGCATACAAATCTGCTCGTTATGTGTGGATTAGAAAGTTAGAACAAACCACGCACGACTCCTTGTATTGCTGCGTGCAATCTATAGCATGGATGAGTGAATATATATAAGAATATATCACGCACAAATCACCAAACTGGGTTCTGGGTATTCTACCAAATTTTTCTGGGCAGTTTATCGATCACCCTGAACTGAAAAAAAAATGATTTTTTTTTCACTACTTGCACTAGCGATGAAAAACTGGGAATCTCACCTTTTTATGTAAAAAATATTTACATCGATTTTATTTTTGTTAACTAAACCCGATTTCACACTTTTTTTTGTTATTAAAAATGTACACTTTAAATTGTTAACTATAATAATTTAATATTCTTAAGGCTCAGTGACCGTGGCTCGTCTTAAAAAAAAACACCAAAAAAAGAATGAGATTGGATTTGTTGGGGGTATTTATAGCCCCAAAGCCCAAGCTCCAGATTATCTCACCCACACTCTCATAAACAATCATGGACGTATTCTGGACTTCCTTTTTATCACAATCCTGAGCGAATTTTAACCAAAAAAATCTGGAATTTAGTTTAAGAATTAAATTTGAATTTTTCAAAAATAAGTGTATTAAATTCCAAAAATTCTAGTCAAAATTCACCACTATTGAGATCTTCGGAAGTCATCCATATTTTCTTTCTTTTGATGTATTTGTGAGATTTTGTCTTTTTTTTTCTTTTTTTCTTACACTGAAGTAAACATTTTAAAATCGATTCTCGAAAACGGTGTCCTTGAACCTTATCTTTATTTTGTTTGTAGATTTAATGTTTTGTCTATTTTTCGACAGCCGATCTTCAATACGTCTTGTGGTACGATAGGTAGGTACCCGGACTTATTTCCACGGGTCACCAGTTCGAATCCCAGTCGGGTAATATATTTTTATTTTATTATTTTAATTTGCTCTTGAATGATTTTACATATATTTTTTTTTTATTATTATTTTTTTGTATGGACAAATGTAAAATTCATGCGTACATTTTTTTTTTTTTGATTTTTAATTAAACATTTGTCAACATGGCCCTATGAAATTGGATCGTATAGTTAAATATCCTTAGAGATACTCTAAGATGTATTTACAACTTCCTAGTCTTTCCAGCTTCCATCTCGCCGGTGTGTATGTAACATGGACCAGTCTGGTGTTTCAATATCGTAACCAAAACATCACTCGAACTTTCAGTTGTTTATTTGCTCAATTCAAAAAAGCTCAATTTAGTATCACCACAGCTTCTCAAACTAACTAACATTGAGATCAGTTTATCGTTTGAGTCAATGTCAGATTGTGTATACCTTTGGTAAACAGAACAACAAAACTATTCTAATCCAGCGATGTTATAGAAGAATTATTTACTTTTAAAAATGATTTTCTTATTCAGCCACAAAAAAAAATAACATTTAAGAGAGATGATTACAGAGAGATTTCAAATCTAAGTGCTAACTGATAAGCGGTAAACTAATGCAATATAAAAATTGATAAGATGCAAGGTTAAAAAAATTTCTATGCTCTGTCAAAGAGAATAATTCATAGGTATTATAGGGCAAAAGGGAATGAAAGGAAAGTAGGGCGATGGGTCATATAAAGGCTTTCACAAAATGAAAAATGAGATATAAAAAAATTAAGGTTTCCCACAAATCTTTTTCATTTTGTAGGCTTCAAAGCATCGAAATGAAAATGAATAGAAACCTGTTCTTTAGATAAGATACCCACGCCTGAGAAAACTGAGTCTCATGTTCAGGTTGAGCTTGCCCTTAAAAATATTCTTACATTAGATTATTTTTTTAGGTCCTTTGAGTGAAACACTCCTATCCCCTGTCCCTGTTCATTCTCTAACTCATATAGATGGTTCCCTATAATTTTAACGATTTTGGCCTTTATAAATTTAGGGCATAACTTTGCATTCCTCTGTTTAAACGCATCACTGAGCACGAAATTTCTCTTGAAGACAACATCTCCTATTTTGAAATCAGCTGTCTTACTTCTGGTATTGTATCTATGTTCGTATTGTTGGTGAGCTTTGTCGAGTGCTTCCTTTATGTTTGCATGTAGAATATTTATCTTTGAACTTTTTGGAATCATATTCAATTCAGAGGTGTTTACCTTTCCCAGTTTTCTTAAAAGTTTGAAATCAGACCCATGCTCCATCATTTTCATACCAAATAATGCTTCAAAAGGTGATACTCCAACTGCCGAATGCACTGCCGTACGCAATGCGCAACCAATGGCTGGAAGATGGATATCCCAATCTCTTTGGTCATCTTTAAGATACGACCTAATGGCTGCTAAAATGGAGCGATTAACCCTCTCAGAAGCATTAGCTTGGGGTGCATAAGATGCTGTTTTTATGTGTTGCGTACCAATAGAATTCAAAAATGTTTTGAAACAAGAGCTTGTAAATTGTTTTCCGTTGTCTGTCATTAATGACTCCGGAACACCGAATAAGCAAAATACATGTTCATGTAGAAACTGAATTGCTGTTTCAGATGTGGCTTTTCGAAGAGCTTTAATTAAAACAAATTTAGTTAGTTGATCGAGAGCAACTATGATATAAATGTTTCCTTTCTTTGACCGCGGATATGGCCCAAGAAAGTCAACATATACATGTTGAAAAGGGTAGTCTACTATAAAAGGTTTTCCCATCTGTTCGCGCAGTATTTGATTCGAAGCTTTGGATGTTTTGCATGTATCACAATTTCCTATAAAATTTTTAACTTGACTAGCCATATTTGGCCAGAAAAAAGAAAGCCTGAGCCGGTAAAGCGTTTTCGCAATCCCACCATGCGAAGCCTTGGCTGGCTGATGAGCCAGAGAAATCAGCTTATTAGTGAGCACCGATGGAACCCACAATTTCCATACCAAATCGTCCTCCAGTGGATTACCTGTGCAGTGATTGACCTTCTTGTACACGAAACCGTCCGAGACAAGAAGGTCAGGCAGCTGATTTTTTTGCTTTTCGATGATGTCAATGATCTTAAGATATTCATCCGATTGGAAAGCGGAATCTGTAAGATCTATTTGCAGCACATCGGTAGGGTCTTCAATTGAAATGGTATCAAGGTTTACTGAATCCGATTCAAACACTCTGGAAAGTGCATCAGGCACTACATGCAATGAACCTTTCCGATGCTCAATTTCAAAATCATACCCTTGAAGTTTGAGGCTCCATCGGGCTAATCGTCCACTAAGGTTCTGCTGTCCCATCAGCCATTTAAGACTTGCATGGTCTGTTATTATTTTGAATCTATAACCCTCCACATAAGGGCGGAATTTTTCGACTCCCATCACTGCAGCTAGACACTCCCGTTCTGTAACACTATAATTTCTCTGTGCACCATTTAGTTTATGTGAGTAATAATAGATTGGACGCTCTACTCCTTCCTCGTCCAATTGACACAAAACACATCCAATTCCTGAATCGGAGGCATCACACAGAATTATGAATGGCTTTGAGAAATCAGGGTTAACCAGAACGGGTGCTGTCGTCAACATGTCTTTTATAGTATTAAAAGCTTTTAAGGCCTCATCATTGAATTCAAATTTTACCCCCTTTTTGAGTGTATTTGTTATGGGGGTAGCCAGGGTAGCATAATCACGGATAAATCTCCTATACCACCCTGACATACCTAAAAATCTTCGCACTTGGCGCTGAGTATTCGGGACAGGGAAGTCTCTTACAGCTGCTACCTTGTCTTGATCCGTTTGTAAACAACCGTCACTAACCACATATCCCAAAAATTTCAATTGCTTATAGCAGAACTTCGACTTCTCTACATTGATAGTAAGACCTGCAGTACATAGCCTACTGGCAAGTTGCATAAGAAT
This sequence comes from Dasysyrphus tricinctus, assembly GCA_963921185.1. Taxonomy (NCBI): domain Eukaryota; kingdom Metazoa; phylum Arthropoda; class Insecta; order Diptera; family Syrphidae; genus Dasysyrphus; species Dasysyrphus tricinctus. The sequence continues at coordinate 254,361,492 of OY992531.1, read as the reverse complement.
TTTTATGTGTTCATCAAAAGTACGTGAGATTACCAGAAGATCATCTACGTATGGAAATACATTTTTTTTCAGCTCTGTGGTTACCACTTTGTCCATAAGACGGCACATGCGTTGAACACCACCGCAAAGTCCAAAAGGCATTACCACGAACTCTAAAAGAGGTTTGCCAGGCACCGTAAAGGCGGTTTTTTCCCTTGACGACTTTTCTAGTGGGATCTGCAAGAACGCATCCTTGAGATCGATACTAGAAATGTAGACGGTGTCACCCACACGAGACAATATACCTTCGATTGGGTGGAGCGGGTACGCATCGTTTTTGGAGATGGCATTTACTTTCCTGTAGTCCAAGCACAACCGGTTTCTACCGGGTTTGCGTACTAAGACTACAGGAGAGCTCCATGCGCTATTGCTCTCTTGAATGATGCCCAATTTCATCATTCGATCTAGTTCTTCGTACATTAGCTCTTGTATCGCGGGGGACACGGGATAATGCCGCTGCTTTATGGGCTTGGCATCTCCTGTGTCGATGAAATGTTCCTCTAGCGTTGTCCGCCCCAAGCCATGTATGGCAAACGACGGGAACATGCTAATGGCTGCTTTAAGTTTCCTAGATTGGTCTTCTGATAACTCATGTGCTTCAAAACAATTGCTTGAAGGAAGTTTTTCTACTGAAATCCCAGAAATTATCTGAGGTGCTAGATTGAACGCTACCCAAAAGTTTATACCTAAATATAACTTCTGTTTCAAGGAAGGGACTATAAAGATTTCAATGTCTTTAGTAAGACCTTTATATGAAATGGAAGTTTTAAATTTACCATCTACGGGTTGATTTTTTCCGTCCGCTGTTTTGACCTTAGCACAGAAATTTTGGCTGGAAATACCCCACTTTTTTAGTAGCTCCTGCCCACCTTGTCCTAAGCAACTAATGCTGGCGCCACTGTCAAGCAGCCCCAACATTGTTTCACCACATATTGTCACCTCCGCATAAGGACGAGGATCCTCCGGTGAGCAAAGAGTGGTCGCTTCAATAGATTTTACGCACAACTTTTTGGATTTGACTTTTTCACGGATCTTTAAGATACGCTTAGATACTGCGCGAGGCTGAGGTCCAAATATTCTATTCCTTGCTGTGTGGTATGCTATTATGCGTTCATGCAATGACTTTCTTGGTTGGAACTCTACTTTTTCAGTCGTTGAAAGCTGGGAATCTTTTGGGTTGAATTCAATTTCTCTTTTTAAAATTTGTATAGCCTGATCTTTATTTGGCTGTAAATTTAAGTCATTCTCAATTTGAGATGGCTTTTGAGATACATTTTGGAGATTATCTAAAATTGGACTTTGAAATTGGAAAGGATGCTCTAATGTTGTAAATCCCGATTTTTGTTCAAAGAGCAATTTGTTCCGGGGCTCAGATTGCTCTTTCTGAAGTTTCCCGGACATTTCGGGTTAGGGCATTTGGGAGATGTGGTGTCCTCTTTCCCACATTTGAAACAAAAGAGAGATCTTTGAGGAGCAGGACATTCTATGTAACTGTGACCGACAATCTTGCAGTTCCAGCAGGTGTAAGAACTGGAATCTCTTTTTATCTGTACTGCTTCAACACAATCATCAACTATTGTTGAGGAATGCGCTTCCTCAAGGTCAACTTCGTTTATATATCTACGAAATTGAGGAACCCGTGCTTTACTTTTCGGATTATCTTGGTCATATATATATTTTTCGATTTTTCTACAGATGTAGACCATTTCTTGGAGACTTGGTGTTTGAAAGGTAAGCAATAGTTCACCCATTCGTCTACGAGCATTCTGTTTGATTAAGCTTATTAGCTCAAAGTCAGGTTTCGGAGTTCGAAGCCTGGTATTCATCTTTTGAATGTCCATGTAGAAATCGTCAAATTTCTCATTTTGGCCTTGATGTCGATCCATCATTTTTCTGGTCAGTTCTGAATCAGTTTCAAGCGAACGGAACTGTTCAATAAGTGCAATTCGCAAAGTGAACCAATCGGCTGAAGGATGAGCCTTCATGAATACCCAAAACCAGGTTTCAGCTTGACCGGAAACAAACTGATGAAAGTGCGAGACAATTTCTGGCCAAGTGGCACCATAACATTCCTTCAGTCGCTCCAACCTAAATATAAATTCATCCACAGTCATGTTGGAGTTATCAAACTTTAGTCCCCACTTATGGAAACTATGTGTCTTATAACCTGCAGTACCTGAGCCAACATGAGAGGGAGCATTGACCTGAGAGGGTGGAGGTCTCCTGGAAGCTATCGATGGATCAGTGATATTCATATTATTCAATCGAGATAAGAAATCATCTGCGGTTAGATTAACAAAATTCGGTGTTTGTGTCTGTTGGCCAAAAGCAGAGGAGGTTTCTTGTTGCTGAGCGCGAGGTGGAGGAATTGGAGCAGCTTGAGCTTCGGGGCGTATACGTAACTCATATTCATTTGGGGAAGTAGATTTTTGAGCGTGTTTTGATTCTAAAAGTTCTTGCCGTATAGTGGCAATAAGCTCCTGCCTCATCATAGCCGTGTTTCTTTCCATTTCTCGCTGCAACACCTTCATGTCTTCTGCCCTACCTAAACCTACAGTAGCCGATACTATTCCTTGGACATATCTTGAAAACTCAACTTCCGAGGCTTCCATTTGTGCTTCCTTTTGTCTGGAAGTTTGACTGGAAGGTAAACTCTGTTTTTGAGGGTTTGGTGGTACCTTAGACCTTGCACCCGTAACACTTGAAACACCAACTCCACTACTTGGAACGTTAGCGGTAGCTCCAGCATTGGATCCATTTGCGGTTGAACCATTTGAGCCAATTGAAGCATTTGAAACTAAATCCGCATTCGGAGCATTTATGGGTTGATTAACTCGATTATCGTTTCTACCCTTACCGTAATAAGAGCCTTTTCTGGGTGGAAGATCTCGCCTCTGATTAGACATATCCCAAAAGTCAAAGTTCAAAACCAAGATTCTCAAAAATAATTCAAAAATGAGCAACCAAAACTGATTTCGTAAAGAGAAAGTAATAAAAAACTAAATCAGTCTCATCTGAAAGCGAAATTTTTATTTGAAAAACAAATTTCAATTCAAAAATTATCTAACAGCAAAAAAAACTAAATCAACTTAAGAATGAATACAATAAAAATTGAAATAAGTCGAAAGAAAAAACGTTATATATTTTTTTTTTTGAAACCTAGCTCTATAATGATCAAACCAAAGTTGAAGGCTTCCAAAAATCGAAAGCACGAATTAAAAGATATAACAACTATAAGAAAAAAAAAAAAAAAAAATAATAACAAAAGAAGCCTTTGCTTAAAAAAAATGCCTTGTAAAAGAAACTAAACCGAAAGAAGATAAAATAAAAAAACTTTACGAAAAGAGGAAAAAAACCTATAGTGGAAATAAACTTAACGAAAATTAAAGAAAAATATTGCTAGAAGTTTTTCGAGAAAAAATTTTTTGTAACATTTACATTCAAAAGAAGTAAATATTCAAAAATATAGATATATTTTTGTGTTCACTTATCAATCATAACATAGGTGGATGTGACCCTGAATTAAAAATACACCCAAGACAAAAGTCAACGACGACTTCAGTATGTATAACTCGCTCACTTAGGTTGAAGTATCTTTTCTGACCAAAAATATTCTTAAAAGGCGTTGCAGATGAACCGAAAAATGTCAGAGTTAATATGGTATATGGACTATGGATTCTTCATATTGAGACTATATGTACAAAACTAATTTTCGCAGCGAACTTGGCTGGCTCCCAGCCATGCCATCGGACGAAAATAAAAAGTTTTGTTGACAAAAAAATATTTACATAAATGAATGAAGGTCTGAAAAAAATAATATACAATCAAAAAAACAGAGGTTGTTGGATAGACTCAACAGGCAAGTATAGCCGAAAGTTAATTGAAGTATGTATAATTATGGAAACTAGAAAGCTGAACTCAGAAGAAAAGAAAATTAAATGCTCAGAAAAAGAAGGACGGACACAACAGACTAAACGAGGATCTCACCCATTTACTGGCTATCAGATTGCAACTCAGTCTGAGAAATTTAACAAACAAAACTGAAACTAAAAAAAAATTAAAAGGATATCAAGGATGCATGCAGCAGACTAATTGAGGATATCACCCAATTACTGGTCATGCTCACGAAATCCATATGAAATTAAAGAAGCTTTATATAAAATAAAAAGAAAGTTACAAAAAAAATACCAAATCAACTCAAAACGAATTCCTGTTCAACAGCAACTACCCCATGAATGAAAAGGATGTTTAAGTATAGCTTAAAAGCTGTACAAAAAGGACTAAATCTGGCCCCACGTTGGGCGCCACCTGTAACGTACGCCTCGAGATGTAATTCGAGTTAAAGGTAAATAGTTGAATAGACAACCCATTGCCTCTAATATAACCACCCACTCTTCATACTATCACTGTGTCTAAAAGCTTACAGGAACTCTGAGACAGTCCTGATAGCAAAAGTGGGTGGGTGTCCAGGAGTTGATTGCGTGGCATGCTTGCATGGCCAAAGGTTAGCTCGTCGGATGGGGGGTTCTTGCGATCAAAAACCTGGACGGCCGTTACGTATTAACATGCCTAAAAAAAAAATCGTACTAAAAATCGCGAAGCCTGTTTGTCCTACCTGAAAAGATACATAATCCTATTGTAAGAGCGAGGAGACCTTAGGTATTATAGGCCTCTGAGGAGTTGTCCCACCCAAGTATCAGATTGATACTACCTTGTTACTACGTCCTCAATTTTTATAGCAACCCCAAAAATGATATGAAAGTAAAACTCGCGTCTATACTCTCATAATACCGCCATCGTCGTTTCTATGTCCCAGAATATTCCTGACAGAGCCACATCCACCTTCAAAAAATATTTAAATCCTAGCCATGACTAACCAGTTCATAATTCTAAACATGCATCACAGACAAAATCCATCATGTTCAAACAAAAGATAAAATCGTATCTTTTAGTATACTCTCAAACAAACTTAACTTCATTAATAAGATGAATCCAGACAAAAAAAAAATTAAAAGTAGCGTTTAAATCTTACAGAACAAAAATTCCCAATATGTTTTTATTGAAGATAAGAATAGAAATCAAATAATATAAACAAAACTCAATTATATTAATGTATAGGATAATAAATTTTAAATTCTTTTATAATTTATAGCAAAAAAAATTAAATTTGTATAAATGATAACTAATAAAAAGAAAAAAATAACAAAATTAAAAATATAAAAAAATATATATATATTTATACCTAACTAGACAACCTAAAAAATGATTCTCTTCTTTTTTTATTAAAAAGAAATTAGAAGAAAAATATTCTTCAAAAAAAAAATGAAGGACGATGAAAAAAATATTAAAATGAAAAATCTTAACTGAGATAAAAGCAAATTACAACATTTTACAGCGAAAAGAATTTGGAAGAATTTCAGAACACCAATAACTTGAATATCGTTGAATATTTTTCTTAAATATACTAACTTTTTTTTTCTCTTTATGCAAATTAAGACTTTAATATTATATTCATCAAAATAATAGACAAAATGAATAACTTCCACTTTTTAATTTGTTTGATTATATCCAATGTATATTTTTTTTGGTTTTTACTATTGTTTGACTCGAAATAATGTAGTTTCAATTACTTAAATAAACTTCGTTCTGTTCAAATTTAGTAATAATAATTAGATCAAAAATGACTTACCCCGTCAATTACATATTTTTTTATAGTTTTGGTGTATTTTTGTTGTACTTGCTGTACTTTTATATTGTTGTTTATAATTCGGTGATGATATTTCTCCCAGATGGTGTGCACAGCATCCAGGGTATTTGAAGATGATCGTTTAATATTTGAAGCTAACTATAAAATTTGTAAAGAAAAAGAAACCAAATTTGAACGAACTGGATATGTCAATGTTTAAACAATAATAATATACTATATTTTATAAAAGATAAAATAATATAAGATTTTAATATTTTTGATAAATATATATGAAAAAAAATACTTAGCTTTTAGATATTGAAGTAGATTGAATTATTTTCAAAATAAAGTAAGTATAGATTGTCGCATAGAAATGATCGATGATTAAAAAAAATCTATCATATATATGTATATGTATATCCAAACAGAGAGATTTGCTTATCTAGCCGCTCTCACAGCAAGAGGAATCGGTAGCAAGTGAATCGGCGATATTATTTTGTTTTGATATGGAGCAAACTGCACCGTGGGTTATTCTCTTGACTCACTGGATGGAATTTTAACTGCTGGTTGAGACTAGAAGCTTGGATTGATGCTCCACGCTTATTTTTTTTTTTATTGGTCGTGTAGGATAGGTTCAGTCTAATCCGTTTGTAGTTTGATAATTTCGTTGTTTTTTCTGGGTTGTTTGTCGTATTAGGTGTACTTAGTTATAGTTGATTTTTGTTTAGTTTTTGCTTTTTTTTTTTTTTTTTTCTTTGTTATTGCAGGTGTGGTGTTTTTTTTTTTTAATTTTATTTCTAGGGATTTGGAGTGTGTCTCGGGGGCAGAAGTACACTCAACCTGGACTAAACTGCCACTAGGATCGATTTGGTGGTGGTTTTTTCGTTCGATTAAACCCTACTGATACAATTTTGTAGAGAAAAAGACACACTAATTGAAATGGTGTGAAATAGAAAATATACTAAATATTAGTACCTACTTCTTGAGGACCTGATCTTGCTTATGTATGGCTGGGTCTTAGGCTTGTGTAGACCACATGGACACACTATCGCAGATATGGCTGCTTGGATCTCAAGCGTAAGGTGCGAGCTGGTGTTGATTAAACGACGTGGCTTGCTTATTGGAAGCATACAAATCTGCTCGTTATGTGTGGATTAGAAAGTTAGAACAAACCACGCACGACTCCTTGTATTGCTGCGTGCAATCTATAGCATGGATGAGTGAATATATATAAGAATATATCACGCACAAATCACCAAACTGGGTTCTGGGTATTCTACCAAATTTTTCTGGGCAGTTTATCGATCACCCTGAACTGAAAAAAAAATGATTTTTTTTTCACTACTTGCACTAGCGATGAAAAACTGGGAATCTCACCTTTTTATGTAAAAAATATTTACATCGATTTTATTTTTGTTAACTAAACCCGATTTCACACTTTTTTTTGTTATTAAAAATGTACACTTTAAATTGTTAACTATAATAATTTAATATTCTTAAGGCTCAGTGACCGTGGCTCGTCTTAAAAAAAAACACCAAAAAAAGAATGAGATTGGATTTGTTGGGGGTATTTATAGCCCCAAAGCCCAAGCTCCAGATTATCTCACCCACACTCTCATAAACAATCATGGACGTATTCTGGACTTCCTTTTTATCACAATCCTGAGCGAATTTTAACCAAAAAAATCTGGAATTTAGTTTAAGAATTAAATTTGAATTTTTCAAAAATAAGTGTATTAAATTCCAAAAATTCTAGTCAAAATTCACCACTATTGAGATCTTCGGAAGTCATCCATATTTTCTTTCTTTTGATGTATTTGTGAGATTTTGTCTTTTTTTTTCTTTTTTTCTTACACTGAAGTAAACATTTTAAAATCGATTCTCGAAAACGGTGTCCTTGAACCTTATCTTTATTTTGTTTGTAGATTTAATGTTTTGTCTATTTTTCGACAGCCGATCTTCAATACGTCTTGTGGTACGATAGGTAGGTACCCGGACTTATTTCCACGGGTCACCAGTTCGAATCCCAGTCGGGTAATATATTTTTATTTTATTATTTTAATTTGCTCTTGAATGATTTTACATATATTTTTTTTTTATTATTATTTTTTTGTATGGACAAATGTAAAATTCATGCGTACATTTTTTTTTTTTTGATTTTTAATTAAACATTTGTCAACATGGCCCTATGAAATTGGATCGTATAGTTAAATATCCTTAGAGATACTCTAAGATGTATTTACAACTTCCTAGTCTTTCCAGCTTCCATCTCGCCGGTGTGTATGTAACATGGACCAGTCTGGTGTTTCAATATCGTAACCAAAACATCACTCGAACTTTCAGTTGTTTATTTGCTCAATTCAAAAAAGCTCAATTTAGTATCACCACAGCTTCTCAAACTAACTAACATTGAGATCAGTTTATCGTTTGAGTCAATGTCAGATTGTGTATACCTTTGGTAAACAGAACAACAAAACTATTCTAATCCAGCGATGTTATAGAAGAATTATTTACTTTTAAAAATGATTTTCTTATTCAGCCACAAAAAAAAATAACATTTAAGAGAGATGATTACAGAGAGATTTCAAATCTAAGTGCTAACTGATAAGCGGTAAACTAATGCAATATAAAAATTGATAAGATGCAAGGTTAAAAAAATTTCTATGCTCTGTCAAAGAGAATAATTCATAGGTATTATAGGGCAAAAGGGAATGAAAGGAAAGTAGGGCGATGGGTCATATAAAGGCTTTCACAAAATGAAAAATGAGATATAAAAAAATTAAGGTTTCCCACACATCATCCCAATGGTAGGTACTTTAGCGAAGAAGGAAAATCAACCAAAGCAATTAAAAAAGTTGCATTATTATTTTCTCATAATTATAATAACGGTAATTATCCCATGGGTGTGTAGATATATACTCTGATGAAAATCTGGAATACTCTGGAACTGGTTGGTACTAAAATTTATAAATGAAAAAAAGAAAAAAAAAAATGGTGCTGGTTTTGACGCAGGAAGAGCGATCATTTGGGCTCCCTCCTGTTTTGTTTTCTTTTGTTTTGGAATAAGCAATTTTCTCAAGCACATACAACTACTATGCACAAAAGAGTCCTTCCATCACTTTATTCATTCGTCCTTTTCATAAAACCTACTACTTTTTTTTTGTCGGTTTTGTTTATTTTTTTGTTTTGTGAAGTTTTTCTTCTGCCACCAACAAGTTTTTGGGGGCAATTTTCGTGGCAGTTGTGAGAGGATTCTCAAAGTAAGAGAACATTTAAAAATAAATGAAAACTTCTTCAGCAACTGCAATTTGCTCAAAACGATGTTGCTGTTGCTGTTGCTGCTGTTGTTGGATGACGACGACAGGACATGAGAGTTGGATAGTATTTATAAAACTTGGACTATGATGATGACGACAGCAGTGACAACCATAACGACAACTATACGATGATGACGACAACGACGACGACGGAAGAAGTATTTTGTGAATAGTTTTTTTTTCTTTTTTATTTATCCTTGCACCGAATTTATAAAGAGGAAAACTTTCTGATTTTGACAATAAAATTGGCTTGATGGTACTTCTCTTCACATAAAAAACTGTTTATACAAAACTAACTTTGGAGACACTGTACACAGATACAGAGTGAATGAAGATTTGGAAGAAGAAGGTTTTTTTTTTGAATAACGACAATACAATATGAAAAGCAAAAAATGTTCTTATAGATGTAAATAACCTTTTATTCAAAAAGTGGGTCAATTTATATATATGGGAACTAGACCAAGAAAGAAAAAGAAAACTGCCAAAAATTATTTTATCCTCTTCAATACTATTTTCCACAAAATTAACCTCAAAAGAGTACACGCTACTTCCGCTGAAGCTATAAGGACTCTCGGAGTTTTATTTTTGTATGCGACCTTCAAGGTGGAGCCCTAAGGAGTCTGTCCGTAGTACGATGTCAAAATTCTGATTGGGGACTTTTATTTTAAAGGCGAAGGTAGGAGCAATCATTTTCGGACATAAGTTGGTAGGTAAGCACAGTGTCCAAGAAACATTAATAGATAACGACTTCCGACTAAAGGACTTACCAAAAGCTCTTAATCCGATGATAAGTAAGCGATTCTAGGGTTTAACAGGGGTTATATATCATCTTCCACGTTTCTATACAATAACTCAGCGAACTCATCTCGACTGTTTGCCCAATCGTACCTACTCGAATCACCTTATACTAATTATGAAAATAAAACCATAACTTTAATACATAAAAAGAAAATAGATTAATAACTAAGTATTATTCCTACAAAATAATAGAGAACTTTTGCTTATAATGACAGTCATTTATATTCTTAATATGAAGTATTATCCTGCAAATCTCATAATTCCTTCATTTTCATGCCATTATTATAGCACCCTTATTCCCCGAAAGGGAAATACCCTTTTCCACAGAAGTAATCTCATTAAAGATTAATATATACCTACACCTCGTATATGAGCTGGAGCAAAAACTTCTAATATCTATCGTTATTAGCACAAAATAATCGAAAGAAAAATCCAATCCTAAATCATAATCAATTGTTGTGTCCTTAATAGAATATGGATAGCAAAATGAATTTAATTTTCCATCATAAAACCAACCGCGCACCGCACAATCACTACCATTTTATCATAATGACTATTATAGGCATTGGCATGGGCACGAAGCTAATGTTCTAGGAATGGTAGGGATGAAGAAAATTCCCGAACTGATACCATGTTGGAGCTCAAACATATTCCGTTGCAGGTAGCCTAGCTTAAATTTGATGTATGTTTTTTTAGTTAACCAAAAGTTGTCAAAACGCACACATTAAACTAGGTATACCTACGAGTAACTACATATACTCACTCTTGTCATAAGCGACCTATAGTCACACCAGAGAAGCTGGGTGTTTTCCGTAGAAGAAACCACTTTGACAGCCACCTTCGTTTCATCCACCTATAACACCGTCAGGCACACTATCCTAAATGTCATCAGAAAAAAAAGGATGTCTGGTAAGAGCTAAATGGAATTTTATGTGGTCGTCCTTTGGGAGCTTTTCTGATAACCACTAAGCCTATAGATGTGAACTACATTTACTGTGTAATGCAACATCTAGGACAAGTGTTTCTTTTTTTTCTCTGATAAATTTCCGCCCAGTTGTCCTTAACAGGGCCTCTAGTTGAATATAAATCCTCGCTTAGCCAAAATATTTCAAAGAACACTCCTTCTATAGTTTAGTGGTGGATTTTTTGTCTGAGAAGGGAAAATGTTTCCAAGATATGTAGATAAAATTGATTTTTTAAATGACAGAAGGGAATTAAGAACAAATTATGTACATTATGTATAGCACCAGTTATAGCAATCATTGGAACCCATCATTGAAAATTTTAGTGATTGCTTTTGAAACGTTTATAGAGCTAAATGCGTGGTAATTTGATTGCCAAAATAAAGCTCTTGCCTTCATCATAATTTCATTCTATTTCATTCAATTTAATGCACTTCAATTTAATTCAATTCAATTCAATTCAATTCAATTCAATTCAATTCAATTCAATTCAATTCAATTCAATTCAATTCAATTCAATTCAATTCAATTCAATTCAATTCAATTCAATTCAATTCAATTCAATTCAATTCAATTCAATTCAATTCAATTCAATTCAATGCAATTCAATTCAATTCAATTCAATTCAATTCAATTCAATTCAATTCAATTCAATTCAATTCAATTCAATTCAATTCAATTCAATTCAATTCAGTTCAATTCAATTCAATTCAATTCAATTCAATTCAATTCTGCCAATTAGATGGTGGGTAGCTCCATTTAACAAGAGAAATTTTCCCCAAAGCTTGTTGGTAGGGCAAAATCAAAAATGCTTATTTTAGTTTTGTTTTTTTTGGGATTAATGTTGCTTCTTATAAACTTTAAACACTATTTGTAGAGGATTAAAGCTTCAACCTAGCCTGCCGCCTTCAGATATAAGTAGCTGATGTACAAACTACATATAAAAGTACGAATCTTAGTGTTAGTGCACTACTTATCAAAACCAAAAACTGAAAAGGATAAACAGAAAAACCATCACAATGATGGCTATGTTTTGCCTTTGAATGAGCTATGACCTCTTGAAGCTTTGTTGAATAAAACCGAAAAGATATTCTGAAGTCTGGATAGAAGTCCTTGAAAAACTTCTTCTATATATTTATGTATAATCTTTAAGCTTGTATACATATTTTATTATATATTTTTTTCCTTCTTGTTTCCTTCAGGATCATGGAAAATATTTTAATAGCACGCCTCAGCACGCATCATCACAAAAATATATAATTCCAAAAAGTACTGCAAACTGTTGTAATCCATGGATCATGTTGGGATTTTCACCCTTCAGAGATGATGCGAACAATGTGTTTGGGTTGGATGGTTTTTCACCAAAAAAACAAAACCCCATCACTATAGTGTATATCTACCACTACCTATACACCGACACACATCATCTGGGGCTTTGGACAACTACGAGCATTTGGTCACTTTAACTCTTATATTAGCTCCGTGCACATGATGCGAATGAAAGTAATCCTAGCTAATCTTTTGTAATTAACTGAAAAATAGTCATTAGAAGATAAGTTGCTGCTTGTAATTGGATTTCGCAATTCAGTATTATCCTTAGAAGATAACAGCAGTGCCATAGTGCCATTGCCACCAGCTGCCGCTGCTAGCGTCGTCCGTCGGGAAATCTAGAGAGCTGAAATCCCTGATGCCAATCAAAAGTCTAGCAGACTTTGTTGTCTGCTCGTGTTCACAAAAATGCTTTTCGTTAATTTCGTGTAATGATTTTTTTTGTATTCCTTAGAACAATGTAGCAGGAGCTTTTCTCCTCTCATTGTCGTGATGCGGATGCCTTGATTTAACAATTGTATTAGTGTAACTTCATTTTCAATATAAAGATACATAGTAGGTACCTACCTTAAGAAGAAAAAAAGAATAAGAAAACGAAGCAAAAAATGGCAATTCAATGATTAAATCTTATTCCTATCCAATTCGTTGTCATTTGGATTTTTTTTTTTTGTGAGGGAGAAGATTTCAATTTGGTGTCCTGTTCTTTATTTTCAAAAGGACCACTCCTGCAACAAAATGTTGCCCTTGGACTTTTGGAGGTTGAGTTAAATGCTAATTAAATGATTCAATGAGTTTCCACTGGTGAATATTGGGGATAAGATGGAAATAACTCATTTGTCTTTATCTGATTATCCTTGCTTTTGGGTTTCCTTTTGAGAGCGATTTTTTTTTTTTCAAAAATATTGATATTCTTTCATGTCATTCAGAAAAATGGTTATTATTAATATTTTAAGTAAAATTAATCATGCATATTGAAGATATTATGTCATTTGTAATAATATAAAATTTGACTTAGACACTAAGGGCCAGTTTTTCAGTGCAGGGTTTACTTAGAGTTAAATCAGTTAGCTTATCTTAAAATAAATTAACATCAAGTAAACTCACCAAATTAGGTGAATTAACTGATTTCAATTGATTGAAAAATACACTTACTTGTTGATTTAATTTACTTTAACCCAGAGACTAGGATGATCTCGCACTGAAAAGAATGACCCTAAACCTAATTAATATAAAATAGAACCAAAAGCTACTATCGTGCGATTTAACGCTTATACTGCTTTCTTATGGTATTTTTACTTGCGATATAAGTACTATAGCATAAATAAAGGATATAGTATAGCGGTTTTCTTAAAAACTAAATTTTTATATACAGGGTGTCCTGTAAATAATGGATAACCTTGCAACTGGTTGTAGCAGGCCTTACGACCTTTCCAGAAAAAAATATAAAAAAAATATTTTCCCTGTGGTTACTATGTTATGATGTATTTTCCGAAAGTTGTTAACAAGTACTACTTTCCTCGAATACCTGAACGCTACGACCATGGATGAACAAATTTTACTATTTTAATATTTTTGTAATATTCTAGAATAACTGTTGTAATAGATGGGTGGTAAAATTTAACAGTAGTTATTGCATTTTTTTTTATTATTTATAATTTTATAATTTGTTTAAATATTTTTTTCAGTACAAAAATTAATTTTCGAAAAAGTTTGACCACCTCTAATAAATTAAAATTGTATGAGAACATGAGTGGCCAATTGCTCAAAAAAGTTGTCTATTTAATTCACTTTTCAAAATGATATAACACATGCTTGTGTATTAACGAAATAACCAAGAAAATTTGTCAATCATCTAATAAAGCTGCTTTTAACATTTTGGCAAAATGTCTATCAAAATGTTACAATAACCTCCAAATTTGGGTTGGACAAAAATTTTCTCTTTTGATGTGTAAGGGGGTTCAGTGCAAGTATAAAACTCTATTTTAGGTGCTGAAAGCCCCATCATTTGGCCACCATATTGAAAGGAAAGGTCGTAAGGTCAGCTTCAACCAGTTGCAAGGTTATCCATTATTTACAGGACACCCGGTATATTTATATTTTAGTAATATTTTTAAAACAAAATTTTGGTATTCCAGTTTTGAGTATTTATTAATCTACATTTATGAAATTATTTGCAAATTGACATCTGTTATTTTGACGCCAGTTTGACATCTGTCACTTAGACAGCTGTCATTATGACAACTTTCACTTTGATATCTGTCATTTTGACATCTGTCACTTTGACAGCTGTCAGTATGACATCTATCATTTTGACAGAAATATCTTAATTTAGTGCTCGGTATCAATCGTTATAATTTTTCACTTCACTGCTCCCGACAAAACAAATTGGCTGCCTTCCACGCAATGATTCATCGTCTATGTACCTTGCCATTATCACCCAGCAAATTATATGAAAGAATATAGCTACATTCTTAAATTAGCTGATATAAATGGGTACAAAAAGACAACGATCGAACAATTGGTGGCAAAACATTCAAATAAGGTGAAAAAGTAAGAGCTTTAAACTTTGTTTACCCAAGGATTGGAAGCTGCAGCCAAAAACGAGCAAAGAGTTGCGTTTTCATGTGTGCCTTCTTTAACTAATACTCTCTCTAATACTTTCGCTAAAGAGGGTATGAAAATAGTTTACAAAAACAACAACAAATTGAAAAATGTATTGGGTAGTACAAAAGATCCAACACCTATACAAAACAAATGCGGCATATATAAAATACAATGCTCAAATTGTGACGCAAACTACATAGGACAAACCAAACGTAGCATTTTACAACGATACAAAGAACACCAATACTCTATAACCAGCCATGCCATACATAAATCATCGGTTGCTGCACACGCGTATGATAACATGAACGACCCACCACACAATATAGGCAATTTCAACGACAACTGCAAATTAATTAAATACGTCACCGAAGATCGAAAATTAGATGCCTATGAAGCGATGTACATTTCCAAAGGGAAAAACCTAATGAATACAGACAATGGAAACATCACTTCACAATTATTTAAATTTGCGCGAGATAACTTACATTCACACAATAATGACACTCTTATCATTATCATTTCTCTGAATTGTTCTCTTTCTTTCGTTTATGCACAAAAATATGACATTTATTAAAGTTAATCTCTCTCTCTCTATTGTTTTTGTAATATTCTCTCTATTCTATGTTTTTATTTTAAAGAAAAATTGACGTTTGTTTATTTCTTAAACTTCAGTTTATAAGCGTGAAGCTGATGATGGCACGTTAACCGCCGCGCCGCCGAAATGCATACAATAAAGTTTTAATTATAAAAATAAAAAATTATTGCGTTTTTCTTTTTCGGAAAAAAGTGTAAAATTTTGTTTTTGTTTTTTAAAACCAATTTTTGTAATCAATAAGGAACTCCTTTTTTTAAACAAATTAATTTTTCACTTGTTTAATTCCGAAATGCAGATTTACATATGTACATAGGTAGTTTCAGAAAAGTGTCATACAAGGCACCCCACCTTTTAGAACAGTGACATTAATTTCTCGTCAGTAATTTTATTTTCATTTTTAGTTCGATTTTCTATTATAGTGGATTTCCTCATATCTATCAGACAGAAAGCAGTATGTGAAATTTTGTGGTGTAAATTCTCGTGCAATAAATGTTACTTCGGGTGTTCCTCAAGGTAGCCACCTTGGTCCCCTGTTCTTTTTGTTATTTATTATTGATTTGACTGTATTGTTTAAATATTGTCGATTTCTGTTATTTGCAGATGATTTCAAGTTATTCAATGTAGTTAACAATGTGAGTGATGGGCTCAAAACGCAAAAAGATATTGATTCTCTAGTCAAATGGTTCAATATAAATGGTATGTCGTTAAATGTCACAAAATATAATGTAATCTCTTTTGCTAGAAGAAAAAATGCATGTCTTATAAACTATATTATTGACGGAAAAAACATTGAAAGAAGTGAAGTTTTAAAAGACTTGGGCATACATGTCGATTCTCGCCTCACTTTTAAGCATCAAATTGACAAAGTTTGTTCTAAGAGCAACAGCATGTTAGGATCTGTGAAGCGTAGGTCAAAAGAATTTAATGTCCCTTACATTACCAAAGCAATATATTGTTCCTTAGTTCGCCCTCTTCTTGAGTACTGCAGCATCGTTTGGTCACCTTTATTTGATGTCGACGTTAAAAACTAGAACTCGTCCAAAAACAATTATTTTTATTTGCACTGAGAAGCTTCAATTGGAATCGCGAGAATTTTGTGCTGCCTCCATGTGAAAGCCGTTTAAATCTAATAAATTTGTTAAGCCTTGCAAAACGTAGGATGCTTTCTGAAGCCCTCTACGTTTATGATATTTTGAATGGTAATATTGCTTCATCCACTTTATGTTCTAAAATATGTTTACAAAATTCTCATTGTCTAAGTCTAAGGCATACCAAATATTTGAAAGAAGCAATACACAAGACCAGCTATGCAAATCATGAACCGTTCAACCGTTGTAGTATAACATTTAATAAATATACTGACTTCTACAATATGAACATGAGTAGAGAAACTTTCAAAAAAACTATATTGTCTCTTACGATGTGTGAATCTTCTTTGTAAATATTGTTATATATTTTTATTTCCTTATTTTATTTTAATAATACTTAAATTTATATTAAAATAATGTACATACATAAGATTATTAATCTATTATTTATTTTTTTTTCTAAATGATGAAAATCCATTTTCTTGTCTGATATTGACAAAAAATAAAACTAAACTAAACCAACGGTCTTTAATATGTACATATGTACAGTAAAATGTGTCATTTATTTTAGCTCTGGAATTTCCACATCTAATACCTCGAAAAGTTGCTTTCCATATTAAAATTAAATTCTTCATTTGAAATTTTCGTTTAAGTTATTGGCTTTGGCTCGATAAAAAAGCTTGAAAAGAACACCAAAAACGTTTGTTTTAGGCTACTGATTATGTCCTAAAAACCAGGGCAATAATGAACTAAGACGTTCATGGGATTTTATTGTAACAATCTTAAAAGGGGTCATTGAAGATGAGAAAACCACGTAGAGCTATTAAATGAGAGGGGGCATTTTTGAGAGCGGGGTGCAAAAGCAAACTTTTTGGTTTTTTGCATATAACTCGAAAACAGAGCAAAATTTCGAGATAATTCGCAAAAAACCTTTTTTGTAGAGAATAAAATTTACCATCGAAATTAATTTTTGAAAAAAAAATTAAAAAAATTTTAGTTAGCTGAATTTAAAAAAAAACATAACAAAAAAAGTTTTTCTTTTTATACTTAGAAAATGTTAAGCTGCTCTGGCAAGGAGTTTCAACCGTAAAACTGGTCTGACACTATTTTTTTCATGTTCGGGAAGGTATACGCTAACAAGTGCTAAAAAACCCGGCTTTGTAAGAGAAAATGTGTTGATTTTGGAAATTATTTTGAATTAAAAAAAAAAATAGATCGCAACCCTAAAACTGCGAAAAATTTGAAACTTGACTTAACAGGTCATGACTCACTAATGCACCCAGTTTGAGCGGATAAGTAAAAATCGATTTCAGAAAAAAATATTAATATCTGTCGCACTTGAAAATTGTATAAAAATACAATTTTGAGTGATTTCGAATTTTTAATTCAAATTTGTATTGCCTTAAATTTTTCTCTTTTTAATTGTTTGTATACAAATTTTGTATATGCAAAATTATTTAAATTAGTTAAATCAGCTCAGATTAGCTATAGCCATATTCAAGCAATAGACAGAAAAAGTACTAAAAACACAGTTTTCGAAAATAAACCTTGTGGTTTAGCGAGCCAAAAAACAATTAAAAATTTTTGTATATATTCTTATTCCTATGATTCTAATGCAACTTTTGGCAGGTATTAGATTTTAAATCTGAACAGTATTTATTTCGCCATAACAAAGTGACACGCCCTAATGTACAGCTGTGTTAACAGTTGCGTCTCGATTTAGAAGGTCTTTACTCCGTGTTGGTAGGCCAAGTGCCCGAACCAAAGAGTAGGTCTGGAGCTGCACGCAATGTGTAACCTCTCTTTCTCCCATGCAAAGGATCCCGAATGAAATTTATGAATCCTGGCGAACCTAATCAGGATAATCGGAAATTTTGATCGATATTGAACTGTCATTGATGGGCTTTGGCAAGTGTCATTGGCGTAGGAAGGAATTTTTTCTAAGGTGGGCAACCAGTCCAAACCAAATCTAATCATTAAACAATTTTTCGGTGCAAATGATTCCTCAATAACTATGTATTTATTTGGGGTTGAGCATTTAATTAATTCCCGAATTTGTTCAAAAGAGATCTAATTAATGAAGCCGACATCGACGTCAACAGTTAAGCAAATTAACAGTTATTAGAAGTGCTACCAAACTCAACTCTGCAACAATGTCTTACGATGCATCTATATTAAAAATGAATGGTTTTGGGTAAAATAAGTTCTCAAACAAATTTTTATCCGCCGCACTGCCGATAAACTTCTTTCACAATTGGTGCAACTAACCGGAAGCGGTAATGCGGCCTTTTGCAGTTTGTATATACATTTGGAAATTTCCAATATGTTTTTTTTAAATTGTGAAGGCATATTTCATAGCTCTTTAATTCGAACATACTCATATATAATTTGACGAAGGCGACTAATGAATGGGCCAATAGAATATTTTCAAACCGCCTTTTGAAGTTGACATAATTTGTTATCCATCACCTTAGTCGAAAAAAGAGTTATACGGTCGTATTTATAAACTTTGATAGCTGTCCTACTCCAAAAAGATCTTTAAGAACTTTGTTCACCCTTGTCCTAGAGTTATCATACTTGGACAATGGCATCGGTTTTCTAATGTGTGACGAACTTTGCATTTTATTCAATTAAACAAAGCATATTTCCAACTATTTAGAACTTTTAGAAACTGTCTAACTACTCAACCGTCAAATAAATTTGAATTCAGAGTATAAACATTATTCAATTTGATTTTTCTTTAAAACAGAGCTTGTCTTTTGAGTCATTTATTGAAAAGAAAAATACATTTTTCCACGAAAACTTTGATCGCATTTTGAAAAGAAACTTCAAAATATGAATTTAAATACAAGACCATTAAAAATAAATCAAAGCTGCATTAAAAAAAAAAAAAAAACAAAAAAAAAAACTTGATTAAAAAATCTACCTGGGTACAAATTATAATATTTATTTTCCAACAATCTTCAGTTTCGATATGGGATGACAAATCAAGTGTATTGCTTTCGCCACAACTAATAATAATAATAATAATAATTTTAACTATATGCCTGTAAGACCTAAGGTCTTTTAAATGCAACCTGAATTGCACGGCACTAGTTAGAAAGCGTAGGAGGATAGGAAAGATTTGGCACAGTGGATAGAGATCAAGGTGTTTATTATCTCATTAAATCTCACGGGTGGCGTCCAGTTAAGCTGGGAGAATATAGAAAAGAATGCTGCCTAGAATGGGGCTCGAACCCACACCTCTAAGTTAACAGTCAAGCACTACATCCACCGCACCATTGCCACCCGCTGTTGCTGGAAAGTAAATTTGTTTTTCCTGGCGTTTCCTTTTTGATACTCGTATAGGTTTTAAAGGAATCTCATACTTTTGTGAAAATTTTTCTATTTTAAACCAAATACATAATGGGGGCTATCGTGGATAAAATTTCCCACGGAATTTCTCCCATCTTCTAAAATTAGAAATGCCAACAATTTTCCACTTTTGTTTGCTGTTTCAAATTTGATTGATCAAAATGTTAGCCCAGTGGACATGGAATATTAATTTCTCGATGCCAATAAATTCAGACAGAAATTGCGAGCACAATTCACGTTTCAGTTTTTGACGCTGGGAAAAATTCCGAGGGAAATTTTATTCACGATAGCCCTCAATATCCGGAACGAAAAAAAACTAAAAATTTCTGATTTTGTTGAGATTTTTTAATTCATCCACATTTTACTGTTCTGCAGGCAATAAGTAGAAGCAACTCGGTTTAGATTTTTTTATAAAATTCCAATAATTCGGTTTGATTTGTCTGTTACAGAGCAAATACTACGCAAGTCTGAGTCGATGACAAACGAGTTGATACATACCGAAACAGAACCGTAAGCTGTAATTTTAAAATTTTAAACAAACCAAATCGAATTACGTTTCGGTTGTTCCAAATTTGTCAGACGTAGCGATTTATCGCCAAACAGACGATTTGAAATTTCATTTGGTGGCATGAAAATTGATTTGGCGACGTACACAAAACAGGTAATATTCTTAGCTTTTGGTGGTTTTAATTTTTTGAATTCAAATCTTTATATTATTTCCAAGTTTTAACATTGAAAATGTTTATAGGGTCGTTTTGAGTAAATTATGGTGTTACTAAAATGAATAAAGTGAATATATGTGTATATGAGATGAACGCTGGCGTATAAGGGGGATAAGATCGAATTTTTGGTGGTGTTACTAAAATGAATAAATTGAACAAAGGTAATATGAGATGAACGCTAGCGTATATGGGGGATACGACAGAAAATTTGGTGGTGTTACCATTCATTTTGGAATGAACAAATATGTATAGAAGATGATTGCAAGCGGATAGGGAGGGTACGGTTGAATTTTTGGTTGGTGTTACTAAAATGAACAATATAAGTTTTAACTATACATATTACTATGATAATAAAATGCAAGAGCTAGTGCAGTCAGCACTTAGCAGTGCATTGTGCTTCTAAATCTAAGCGTTGGAAATTTTGTGAAAAATGTTTATGATAGGAAAATAATGTAGAGGTGCAATATGACGGTTTTTTTTTAAATTCGAGCTGTAAGGAATTTAAAATATGGTTCTTATGTGAAATGGTCGAACAAAAAAAAAACCAAATGAGAAGTGCCAGAGTATTTTTTTTTTGTTTATCGATGGTTAAGTTTAATATAACAATTTTGTACATATTTTGAAATTCCAAAAAATCTACAAAGTGAGATATTAATGGTTGTAAGTTCAAATTTCAAAAATAGATGGTTCACAAATGCTTCACATCAGGGTTAAGGCTGATTGTACTAAATTGTATAGTTTAAGAAAGATAATAAATTACAAATTGTTTTTGTTTCGGGAAATTTTGATAGGTACCTAGTATTTTGTTTTTATATTTTATATAATTTTTGTTGATCGATTTTTCGCAGTTATTATTTTATATCTTTTTAACGGTTGCATTTAAAAATCTCAAATTTATACCGGAGATAGATTATATAGATTCACATATAATATGTAAAATTTGATTTTTTTAGTCATACCTAAGCCGAGATAATAAAATATTTCTGTTCATTTACATTTCACCTAATAACTCTTTAATCTGTGCACCTATACAATTTGTTTTTGTTTTATTAGCAGCTTCGATAATTGACAATTATTTTGATATATCAAACGTAGCTGTACGTTCTATATAAGCTTCACAAATCGAAAATACAATTCAATTTAAAAGTGGTACTAAATCTTTAATCAATATTTCTACAATTCATCGTCGTCGATTTGCAAGTTTTTGTGCTGCACAAACACAATTAGCCCAAATAAACAGAATACAATACAAATATAGTGCCATAGTTCATTCAAGATTTCTTTCTATCTCTGCCAGGGTTGCAAAAGTCAATAAAATTGTACTTTTTTCGATACACTCGACTTTGCTAATGTACACAAATACACTTCAAAGAAATTCGATACACTTTTGCATTCAACGAAAAAGATTAAGTAAATTAAAAAGAAAATCATCTGCCCCACAAAATGTATACTGTGAACCGAGGCTGACAACGATAGGTATAACAGAAGAAATAAAAATAATTAGGACAGTTTGTTCGAGAAGATTTAAGAAAATGGCTTCTACAAAATCCCGGTTTCAACAATCTTGCAATTAAAACATTAAATTTATCAAGTTTAAATCTCACAAAATTTAAGGGTATTGTAACAAATTCCTACAGTTTTGTAATAAAAGTTTCGCATATGTAAGTATGTACCTAATATGTTAAGTAACATAATAAACAGTTAACAAGTTGTTTAATTAATTGGACATAGAAACATAACACACGTTCATACAACAGCAAATGTGGACAAAATATTATTTTTATGAAGCAAATCAAAAAGTACAATTCGATACACTTTATTTTTATCTTTTGATACATTGCTTAAACACGATTCTTCATCCCTGATCTCTGTATATTAGTTTATTATGAAAGACTATTCATTTCAGTGTTCAGTTTCAGTCTTCAGTTCAGTTCAGTAGTTGTAGTTGCAAAGATGCGTTGAGGTGTGGAGGTTGGTATGTTGCTTGCCGGTAAATAATTTTTTTTTTAGTTGTACTTAAAGCATACATAGACTGCGATGAGTGCGATGTGCGTGTAAAGGTTAGTAGGATAGGATGCTTGTGGGATGTTTAGTTTCAGGTAGGTTCGTTGAGATATTTGTTGGGGCTGGGGGTTTTTTGTTTTGTTTATTATTTTTTGTTTTGTTTATTATTTTACTTTTGTGTTTTGTTTAGCTATGATTAGACGGATTAACGAAGAAAATGAAATAAGAATACAAGTGGGAATACAAATATAGGTCAAAAAAGTTGTTTGGCTTGTATATCTTGACAGCAAACAATGATATTGGCTTCGAGGTAGTTTAATTTTATACGCTAGTTTATAGATAAAAATTGATAGTTTTTAAAATATTGAATTAATAATTTTTTTTAGAGCTAAAAACAGCAAGCAGTTTTGCACACTAATTGTTAGAAAATTGTTTTTGCCTCAAATATCTTGAAAACAGACAATGATATTGGCATCGGGTTAATTTAAATCTACACACCAGGTAGTTTAAAATTGATAATTGATAGGATTTGTAAAAAATTCAACTAGTTTTTTCTTAAGTGAAAAAAAAACTACAAGATAGGTACTTCACTAAAAATTGTGGAGAATTTTTTTTTGTCTCAAATATTTTGAGAACAAACAATGATATTGGCTGTGGGGCAGTTTTATTCTTTAAATAAGTTAATAATAAATAATTGATTAATTTTTTAAAAATATTCAACTCAGCACATAGTTTTTTTAATCGAAAAACCACAAGAAACTTAACAAAATTGTGAAAAATTTTTGTTCGTCCTTAATATCTTGAGAACAAACAATGATATTGGCCTTGGGGTAATTTTTTTCTATAAACAAGAACTTGTAAAAATATTCAATAACCAGTTTGTTAAGCGACAATAGCACAAAAAACCTTACCAAAAAATGTTGAATTTTTTTAGTCTCGAATATGTTCAACAAACGTTTTTTTTTTTTAATTGAAAAAAAAAAAAATACAAAAACTATAAAAAACGGTTGAATAAAAAAAAAAATAACATTGGGCCTCCCTCTAGCTTCCGTGGCACCATCAAGCCTCTTTTTGAAAATGAAGTAAAGGACCTTATTGCGAGAGTCTCTTCAAAATAGACTGGTTAGATTAAGTCTAATTATTGTTATTTCTAATTTTTACTAGTAAATATTTTCCTATTTGATAGAAATTTCAAGTTTATCAAGAATCTTTGATCGACTTTGGTCTTCTTGATTTTTTTTCGAATTATTTCGAAAAGACTTAATAAGCCCCAAAATTAAAAAAAAACTACAAAGGGAATAACAAAAATAGAATTTTTCGGACACGCAACAAACACCAGCATTGAAAATTAATTTTTAGGCATATATTTGAGGGAAAATCAGATATTAGTTAGCGTTGCCTACCACAAAAGTTATACGAGTTAAGAAAAATATATACAAATATAGACCGAAATAAGCAGGTATAGGGGTAGAAAACATTGAATTTTTGTTTGGTGTTACCACAAAGCTAAATCAAAAAAAAAAAAAAAGTGAGGTCCCGCACGAAGTACCTTTATGAAAAATATTATATTAGAAGACAAGCAGGAAAAAAAATATAAATGGGTCAGTAAAATGACAAAAAGAAAACATAAGAGAATAAGAGAAGTTAAATTTTGTGGAGAGGTAACAACTACCTACCAACATAGAATATTTGTTTTTTGGAAAATCTAATTTAAGTTAGTGTTACAAAAAACGTGATTTTGGAAAAGGGAAAACGAATACAGGACGAAATAGCAAAAAAAAATAGTGATACATAATGCTTACATCATTTTGATCTTAGGGAAAAATCAAAATTTGGTTGAAGATAAAACGAATGGAAAATGAAATGTAAGTATGTTTTAAGCCATAAAGAGTTCCGATGAAGAAATCGTTGTTGGACTAACGTCTTAAAAACTATCCTTCCTAAATTATTTCTGAAGCTGAAGAAAAAAATCAATTTGGTGTAACTAAGTGCAAGTAAAGATGGAAGTGCGTGTGCAAGTGCTAATAAAGTTTGTTTAACAAATTTTAAATTTTGTAAGTTCAATATAATGCTTGGATTGGTCTTCATTAAACAGATGAATTATCTAAATTGTTATATATATGTATAAATTGGTAAAGATAAAATTCAAAATATAAGAAAGATTTTAATTATAAATAATAAAGATTAAGGATTTATCTAGCATAAGCAAGTCATTTTCAATGTCCCCATCGTTACTCAAGGAGTGAAATCTGTAAATTTTTACTCAAACTTAACATTCATTTTATAATTTAATATTTTGCTAGATGGAGCCATCGTAGTACTAAATCTGAACGCACTCCAACAAAAATTGCTTTAATGTGACGACCAACTGTAACTGTAGGCAAAATTTTAGTTTTCCTGTCTGTTTCATTCACAGTTGTTCAATCTTGCTTCTTGGGTGGGTTGTAGAGCCAGAAAAGCTTAAATGTTGATTTTTCTAAGGTGGGCAGTTCATTTTTTAAGGTGGGCACTGCCCACCTCCGCTCCCCCCTTCCTACGCCTATGGCAAGTGTGCAAAGTTTGAATTAAATCTGACCGTTTAAAGTGGTTCAAAATCACGTCCAAAGATTCCGTTACATACATATATACATACATACATACATACATACATATATACATACAGCCGAAACTAATAAAAGCGTGTCGAAAAAAATATATACTATTTGCGTTTCATTTATTTGAATTGAAAATATATTAAAATCACTTGTGCTTCCCAAAATAGAAATGGACACTTTAAAATAAACTTCTTTTATGAAATATTCAAGCCTTCTTATTTGTTTTGTTATACATATGTAAGAGTATCTCCTTAAGATCAAAATTCATGTTATGTATGTATTTATCTAAAAAAAAAAAAAAACCTTCAAATCCTCAAAATCCACTGAAAAATATTTGAATATTTGTGTTCCATTCTTTCCTCCTAAGAATTTCCTCAGAAAAATGACTTCCGCCAAATTAAATACAAATTCCGTTTACTTCGGGGGTGGAACGGAAGAAAAAAAGAAACCAAAGAGAAACATTTAAAATTCTTATCCTCGTCTAAACAGGGTGATATGCATAACATAGGAGAGAAGGTTTATTTTTTTCTAATAATTAATAATATTCAACCCAAGAGACATTTTTCAAAATTATTAAGTACAATATCCTTTATCAACTTGCTGTTTCTACATACTTTATACTTTTCTAAAACCAAAGATCTATTATTATCTCAAGAAACAATTAAAAAAAAATATTTTCAAACTCTAAACTAAAAAAAATTGATATCTTTGAAATTTTTATAGTTAAACTTCTGTTTTGTTTTGCGCTCAATATCTTTCAAATTTTTTGTTGAGCAGAAAATATGTGATGAAGGCCCCAATTAATTTTGTGCCCAAAAAGATAGAGGGCAGCAAAGTTTCCTAGAATCAGTTTTGTTCGTATTTTTATAACTATAACAAAGCAGATAAATACAGCTAATCTTTTTTCATGTCTTGATCCGACCTTCTCCCCATTGGAACACCCTGTAAGTACATATGGCACAAATTTCTATTTAATTTTTTGTTCTCATCCTAGCAACAAAACAAGGAAAATTGCCAAAGTAACCCATTTAAAAGAGGAAAATGTGATTGTACTATAGTGTGCTGTGTATTTTGTTAAGTGCACGCAATAATCCTTTCACAGAGGCAACAAGAGAGAATCAAGTAAATGTAAACAAAATAAAAGATGAAAAATAAAAATTTAACAACAACGAAAAGAAATCTTTAGCTTAAAACTTAGATAAAAATAAATTGAAAACAAAAAAAAAACAATAACAACACAAAAGGATACCACAAGTCTCCCTTAGCACAACTTTAATTATCAAACTTTACTTCGTAATCCTGAAAAATTCTCCACATGTCACATTCTTTTATGCTCCAAGGCAACATCATCCAATTCGCCACTCATCTCATACTCATATCCTTTTTGCTTTTTCCCTCTCTTGGCGGGTGGTGTGCTGGCTGGTGATGGTAAAAGATTGTCTTTTAACGAAGGATTTTCCTCAAATATGTGCATTTATTTGTAAATGTGTTTGTATGGTTGTCGTCTGTGATGTAAGAGGACGAAAAAAAAATGAAAATATTGAAGAAATCCCTTCCGAGACGTTGGCTCTGCTCGCTCGCTGTTGGATAAACTTTAACCTCCATTTTAATCTGCCATTTGTTTGTTCAGGAAACATATGACATTGACATAACCGCATCAGATTCTCCATTTTGTTTTAAGTTGTGTTTGTAGGACTGTAGGTGAGTATGTGGGTGTGGGTGAATAGCAATGGAAGGTGGTATTACCAACAAAATAGAGTGAAAACCCGGTGCAAGAAGTTGCTGCTATGTCGATGTCGGGTCGTTGGAAAAGTTGTTTCCTCGTTTTGAGCATTCTGTATACAAACTTGCTAGGCGTCAATCCGAAACAAAAATGATTTTTGGCAGGAAACTACGAATTTCAGTCAAAATGGTAGTGTATTCCTAGGACAAATTTTGAATTGACATTTTCCTTATCCTTTTTTTGTTGTTCTTCGTGTATTCTTCTTTTTACTTGCGATTATACATAGGTACTATAAGGCAAGTTTTGGATTCGTGCAAAAAAAAAATTTGAGATAACAATCAAACATGATATTACGATGATAGAGAACACCAAAAAAGTGGGTGGCGAAATTCTGTCTGTCTGTCTGTCTGTCTGTCTGTCTGTTCGTCTACAGCCTAAACGGCTCGATCGATTTTCTTCAAACTTGGTACTTAGTGGTTTTTGGTGATTCTGCCGACACGTTTTTTTTCATTTTTTTTTTTAGAACCAAAAATAACGGTACCTGTCATACATTTTTTTTTGGCAAATTTACATAATCGTATTTTTCTCAAAAACGGCTCAACAACTTTTCTTAAAAAAAATTCAATAAATTTATTTTAGTAAAGGCTTCCTTTGGGTGGAAAACCATTTTTCAAAAATGGTTATTAATGGTACCTCCAAAGGAACCATTTTTTTATTTTTGATTTTCTTCAAAATGGTATGACCGATTTCAATTATTTTTTTATACAAAAGCTTCCGAAAAATGTTAATAGTTTTGTGTACCAACATTTTAGAAAAAATATTTTTTGGATTTTTAAAAAATATTTCAAAATTTTTTTTGGAAAATCAAATATTTCGAAAACGGCATCATAAATTTTTTTGAAACTCGATATTTAAGACTTTTTTAGTACTCTCTAAAATATTTTTAGAAAAAATTTCACATTTATGAAAAAATAACGGTACCTTCCATACAAAAGTGAAAAAACCGCAAAGGAAAATATTTTTTTGCTTGAAAACGACTCCTACGATTTTGATTAAACTTTTTCATATACTTAACTTAGTACGATCTACCATCAAAAATTATA
Organism: Dasysyrphus tricinctus; assembly: GCA_963921185.1. NCBI lineage: Eukaryota > Metazoa > Arthropoda > Insecta > Diptera > Syrphidae > Dasysyrphus > Dasysyrphus tricinctus. Next base: position 254,333,571 of record OY992531.1, on the reverse strand, counting down.
AAATATTACACATAGCAACTATTAGTAGTACCTGTCATAGAACGTATTTTTTTATTTTGAGTTTTCTCGTTATCAGCTTAACGAATTTAAATGATTTTTTTTATATACAAATTTCATATAAGATTAAATAATATTGCATATCAAAATTTTCAAAAAAAAAGTTTTTGGATTTTTAAAAAAAGTTTCAAACTTTTTTTTTGAAAATTCGATATCTCAAAAACGGGTTGACAATTTTTTTTCAAATTTTGTTTTTATATACACATAAATATATTGTTTAAATCTGCATACACAAATTTGTTCTTAAAAATGTTTTAAGAATTTTATATATAAAAAAATTAATTTAAAAAAAACCGCTCCAACGATTTTAAAATTTTTTTTCCCATACAATCATATTACATCATGAATTAAGATGGCATACTTTTTTTTAGTTCAAACTGTCAAAAGAGCTGTTTTAGCTAATTTAAATGTCGTATTTCATGCTTCTCTATACATTTTTCTCTCATAATTTCCATGTTTGTATATACAATTTTCTTAAACTCGCAGTGCCTTGAACATAAGAGCAAGTACGTGCGACCCAGTCGTGCATTTTATTTTTTTTGTGTTGGTCTTTGCCCTGCCTGATGCTTGTCGAAGATCAAAACAACAAAAACATCAACCCCCAAGAACCAAACAAAAATAAACTTAGAATAAATACAACAAACCTTGATTCCTTATGTAACTTTGTGGTACTGTCACTTGCATTCCTTGTTTAGGAGGAGACCCAAAGTTAGTGTGGTATCATGCCAAACACCATATTGTAGGTACGTATAGAAAGACTCAGACCACCTGACAACTGGGGTTAAGGACTTTTGCTCTGAAAAATGAACTCTACTCTACTAGCTCTTATAGTTAGAGCAACATCATTCAGTAACGGGAAAGTAATGTTAAAGCGATTTTTTAAAAGAATATTTAGGTCAAGAGGGAGAATAGTATATATTTTGGCTAAAAGCTATTTTCAATTATGTGGTAAAGTTGCTGGAATATGTTTTGGTTATAGTGTTGTGATTTGAAATTTTTAGTTTTTCGTTTTGGTTTTAAGCAATGGATGTTAGTTAGAAGCTCTACAAACAGTTGACGGAATAAGTTTTAGGTACTTGCTGGAAAAGTGAAATGCAAGGAGTGGCTTTAGAAATTGTTTGTGGTTTTGTTGTTTGAAGTCAACCAAAAAATGGAAATGAAGTTTTTTAGTAGGTATGAATAAAATAAATTATATTATTGACGGAAAAGCGTAAAAAAAGTACAAATTTTTTTTTCAATAATGTCTGTTCACGTACTTCGAAGAACTTTGAGTTTCTAGGAATTTAGCGAAAAAATCGATCAAAGTTAAAATTGTACTAAAATTATATTGTGGGCCGAAAAGTGTAAAAAAGGTACTAAACATTTTTTTTCATATGTCAGATCGAGAATTTTGAATTTCTACGAATATAGAGAAAAATACGGTCAAAGTTCATAGGTATACAAACCAAATTGTACTAAAATTATATTGTTGACTGAAAAGTGTTAAAAAGGTACTAAACATTTTTAATTCATATTTCTGTTCGAGAACTTTGAATTTCTACAAATTTAGAGAAAAATGTGGCCAAAGTTCATAGGTATACAAAAAAAAATTGTACTAAAATTATATTTTTGACATAAAAGTGTCAAAAAGGTACTAAACATTTTTTTATTCACATGTCTGTTCGAGAACTTCCCAAAACCTAGAATTTCTATGAATTCAGTGAAATTTTCGGGCAGTTCATAGGTATACAAAAAATAAATTGTACTAAAATTATATTGTTGACAGAAAAGTGTAAAAAAGGTACTAAGTATTTTTATTCACATGTCTGTCCGAGAACTTCCCAAAATATCGAATTTCTACGAATTCACCAAAAAGTTCGGTCACTTCATATCATAAGTATACAATAAATAAAATTGTACTATGTTGACTGAAAAATGTTAAAAAGGTACTAAACGTTTTTTTTATATGTCGGTTCGAGAACTTTGAATTTCTACGAATTTAGAGGAAAATGCGTTCAAATTTCATAAATATACAATAAAGTTTAATAAAAAAAAAATAAATAAAAAAAAAATATACAAACAAAATTGTACTTAAATTATATTGTTGGCTGAAAAGTGTTAAAAAGGTACTTAATATTTTTTTTTTCATATGTCTGTTCGAGAACTATGAATTTATACGAATTGAGAGAAAAATAAGGTTAAAGTTCATAGGCATACAATTAAAAAATTGTACTAAAACTTTATTGTTGACTGAAAAGTGTCAAAAAGGTACTAATTTTTTTTATTCACATGTCTGTTCGAGAACTTCCCACATCTTTGAATATCTACGAATTCAGCAAAATTTTAACAAAATTATATTGTTGAGTAAAAGGAGTCAAGCAGGTACCAAAAATTGTTTTATTCAATATTATGTCCGTTGGAGAACTTCCCAAAAACTTCGAATTTCTACAAATTTAGTGGAAAGTTCTGGAGCGGTACGAAAACTAAAATTTTGAAAATCGAAAATTTCTCACCTCAAATCAAAAATTCAGTCCTCAAATAACGAAATCTCGCAAATTAAAAATCTTTTTTTTTCATCATCTCGCAATTACAAAAAATTAACGAAATCTCGCAAATAAAATTTTTTTTTTATCATCTCGCAATTACAAAATCTCGCTTTTAACAATCTCGCATTTAAATCTCGCACCACTAAATCTTGCAAATTTCAACCGAAATCTCGCAAATTCAAATTTCACAACAACGCAACGTAATCTGGGCCTCGCAGAGAAAGTTAAAAGTCCTGCAAATGGCATTTTAAAATCTCGATTTTGATGAAAGAATGTATTTGTTGCAATGCAATTAAATTATGCGAGAATTTGATCTGCGAGACTTCGTTATTGCGAAATTATGTTATTTCGTTATTATGAAAAATGGGATTTTTTAGTTGCAAGATTTCGTTGTGCGAGAGTTAGAATGCGAGATTTTAATTTGCGAAATTTTGTACACAACCCCTGAAATGAATAGAAACTGGTAGCTTTGGAAAGTACACGAACAGACATATTGTTCCTTAGTCTGAAATTTCTATTTTACAAACTTTGGAACGTTATTTTTTTCCATTATTTATAAGAAATTGGTACCACTGGTAGATATTATGCTGAGTCATGAACTTAATACATGAAGATAAACCTAGTTAAACGTATAATTCAAATAATCGGATCTGACTGTATTCTGTGAATATCTATCTACCATTATTTCTAAGACGCTGCTTCCTCGGAATCTTTGCTTCTCAAATCCTTTGATTGCAAATAGTTATAGTTCCTTTGTTAGAAGTTAAGCCTGAAAGCAATTGAACAAACAAAAAAAACTTAGATACGTTAATTCAAATTTAAGTGCTTTACAATGCTTGACTTAATCAACTGTGTCGTTAAACCATAATGAGTCTTCAACATCAACTTCACATTCTTCCCCAAAGATATTTGTTTTGAAATGAAAAACAAATAACTTTTGTTTGAAAGAAAAACAAAAACAAAAAGAAAAAAAAAACTGCACCGGCTACTATTTAATATTCAGTTTAAAATCCTTGAGGACATTTTAATAAGATGCTCAGCGCTGGCTGCTGAGAGGCAAAACTTTTCCTTGCTGTTTATTTGAGTTAAGGATTTTCACTTATTTATTCGTTGGTATCTCTGTCACTCTGCAGAGATTATAATTACACCCAACTATTACTTCTTGTGCTGTGAGAGGAAAGTCACTAATGACAGTACGATGCGTAAATTATATCTTGCGAATATCCTTCATATATAGATCCCTCACACCTACATCCATGAGACAGAGAGAGAGAGAGTAGCTCACCCCATGAACGTTAAAACTTTTGCGAAAATAAATTAATGTATGTTTTTTTTCTTTAAGGGATCCTGTTCTCTTTATGTTTCGTTAAGGACTCGTTGGGTTTTTTTTTTTGCTTTTTCCTCATAAAAAAGATATCGCACAACGACAATGACAGTGGCAGGAAAACTTTATCCACTTCATCAACGCAGTTTTAACGCGCGCAGCAGTTCGTCTTTCTCTTTTTCCAACCGCACCGCACCACCCTTTATATATCCTCCCGAAGAAAGGAGTTTTAATCAACTTATACACAGATGACGGATGACGGAGCGCGTAAATTAGATCAGCGGAAATGGCAGCGGATTTGCAAATGTTTACATACACAGGACTTTTGAGCAGCAGAAAATGGCTTCGAATTTGTACAATCTGTATACACTGTACCGTGTATACCCGCTCCTTGGTGTCGTCAACTCATCATCTTGCCCTATACCAACATGACATGGCTATGGCAATTCGCGGCTCATACTTTTATAACAGTAAAAGAAGATTGCTAAAAGATTGAGTTTAAGTAGAAAAGATTGCAGGAAATTTTTATATCTTCATTCTTGTATCTTTTCACTTTGTCTGTTCGCAAAAGGATGAGAAACTCAAAACAGGCAAGGATAAGAGATATTTCAGTTCATTAATCACAAGAAAAGGGGAAGCAAAACGTTAATAACTTCTTCAACTGCTTATAAGCATGGCTAAAAAAAAAACATCCAAGCGAATCAAACTTAGATAAATCTGAACTTTCCAAGTTAAATAATTTTCAATTTAAACTTTTAACTAAGAAAAGGTCCTTAGTTTTCAAACTATAAGTATATCGAACCATTTGTGTGTGGGAGTAATGTTACGACCAGGATTTTTTTCTTTTTGCCTGTCGTTGATAAGCTATCGACTATGGAGAGGAAAAAACAACAAAAACCAGCTGAGATCCCCATGGCATTATATTGTTACCTATTTTGTGATCCTTGAACAATTCATGGCATCCATTTTCATGTTCGGCAAACCATCACGAAACACGGAATATGCGAACCAAAAACATAAATTTTCAAGGTGAAATTGATTTTTTAGCATTGAAAATGAGGGTTACTAGTGTATAGGTCCATTAGAATGGCGAAAATTGCCTTAGAAATTTGATTTACCAGAAACGGAAATGGGGCTATAAAATTACTACATCCATTTTGAAGCAGATGTGTCGAAGCTTAAAGGTGATGGGGTATGAGATTAAACAATAAAAGTTTCATAAACGCTTCCAAGCTCATCGTTTTATTGAGCAATTGATTATGAAGACTTTTGCCTCGAATTGGATAATGGCAGAAAGCCCCACGCGCACCGCCCACGGCCATCAGAAATAAAAACGAAAAGTTTTATTCTTAAAGGGAAATCGGGAAGTATGCGGCAGATATATACAAAATGTTTGTAACGTTTTCTTCGCATCAGAAACATGTACCTTAGTGGAAATGGGTTTCTGATTTATTAGATGGGTGTTTATCGTCAAGACCTGATTGAGGAATCAACAAATTGGTAAATAGATTATGTCGATGAAAAAAAAAATCCAAGGGGTGTAAATCAATTTTGTACGTTACCTACATGTGGTAGGTATGGAAGAATATTTTTAAAAGTCCCAGAATAAGGGTAAACCATGCCTGCTTTCCCTAAATATTGATTCTGAAAGATCATAAATTTTATGTGACTGTTGTGAGGTAGAAAAAAAAATATAAGGTTTTTCCAGAACACTTATGATTTTATCTCTAGAATTTGATTTACGGTAATTTTGTACATTTCTGGAATCGTTTCCTTGAAAAGCGCAAATATTGACATTTATGTTTCACCTGCTTCTTGGCAAGAATCCCTCCAATAGTTAATTAAGAATGCATAATAGCCATAGATATACTTTGATATAATTTTTCTTAATTTATATCTCTCCAAGACTTATATTAAGGTGAAGCTACAGTCAGGGGTGGACCAGAGTCTCAACTAACAACCTTCTTCCAGCCAGCTCGGTTTCCAGCTAGCTGTCTAGCTGTCTCCAGTTGGTTGAGGTCCTCTGCCACTTGCGTGTGCCATCATCTATTACGCTTTTTTCCTTTACTGCGCCGACCCACGGCGAGGTAGGATTTAAATATTTTCCCAGCCGGAGCAATGATGCCCATCAATTTCTCTAAGTGAACCAACCACCTCAGCATTTGGCTTTTCACTTTTGTGGCTAGGTCGGTTTTGTCACTGTACAGCCCGTTGTTGTACCTTCTTTTACATTCCCCATCTTAGCAGACGGGCCCAAAAATTACCCGCAGAATTTTCCTATCAAAACAGCCTTAAGCTATCTCATCCACCGTCAATAGTGTACATGCCTTTGGACTATACATCAAGACCGGGATGATAAGCGTATTATTCAGGGACAGCTAAGTTGCTCGAGAGAGGCGTTGATTCTCAATTGCCTTCTTAGCCCAAAAGAGAAACAGCGATTCTTTGTTTGATCTCAGCATCAGCACTGGTATCGTTTGCTAAGTTGATGGCGGAGCCAAGCCATATTCGAAGTTGCCAAAGACGCTGCAAAGTGTTTAGGCTTTCTTCGACGATGTAAGTAATTTTTCTCCCCTTCTGAACTGGCTGTAATTTATAAAGCCTTCATCCGACCAAAGCTTGAGTATAACTCTCACATCTGGGCAGGTGCCCCTACAACTCACTTGAATTTGTTAGATAGAATACAAAATAGAGCCTTAAAAATGATAAATGACAGAACTGTTACGCTATCAATTACATCTACTCGTGCTTTTAGGAATGCTCATCAGTTTACCCTTGAGCCCAACTTCGGACGTACTGCCAAGTATAGAGATTCTTTCTTTAGCCGCACAACACGAATGTGGAATGCTTTACCAAGCTCTAGTTTCCCCTCCCATTTTGATATTCAAAACTTCAAAACCAATGTGCATCGGTATCGCTCGCACTGTGTTCATCATCTTAAGGGTAGTCAAAACCCCTTTAGCGCACGCTCATTATAAAAAAAAAAGAGAATAATGTTGGTAATTTCTTGTTGACAGCATTTGGTCTTGCCTTCATTCATCCTTAGGCCCACGAAAGAAAGCACCACTGACATCACAATTTGTTCGTTAGATCATGTCAATATCCTCAGCCAGTAATTAGACGGATTTTTGAAAGATTATGCCTCCAGTGTTGAAGTGAGAGTTCTGCAGCATTCTTTCAAGAACGATGTTGAAGAAGTTGCATGACAGCGTGTTGCCTTAAATCGTTTTTAGCATTAAAAGTGTCGGTGAGACCTTTACCGAACTTGATGGAGCAGCGAGAATTCTCTAGCGTCATCCTGCACAGAAGGACCAGTTTGGGAGAGATACCAGAACTAGATAATATTGCTCTATGTAACCCGTCTCTGTATAGATGCTGTTATACGTGGTTTCAAAATCGATGAAAAGGTGGTGGGTATTGATATGAAACTCCTGGGCTTTTTCAAAGATCTTTCCCAAAGCTCGTCATCGTCGTTATACAATTTGCAGAAATTATTTTTCCTTATCCTCAGCACCGACTGCGATTCTACCACGATGGTTTCTGGATCGTCGTTGTAGGCTTCGGTTCGGGCCTTGTAACCCTGGGAGGTTCTTTTTACTTCCGAGTTTCATTCCTCCAATGACATCCCTATATTTCTCTTTTCGATAAATGGTCCGAACTTTATTTCTGCAATGGCAGGAATCGCACACTTCTCACGATCTTTATTTTTCTTATTGAGAAGCCGGTGTTCCTCTCTCCTCTTCTGCTTATAGAGCTCACGAGCAGCTGTGATCCTTTTATGCAGCGCCAGCCGTTTTGCATGCCTATTGTTTGGTTGTATATACTTACCGGAATTCTTTGTCGAACCAAAGGTTTTGCTGTGGAGGTCGTGCAAGGCCTAGCACGTCAGAGGTGGCATATCTGATGGATTTCTGGTAATTCTTCCACTGACACTTGATACTTGAAGTTGGCGGGATAAAACTATTTCAGAGAGTGCAAAAGATCGGTGATTTCTTCTGACTGTAGCCATCCAACTCTGACGTCAAATTTCCTCCCAGTATTTCCCTATTTTGGCCTTGGTCTGGATATCCATAGCATTACCTTGACAACAACGAGGGAGTGGTCTGAGTTAACGTTTTTTCCTTGGAATGTTCGGTTATCCTTGATACTGGAGGAGTGCCTTGTGTCTTACGCAATCTGATCAATCTGGTTGGTGGTTGATTAACCAGGAATTGTGTTTACCACAACGTTTCGCCCCGCAGAGAAGTCGATTAACCTGAGTCCATTATCGGATATGTTGTCATGTGGGCTATATCTTTCCATTGTGCCACCAAAGACGTATTCTTTTCCTAAATCGGCACTAAAATCACCCAAGCCAATTTCAATGTCAAGGCATTGCTTACATGTCTTTTCCAGGAGCTCGTAAAACTCGTCTTGGATATCATCATCTTTCTCCTATGTTGGGGCATCCGCGCATATGAGGCTCATGTTGTCGAATTAAGTCTTGATGCGAATTGTGATGAAGCGCTCGTTCACATACATAGTTGAAGCTCAAGACTTCTTGCCCAGTCTAACTTTAACGACGAATCCACACTCCGAATGAAACTGTCTCTGTACCCGGTAACAGTCGCTGTAGTATCGCAATCCTTCATTTTTTGTGTCCTTGGTCCATTCCATCGCTCATTTCTTGGGTGGCGGAGGTGTATCTGCTTGGTTGCAGTCTAGAGCCTCTGTTTAATGTTCACCTGCATGTGATCTTAAGAGTGACAGAGCATTCCTTATTTCATTTGCTATGCTCGTCAACAGTAAATTGGTCCGTAGTATTCGAGGCTTTTTATATTATTTCGCAACTAAATGTCTTACGTGGCTAGGAGTCACGCAGACCCAGACGGCACGACCCCCAACCTGGAGGACCAGACCCATAGCATGACTTCAAGGGCAGAGAGCCGGGTTAACCGCTCTCTGTAGGCCTGGGCTCCGAATATGTCGTATTAGCCCGTATAAGGTATTCACTAAGTAGTTCAACCTGACTGGAATTGTAGACGCCACCGTTGATTGAATCTGGAGAATTCTCCAGCTTTCACCTTGATAAAAAGCGAAGGGTCTTAGTAGAAACACTCTTCCCCCCCATTTCTCACTTAGACTACAAGGAACAAAGATAATTTTCTTTAATCCACCCTCAACAAATTTATGTTTCTCTTCTTCTTACTTCCCAGTGAGAACACACTTCTTCAATTATTATTATAAACATTAAATGCACCCGCAGTGCAATTTGTCCGTCAACTGCATCACTATGTGCTTGCTATTATAGTGCGAACTGCTTATTTGTATAATGAACCTGGAATATAAAACCCCGTATTACCTTAAATTATATCTTAATTACTCCATAAATTATCACAGGTAGGTATTTAACTCCCCGACGACTATAAAAACCAAAACGTTTCCACCATAAACAAAAGTGGCAGCAGCTGCAAAAACAACAACAACAACTTTCAAAAGGGTCACTCCCATAGGGACACTTACCAACGCATTACCCTGCTGCAGACTTAATATCAATTAGAGGTTACCCCTGTCTGTGTGGCAATATCCTCGTAAAACATAGACAAGGTAGCAATTTGTGGGCGGACTATAAGGGTTTCGTATAATTATTGTACTCACATGTCCTTGTCCATGTTGTTCATAGAATGTAGTTAGTCAATCGACAATTAATATCCCGGGCGTTTCTTTATTTCCTAGCAGAACAAGAAAAAAAAGTGGTTCCAAGGGCAAAATGGGGATTTAAGGACATCTACAACATGCAAATAGGATAATGTCTCCTTAGTGAATAATTCTTTGTTAAGACTTTTTCTTTGAATATTAAAAGACATCCTTTTTATGTCTTGTCAATGTCGCAAACTCAGACAAACTATCAAACTATACTTAAAATGAAGAAAATTAAGATCTTACCACTTCGATTTAACCTACAAATATAGGATAATGCACAGCATTAAGCGACACAGTTTTCCTGAATTATAGGAAACTATTTTCGGTACACATGGTTAAGTTTTATGAGTCATAATCTTTTCTTAAACGACATCTTGATGAGGAAGGAAACATTATGTTCCTCCCATATGTGTGGATATGTAAGTTGTATATTGAAGTCTCATTTAAAGGGAGTGAAGCTGAAGCTGTTAACAGTTAACTATAAAACATCGATGATGTGACATGTGTGGCGTAGTTTGAGCTGTGAAATGCTATTAACAAGCCTTCAGCAACAGGAGATGCTATTAAAAGTATAAGTGTTTTTAACTTTTATTTGAAAGCAATAAAGGTTAAGGATGTGAACACAAAATGCAATTTAAAATACTTTCAAAACTAATTCACCATAACCACAGGAGAATACAAAATAGGGAAGTGTAATTTGTTCTAGACTGATTATACAACTTTGATGATATTGATGTGAACGACATGTATGCCTCACTCAGCTGATAGACCGGAAGCCAACGACTTCAAAAGTCAAGTCATTTGCGTAACGTTGTAAATTCAACGAATGAACAGCTTTTTAAGTCTTGAACCAAGAACCCCTTGTCTGCCTTCCTAAGCACGTGACCATTGCCCAACCAACTGGACATCAATTTTTTAAAAGGATTTATTTGAATATCTATATTTGGTTTTTTTTGGAAGGTTATATATAGTAAGAATAAGAAATTGCCAAAAAAAACGCATCCGCAGTAAAATTGCCAAAAAAACGCATCCGAAGTAAAAAAGCCACGATTTAGTCTGCTATTACATGAGGACTTTTTAGTTGACTTTTTTTTAAATTAAATATTGTGAAGGTGAAATAATTTTTTTTTCTCATTTGCACTGATTTAATTTTGAATAAGTCATAATTTAAAAGTCGTCATATAATATCGGACTCATTGCAATGGGAGTAGATGACCTTATTAGCGATAATTTTATAATAATTACAATAAGAACATGATTGTATCGCTAGTTTTAATGCATTCACCTATAGTTTTCCATGGGAAATTTTTTAACTCACCAATTTTATAGGATTAACTGAGGTTCAACGATAGTTCAAGTACGTTAGTAGCCAAATATGCTTCAACCCTTTCTGAAGTTTCCGTTGTAAATGCTTCAAAATTTGATCCATGATCTACTAAAGTGCAACGATGATTCAAGATTCAAGTATGTTGTAATAACAATTTCGAGCTTGACCATTGTTAAACCTCAGTTAAACTGCCGAAATCGGTGAACTAAAACAGTTGAACCACGCATCAACACTTGAACCACGTGGCCTCTAATCTGCCAAAAGCGATTAAAGTTAAAATTGATCAGAATTGGATCAAAATTTGAACCATGTTTGTACAAACTGGTCCAAATAGACCGAGTTTTACGTAAAGTGCTTTTCATATGAGCTGAGGTTTGCGAATTATTGTATGACAGTCCGCAGAAGATATCTTATTTGCCACTTCTAATATATAGAAATGCAAAATTTTACACTTTAAACTAATTTAAGGCCGTGTTTTTTTGTTTTAGCATAGCTAGCATAGCATAGATTATTTTTTTAATTTTGTCGAAAAGTTAAAACAAAACAATCATGCATTTACGAACGACCCTGTTTAGATTGTAATTGCTCACTACACCATGACGATTGTTGCCAACGCCCGTGAAGAACAGCCCATGTAAACAATATTACTAAAGCCCGTGTAAACTTACTCCTGGACTCCATGAATGCTGCGCTTGTTTTTGTCTTGGTCGCATTCATTTTTCGTGGAGAAAATACTCCTTTAAAAATATAAAAAGTTGATTATAAGTTGATTTCACGAACAAGAGCAATACATTCCTAGAAAGTTCATATAAAAATTCAACAAGCAGCATTCACGGCAGACCAAGAGTAAGTAAAAGAACTTTAAATCATTTGTATGTAAATATTAACGAAAATATACTATTTCTTAAATAAAGTTTTTAAAAGTTTCTTCTGAGAACTAAATATTGGTTTAGATTTATTTGAGAAGATACTTTTGCGATGCTTGGGAAGCAAAAAAAAAACCTTGCCAAAGTTGGCGACAACGATGAATTTATGGGTGAATTTTTCTCCTCGCCGATTTCTTTTACAAAAACATGGTCATGACTAAGTGAAAAGTTACAGTCTAAGCAGGGCCATTCATTCAACGTTAATCTACTCTACGAACATAGCCATCGACAATTCAAGATACTTAAACGTACCAATCGTACCAATGATGGCAGACTAAAATCCTATTCAATTGAATTCGATAACTCGAACAAACGTCAAATAAATCGGCATCAGCAGGATTCTACTTTAATTATCGGCAGCGATTCTGCTGCGGATGTTGTTTTTGTTATTTATATAAAATTTCACTGTACTGCGGATAGCTTTCCCAATAAAACACACCTATTGTTCGGAGGCAAAAAGTGTGCATATACAAGAAATATTTAGCATGCACCTTTGAACAATTTGTTGTCATCGGTTAAACTCTCTGTAGGTAGACCCTATAAGAAATGTGTGTAACCTCAGTCAAAAATAGAGGTTTTTATTTTGTTAATGTACTTTTAAAAACTGCACAAAATGTCTGCATTTATACTAAGAACTTTATCAAGGCTTGAAAATCTAGACATTGAAAACGAGAAATGCGTACTTGCACACGACTTTATTATGGGAATATTTTTATAAAAAGAATATTTTTGGTGACTTCTTTCTTTTCTATGTGCTTCTGTGTTCATTACAAATTTTTCAATCAAAAGTCTAAACAAAATTTCATGTTAAGCTTATACTACAGCCATGGCCAAAAATATTGGACACCCTTAATTTTTCGATCTGCAGTCAAAAAAGTGAAATGTTCACGATATGCCATACAAAAGGCTTTAAATCGGTTTCGGAAGACTATAGAACACCACATTATCCCAAAAGAAATGGTGGGAACAAATAACCACTCATAAGGAGGGTCGGATTATAATTCGAATGGCCTTCAAGAATCGTAAAAAAAAATCAAATTAACTGTTTTCTGAAGAAACGGAACCGGAACGGAAAGCGGTCTTTTTAGCTTGAACCGATAGACGATAATTCACAGAAGGTGCTCCACAAGGTTGAAAGGTGAGGAAAACACAATAGCTCTCAAAAAAACAAAGCAAAAAGTTTCGCCTGGAAAAAGCAATGACTACCAACATTTTACCGACTAGGATTGGTCTTACGTCTTGTGATTAGATAAATCAAACTTTGAAGCACGCATTTCACTGGAGCCCCGTACTTGTAAAAATTAATAGTTGTTCAATTTTCACAGTGGACCCTTCCATTATTTATTTTTGTTATGTACAGTTGTTTGGTAATCCTAGTGTAGTTCTTTGTGTGGCGACAACTTGGTGAAGAATTCAGCGCAGAATGAATGGTACCAACTGCTAAACAAGATGGAAGAAGCGTTATGGTCTGTGGCTGCAGAGCTGGGAAGAGAATTGGAAAAATATTCGTTCATTCAGGAAAGTGATAAAAAAGGGCGTCATTTCAGCGTTTAGGCTTATTTTTGGTGCCTCAAACATACGGAACATCTAATACATGTAAGATAATGAACTCTGTCACTAGCCCGCCGGCCGTGCCCTTTCAATGCGAAGATTTGTTAAAATGGTACTGACCTGCTTATATGGCTTCTGAAGTTTCTAGATCTGAAATACCCAACTTAAAAAATTGCTTCGCATTTCAGATATTACAGTGTTATTTTTTTCTATAGCGCTTCTATTACCCACCTGCCAGGAGGTATATACCTACCTTATTGGAGCATTACTGATTCCTTAAATTTTTGTTGGTGCTAATTATATCAGCTTGATAGAAGCGATATACCAATGTTTCTTTAATCTCTCTATATTGCTCTTATGAATTAACGACGGAGCTTTCGCTTCTATAGTAATCCTGTAAAATTATTATACAATCTCTATGTTAGTTTCTGTTACTAATCATTTCTGCTATACTATTGAAAACACAAACCACTTCTAGTAGACTAAAGAGTATAGCCACAAACCAGCAGTGTGGAGAAAGTGCATAAGTTTTTTCTTATCGTAAATATATTCTTCCATGGCCGTGGTGGACTTTCAGAGCAAGAAGACCATGGTTCCAATCCCACAGAAACCTTGTAATTTGTATAATATCTAATAAATTCTAAGATTACATTTCAGATAAAAACTTTCAAATAAAATATTAGCAAATAAATAAACCAAAATCCTACTTAATGTGAAATTGAGTTTGTTTGTTTGTTTGTGAATTTGGATATGGAGATAGATGGGACTATGGAAGCGTCAATAGGATACTTTTTTTTACCATATGAGACAAAAAAAGGAAAAAATATTTGGTACCAAAACAACTTAATATTATATAGGACCAAAAATAAATCAATAAAGTTTGAAGAAAAAATCAATCAATTAAGAGATAGTTTTTTTTTATTATTATTTTGACGTTTTCTTATACTATTTGCTTCACAAACGTTGATTTAAATTAAACAGGAGGAGAAATCCATTCATGCCGAATTAAGGACCCTGCCTTGAGAGCTGATGAGACACATTATCAAAGAAAGCGTAGGAAAAGTCCGATGGCCAGCTACATACATACATGTAGCATATTCACGTGTGCCCAGTGGCCAGAATTTCAATTTCTATGTTTACGCCAAATGGAGGGATATAAAGGGTGATTTTTTAGCTGGTTTGGTTTTGGCAACACTGGTTTTGACAGCTGACGTGTGTTTAGTACCTTGTGTCACTGTCAAACAGCTTCAGTTTGGTTTGCAATTTAACCATGGATCGTCTTACAAATGAACAACGCTTGCAAATTATTGAATTTTACTATCAAAATTCGTGCTCGGTTCGAAATGTTCATCGCGCGCTGCTTCCATTTTATGGTCGGCATTCTCGACCTTCTGAGCAGTCTATTCGGAAGATTGTGACCAAATTTCGCACCAAATTTACTTTGTTGGACATTAAACCACCAACACGTTTACGTACTGTGCGTAGTGAAGAAAATATTGCGGCCGTATCAGCTAGTGTGACAGAAGACCGCGAAATGTCGATTCGGCGCCGTTCCCAGCAGTTACTGTCAATGGTGAACGCTACCGAGCGATGATAACAAACTTTTTTTTGCCCGAAATGGAAGTTCTTGACTTGCATGATATGTGGTTTCAACAAGACGGTGCCACATGCCACACAGCACGCGAAACAATGGCGCAATTGCGAGGCGAGTTTGGTGAACAGTTAATTTCACGTTTCGGGCCGGTCAATTGGCCGCCTAGATCGTGCGATTTGACACCATTAGATTATTTTTTGTGGGGGTATGTCAAGGCTAATGTCTATAGGGACAAGCCCGCTTCGATTGACGCACTGGAAGCCAACATCCATGCATTCATTCGTGAGATACCGGCCGATATGTGTGAAAGAGTATGCCAAAATTGGACTCAGCGGATGGGCTACCTGAGACGCAGCCGCGGTCAACATTTGCATGAAATTATCTTTAAACATTAAATTGCTAGGTTCAAACTATCGATTCAAATAAATATTTCATTCATTTTTTCGAATTTTTTGTGTTTTTTTTTTAAAAAAGTTCTAAACCTCTTAAAAAATCACCCGTTACATACATTATATATAGTCAGCAGCATCCTCACTATAGGGTAAGAGCCGGCAGAGAATTCTGTGGTTGAGTGCATAGCCAAAATATGAGTACATACTTATATGAGGGTTTGTAGGTTCACGTACATACATTTATATATGTACGTACATATATTGATATCGAAAGCAAAAGTCAAGTCTGGCAGGATTTTTTTGACGCCCGTACTCGGGACGAGGGGTTGAAAATAGCACTTTTCAAATTTTCGTGTCAGGGATACAACCACTTCAATTCATTTTTTAAAATGAGAAATTGTGCTCTGGAATATTTCGTAAGTCCACAAACTTTAATTTTATGATCTGAGTAATAGAACTCAGGATACATATGAGATGACTCTCTAAAGCAAAGCTTATTGGCCTTATTTTTTGTTTAATTTTTTTAAATTTCCAAATATTTCTGGATATGGTGCACATAATGTAAAATGGTTATATCTATCTCAAGTTCTTTTAATCAGATCGTCAAAATTAAAGTCTATGAACTTAGGGAAAATGACAGAGGATCAGTTCATGTTTTTTGAAAATGAATTGATGTGGTTGTAACCCTGTCACAAAAATTGGAAAACAGCTTAATATATCCAACACCCCGTCCCCATCACGGGTGTTGAAAAAATCTTTCCAGACCATTGAATTCAATATTAAGATGCATGCACCTACAGATTCTCAAACTCATATTTTGGTTATGCGTTCACCAAAAAAATTTGCTACCAGCTATTGGATGGACTAATAGTGGCATATTCAGTTCGCAGCGAGGTAGAGCCTATGACTCTACAGTTAATATTTTTCATTTTGATATAATTTTATCTCCTTCTGTATTTACCAATAACCTGAAATAAATAAATTAAAAATTTTTTCGTTAATGATTTCTGTATCGATCTACAACCAGAATCGGTTGACAAAATAAACATGAGCGCGAGCGAAGCTGCGGGTAAAGGCTAGTTAAAATATAAATAGATATAAATAAATAAATATAAATCAATTATGAAATATTTTTTTTATTTTTCCACCTTCTTCTTTAAGACCTGTAAATTGAGTCCAGTGAGTATTTTTTGGGGCAATTGAATTTACACTATTAAGGTTCAATAGGAGCTTAAAAAGTGCACCTTTTTAACTCCATGGACTATTATAAAATGCTTATATGATTGCAAGAAATGATTATGAGAAGCTTCTTTGGATGGCTATAGGGGTAAAATTGTTAGTTGGGTGAATTGGGCTCCTTTGAGCAATATTAAAACGGAACATCTAAAAGCATCCCACAACATTATAATAAATGCTCAAAACTTGTTTAAATCTGTAAAAAAAAATAAGTTCAGTTGAGTGCTCTCTCAGCTGATACAACCTATGTTTAAAAAAATAGCAGCAGTCATAAAACCCAAAGGCGACAACACTAATAACTAATTTATTTGATTAAAATGTATTTTTAACCTTACTGCATCTTCTTTTCTTTTATTTTAACTTCCTATTTAAACTATTGCAACTTTTTAGAGGTGCTTAATATTTTTGGCCGGCCAAGGCTGTATATCGTTTATACCAGGCGCGGATACAGGGGGAGGGCAATGGGTGCAATTGCCCCCCCCTGGGCAAGATAGAATAAAATATGAATTTAATAAAATGTAATCAAAAATCAAAACTTGATGAAACAACCGATGTATCTCACCTCTTCCAACTGAGCCGTATCTTAATGGCTTAAGCACACGTGCAGATTTTTCAGGTTCTAATGGGAGCAGAGATACTCCTAGAGCTGCATGCAGCCCAGAGCTGTGCACGATTTTTCTAAATTTGGTGCGCAGCGTTGCAACAATTAGTGATTGTTCGTCGGCCGCTGACCAAGTTCAGTGAAGAAATGTACCGCCATGCACAGATAGCATTCAAATCGACTGACTGGAAAGCTTATAGTTATAACTTCTGTTTTAGGTGTCCGATCTTCAAAGTTAAGGTCTTTAATTTAAAGATCAATATCAGGCTACATTACTGTATAACATTTTTTGAGAATAGTCAAATTATTTCATACAAGAGATCAGATTGAGTCTCAAATCGATTTCATTTACACTTTTCAAAATGCAAATGTGAATGAAAAATTTCACAATTTCTAAAAATAATGTTTCAAAAAGTAACTGCCCCTACCCTCCTCTAAAATATTGTGGCAGGGGCAATTTTCTATATTTTCCACCTGGAAATTGATTTTAATTTAAGAAAAAAATAAAATATTTGAAATACGTCGATTTAATCTCCTTAAAAAAATCAAACTTTGCTTCAAATGTACGGATCTACAAGATTAGAAAAAGCTTAAATAATAAACCACAATTAAGTATAAAAATTATTGAGAAATATCCAAAAAATTTATACTAAAAGGGTAATTGAATCCTTTTTATGATAAATATTTTAATGTGCAATTATATTTTAGAAAGTACTTTCACTAGAAAATGTTTTCCCCTCGGGTGAGCTAATTTCATAAATGTGTCCACCTGCGAGTTTTACCCTCGAGAGCTTCTTCAGAGCTTCTCGCCGTCTTTTTCCTCTTAAATGGATACGCAACTTAAGAATATGCAAATGTGTTTCGAGTGCGGCACAACTGTCATAGCCATAATATACGTTTCTGATGGTAGTATTCGTGAGGATTTTGTCACTTTAGTGGATGCGTTGTAGGAACTTCCGTGTTACTAAACTGGTGAAGAGTATGAATCCGATGAAGACGATTGGAGAGAAACCAAGAAACGACGACAGCAGTCACTGCCGAAGAGAAGTAGGATGGATAATAATTGTTTTCGAAAAAGTCATCTGCGTCAAAAATCTATTTGTAGATTGTTCTTTAAAGCAAACTGCTAAAGTCACAAGTTCGAAAACATCATCTGCGGTGCAGCTGTGCAGTAAAAAATCGAGTTGACTATAAAAAAATTGAGAAACCAGAGAGCGTGTTCGTAAACATCAAATGCGTTTGCGAGTAAGTTGAATAATGTTAATCAAACCAATTTTGTGCAAGCAGGACTATTGCATATGACGATTGCAGTGTGCGTCAAGAAATGACGATCATTTTGCGATCAAATTTCGTGCGTTCAAGGATTCAGATATCTGAATCTTTGGGGCTTGTGATTGGTCAGCTGTCATAAAAATTCTGAAAATTCAGATGACTTTAAGTTACGTTTGCTTACGTTTTTCAGATAAAAATTTTCAACTGAAAATTCAGATGACAGCTAAAAAACAAGAAAAAAAAAAGATCTGCAACTAGAAATTCAACTTTATAGTCATTGCAGTTATTTTTGTGGTCTGTTGTCGGCTTGGTACGGCATGTTGGCTTTTTGATTTTTTTTTTTTTTTTTAAGTGAATATAATAAATTTATTGTTATAAATACTGTTGTTTTTACACGGCGTTTTGGATTTAGTTTTTATTTAACAAAATAACAAGAAATGATAATTTTCACCGATTTTATTATTAATAAATTATACTTTCATTTGGGAGTAATACGTGTTAAGATTTGTTGATTGGCTTCAACTATTTTCGAAAATATTAATCCAAATAAAAACAAAGAACAAGCGTTTTCCAGTCAACTTACATATAACTTCATTCCAGAGTTACTTATTTTTGGTTCAAACTTAATTTCAATTTTTGATTTCCGACAAAAAAAGTACTTTTTATATTCGCTTCCAGTAAAATCAGAAAGCAAACACAATATTTTCACAGAAAAAAAATATGACATTTGGCTGAAATTTCAGATTTTTTGTGCGTTCAACGTTACGTTTCAGTACTGAATTTTCAGATTTCTGTCGTTGACCGCGGGCATTGACTTTGATTTGACGTTTTCGAGAACGGCAAACGTCAATTCGTTTGTCAAATGATCGTTATTTTCTGACGTGAATATTGCTTTTGTTAGCACAAAGTCTTTTTTATCAACGTCATTCAGTTTTCTTGCAAGCGAGTTTGACACGTTCTCAGTCTTCTCAATATTTTTGTCGTCAACTCGATTTTTACTGCAGAATTGCACCGCAGATGATGTTTTGGAATATTTGACTTTAGCAAACTACCTAATCGAACACATATGCTTATGCAGTAAAACTTGTATTTGGCTATTCGAACAGAAGACTTTTACAGTTTGCGTTTGAGAACATTCTGCGTTTTGACGTAGATGACATTTTCGAAAACAGCCTTTAACTGACACTGTATAGCAGTTATGAAAGAGGTAATTGCTTTCTTCAAATTTCAAACTCATATCGCTGTGCGTGACCAGGTGTGTAGAGCGGTATGAATTGTACTCAATTCTGTAGACCTCATCAAGATTGTGGAAACTCACGAAATTGCCCCCCCCTGAACGAAATCCTGGATCCGCGCCTGGTTTATACATACGAGTATGTTGTGATGCTTTTCATAGAGGTTGAGGTAAGTCCGGAATATTTCCGAAGAAAGAAAGTAAACTCGTGTTAAGAAGGAAAAGAGAACTCTGAACATTCACCAGTCTTATGACATTTATTCTTTAGTTTACAATCTTACAATTTTTTAAACTTAGTATAAATATCAAGGTATTTCATATAAATCTAGGCTTGGCCTTGCAGAGCTATAGGAGTAGACTCAGCCCTTAAAGTTATCTTAGAAGAAGTGAATCGAGGATTTAACAGCATAGGAATCTGATTCCAGCCCAAGGTTTATCCGAGGAAGAACATCATTTGTTTGCCCAGAACCAACTCAGAAGGAGCAGGCCAGGAGAACAGCGGTATAGGAATGTGACTCCAGCCCAAGGCCAATTCAATGGGGAACAACTTTGTGTGCCCTGAACCAGAAGGAGCAGGTAGGGAGGACAACGACAACCGATGGTAGGAATCTGATTCCATCCCAGAGTTAATACGAGCGAGAACAATTTTATGAAAGGCAGAGGCCATAAAGGTTCTCCTTAAACGGTATATGAATGTACCATGAAAAGTAACCTGGAGCTTATCAAACTACAAACAATGAACCGCTGGAAACTTACTGCTCTAAAAATTCGAAATTTAAATTATTTAGAATTAATACGTGGTTAAAAGCTTCGTCTTTTCTCTAATTTCGTACTTCCTCTTCTTAGATTTTCTGCTAATACTGGGTGTGAATTGAGAGAAGTACGAATGTAATTTATTTCTCCTGATATATCGCCATAGTCATTAGACAAAAAATTATACTTATTTGAAAGCTTAAACAAATAGTTTTGTTTTAAATTTCCAAACAATATTTTCTATAAAAAGTTTTTGTGGCGTCAAATTTCGAGACGGCGGCGGCGGCGAGGGCAAGAGTATTCAGTATAAATACATTAAGACAAAATAGAATATAAAAAATATCCAACTCTGATACATTTAAAACGAAAAATGTGGGGTGCATGCAAGAGATAAATAATATATTTAATGGTGACCTTTAGTCACTACCAATATATTGCTCTCCAAAGGACTGTGTTAGTTGCATCAACGAAAGCTACTCTCTTTACACCTTGGTCCTTTAAGGTAGTATTATCTATTTCATTGTGAAGAGGGAAATAACTATTTTATATTTTGTATCTCATTTTCAAAATGTGATACACACATTATATTAAATAAATGTGTTTAAATATTTTTATTTCTCAATTTACAATTATTTGAACACGTTATTTACTTTGAAAGTATTTTTTTATTTTTATTTAAATAAACAAATAAATTGGAAACAAAACAATTTCCAAAGAGAAAAAAAGTTATTGATATGAACTCTATGAATGAATATGAAGATTAGGGTGGGTGTAATGTAAACGTATTTTTTGTGAGACTTGTAATTCTTTTATTTTCATTCTCAATTTATAGACTTTGTAGTCAATTTTATATAAATTTTTACTTGCGATATATATAAAGGAAAAGTTATGAATTCGTAGAACAAAATTGAACTCGAGATTTTTTTTTATCAGGCTTGTCAATACTTGTCATTACAATGATAGGGGAGATGAAAAAAATGTGTTTCACAATTTGTTTGTCGGTCTGTCTATCTGAGGGGAAATTAAATTTTATTTTTAAACAACCGTTAAGGAAAAGCTTATTTATTCCAAAACCGATTCCAATGACTTTGATAAAAAAACTGTGGATTACTTTAAGTGTGGTGTACTTTTTAGTAAGAAAACTACCAAAAACTGTTATTAATGATACCTGCCACACAACGGTGTTTATTGATTTTAGATTTTTTCACTAACGGCTCAACCGATTTTCTTTAAAATGTCAACAATATTGCGCATCAAAATTTTGAAGGAAATACATTTTGGATTTAAAAAAAATATATTTTTTTTTTTTGAAAATCGGCCATTCCAAAGTAACGGAGAAGACAATCGGACGCTTGTAGTAAGGTTTTTCTGGTTAAGAAATTAATATTTTTTTATGAAACTCAGTGGTTTTTAAGAATTCATCACAAAGTACACGACACAGAAGTTTCACCAAAAAATTATGAAATTTAGTAAGTTTATTAAAAAAAATAGACGGTAACGGAGAAGACACGTACGATTTAGAGATTTCCGACCATTGTCTTGAAGTTTAAAATTCTGCGCCGTCCATTAAGATATGAAGTTGATTTTTTTTGCACACTTTCATAAAACCAACATTTATCAAAAACCATCCTTGGTTTAATGCCAAGTTTCATTTTACTAACAGAAAAAAATATGAAAGATGGTAACGGAGAAGACAGCAAATGGTAACGGAGAAGACACGTACGATTAAAGATTTATTTTTTGTTCATTTATATTGAAATTCATATTTTTAAATTATTCTCATCAATGATAAAAGTGATTCAGGCAATTGAAAAAATGTGTGTAAAATTTCATTGAAATCGGTTAACGTTAACACGTGCTAGCGAGCACTTGAAATTATTCATTCAGAACACATGGGGTTTTCACAGTTTTTACTCAAAATATCAGCAAAATTGTAAAAGTTGATGGAAAATCTTTAAACTTGGCACATAAATTAACTACCGTTAGGAGTATCAAAAAAAAATATTTCAATAGTTTTGCATAATATTAACCCCATCAAAAAATTTAATTAAAAATCGTTGTTTTTGTGCATTTGTTGCTATTTTAAATGGAGTAACTGTTGTTTACAAAAAAAAAAAAAAATATATTTGTATACTCCTTAAAGTATTTAGCATATTTGCCAAGTTTAAAGTTTTTCCATCAACGTTTACACTTTTACGGGCCCTTTGAGTAAGAGACTGTCAAAACACCATGTTTTTTATATGAAAAACTTCAAGTGCTCACTAGCACGTGTAAACGTCAACCGATTTCAATGAAATTTAACACATAATTTTTTTTAGTTACCTTGATCCATTTTAAGCAAGGGGATAAAAGAAATTCAGACTTCAAAGAAAAAAGTGCCTGTGAGTCGTTGAAATTTGGATGAGAAAGTGCAATTTTGTCTTCTCCGTTACCCTGTTTTAGACAGTAAGACATGATTTAAAAATCTATAAAAAATCCACCATAATTCTTTTTCAAGTCTTGCTTTGTATGCGGAATAATTTTACAAACACTTATATAGTTCACCATTTATACCAACTTTAGTCATTTTTCGGTAACGGAGAAGACATGAAATGTTCAGTCATTTTGAGGCGTAATACTATTTTTACAGCACTCCTATCAGAAAAATAGTTCCAAATTTAAGTAGTGTATTGAAAACACTTATAAAAACCTAACTGCACATCGCCATTTGCCTCACAATTTATAAAGAACTGATAGTGGCAAAAATGCCGAAAAATGCCCAGATACGAAAGATAAAGTATGAGCTTTTTTGATCACTTGCCTTTTTTACAACAACAAGTAAAATTTTATATTTATAATTTTTTCGTTAACTCTAATATATATTGTAAATATTGGCATATTTAAATATATTTTTTTCCTTAATTTGAAATTGAGTTGCTTGGTTTCGAATTTTTTGGAATGGCCGAAATACAGTATTTCAAAAACATGTAGATGAATTTTTTGTTTTTAATTAGTTTTATAAATGTAGATATTTTAATACATACTCACACCAATTTTTTGTTTTCAATATTTTTTTTTCCAAAATTCTATATTTTCTTAAGTAATCAAATGGCATACCTACTGGATTTGAGCTCTAAGCTTTTTAACGAAGTGCTTATACAATTAAATGAACAATTTAAATGCTTTTTTATATTTTGTTTCTGTGATTACTTGTATATTTTTAAAATTCTTGAGGTTGAAGCAACTTGAACATTAGAGCAAGTACGTACAATACAGTCATGCATTTTATTTTTAGCCATTTAACAAAACCATATTTTTCTAAAAAACGCCTTTTCAACTTCTCCCCAAAAAACATCCAATACATTTCTTTTAGTAAAGGCTACCTTTGGATACGATACCATTTCATAAAAAAATACTGCTAAGGGTACTTCCCAAGAAACCATTTTCTACTTTCGATTTTTTTTCAAACAGCATTTCTGATTTCAATAATTCTTTTACATTGCAGCTTTTTCAAAAATATATTTTTTGGATTTTTAAGAAATGTTAAAATTTCTTTTTTTGAAAATCAAATATTTGAAAACTTTATACTATGTAGTTTATAAGGGTTTTCTTAATACTTTCTACAATATTTAAAAAGAAAAATTTAATTTTATGAACAATAATGGTACCTTCTATACAAATGCTAAAAAACTGTAAAGGAAAATATTTTCTTTCTTTAAAATGGCTCCTTTGATTTTAATAAAACTTTTTCTATAAAATTATAAAAATTTACACTTAGCAACTACCTATTAATAGTACCTCTCATAGAATATTTTTTTTTTTATTTTCTCACTATCGTCTGAACAGATTTAGTTCTTTTATATTTATAAATTTTAAAATGAGATTTAATAATTTGCATATCAAGATTTTGAAAAAAAAATGTATTTTTAAAAAGTTAAAATTGTTTTTTTTTTGAAAATCCAATATCTCAAAAAGAGGTTGACTTATTTTTGGAAATTTAATTTTCTTGGATGCACATTCATACATAAATTTTTATCTGCATGCTTAAACTTTTCCTTAAAAAAAAGTTGGTATATATATTTTTAATTCCGATATATGTAGGTACAATAAGGCAAGTTTTGGATTCGTGTAGAAATTTTTTTTTAGATAAAATCAAACACGATAAATTTCGATGATAGAGAACACCAAAAAAGTGGGTTGCACAATTTATTCTGTATGTCTGTCTGTTCGTCTACAGCCTAAACGGCTCGATCGATTTTCTTCAAACTTGGTACATAGTGATGGTTTTCGGTGATTATGCCCACACATTTTTTCTATTTTTTTTTAGAACCAAAAATAACGGTGCCTGCCATCCAATTTTTTTTAACAATTGTACATAATCGTATTTTTCAAAAAAACTGCTCGACAACTTTTCTTCAAAAAATTCAGTAAATTTATTTTATACAAAAGCTTCGAAAAAATATAAATAGTTTTGCGTTTTTTAGAAAATATTTCTTGGATTTTTAAGAAATGTTTCAAAATTTGTTTTGGAAAATCAAATATTTCCAAAGCGACATGATCGAGTTTTTAGAAACTCAATATTTAAGAGTTTTTTATTACTCTCTAAAATATTTTTATAAAAAAATTAACATTTATGAAAAAATAACGGTACCTTCCATACAAAAGTTAAAAAAACCGCAATGGAAAATATATTTTGCTCAACAATGATCTCTACGATTTTGATTAAACTTTTTTTGTATACTTAGATTAGCACGATCTACTATCAAAAATTATAAAATTTTACACTTAAAAACTATTAATAGTACCTGTCATAGAACGTTTTTTTATTTTGAATTTTCTCGTTGTCTGCTAAACGGATTAAGATGAAATTTTTATGTATGTACAAATTTCAGATAAGATTAAATAATATTGCATATCAAAATTAAAAAAAACAAATTTTTTGGATTTTTAAAAAAAGTTTCCATTTTTTTTCTGAAAATTCGATATCTCAAAAACGGGTTGACAAATTTTTTTCAAATTATGTATAAACATGCACATACGTTTTTACTTTAGTCTTGCATACCAAAATTTGTTCTTAAAAATGTTTTAAGAATTTTATATACACAAAATTATTTTTTTAAGAAACCGCTCCAACGATTTAAATTTTTTTTCCCATACAATCATATTTACTCAGTAATTAAGATGGCATTCTTTTTTTTACCTCAAACTGTCAAAAGAGTTTTTGAGCTAATTGAAATGTCATATTTCATGCTTCTCTACATTTTTCTCTCATAACTTCCATGTTTTTCTATACAATTTTCTAAGACGCTGTGTCTTGAATCATAAGAGCAAGTACGTGCGACTCAGTCGTGCATTTTATTTTTCAAACCGCTCGAACGATTTTAAATATTTTTTTTTCATGCAATTATGTATAATTGATCAGGATTTCAGATGGCATTCTATTATTTCCCCTCAACCTTTTAAAAGAGTTTTTTAAGCTTATTTAAATATCGTATTTCATGCTTTTAAACATTTCTCTCTTATAAAAACCCTCAAGTACAATCATATTTATTTAAATCTAGTTTACAGTTCCAATGTGCAAACAAAAACCTATGCAAATATTCTCGCATGTCTAAATAATTGGCGTGAAATGCAAAATTAGTTGTTTGTATGATTGATTTACAGTTTCATGCAAAAAATAACATTGCTGTCATAGAATGTCTTGCAAAACAATGGACCGGCACCTCAAGGCATTATTTGCACGCAAATAGTTTTTGCATCCAAAAATAATTCTTTTCCATTTTTACGCCAGTAGTTAAGGGTAAATTAACGAATCAATGGGTGGCTTAGGCCAAGACAAACTTTCGCCTTGAATATTATTCAATTTGCTGCACAGAATAGATGGGAAATCGTTTTGAAAATTTTGATTTTTGTTTCGCATGGGAGCTGTAAACTATGCTTTACCTAAGAATTTTTTCAAGCCAAAAATATGTATGTATGTATGTACATTACATAATGTATATTCTAATATTCTTTTTTTTTAAGTTTTGTAAGTACATTTTTTAATATAAGTATGTATAAGGTTTTTCTTTCAAAATTTAACGTAAGACAAATAATTATCTTTGGATTCAATGTTGGTGTCCGTTCTAAGCCAAATTACTTAAATAAAATGAATTTTTCTATTTTAATGTTTTAAAAATTTTGAAAATTACAGTCACGTTCCTATTATGTTTTTTTCTTGTCGGACCCCAATCTACTCGCCCCACTTTTTCAGTGCATCTTAAACATATCACCCTACACCTTTTTAAAAAATCTACTATTTACTGATTAAAGTACTCGTTACAACTACGAGAAGGACTAAAATCTAAAAATAGGACAATAATTATGTTTTCCATTTTAAACTGATTTAAAACAATCCATTCAAAAACTAATATTTAACGACCGCCCTTATGTAGATATATTTATCCAGCAATAAAAACCAATATGCCATGACGATTACAAACATTGAAATCGAAATAAATAAAAAACAAAAAAAAAAAAAAAATACATTATCTCCACCAAACATGCTAACACCACATTTCATTCTGGTGAAGTGTATGTTTTTAATATTCTTCATCCTCCATAGGTCAATAGACTTACATTTTAATTTAAATTAATGCAAATTCTTTTCGTTTCGAACAGTCCAAAGAATAAATCAACGCGTTAATTAATTTTACCCTCATACGTCAAATACAATTATGAAATTTTGCATATCATTTAATAGATTCATTGTATCTATACGTATACCCATACCCTACTCAATATATTTACATTTTTTCAACACCATTCACTAAGTTATTTTAGGGTTTTTAAAAATCAATCAAATTTCTCAAAATTTGAAATGGGTCAAACACTCACCACTCAAACCCCATTAAGGGTTGCATAGAGAATATTCACTATGAAATTCTATTACTCACCCAAAAACGGCTTCTTCCCCCATAAATATTGTAATACCCAAATTTCAAAATTAAATTCTATCACCAAGTATATAAAGTACCTAAAGGAAGACAACAACAAAAATAAAACCTATTTTCACAGCACCCATCTTCCCGAAAATAACACTTCCTCTCTCTTAAATATATTATATTGAGTAAGAACTTTTATAGGGAGTGTGCTTGGCCAGAAAAACTTCATTACAATATTTCGAAAAAAAAAAAAACAAGAAACGGCCTTCGTCATTTGCCAAATTAAATTCATTGCTATTGCTTTATAACCCAAGACTTTTTTTTGTTGTGCTTTCCTCTGCTTCTTTTTTTTCAAAGTTCTCATCTTCACCCATCAAAAGCAATATAGGTCGAGAAAGAAAGAAGGAAGTAAAAAAATCAAACGAAAAGTCGTTAGCCCAGAAAGAAGAAAATGTTCATTTTGAAATAATTAATCAAAACAACATTGAATTGTTGGGTCATCGCCTTGGGCTAGCCTAGCAACAAATAACCAAATGGCTTAAAGGAGGAGGTGAACAAAAAATAATAAACAAAAAAAAAAAAGACGAACAGGAACTCTCGAACCCAACAACAACAAATGAATTGTGCTCATTTTTTTCCATTTTCTCTGTTGCGCTCACCATCATCGAGGCTTTGCAGAAATATTACGTATACGCCACCCAATCCCAATCCCGCTTTGGCTTCGTGTGTTTGATGGAAAAAAAGTTTTTTTTTCTCGGAAGCAGAAGAGCCTTTTCTGTACTTGCAAACTCCATTTGCGCTGACATCAATTAATGACGGAAAGCTTTTAATGAGAACACATGTTTCGTGCTTGCTCCTAGTGCACATCGGAGTGTTTTTAGTGTAGACTAGGTGGAAATATAAGTCTGTCTGCCTTGCCTTGTGAGCAAGAAAATCACAACTTTCAATTATCTGCCATTAAAATGTTCGTCGTAGAAACGAACGTGTGTGATCGTAGCAGAGCTAACTGTGTGGGTGTGCTATCATCATCAGACGCCCCTCGATGTAATTTTGTTCTTTATTGAGGGAGGTAGTGGTATATCAACCCAACAAGTGGGTAGGAATGAAGGTGGTAGGTAGGTAGGTACAAAGGTATAATTTGACGCTTAAAACAATGTTCCCAATATTGGATGGGTAAGAAATGTTTTCCTTAAAGTGGCTTAATTTGTGGATTTAATAGATGATAGGGATCAGGTGGATTAACCCAGTAGTTTTAGGTCTTCTTGGGCTTTCCTTCAGTGACCAATTCTTGAAATATTTGACATTTTTTTCCTTTAACTATGTAAGGCCTAATGGAAATACTTGTGAATCATATCATGAATCCATATAAATTTGCATAAAATTACTTGAAGTCCTCAATTTGAAAAAAAAATTTCATACTGACCTGCTAACTTCACAGTGAAGCAAGCAGGTCACATGGTGTACCTCAGGAACCAAGCATGCTAGGAACTTTAAATAAGGCTCCAAATTTGAAGTTTTTTTTGCATTTCAACGATAGCTATGTTCAAAATTTGAAGTCCTCAATTTAAAGATTTCCCCAAATTTGACTTCAGTATGAAGTAAGTAGGTTGCACGAACCAAGCATGCTAGGGACTTGCAGTAAGGCTCCAAATTTGCAGTTTTTTTGCATTTCAAGAATAAGCTATGTCAAAATTTTGAAGTCCTTTTATTGAAAAAAATTTCATACCGACCTTCTTACTTCATAGTGAAGTTAGCAAGTCACATCTTGTATCTGAGGAAGTCAAATTTAGGAAAGTTTTAAATTGAGGACTTCAAATTTTTAACATAGCCTATAGTTGAAATGCAAAAAAACTGCAAATTTGGAGCCTCACTACAAGTTCATAGCATGCTTGGTTCTTGAGATATACCATGTGACCTGCTAACTTCACTGTGAAGTTAGCAGGTCACTAAATTAGACCCTTATTTGGCGAACTGCAAAATCAGGAGTGGAAATGCAAAACAAAAAATGTCAAAAAAACTGCAAATTCCTGTCTATGTCCCGCATTTGCGTGGGTAAAAGTTGCTCTGCTAACTTCACAGACGTGTTTTTCTTGCGTGGTATCCCCTAGGAAAATTAGAAAACAGTTTGGGAAAGTTCCCCATCGATTCGGGCTCCACTGCATTAATTATACGGTGTCGAAGGTCACGAAACATGGTATTTCGTTTAAACAGAGTGATTCGAATAAAATGTGATCAAAAGCTAGAGCATGTAGGGTTGGTTTGGAAAAGAAAAAAATGCACGACTGGGTCGCCATCTTAATTCTGGATTGAATATGATTGTATGGGAAAAAAAAATATAAAATCGTTGGAGCGGTTTTTAAAAAAATTAATTTTGTATATATAAAATTCTTAAAACATTTTTAAGAACAAATCTTGGTATGCAAATCTTAAGTATATATTTATGTGTATATAAAAACAAAATTTGAAAAAAAATTGTCAACCCGTTTTTGAGATATCGAATTTTCAAAAAAAAAATTGAAACTTTTTTTAAAAATCCAAAAACTTTTTTTTTGAAAATTTTGATATGCAATATTATTTGATCTTATCTGAATTAATAATAATAATAATAAAAAAATTCATCTAAATCCGTTTAGCCGATAACGAGAAAATTCAAAATAAAAAAAAACATTCTATGACAGGTACTATTAATAGTTGCTAAGTGTAAAATTTTATAATTTTTGGTAGTAGACCGTACTAATTTAAGTATATGAAAAAAGTTTAATCAAAATCGTAGAAGTTGTTTTTAAGCAAAAAAATATTTTCTTTTGCAGTTTTTTAACTTTTGTATGGAAGGTACCGTTAATAAATAAATATAAGAAGGTTTTATAATACAAATTCTATATACTACTGAAATAAATCAGCCAAGTAGAAGACTTAGCATTAAGGATTGGACTTGTTGAATTATTGATTCAAAATAGCTTTTTATGGCCTTTAGTCCTACAAATTGGCGTTTCGTTCGGCTTACTCACTTGAACTCATCAGTGACATAGTGAGGGCTTTGTCAGACGCAATTTGTTCTAAGTTCAGTTCAACTTACATGAATTTTTCAACGAAAATCCACAGTAGTATATAGAATTTGTATTATAAAACCTTCTTATATAGAAACTATGCCTGGCCCCGGGCAAAAAAACTTCCAGCTTAATTCTAATCTTGTTGGATATAGTTTACAGTGGATTTTCGTTGAAAAATTTATGCAAGTTGAACTGAACTTAGAACAAATTGCGTCTGACAAAGCCCTCACTATGTCACTGATGAGTTCAAGTGAGTAAGCCGAACGAAACGCCAATTTGTGGGACTAAAGGCCATAAAAAGCTATTTTGAATCGTTAATAAATAAATGTAAAATTTTTTCTAAAAATATTTTAGAAAGTACTAAAAAAGTCTTAAATACCGAGTTTCAAACAAATCGATCATGTCGTTTTCGAAATATTTGATTTTCCAAAAAAAAATTTTAAAACATTTTTTAAAAATCTAAAAAATATTTTTTCAAAAATGTTGGTACACAAAACTATTTATATTTTTTGGAAACTTCTGTATAAAAAAAATATAAATCTGTCGTACCGTTTTGAAGAAAATCAAAAATAAAAAAAATGGTTCTTTGGGAGGTACCATTAATAACCATTTCTGAAAAATGGTATTCAACCAAAAGAAAACCTTAACTAAAATAAATTTATTGAATTTTTTTAAGAAAAGTTGTCGAGCCGTTTTTGAGAAAAATACGATTATGTAAAATTGCTTAACAAAATTGTATGGCAGGTACCGTTATTTTTGATTCTAAAAAAAAAAATGAAAAAAACGTGTGGGCATAATCACCAAAAACCACTATGTACCAAGTTTGAAGAAAATCGATCGAGCCGTTCAGGCTGTAGACGAACAGACAGACAGACAGACAGAATTGTGCCACCCACTTTTTTGGTGTTCTCTATCATCATAATATCATGTTTGATTGTTATCTCAATTTTTTTTTTTTTGCACGAATCCAAAACTTGCCTTATAGTACCTATAATCGCAAGTAAAAATCGTATAGAAGGGGGGTTCTTTTCTCCCCGTTAAGCCAGGAAGGGCAATTTTGTAAGAAAAAATATTAAAAAAGAACGGTAATACTTACAATGCTATGCTATACCTTTTTGTAAAGCAAAATTTCTTTTCTTTTATTTTTATTTTAAATTAAATTGTTTGAATTAATAGTTTTTGAAAAATTATTTTTCAAACTCAAAATTTTTAAATAAAAATAAAAAATGAAAATATTAGAGTATTTTTTTTTTTAATTTTATGAATGTAAGAGCTCTTTGTTTTCCAAATTCATTGATTTTCTTTTCTTGACTATAAACAAATAAGAGCTTAAGTTTGAAATTTTCTTTAAAATTTTTTTCTTCTAAACTTTAAAATTAATTTTTCAAAAACTATTCACTCAAAAAATTTTATTTAAAATAAAATATTTAATAAAAGATTTTTGGCTTTACAAAAAAGTAGATATAGCATGGCATTGTAGGTGTAACCGTTGTGTTTTTTTTTCTTGTGGCTAGTTTTTTTTCTTTTGTCATCTTTACGCGCTCTAGAATTCATTTTATCTGAATCACCCTGTATAAACGAAATACCATGTTTTGTGGTCGTCGATCCCGTTTGATTAATGAGCCCGAATCGATGGGGAATTTTCCCAAAACCTTTGAATAAATCCTGGTAATTCCTTTGAGCTATTTTCTAATAAATTTTCCTAGGGGATACCACGCAAAAAAAAAACCACCTGGTACTCTACCTCAGAGGTGGTTTAAAAGAGTACATTTTATACAGAAACATAAAATCCGTAACTCTACCGATTGAACTATCTCGAAAACGGTTACTCTTATGAATAAAAGAACATTTTTTGGAAAAAAATTTCTAAGATACAAACTAGTATCTGACATTTTTTCTGTAAGAGTTACCGTTCGGGGGATATTCCTAGAAAACCGTTTGGAGGGGGATGGCTTTCACCTCCGTAAATTGTTGGTGGCGCTCTGATCGATGGGGAATTTTTATTGTTTCCTTATAATACCATGAGGAGGCTATGTATACACCAAAATTCGGTTTTCCGTCATTTTTTCCAAAGTAAAAAGCTTTTTCAATTTCAACTAAAGTGGGAGCATTCTTTGATAGACCAAAAATTCAAATAGACAGACACACTTTATGCCTCGTCTGCATTGGATTTCTCTATGTCTTTGGCAAATATTTTTTATGAGAAAATCTTTTGCCAAATATTGGAGCACTTCAAAGTTTTGGTGCAGATGCATTTTGCTTCAATAATGTCTGACTAAGACAATCTGTAGCGCATCTCTATATAAACTACAAGACTACAACACTATAACCTGAAGGTAATATAATTGAATTCTGTTAGTAATGCAATTATTTGCGTACTTACATTGTTTTCCATACATGTAATACGATGTAAATTTATGTGTAGGTACTAACAGAGGAAGATAAATTTATATGTGTGTCTATGGGTGTGTGTGTTTCTTTTTTTTTTTTTTTACTGCATATTGTGTTGCCAATGTAATTTAATTTAAACATTGTAAAATGTAAAACACTAGAACTTATCATTTGGAGTGGCATACAAAATATTGTTGCAAATTCATTAAAAGTGCACTTAGCGAGGAAGCGAAACAATTATATTGTGATATGAACACACACAAACACCCATTTGATGAAATAATTGATGTTAATCCTATTTGAACACACACGAATACTGATGCAAATACAACAAACAATCTATAGTAGCTGGTATGTCGTTAGTTATATCCTTGCTACTTGCAGTATTTTTGGGATAATATATATTAATACACGTATACATATAGGTGGTAACTTCAATGGAAATTTAATTTCAATATATTAATACTTTTGGTATGAATCATAATTAAATATTTCAAGTTATTTATTATACAGTTGAAAGTTAATATTGTTTGATTGATTTGAAATTATATAAATTTAAATTAATTTTCTTGGTAAATTTGGGAATTATTGGTTATGATATTATGATATTTTGGAACTAGAAGTTATTATTAATCAAAATCAGATACACTTAGGGTATGGGTGGGGTGTTTCTATATTAACACTCGAGGACCGGGTAGATGCTGTTGTTTCCCGCAAAATTCAATCCCAATTTATAGGTTAAATAAATCGGTGTATAGGTATTGCCTTTCAGCTGCATACCAAGTTTTGGAAATATGTACATTGACTTTGAAGCACGTGTGAAAATGCATTTTTTAAATTTAATTATAATTTGGGTTAATTTTTGAAATTAAACATTTTTATGAAATCACACTGTTTAAGAGCTGCATGCATTTGAACACCTCAGCTTTTAAAAGTAATTGAACCCATCTGCGAAGTTACCATAGCAGTTTTATACTGGACTTATGGTACCACGACAGGAATTATTTTTCTTATTTTTTTAGCATTTTTCTTTTGACAAGGTGTGGCACGAAGGCCTCAAATTCAAATTACGACAAGTTCTGCCTGAAGGACTTTATAAAATTCTTAACGAATATCTAGAAAACAGACTTTTTCGTGTAAGACACGGAAATGAATATTCTAATTTCAAAGAAATAGTGGCTGGGGTACCACAAGGTAGTGTTTTAGGTCCAGTTCTGTACCTTCTATTTACAAGTGATATACCTCAAACAGAAGACACTTTCGTAGCAACGTTTGCTGATGATACTGCAATACTAGCAGTAGGCAAAACGATTAACGAAGCTACGATTAAATTACAAAATGCTCTTAATAATGTTAATGAGTGGACAAAAACATGGCGAATAGCGCTCAATGAACAAAAGTCAGTCCACGTGGACTTAACGTATAAAAAAATAAATAGATTGCCCGTCTTTCTTAATACCGGCCGTGTACCATTTGCGAATGAAGCAAAATATCTGGGAATGACTCTAGACGCGAAATTAAAATGAAAGCCGCACGTAAAAAAGAAATGCGAAGAATTAAAAAGTAAATTAAGAGATATGAACTGGCTACTCGGTAAATATTCCAAGCTTAGTATTGATAATAAGTTGATTTTATACAGGCAGGTACTTAAACCTGTCTGGACTTACGGTATACAACTCTGGGGTTGTACCTGCGATACAAATTTAAATAAATTACAAACGTTTGAAAATAAATTGCTTAGGTCATTTCGTCGCCTGGATAAAAAAGTGTCGTATGTTACAATTTGCTACTTTTCAGGAGACGCATTTGAAGTTCAAAAAATTATTTCTCAAAAACTACACGGTGGATTTTTTTGAAAATAAAATGGCTTATGCACAAAACATCTGCCGACCAAAAAACATTAAAATAAATACACTATTCTAATAATGAAAGAAATGAGGGTACATTTTTCCCAATATGCCGTTGTCGTATGTGATGGTTTATCTAAAACAGCTTGTCACCCAAACACATACGACAAAATAATCACACATACGACAATAAATACAAAAAAAATGTTATGTTATTATATAACATACGACAATAAAGAAACATATTACTTATTTAAGAACAAAAACAAACCAGATTTATTTTTACTTATTTATTTTTCGGTATACAAATATTTGTTTTTATTCTCAACAAAAGTAAAAATTAAAATTTTAATTCTTAAAAAATAAACAATTAATCCATATTCGATTAATTAAAAAACATAAGTATAAACAAATCACATTAATTAAAACATAAACATAAAAATATTCGTAAGCTAAAAAATTAGAAATAAGTTAAAGAATCACATTAATTAATTCACAGTTCATTTGATTTTTTAAATATTAAGTTAATTAACATTCTAGTAGGAATAAAAATATATAGACTTTAAAAGATCAAAGTTTTAATAATTGATTTTTAGAATAGCACGATAAAATGTTTTATCTTCATTTTTTCTAGATACGGAATCATACTTTTTATAAAATTTTTACTTGCGATTATTTTTTTTGTCAATGGCCTTTGCTGGAGCTAAGCGAAGCTCATTTTGCCATAAATTACTATCGTTTGGCTTTTGAAAACGTCCGGTCCGTTTTGTCATAATAAGTTTAATCCACTTCTTCGAATGAAGTCTTACATCCTATTTTATAAGTATTCCCTTCGTTGTAAATAAGAGTTTTGAATTTAAAAAACTGCATAAACTTAAAAGCCTGGTTTTCAGACTTGAAAGCATAGTTTTTAAAATCCTTTTGATTCATTTGCAAAATTTTTAAGCTAACGTTTGAAAAATTCATTTTGTTTAAAAGCCGAATTAAAGTGACTTGACTGGGAATTTTGATGTTTCGTAAATATTTTTCAATTACTCTGTAGACACAGTCAACTTCTTGCAAACAAGAATGTCCTGGCTCAAAAAACTTTTGCGTTATTTCTTTGATTGTATTTGGATGGTCATGAAGGAATTGCAGGATGGCAGTAGACGTTATCCGGTTTCTATTTTGTAGAACGCATGAATCACTCCACAAAATTATTTTTTTCATGTTTGGGTGGTCATCTACAACTTTTCTTAAGATTTTTATTAATCTGCTGGCGATATTATTTCCAGACCGCCCGCTTACTATCTCATTCCAGACAACGCAGGGTGTCACTTTTACGGAACCGGGTATGATAAGTGTACCAGTGAGGTTGTATAGGTAGGTACACAAAGTTTTCTTTTATAAAAAAAGTTTGATGTATACATTTTTGGTAGTGTAAATACGGTTTCTAGGTCATACATCAAGACGGAGGTGCTTTCACCAAGGTTTTGCAAGTCTATTTCGCGCTCAGCCTTCGTGAATCTCTTTTCTTCCAAGTGTTTTTCATAAATCTGAGTTTCAGCTTCCGTGCATGTTTCTTTATTAGCCCTATAAGACTACACTTGTCGCATAAGTCTTTTTTTGGGGCATGTAATGAAAGGTTAAATTTTGTGTTAAGTATCTTACGATAAACATCAATGGAAACCGGATTGTTTACATTAATGTTGTAAAAATCATACATCTTGATCACGACTGAATCTCCCTTCCTCTTTGTTTTTCTTATGAGACATACGATAAACCTTTACCCGAATTTTAGTAAAATATTGTCGTATGTGCATTAAGAATGACACATACGACAATTATTTACCAAACGTTGACTGAACAGATTTTGTATGAAAAAAATGTCGTATGTTTTAATTTTGTCGTATGTGTAGCATTTTGTATACACATACGACAAAGAAATACTTAAATCTTGGCGACCTTGCACATACGACAAATTTTAAGGATATTTTCTTGGAAACTAAGGCAGATATCGAAAAACGGATTTCACTAGATTGTAGAGAAAAAATCAAATAACAAAGCTGCATTTAAATCTAAAAACCTCATTATTTCACATACGACAATATTTTATCCAGGCGACGATTTGTAAATGCACCATGGTATATAAGAAACGAGGATCTTCACAGGGATCTCGGGATTCCTACGGTTCGAGACGAAATTAAGATTTTTGCGCGAAAACATAGAAATCGGCTATTAGATCACGCTAATCCAACGATTATTGACATTCTTGACGAGTCGAATTTAGTACGCCGTCTGCAAAGAACAAAACCTTCCGACTTGGTGCGGTGAACACAAAACCGCTTTAAAATCGCGGAATAAGCAGAAACTTTCACCGGAAAGTTACCTGCAACACGTTACTTAACTTCGTTAAAAATAAATTGCTAGATAAGTTTCAACTTAGTTGCAATCGGGAAGTGGAGGTAGTTTTAGTGTAGTAAGAATCTCACACTTCTATGAGCACACGTTTTCCGGTCCTCATAGAGCCTGATGCAGGTTTTGCGCCTACCCACGGTCAAAAAAAAAAAAAAAAAAAAAAAAAAAAAAAAAACCCCATCCAGAATTGTCTTTATAATTAATATCTATTATAATTTATGCGTTAATTAGGTAATTTATAGTACTGCTAGTCTTGCTGCATTCCAACGGCTGATTTCTTGTGTTGTTATTGCCGGCTACCCTCCTGGCTTTTGTCCTTTTCACGGAGCTCGCTGCTTTGTATGGAGAAATACACATTCAGTGTGGCACGTGCCACGTGTCCTGCGGAATGAGTGGTTGGAGCTGGTAGAATCACAGTGAATACTGGTAAAAATCTCAGTAAACACTGGTAAAAGTCTCAGTACAACTGGTAAAAATCTCAGTAAAAACTTGTAAAATCTCAGTACAACTGATAAAAATCTCAGTAAAAACTGGTAAAATCTCAGTAAAAATCTCAGTACAACTGGTAAAAATCTCAGTAAAACTTGTAAAAATCTCAGTAAAACTGGTAAAAATCTCGGACTAATCCGGTAAGTTCGGCACTTGGTTCTTTTCTTTCTAGACCCTTTACCACTGGTGGGGGGAAGTCTGAACTAGTAGCGTTGTAGTATCGTTGATGGCGGTTTCGACACTGATTATGCCGATTTTATGGCGGTTTCTTATAGCACTTTCCGGCTGAACCATGCGTGAGTTGTAATGCTGTGAAGTGTATCTTCCATAGGTTTTGACCCTCGTTCTACCACGTTGTTGTCCTACGGTGAGTGTGGGGAATTTCTATTTCGCTGCTGATAATCTATGTGATAACCTTTGGCAATCAATTGTTGATGGTTGCAGCACGCGGTGTGTACATGCAGGGTGCATGCGGTTAGATGGGTTAGTATTTTATACTTTTCAGGTGCGTAGCCCGGTGGGGGCATTAATGTAGGAAATATATGGGGCAGGAATTTGGTCTTTGTTATGGAAGTTGGTGGTATTGGGAATGGTTGTTAGGATTGGGACAGGTGCGTAGGCAGGGGGGTAGAATTATAATACTTCATTACAAAATCTCAATTCTTGTCAATCTTTCGTGATGTTATAGTCCAGTCAATTTGTGCTCAAAAGGGCTCTTTGCGTGTTGTTGGCAGGGTCCTACAGTTTTTTACCGAGTCCGAACGGCTAGATGAAAAGCATTGTCTCCTATTACAGTCGTAGACACAGTGCCGTTCCTAACTCGTAGAGCACCTGGGGCAAGCTCAGAGAACCCCCTTTTTCCCATACAAATATTCAAAATAAAAATAAAAATAAAAATAGTAAATTGTGAACCCGTCATTTTCACCGTATTTATACTGACTCCAATCACACCGAAAAAAAGTTAGGGACTGGTTTAAATGTCGATTTATGTCTATGTACTTTCTTGCGGTTTTTTGAAAACCCGACTTGACAAAAAGTGGGCTGATTGGAAAAAAATTGGAGAAAATATCGACTTTTATTGACTTGTTGATATTTTTTCCCATTAAAAACAAAAACGACAAAAAAGTCGATATAAATTGACATTTTAACGATTCCACATTTTAATATGTCATCGTTTTTTCGGTCGGTTATTCTTGCGTGCCTTAAAGAACAACATTCCGCATGAAACGATTGTACGGAATGAGAAAAAACTCGAATCATACAAATCATAAATCATAAATTCTTGACTGAATTTTTGACTTGAACTTATCAGTCATTGGATTTTGGAAACTCTGTTTTAAACACATATTTAGCTTTAAACAATCGCTTGGATGGCAGGTGCTGAATGGTGATTGATGATAATGCAAAACAAGTAAGTATTTTAATAAGATAAGAAGCGTGAGCTTGTAAACGTCATTCCGTAAAGTATGATCTGATCAAAATGTTCATAACTGTCAACATTTTGAGAATTCATCATTTAAAAAAGTTGGTAAAATTTCGTTTGTATTTTTGGATCAGTCGGTCTTTAAACCAGTCAAAAATTGTTGTCGAGATTATAAAAATCGATCTAATGGAATCGATATACATCGATTCAATATAAGGTCAACGTATCTTACCCAATCGATTGGAGTTGCTCAGTAATGATAAGTAGCAATAATAATTTTACAATTCATACTTGAAGTTATTTTACCTATTGAATTCGAGCACCAGCAGCCGGTGCGGCGACTTACATAGCACGGTTGCGCCTTTGACGGAACGGCGTTCCCTTTGCGGTACTGCACCTTTTGTGGCAAGACACCTGGGGCAACTTCCCCATTGGCCCAACCCAAGGCAGCTTTCATGATTCCTAAACTATTTGAAGCTATCGTATTTAGTAGTTTTTATTTCAACCTTTTCCTGCCAACGAGCAACATGGATTTATGAAAAAGAAATATACTGTGACTAGCCTTCTTGTATTCATTTCTTTTACTAATAAGACTATTGAGAATGGCCATCAAGTTGACTGTATCTTTGCGGACTTCAGTAAGGCCTTTGACAAGTTGGCTCATTGTCATAGTCTTATTTTATTAAAACTTTCATGCATGGGCTTCCCTTTAGCTATTATTTAATGGATCGAGTCGCATCTGAAGGGCAGGACATACCAAGTTCTTTTCAGAGGAATAGTTTCTGATCCTAAAAACGCAGACTCTGGTGTACCGCAAGGTAGTCACCTTGGTCCATTACTCTTTATAATATCTATCAATGACGTTGTTGCGATAGTAAGATCCTGTTAGGTTCGCTGATGATAATTAGTTATTCAAAATCATCAGAAATGAGTCAGATTCGATTTCCCTTTAAAATGACCTAAATACTTTTTCTGCTGTTTGGTTTTCACATAATAATCTCTTTTTAAATGTGTCAAAGTGCCAATCAATGTATTTCTTTAGGAGAAAAAATTCAATATTTTATAGTTAAGGCATAAATGTGTGAATCGGTGCTGAGTAGAGTAAACACAACTTGTGAACTGGGCGCATACTTCTAACAAAATCTTGACTTTTCACTCCACATCGGTTGGTTTTATTAAGCGTTGGAGTAAGCAATTTTCGTGTAGTCTCCTAACATTCTTGTTGTACAACTCTTTTGTTCGTCCCCACTTAGAATATGTGAGCACTGTTTGGTCACCTCACATTGCACATTGATCGCATCGAATTTGTCCAGCGAAAATATGTTTGTTTTGCACTAAGCCATTTGAACTTGAAAGATCCACAAGACATGTTTATATCTAAGTATCTTAAATTGAAACCCTGAAGAGAACAGAAATAATGTTACAAATGCTTGCACTAAGCTGTAATGATAGCGTGTTATTTGCTAAAATTGGAATAGATTAATTTTAATAAATAGTAATAAATAGTAAGCCAATGACTTCGAAGTCTACGCTCAAAATATAACTTTCCAAACACAAACAGCATGCTTAAAATTGGATCCTGTATTTTTGTACCCCATTTCACCCTATAATAATTAAATCATCGAAATATCTAGCCCAGTAGATAGTTTTTCTTTGGTTTTAAATAAATTAAAATAAATTGGGTGGTGCAACAGCAACAGCTCATAGAGAACCAACTCACAACTCACAACCATTCCTGTGTGCGTATTTGGTGGCAGGAATAGAGGGGACCTACAGTTTTTTGCCGAGTCCGAACGGCTTAATGAGATGCACTTTTTCATGATAAGTATATTCTTGGAGGATTTGTCAGTTCCTCGCAAGAGGCAGTACCTCGAATAAAACATTTCTGTTTTTAGGTGGCACGGCTGGGAATCGAACCCACACCTTCGGCATGACAGTCCTATGCACTAACCATCAAGCCACGAGGTACTTTCTTTGGTTTTAGCTTTTCAAATATAAACAGAATTTTTAAGTCCGATTCCTTTTTTTTTTTGTTTACCCTATTTCACCCTATGAAAGGACCTTAATTTTAGAAAATATCTTGCAGTTAATTCATTCTATAATTATAACTTAAACACACAAAAAGGAATCAAACTTTAATACTTCTTTCTTTTTACCTCATTTCACCCTACAAATATATTTGTTTACAAAAGAAATTTTGAAAAATAAAGTCAAAATCTCTCACAAATACCAAAAAAAGACAAAGTAAAAATATTTAGCTACAAATAAACAAACTCAGAATATCTTTGGGTGAACTCCAAAGTTGTTAAGGTGAGCTAAATTCACCCTAGCGTAGGCCTGACTATGGACTATGGACGCTTTTTGATAGAAGATGAAAGATGAATCTATATTTTTTTTTACACTGATCCCACCTATAGTTGAAAATGAGGTTGGTCAAAATGGATGAAAATACTATAGTCAGTTATACACAAATTGCTACCAATGCATAAACTTTTCTTTCGTACGCAGAACACTCAATTTGTATACATATATGCAAATGTATATCTAAGAAGTTAAAGTTGAACCCAACCTGTCCAATTTTCTTTTGCGAAAACAAAACGAACAACAAAGAAAAATATAAAACTTTATTTATACAAACATGTGTGTAGTCTTTATTCATTCCTTGTTGATCTAACTTATATACTAGAATAGTTAAGTTGTCCTTACATGTATCATCTGTGCCTATAGCCTAACCTACATTCGTACAACATAAGGAACTTTTCCAGAAAACACCCATCAACCGTGTGGGGATCATCTTTCATTTTGTTCACTTTTCTCTTCAAAAACTAAGATGGCTCTACAATATTATAGTCCCACTCACATTACAGATACCAGAAGTTATAGTAAGATTCGTAAGTTTACTTTGCAAAACATTGTTCTTTGGGTTCTCCTTGTGTGATGCTGATGGTGTGTACTTACTTTAAGTCCTTCACAAGTAGCCAAGTGATAGTTTACCCTAAAGACATACGAAACGATATAAAATTGAGCGTTCTTATAGTTTGTTCCTAATGACTCCTGTAACATGGGGTCACGTTTTATTGTATACACTATATGGAAGTTTCTAACTATTGAGATGTAGGTATATACATATCATCACTATACACCTCTCTGCATATGCATACTATGCTTCATGCACATCCATCTATGAAAAACAACTCACATTCAATATACGAGAAACTTTCCTATCAATTTGATGTGCAAAATGCAGAAGTCCTTTTTCCTTTTGTGATGATGGATTTTACACACATAAATGCTTGTACGATATGGTAAAGTATATCCCTGTGGAAGACGAATACCTCTATTGCAAAAGCAATGTAAAATGAATGATGCTTTCCTTGGAAAAGACCACAACGATGATGGCTTAACAACTTAGAAAAATGCCTGCAAAATGTAGGTTAGGCAAATAACAAGGGTTTACACGGATAGAGTATGCAGAACAATATGCTATTGAGAATATGAGGAATGAAAAATGACGGGATAGCTATGTCCTTTCGTTTATTGTTGAGAGGATTGGTCTGAAGTATACGACTAGGTACTTGATATTATTGAATGTGTGATATTTTTGTTTTATATTGTTAGTTGGTATGACCATGAGGTATACCTTTATTGATATTCTTATTTTGTATAGGGAGGGATGCATGGGGAATAAAATACAAGGATGATGACGTTTGATGATGAGCCATATTCATTGTTCATTGGATAATGGTTTTGAAGCTTATTGACGAAGAAGTTCTTTAATATTGCATTTACTCGTATATGTTTCTCCAGGGTTTGTAGTAAAGCTTATTCGCTTTATTTAATCTCTAGCCCGTACGTAAATCATAAATAAAACGTATTATACATAAAATATCATAAAATGTAGTTCCAAATACCTTTTATTTTAACTATCTGTCTATAAGCACTTTTAATTCAAACATGGTTCAAAGGAGGTGTTAAAACATTTCGAAATGACAGCTCCTAATGCATTTACGTAGGTAAACCTATTTTCTGAACGGTGACACATTTGCGTCGTAATATTTCAAAATTCGTGACGTTTGAAATGTCTTTACATGTTAAAGTCATTAAGATACCAATATTCTGTATAAGGTATCAATTTTTTGAACTCTATTTGGAAAACGATTGCTTTTCTACAATTCCAGGGAAAAACAAAGAACATGGGGCTATTGCCAGTTATCTAGATCAACCATCACTCTGGCATTATACTCTGGATGAAAACCGTGAAACAGAGTGTACCCGAAAGAGTGTATGACTTCTGCCCCTGAATTAATGCAAAGAGTGGTCCTGGAGAGGTGGCTCAGGAACTGAGGGGTGAAAGGAATTTTAAAATGGTATGCCTTGTAGAAAGGTGGGTTGAACCCATCACGGGGAAAGTCTACTCCAAAAAGACCTCTCCCAACGGTCCTTTTGTTAGCTACTAAAAGAACAAAAATGCAAAAAAAAACATCACTCTGGCATCCACTTTGGCCTATAGTCGTTGAACAAAAAATTCGGTCTCTCAAGTTGTCTCAAATCTGGGGGCTGAGATTGTAGTTGGACCATTGTTTTTCAGTTGATAAGGTTGACCAGAAAATTTAACTCGAATGAATTTTCGAACGATACTAACTTGCAGTGTGTTTAACGACCCATGTAGGTCAAGTGCGTCTTTAAGTAGGCTGGAAATACCAACCACCCACCGCGCAAACTCAGGAAGTGGTCAGTGGCGTAAAAAAAAAAATTAACGGTTTGTTATGGCCAGCTTTCATGGCAATAAGAAATTTATGTGTTGATGGTAAGCAAGGATTCCTTATATCTCCATGGAATACACTTTCAAAAACTATTTCCTTTTTTAAAGTAAAGGACATTTTTCAAAGTTAGTAAAAATACTCATAAAAGTAAGTCAGTAAAATCGGTTCACTTAAATAAAGGAAACAGCAAACATTGTGAAAAAGTTTAATATTTAGATTTTATTAATTCTTTTTTGTGGTAATTATTATAAACAATATAATAAAACAAATAATTTGGTAGTGGGTATGACCACCGTTTTTTGAAATTAATTCAAAAATCCAATCTCGAACTGAGTCACACAAAAATTTTATATAATTCAGTGATATTTCGGCCCAAGCAGACTTAATACCATATGGATAAGTCCTTCTTTATTTTTGTACTGCCTCCCTCCTTCGTTAACCTTGTGTGTAAGCCACCCCTAGACATTTTCGAAAATATTAAGGTTATGTGAATACGGCAGCCAATTCATCACTTCGACTTGTTGGCTTGCAATATACGACTTAACAATACGAGCAGTATGGAATGGCGCTTTGTCCTGTTGCAAAATCCATGGCAAAGGTCCAAAAAAAGTTCTTCAGCTTAGGAAAAGCTGATTCTAATACATTCTTGAAGGTTATTCCCGTCATTTTTGTGCTTTAAACATTAAGCTCCAGTGCTCCATAATAGGTGATCGCACCCCAGACCATTACGCATTACTCCAACCTCTCGGCTATGATGGCTTGTTAAAAGTCGTTCCTCTTTGGCAAATCATGAAAATAAAAGTTGAAGCCAGTTCTGAAACCTTAATTTACTTAAGATTTTTAATAATGCATGTAATTAACGGGATTTTATACAAAAAACAATGCCTTTATTCTAGTGAACCACAGTGTATATCACAAGTAGAAATCGCCGAATTGACATAAGTTTTTGCTATCGGGGGTGCTGAATCCGAATTTCATAACGCAACATT
Source organism: Dasysyrphus tricinctus (assembly GCA_963921185.1). Classification (NCBI taxonomy): domain Eukaryota; kingdom Metazoa; phylum Arthropoda; class Insecta; order Diptera; family Syrphidae; genus Dasysyrphus; species Dasysyrphus tricinctus. Next base: position 254,288,846 of record OY992531.1, on the reverse strand, counting down.
TAGGAAAAAAAATCAAAAAATGATGCAAAAATGCCCATTGTGGCACTAGTTGAATACGGCGTAGTCAAGTTGTGTCCTAAACTAAATAATGATTTCTCGACGATGCATGAAATTATTTTAAAGATTGAAAAAAACAGCTTCCAAGGGAAATGTTAATAAACTTTTATTTGAAAAAATTACCTCCCAGACAGAATATTACCCAAAATTTGCCTAAAAAATAATTCAAATATGTATCTCAAAAACGCGCTGTGCTAGAGGTATTCCGAGGCCAAATTCGAACCCAGCGCATCAAAGACCATCATAAAAGTGTATTTTGGTTCATTTTGCATTTCTTACTTGCGATTATAAATACTATAAGGCAAGTTTTGGATTCGTGCAAAAAAAAAATTTGAGATAACAATCAAACATGATATTACGATGATAGAGAACACCAAAAAAGTGGGTGGCATAATTTTGTCTGTCTGTCTGTCTGTCTGTTCGTCTACAGCCTAAACGGCTCGATCGATTTTCTTCAAACTTGGTACATAGTGGTTTTTGGTGATTCTGCCGACACGTTATTTTCATTTTTTTTAGAATCAAAAATAACGGTACCTGCCATACAATTTTTTTTAGCAATTTTACATAATCGTATTTTTCTCAAAAACGGCTCGACAACTTTTCTTTTAAAAAATTCAATAAATTTATTTTAGTAAAGGCTTTATTTGGATGGAAAACCATTTTTCAAAAATGGTTATTAATGGTACCTCCCAAAGAACCATTTTTTTGATTTTTGATTTTCTTAAAAACGGTACGACCGATTTCAATTATTTTATTTTACAGAGAAGCTTCTAAGAAATATGAACAGTTTTGTTTACCAAAATTTTTGAAAAAATATTTTTTGGATTTTTAAAAAATGTTTCAAATTTTTTTTGGAAAATCAAATATTTCGAAAACGACATGATCGAATTGTTTGAAACTCGATATTTAAGACTTTTTTAGTACTCATTAAAATATTTCAAGAAAAAATTTACATTTATGTAAAAATAACGGTACCTTCCATACAAAAGTTGAAAAAACCGTAAAGGAAAATATTTTTTTTCTCAAAAACGTATCCTACGATTTTGATTAAACTTTCTCTATATACTAAAATTAGTGCGAGCTACTACCAAAAATTATAAAATTTTACGCTTAGCAACTATTAACAGTACCTGTCAAAGAACGTATTTTTTTATTTTGAATTTTCTCGTTATTGGCGGATTTAGATGAAATTTTTTATATACAAACTTCAGATAAGATCAAATAATACTGCATATCAAAATTTTCCAAAAAAAAGTTTTTGGATTTTTAAAAAAAGTTTAAAATTTTTTTTTTTGAAAATTAGACATCTCAAAAACGGGTTGACAATATTTTTTCAAGTTTTGTTTTTATATATACATAAATATATACTTTAGATACCAAAATTTGTCCTTAAAAATGTTTTAAGAATTTTATATATAAAAAATTAATTTTTTTAAAAACCGCTGCAACGATTTTAAATTTTTTTTTCCCATACAATCATATTTAATCAAGAATTAAGATGGCATTCTTTTTTTCCAAATCAAACTGTCAAAAGAGTTGTTTTATCCAATTATGTCGTATTTCATGCTTCTCTCATAATTTCCATGTTTTATATACAATTTTCTTAAGCCCACAGTGTCTTGAACATAAGAGCAAGTAGGTACGTGCGACCCAGTCGTGCATTTTATTTTTAATGTTTTCAATTGGTTTTAGATGTAATTTACGAAAAGTTGATAGCTTTCGAGCCATAAGTTAAAAATTCCAAAGAAATGCATTTTTTCTATGCTGATTCTGATTCGGCAATACTACTCCACAATTAAGTCGCTAAAAAAAAATAGTAAACCCTTCCCAACCCCCCAGAACAAAATCCTCATTACGCCAATGGGCGGTTATAAGTCCAACAAACTAATATCTCGAATAACCTACTTTTTATAATCTCGCAACTACAAATTCTTATTTTTAATAAACATCTCGCATTAACATCGCACACTAAAAAATGTCACAAGTATCAACCAAAATCTCGCATATTTAAATTTCGCAGTTTCACACTAAAAAATAAAAATCATGCAAATAATTAAAAGCAGTTTCTTTGTTCTATTTATTATTCTCTTAACAACAATTGAAATGTTAACAATTACATTTATGAATACCAAAAAGGTCTACTAGTTGGGAGGCACTCGGGTTGAGTATGAAATCTTGCAGATTAAAACTCGTATTCCAATTCTCACATACGAAAAATCTCGCAATAAAAAAATCCCGTTTTTCTTGCTTCAAGAAATCCCACTTTTAACAATCCCGCAAACTAAAATTTTGAAATCCAAAATCTTGAATAGCGAAATCTAACATTTTTTTGTTTAAATCATTTAACATAAGTTATCTCGCAATAAGAAAATCTCGCAAATGAACTGAAATCTCACAATTTAAAATCTCACATATAAAAATTTTGCAAAATCAAAATTCATAGTAGCATTGCTCTCAGTATCGCACAAAAAAAAAAATCGTGTGAACGAAAAAAACAACAACTTGAAAAGAAAAACCTTTTTCTTATGTTGTTATTGTTTCCCACAATGTTTTTGTATTTATAATTAACTAGCTGGCCTGTCCCGGCTTCGCACGGGTATACAAATTTAATAAGCGTAAAAAATTAACATATGAATAGCAATAAATGTTAGGTATAGTATCCTCAAATACTGAAGCATAACGTAAAAAATTTGCCCGCATTTGGCCTTTTTTCAAATCTTTTTATTTCAATACCTTTTATGCATACAAAAAAAAATTTCCTGAAATTTTGAGCAGTAATTGTTGTCATAGGTCTAAAGCTCTTTAAAGTTTATTCCCAAGAAGATAGCCAGGGAAATTTTCACAATCCTCGAAGGTAAACAGGTGGAAACTAATTGTTGTAAGCTAAAAGAGCCAAATCTATGATAAACGAAATTTGCTGTACCTATTTTCCCTCCAACCAATCGATATTATTATAAATCGAATATTAACTGCGTCTAAAATAATTGCAGGGTTGTAAAAGAAAGCAATCTTTGGCAAATGCACTCATTTAAAACCTTTTATTGAATTAAATCAAAAGATATCATTCATTGACTTCTCTTGACGATGACTTCAAATTATGCATAATCACCAATCTTCATTTGAAATGAAATGATTACAATCGTTTTCCCCATTCATTTTCCAGCACTCAATACAATCTTTTTAAATTCCATGCATTCTTTTGCATTCATTTGCATTCTTTGCATTCTTTGCATTCATTTGTATTCTTTGATTTCTTTTGAATTCCTAAGAAATCTTTTAATTCAATTTGAATTTGTTCGTTTACCATATTTGAATACACGATTAAAGGCTCTCCCAAACCAACTTGAAAAGTTGTGTAGCATTGTCTATCTTTCATATTTTGTATCGTTGCAAATTATTCGCTGTGGTTTCGCGTTGGCTTAGGAGAGCCTTTAACCTATCAAATTCACCTAACAATTAAAGCTCAATTGACAGTTGAATGGAAAAGGTTTAGTGTCATTCAAAAGATTGTCAAAGAATTTATAATAATTCAAAAGAATGCAAGTAATGATGAGTCCCCAAAAGATTGCATTCAATTGGTTGATGGAAAAAATGATTGAAATCATTTCAATGTCATAGGTGAATGCAGAGTTTGAAGTAATGTATGTACATAAGTCAATTTAAAGTTAGCTTAGGTAAGGTTAAAGTGGCTGCCAGCCGTGAAGACTGACACGCTTAAACCATGAGTTGGCCCATTGCGACACCAGATGAATTAATGTTATCTTTTAATTGAAGTCATAACAGATTGCATTCATAAAAGATTGCATTCTCTTACAACCCTGGTTTACAAACTAACGTTCCTGAAACCAGTGTAATGTGGTAAAAATTCGTTTGTGGAAATATTTGGTATAATTGCTCGTGTCCATCTTTTTCTTAATCGGTAATTTTGTATTCTGTCTCAATGCGTCGTTTTATCAGTACAGGATTTTGCAGCCTGTAAGTTTGTATTGTTCTTCATCATATGCTGTTATTTGATAATTTTTTTCATGTGGCTTGACTTCTTCGTTTCGGTGGAATTTTCTTATAACAGACATTTTTCTTTGTAAGTTCATTTTTTTAATCTTTACGGAGTTTCGAATAGCAAAAATTACATTAGCGAAAATTACATTTACTGATATAAAATACAGGGATATTTTCTTAAAATAATGAATATTTTTTCTCATATAAACACAAACTTTTCTCTTTTACAACAAAAGTGCAGTGCCACTTATTGAAATTATTTCAAACTACTCTTTAAACCTTGCCAGTCATTTTTTGAGTATAACCTATGAATTTGAGCTCTATCCATCGTGTAGTACTTGAGTCTATAAGTCATACACAGACAAACATTCATTTTTATATATATAGATAGATAGATAGAAGATAGATAAAATTTAGACAACATTAAAACAACAATTTCAAACAAACAATTTCTGTTCTCTTTCATGGTCTTAATATGGTCTAAAAGAAGGTAGGCACTCGATTTGTTTTGTAGAAGTTAGGAAATCTCGAAGAATTTATTTGAATTTACGAGATATTCAGAAAAAAAAATGTTTTTCTTGCAATTCAAATAAATTTTGCGAGGATTTGATGTGCGAGTTAAAAATTTGCGGGATTTTGTTTGCGAGATTATTAAAAAAGGGATTTCGTTGCTGCGAGATTATAACAAACGAGATGGTGTAATTGCGAGATTTCGCAATGTGAGATTTTCTAACCAACCGTAAAATTTAAGGATCTTAACGAAAAAGAAACAAGCAGTATTGACCAATTTAAATTTATGAAAAGGATTTGGTTAACAAAAAAAATATATCAAGATTGATTTTCTTGTAAAAGTATAAAATAACACTCAGTTTGTTATAATGAGCTTAACTAATCGTACTCACGCTCACTCCGCTTATAAATTCAAATCACGAAAAAAAAAACAAAAAAACACACGAAAAAAACCAAAGAAACACACGATTAGCTATTTTCTTTTATTTTTATTTTCTGTTCACGATTTGAAACTTTATAGATGGTTTATGTATACCTACATATATATTTCTCTTCACTGAACACAAAACGCAAACATTAACCGGCAAAAGGATACACCACTCACCTTTAAGCTTATGACCTATAATCGACAGCATGCAATATAATATACTCGCATACACTCTAAGAAGGGAATACTTTTTTACTTACAAAATTTCCACTGGAATAGGCCACTAAGTATATGGCTTCTCGGAAGGAATTTGTGTGGAGCTGTCATAAAAAGCAATGTCGAAATTGAAACACCTTTAAGAAACACTATATTATATATGCCTAACTCCCCCGCGAGACCGCACTATTTACAATATTTTAATCCTTGTGAATGGGTGAGCTTTACTCCGGTTTTTTGTATGATTTTCAAAACAACATTCACATAAATAGGTAGGCAGGCACACCATCAGCTAAACATGAAGGATAACACAAAGAAAGAGAAGGGTGGGTGCTGAGGGTTTTTGATGGGGGAAATATTTGTAAGACCTATTAGGTTCGATGACTAGAAACAAATAGAGCAAAATATAGGGATACAAGGATAGGTATGCACTGCACAAGGAAGCCCATGCGTGACAAGAAGCAAAAGGGGATTCAAGCTCAAAATACAAATTGCTAAACGGTGATGTACGAGTGTGCAAGCATAGAGTAGACATGAAGGATTTGTATTCGGATTTAATGAAAAAAAAGTTCAATTGTTTTTTTTTTGTCTCTATGAACCAAAGGGCATCAACCAGTGAAAGCACGTCATATAGAGTTGAACATACAAAATAGTTCAACGCAAAGTCGATCCCTGTTTGGAGAAGAAGGATTTCTGGGGATCGCAAACATGGAAAATATCTAAAAAAGTGCAAAGACACAAATCAACGTGTAGTGCAAGGGAACTTTGTAAATCATTCCTTAGAGCTTAGAGGGTGATGGTGTGTATAGTTCTTTGAACCCTTTTGCATTATCTTACACGTGACAGTTTGATGGAACGATAGGAGAGGGTTGCTTTGAAATTTAAACTTACTTTTTAGGAAAAAGCTTGGAGATGGGATTTCTTAGCTAGAAAAATGAAGACAATGGGGATGGTAGCTAGAAATGGTGGCATGAGAGGAATACTCGCTCTGTGCCCAATTAGCACTAGATTGCGCGGTTTTGATACCATAACTCGTTTGACCTGTGGTTGAAAGCGGATTAAAGTGAGGAGATGCGGGTCTATCCTCTGAAGGGCTAAGCTCCTCAGAGAGGCTCGTTCCTTGGATTGGATGTGAAATTTCCTCCTGGGCCTCCGTCTGCTCACTCCGTATGACAAAGAGGTTTCCAGTGGAGATCATCATCTTTCCCAAGAAACCAGAAATGTGTTTCTTGGTTCGAAATAGGACGGCTGTGGGGAATGGTTGAGGTACATTGTGAGTCAACACAAAAGACAGGAGGTATTGGTCATAGGACACTCACCCGATTTGATCGTTTCTCGCCCGAGTTGGCTACATTATGCTTTGATTCAATACATAGTAACTTAAGAGCTTTTATTACTTTTATGTGCCACTTATAGCAACTTTTGGCAGGATATTTTGGTATCCTTCTCTTCAAAATAATCACTTGAAAACACTTTTAGTTATTTTTAATGATCAATCATCAAAGTCATACCACTCATTTCATCACTCATTTGATTATTAAAAGAATGCAATCATTTTTGAGTGCAATCTTTTGGAGTTCTTTTGTATTATTTGCATTTGTTTATCCTGCATAAACGTTACTTGCTGTCCATGGGGATGTACTATTAAACTTTTAACAACATAAAGACAAAACTGAAAGAAAAAACCGTAAAAAATTTGTTATTAAAACTCAAAACTCTTTATCTGCCTTTTGCAATAAATATGCATGTACACATACATATAATGTATATTAACGTATAGAAAGAAAAGTAAAATGAAAAGAATTGAAAATTAGAGCAACAAATGGCCACTCCAGGACAATAACTCAGATTAAAAACTTTTCGCTTCGAAATGTAGAGCAAAGTAGAAAATTCTTCTTCTCAAAAAAAAACTTTGTTTCTTCGTCCTTTTTATAATTTAGTTATTTGTTGTTGTTATTTTTGTTTAATTTTTGCTTTTTTTTTGAACGCATATTTTCGGTATTAGACCATCAGCATATTTCTCTCTTAGGTAAATATTCCCCGTGGGAAGGATTGAATTAAAAAATATGGCAAAGAACAAATAACAAAATATACCAAAGTTAAGAACAAAATATAAAAACAAAACAAAAAAATGTTTTGTTTTCCTGTTTTCATTATCGTTACGCTGGGAGCAACACTTTGAAAAATAAATAAGATTCAAGTCAGAGAGTATACCCAGTGTTGTATATCTATAAGAACAAGAAGGTACCTATATAGTGGCCTTCTGTTAAAAGTTGAAAAATAATGAATAACGAAGTTATCTTTCCTTTTGTTCGTAAAGAAGCAACAGCTTCCTTAAAAAAAAACTCAGAAAATATAATGAAAAAGCAATTTTAAAAAAATTAAGCTTTTTGTAGAGAGAAAAACTATCGGTATGGTCTTGGTCATAATGGTGAATGCAGGTGAATAATTGGTTTTTTAATCCCTCAGAGGCTCAAAAACTTTAAAGTGTTCAAATTAACAGCTTGAGGGTATTTAATAAACTTTGAAATTGAAAGGAACATCTTGCGGAAACAGCAAAAATATTGCCATCATTGTTTGATTTTTGTGATTTTTAGTTGTTTTTGTTGAAATTGCTTACAGCTTTCTATCTTATTTGTATAAAAGCTTAATCCTCATATTGCTTAAGAGAATATGGCAAAACTTACGCCATAAAAGTTGGCATCAAACTAACCAGCAGACCTTGGAAATGGGCACGTGATATTTTGCTTTTTGGCTTCAGATTAAAATCCCAATATATCTTTCACCAAAGTCCTTGTTTCAAGTAAAAAATTTCAATCCGACTAAAACATGCAGTACATTGCCGAAAGGACATAAAGAGATAGATCAGACCATTCAAAATATAAAAAAATATTTTCAGTTTCGTATAATTATTTTATACGAAAATATGCTTTTTTTTAAGACATTACCATCATGTCCCAAAATGTTGTAAACAAGTGTTATCTTTGACTTTTCCTGTCGTTTTTATAATGGACATTATTACCATGGAAAATATTAAAACCCCCACTTGCACAATTCCTGCGCACGGGCCTACCTGAGAGAAATATATCATGCGAGAAGTATACCAAATATCATGCCGGAAATATATCATGCGGGAAAATATCAAGCGAGAATCATATCAGGGGAGAAAAATATCATGTGAGAAATATATTATGCAAGAAATATACCACGCGAGTATCATAGAGAAAAATTTGCTGAGAGAAATACATCATGTGAGAAATATAGCATGCATCATGAGATGAAAATATAATACAAGAAAAAAAAATCATATGAGAAAAATAAGCTGAGAGAAATATGTATACAGGGTGTCCCGGACCTGAGTGGAAGTACTTTAGGGTGTGGTTCTTGGGTATATTCTAAGAAAAATATTGTACTTATGGGGGGAAAGTTGTATCTCCCCTCCTTAACTCCATTCTTGCATTTTTGTAAATCAAGTTGTTTCAGCGAATAGTTTTTGAGAAATTAAATTCCAAAGTCAAAAAAAGAAAATGTAATTTTTATTTATCTAATTCAATACTTTTAAAAATTGTACGTAATTAAATGCTGTTTTTGTGCTCAATATTCAATTCCTTCATTGTTTTATAGTCCATTATCAAAAACAAAATGTAAAAATCTTTCTTAGTTTTTGAGAAATTAAGAAAAAACAAAAAGACTTTTCCCAAATAAGCCCGAAACAAAATTAATTTATTCGTGAACTATCCATAATCAAACCTTTTTTCGATCTTTATCATGCAGAATATAACCTGGTATAAGAATATCATGCGAGAAATATATTACGCAAGAAAATAACATGCGAGCAAAATATCATGGGATACAAATATCATGCAAGAAATATATTATGTGAGAAAAATATCATCCGCGAAAAAGTCCCTGGGAGAAATATGTACATCATGTGAGAAACATAATGATACATCGTGCAAGAAAAATATCGTGACAGAAAAATTTGATAATCTTGAAGCGGTTTGTTTTTTAAATTAATTCTTAATATATAAAATTAGTACCTCGTGGCATAATGGTAAGTGCGTGAACTCACATGCGGGTTGGGATCGATTCCCAGCCGTTCCACCTACAAACAGAAATGTCTTATCCGAGGTCCTGCCTCTTGCGAGGAACTGACAAATCCTCCAAGAGTATACTTGTCATGAATAGGTTCTTCTCATCTAGCTGTTCGGACTTGGCAAAAAACTGTAGGTCCCTTCCATTCGTGCCAACAACACGCTCACAGGAATGGTTGAGAGTTGTAAATCACTAGGCCCTGGTTCTTCACGAGCTGTTGCGCCACCCAATTTATTTATTTATAAAAAATTCTTAAAACATTTTTGAAGAAGGATTTTGGTATGCAAGTCACAAGTATTTATTAAAAGATAATATATACATTCAAAAATAGAGTTTCGAAAAAATTTCAAACAATTTTTGAGATATCAGATTTTCAAATTAAAATTTTCAAACTTTTCTAAAAATTCTAAATATGTTTGTTGAAAATTTTGATATGCAAAATTCCTCAACTTATTTGAAATTTGTTGATAAATTTGAACGGATTCGGCCAGAAAGTTAAAAAAAAAAACTATTCTATGGGAAGTATTTTTTTCAATATTTAGTAGAAGATCGCACTAATCCTATCCTACTGACCAATTTTATTACACCCGTTTTTGAAAAAAACTATTTTCTTTAATATTGTATGGAAAGTGCCGACAAATATTGTGTTTTTTTTAATTCTAAAGAGTTTAAAAAAAAAAATTGAAAATTTTGGTGCGCCACACTATGTCTTTTTCTAGAAACTTCTTCATGACAACAAAATTATTAAAATGAATCACACCGTTTTCTAGAAAATCGAATATTTAAAAATGTTTCCTTGTGACGTACCATCGCCAAATATATAACTGAATTCTTTTTTAAGATAGGTTGTGGAGCTGTTTTCAGAAAAATACGACTTTCTAAAAGTGCTAAGAAAAATATAAATAGTTTTTCTAAAATAAATTCTGGAGGAAATGAATAAAAACAGCTTTGCAACAATTAACAAGAAAATTCGTCCCATCAGCCATGTAGGCTGTAGCTGAAGAGACAGGCCTACTTTTGTCGTCTTCCCTATCGTCGTAATGTCAGGTTTGATAAACATGTCAGGTTCAATTTTTTTTACGAATGCTTAACATGCCATATATGTAAATTAGGGTGCTCCTTATAAAGGTCATTGAATTCAAGTTAGTGCACCCCTTAATTTCTTCTTAATAAATGAAACAAAATTCTGTAAAATTCAAGCTCATTATTTTACCGTTAACCTGGCCCTAAAGTTGAAAGAAGTTTTGTATGGGAAAACACATGTAAAGTTTTCAATCAGATTTTGATTTTTATAACTTTGGTAATAATTGATAGAATAATTCAAATTTTGGTACACATGTTTGTAATCGTTTATGACTTCATCTTAGATTCGGCATAAAACTCCTGTAAATAAATTGAGACCGAAAATTTTCTCAATTTAAGACCCATTGTAACAGTGTTACACTTTCACTTCCCCCCACATCGACCAACCGACAATAATCACCTGTCACCATCTGTTTATAATAGAATACACCCACACCATCAACATCAACTATCAGCACCCTACATCACCATTAAACCACCATAGACCAGTCATCTGCAACCAACATCAACTACCAGCACCCTACATCGCCATTAATAAGTATACACCATCACCCTGCATGGACAAACCACCAAATATTTGCCTACACTAGGGTGTCCGTTATTTCCCAAAATCGTTTTTAAATAGCCGACACCCCCCAAATCAAAAGTTTATGCCCAAAAAAAAAAATATTTGGCCAACAAAAATTTTGTCCGATGTCATTTACAAGTGGCTCTAAGCCATTTTTTTCCCATAAAAATTTGTATGGGATTTTCGCTCTTCTCACGTTTTATTTTGTTTTCTCTCGAATTACTGCAGCTATTCTAATTTTTTTTTTAAAAGACCTCATTCAAAAATTTAGAAAAAAAAAATCGAATTTTTTGGCTCGATTATTACCATGGGAATTCCCATATAAAAACATTATAAAACTGAACGTTTTAATATTTAATTTTAAATTTTTGTTAATAAATTTTTTGAATAAGATCTTTTAAAGGGATGATTAAAGAAAAATAATCAACAACAAAAATTTAGAATAGCTGCTGTAATTCGAGAGAAAAAAAATAAAACGTGAAAAGAGCAAAAATCCCATATAAATTTGTATGGGAAAAGTATGGGCTTAAGAGTGTTCCGAACTGAACAAAACCAGTCATTTGCTAACTTTTTTTTTTGCATGTATAAGACCGTTATTTTTCACTTTCATCAGATACTTTGTTTTATAAAACTTTCCATTTTTACTAATTAGTCACTAGCAGGCGTATTGATGTATTAAAAAAAAAAATTCTAAAAGTAACTGATTTTAACTTCTAAATTTACATACATTTTCTGTCAAAAAGTGAATTTTAAGAATTAAAAATTTTAATATCAAATGATACAAATATGATTACATAATTAATGAAAATCATGAAAAATATATTGAGCTTATATCCACTGCAAAAAAATTTGTCAAAAAAATACCGTTAGGTATAAAAAATTGACTGTCAAAAATGGTTTTTTTCAAAATTCACAAGCATTTTTATTTTGCATAATTAAAATTTTTATTAGGTACAAAATTAAAAATTTTCTCCAATAGTGGCATTTTAAAAATATGGAATTTTATGTTATGAAACATTTTTTTGCAAAAAATGCTATAGTGTAGGCTACATTTGCTTTGAAAAACGGCCATTTTAGCCATTTTCTCGATTTCTTAGAGGGTTTTACCAAAATCTAGAGCACAAAATTAAATTTTTTTTCCAATGATGGCATACAGAATAAGTTTATCTGTCCATAGACACCTTAATCGCTTTGATCGGAAAAGTACACGCTTCGCAATCTTATTCATGAAATCACCATTTCAGTCCGGAACACTCTTAAAGGCCACGAGTAAATGTAATCGGACAAAATTTTTCTGGCCAAATATTTTTTTTTGGGCATAAACTTTTGATTTGGGGGGTGTCTGCTATTTAAAAACTATTTAGGGAAATAACGGACACCTTAACCTACACCCATATCAAAATTCACCCGCCACCACCCACCGATTGATCAACAGCCACAGGACACAGAATTCCATTATATACCGTCTTGTGTTCGCAACAACAACAGCACACCGCATTCGGTGGTGTCGTCGTCATACAATTTGTTCATTCGCCCCATTATAGTTCACACTGTCTTGGAGCAGAGCATGATGAGGAGGTACAAATTTCCGAAAGAGTCGAAGCTTATTACCTCGCTCAAATTAATTCTAAATTATTTATTAATTGTGTATTTTAAGAGAGTTAAGTATCCATATCCAGTGGTTCATAGTTTGTAGCAACCGTGATAAGCTCAGGTTACTTTACTTGGTGTATCCGTGTGTATCATTAAAATCAAACCTTTTTGGCTTCCATCGTTAATCTCCCGTTGTTCTCCCTTGGATAAGTCTTGGGCTGGAATCAGATTCCTACCTTTTAGTCCCCTGCTCACTTCTTCTACGTGAGTTTTTTGGGCAGAGTATGTGGCTCTACAAGCCAAGCCTTGATTTATATGAAATACCGTGTTAGTTATGATAAGAAAAAAATCGAAATTTTAAGTTTATTCTCTCTCTTTGGCTCGAGTTCTTTCCTTCTTTACCCGAGTTTCAGTTGCTTTCATCGGAAATACCCTGGATTACGTCGAGCTCACCTCTGCCTCAAATAAAAAATATTACACCGTAGAGGAAAACTGTAAAAATTTGAACTTGTAGGAAATAACTGCCCTAATTTTTTTTTTTTTCTCAAAACACCATTTTAAAATTATATTAAGTGACTAAATGTATACCAAAATCCAGGTCTTTATATCAATTATAACCAAATTTATATAAATAAAAAGAAATTAAGTGGGTACACCAACTTGTATTAAACAAAGACCTTTTTAAGAGCATCCTATTGTACATACATAATGAAAAACCTTTTTATATAATATCGCGGAGTAAGAACTGAATTCTTCAAACTTAAGTTTAATGAAAAAAGTTGTGGAAACAACCAAACTGACCAACAAACCAACTTCAATCAAGTCCCAGTATATATTTTTTAATTAGTAAGCCATTTTTTTATTTTTAAAAATGAACACAATTGTTCTGAAAACATGATAAAATCTAGAGCTCACTTTTATTAATATTTTTTTCTTTCTTTGAATCGAAAATCAACGAAACCCCTTTGAGCTATTCAAAGGTAGCTAGGTAAATTATTTTAATTTCCGTATTTTCTGGGAAATATAATGGCAGCAAAAAAGTTGACATGTTTATAGAAAAATTAATATAAAAAAAAAATATATTTACTATCAAGAGTGAAACTTTTGATGAAACTAAAATGAAAAGCAAACCAAATATAAGAAAAAAATTATCATCCCGCATTTACTGACCGGAAATTAAATTAAATTTTGTCAGTTGATTTTTATTAATTTCAATTTTATTTTTCATTTGCAATGATAGCAAATTTTTCTTCTTAAAATTTTTCTTTGTTAATTTGAAATTTGCAATTGTGTTTGTGTGCCTGCCATCTTTTAACTTCAAAAATTCAATAATTATGTCATATGATATGAGCCTAATTGAGGGTAATATATATTTAAAGTATTTTTTGTCTATGCACTCTTATGTTTCTTAGAAGGTTGAAAAATAATTTCGCTTTCTTCTTATGAAAAATTATTTCAACGTTACTGATTAACTTAATTAAAATTTTTTGTACACTTCTCGTATTTTTTGAGAAATTCTAACAATAGAAAATCACAGAATTGATGTTGAAATAACGAGAATTGTGCAAGAATAAAGCTTTGTAACATCATATTAAAATAAATATTTATGTCACTTTCGTATCCTTGTGCCACTTAAGCCAGTATAATTGAGAGTTGCTAATTGAATTGCTGAAAAGTTAGATAAAGCATCACTCACTCAAAAATGGCAGCATAATAAAATTACCTTGATTTCTGAGAGCATATTCTAATTGATTTCATTATCATATAAATTTAGAATCAAGATGATGAAATTTTCTAAGAAAATTAGGTAAGTGTGTCTATAAAATGTAAATTTATAAAAAGCAAGTACATAATACATTTACAAAAAAAAAAATTTGAAAATATTACTGAGAAATCATTATTCCAGATTAATTGAAGAGTGCGATTTGATGTGATGAGACATTTTTAATTAGAATGAGAATTAAGAATGAAGATGAAATAAGGCTAGATAGTATTGCAATTTTACCTGTAGGATGCTTCCCAAGTAACATCGTTGGAGCTAATAGAAGCAAAACTGTTCTTTAGCAGCTTGTTAGCAGTGAAATCCAAAACTTAAGCTCTTAAATAGATTATTGCACAGCTCCCTACATTTCATATAAAAATGATGTTCTATAATTGAAGTTTCAGAACACTTTTAGCTCTATTAATTTTATAACGACTCACGATTTAAAAATAGCTCTTTAATAACGTTCAACGTTTTTTAAACGAGCTAACTATTGATATCAGCACATAAAGAAGCATTGTAGAGCTGCTTAATTTCATGTTCAAAATACTAACGCATGACTTTATAGAAATGTCAAAAAATAGCACTTCAAAAGCTACACAAAAACCGGCTGTAGAGTTTAATTACTAATACTTTCACACAAACTCTTGTGAAGTTAACACTAGCGCATGCGCTTGAAATCTCTCTGAGCATTATAAAATCTATCTCTGAGCATTGGGAAATGTGAAGACTCGATAGAGCTACAGCAAATCGACTATAGAGCTCAATACTAAACCTCTCTCAAATAAAATACTACTACTCAATATTAGGGTGTTCCACAATAAAATATATTAGCCATGACTTCAACGGGAAAAATTAAACCAAAACTAGAAAATAAATGTATTCCTTTCACTTTCTGGTGAATACCGAGTATGCACCACAAATATCAAATTAGATGCTAAATTCACATTTTTTTATTAAAATCAATTAAATAGTTTACTAAAAAATTTTTTTTAAATAATATTAAATCTATGGCTGAGTCGCAAAAGTACTTGCTTACGTGCTAAGAAATCATAATGCACTTCAATGTTGAATAGAATTTAAATAAACAAGAATTTTTTTCCAGAAATTAGAATTAGCCAATGACTTTCAATTTCCGAACACCCTACTTTTTAAGTACTGAACGCAAAACTCTCATTTTGTGGAAACTAGCTCTAGAAGAGCTCGGTTGAAGACAAACTATGTTCATAATAAAAACTATGGCGACGGAAAAAAAAATCATTGAATAATTTTTCTTTATTTATTTAAACGGATGCAAAATCTTTCCTTTCAACAAAAACACAATAAAATATTGCAATGAAAACAAAAATATTTAGTTTCATGATTTATTAAATTTATTTATCAATTTTTTACATTGTTTAGGTAAACTTTTTTAAATATTTCACAGCGTAAAATAAATAATTTCGAAGGCGCGTTGTTATTTTTCGAAGTACCTTCAGTACAATTGTGATAAAACTACACGCGCACTAAAAATCACTTACATGGCACTCACAAATATTAATTTTATTTCTCACTACGACATTTTCTCTGCGAATATTTAATTAATTTCCACGACATCACATGACCTTTTCGATTGCTACTATCACACACATGAAATACATCTCCCTAATATTATTTTAATTTATCATTTGTATTATCTAAACTAATACAAACAAAGTGCTGTCAAAGATGCTGCTTTAAAGATATCTGAATCATGAACCAAAGAGCTTCAAAGCCATACTAGCCACTGACAAAGAGCTGGCTTCAAGCAAAAATTAGCTCTCAAACTCAATGAATTCGCTGTAAGCATGCTTTACACTTGCTTTAGAAGCGCATCTGGAGCTTCTTTTGAAATCAAATAGCTTTAAGATTTGCTCTAAAAACGCTGTTAAAGCATTTGAAGAGCTAAAATTGTTACTTGGGTTTTTTGCTCTTATTCATACAAATAATTATGATTTATTCCAAGCTGAATAAACTATACAGAGGTATCCGTTGTGAAAGATAAAATGCAAACGCAAGAGCAAACAGATGAAGCGACCTTTGTATATAGAAAAAATAAAAACCACGTTGGGCGCCATTTTTATGATTTGGATAATACCAAATATTATTTTTGCTACCGGCAATATGGCAGTGGAATTATTGCTTTAGTTGGGGTAAAATTAAAGTTTTTTTGATGGTGTTTGGAATTTTTAAAATTATAAAGACACCCACACTGGCAAAAGTGGGCACCCATTGTAGTTTTGTTTTGAATAACTTTGCAAAAATAAAGTTGTCAATTGAAGCAGACTACATATGATCATTTCTTATGATACTTACCAAGTACTTACTTACTTACTTAAGGTGGCGCTACAGTCCGGGGTGGACCAGGGCCTCAACCAACAAGCTTCTTCCAGCTGGCTCGGTTTCTAGCTAGCTGTCTCCAGTTTCGCACGCCAAGTTGGTTGAGGTCCTCTTCCACTTGCGTGTGCCACCTTTTACGCTGTCCACCTCTACTGCGTTGTCCCACGGGGTTGGATTCAAAGACTTTCCGGGCCGGAGCATTGGTGTCCATTCGCTCTAGATGACCCAACCATCACAGTCGTTGGCTTTTCACTTTTGTGGCTAGGTCGGTGTCGCTGTACAGCCCATACAGTTCGTTGTTGTATCTTCTTCTCCATTCCCCATCTATGCAGACGGAACCAAAAATCACCCGGAGGATTTTCCTCTCAAAACAGCCTAACGCGTTCTCATCCACCGTTAACAGTGTCCATGCCTCTGCACCATAGATCAGGACCGGGATGATAAGCGTCTTATTCAGGGACAGTTTAGTTGCTCGAGAGAGGGCTTTGCTTCTCAATTACCTTCGTAGCCCAAAAAAACAGCGATTGGCAAGAGTAATTCTTCGTTTGATCTCAGCGCTGGTGTCGTTCGCTGAGTTTATAGCGGATCCTAGGTAGACAAAGTCTCTGACAACCTCAAAATTATAGCTGTCTATACGTCGGTGTTGAGTGTCCTTTCTTGTGGATAGCATATATTTTGTTTTGCTTTCATTCACCGTTAGACCCATCTTCTTGGCTTCCTTCTCAATGCTCACAAAAGCACCACTGACATCACGCTTTGTTCGTCCGATTATGTCAATGTCAGCGTAAGTGAGTAATTGGACGCACTTTTGAAAGATTGTGCCTCTGGTGTTGACGTGAGAGTTTTGCACTATTCTTTCAAGAACGATGTTGAAGAAGTCGCTTGACAGCGCGTCGCCTTGCCTAAAACCTTTTTTGACATCAAAGGTGTCGGTGAGGTTTTTGCCGATCTTGATGGAGCAGCTTGTATTCTCCATCGTCATCCTACACCAAGGGACGAGTTTGGCAGGGATGCCAAAACTAGACATTGCTCTATATAGCTCGTCTCTATATAGATGCTGTCATACGCGGCCTTGAAATCGATACAAAAGTTGGTGGGTATCGATTTGAAACTCCTGGGTTTTCTCCATGATCTGCCATAGTGCGAGTATTTGGTCGATGGTGGACTTCCCTGGCCTAAAGCCACACTGATATAGACCTATCAGTTTGTTGACGAATGGCTTCAGGCGTTCACAAAGTACGACAGAGAAGGTCTTGTAGGCGATATTAAGAAGACTGATGCCTCTGTAGTTAGTGCGGTCCAGAGGATCACCTTTCTTGAGGATCGGGCAAACAATGCTGAGGTTCCATTCATCGGGCATGCTTTCTTCCGACCATATTTTACAGATGAGCTGGTGCATACTCCTAACCAATTCATCGCCAGCCGCTTTTAATAGCTCAGCCGCAAGGCCATCAGCTCCAGCAGCTTTATTGGACTTAAGTTTAGATATGGCTATCCTCACTTCGTCAAGATCGGGTGGACGGAATTGTTGGCCTACGTTGTCCAGGTTGAATGGTGCAATTTGCATGGTAGCGGAATTCGGTTCGTCATCGCCGTTATACAATTTGCAGAAATGATTTTTCCATATCCTCAGCACCGACTGCGACTCCACCACGATGTTCCCCTGATCGTCTTTGCAGGCTTCTTTTCGGGCCTTGTAACCTTGGGAGGTTCTTTTTACTTTTTGGTAAAACTTCCGAACTTCACTCCTGCAGTGGCATCTCTCTAACTCCTCGATCACGCGCTTCTCATGCTCTTTATTCTTCCTTCTAAGAAGCTTGTGTTCCTCTTTCCTCTTCTGCTCGTAGAGCTGTCAAGCAGCTCTGGTCCTTCTATGCAGTGCCGCTTTGTATGCCTGTTGTTTGGCTGCATGTACTTGCCGGCATTCCTCGTCGAACCAGGGGTTTCGCTGTGGTGGTCGTGCAAAGCCCAGCACGTCAGAGGTGGCATCTCTGATGGCTTCCTGGCAGTTTTTCCACTGGTTCTCGATGTTTGCAATTGGCGGCAAAGGACTAGTTAATACTTACCAAGTATCGATTCATAAAACATCAGGTTATTTCAAAATTCAAAAAAATATGAACTTTAAATAGAATTTCAAGAGAAAAAGATAAGTTAAAGTTAAGCTCCTGGATGATGGACAAACAATGATTTTCAATAATATTTCCTGAAAATCAACAGTTTGGAATAAGCTCACGATATGCAAGAGAGACGTCTGAAATGATTAACTGTCGAGAATTATCTACACAACTGCAATTCGGTGATCTAAAGGTAAAATGTCTTGGGTGATGTATAAAATCCATGAAAAACCCTTCAACCTCCATAAAGAAAGTGTAAATTTGAACAAAATTTCAAGGCCACGCATAGTGAAAATTCTTCAAAGGTCATTTATATTTGCTCAATCACTCATCTGGAATTTTCACTTTAATGAGAGCATATAATGTTTAACTATCACTTATTAAGCCCCATAAAGCGGGTATAAGGAACAAAAAAAAATTACGGTCGCTTAATACAACAACGCTTATGGGAAACGAGCTGCTGAACTACTTCATATATGAACCTCAAGTAGTTTACCCTAATCCTTATGCACTGAATCCCATTATAACCCCTTCCACATGCACATATACACAACACACACAATGTCCTCCTTAGATCAACTTCATTGTTGCCAACAATTTCCATTGTCATTGCTGAGCTAACAACAAAATAAACATCCCTGCACCGACCGACCAACATCGAAACAAACAGACAGAGTGCTCTAAAGCAAAGGAAAAGAAAAACATTTGGCTGAATTTCTAAAGGTCATTTCTGGCCTATATAATCGTTCAGTGTATAAAAGCCATCTATGAGGCTCGTGACATAAGTCTATGCTTGTCAAAGAAAGAGTATTATGTGGGTTGGGATAGAAGCAGGAGTTTTTTTTTCAAACAAAATTGCTCACATTATCGTGAATCAGCATGGAAAAATGGATGTGGAACGATTCAACTAATATGCTCCATTACCACCAAGCACAACTATAACACACATTAAAAGAAGAAGGAAAGGCTTTTCAAAAAAAAATATGGGACTATTGGTATAGGCAAACCACTTGCTGGTGATGGCGATTCAATGGTGGTAATATTGTATGGAGGCACCACGCACACATCACTTTGGACGAAATATGTGTAGAAATAGCCGATGGAATAAAGTCCTGGCCATCTGGCTCAAGATCGGCGGTAATTGCTTCTACTTGCCTGCAGCTCCTTCTCATCTCTAACTGGTGATGAGTGAAGCTGAAACTTTCTCGCACGTCCTTGATTGTTTTGTGTCAGAGAAGTTGTTGGATGCGAATAAATTTTTACATTACGATGATGTGTATGCATCTGGCATCATTTCTTCATTTCCGGTCTTCATTTACCAAACCAACAAGCTTTTGGTTTTGAGGTCTAGTTTTGAAAAGTGTATGACACAAAGCTTGATGGGTGAAGACACTATACAGATTATTATGAAAGTAGGGTTTGGGAAGAGCTTCCTTAGGCTTATTGCTTTGAAAAACGTGATTTAAGGATGTTTTTCTTCAGCTGATGGAATTAGGCTTGGCTTTTGATAACAATATGAAAATAACAGATTTGTATTTGTAAAGTTAGGCTGACTTTTAATTGTAACTAGCTGATCTTTTAGTGAACCTTTAAATGGCATACCTACTTATTTTATTTTATTGCTAAAATAGAATGACAAAAATTTGCACTGTGACTTAAGAAAAGAAATTTAAAAATTTTTATTTTTGATCAATTTCCGACACTAGTTAACATTTGGAACCAAATTACTGGCCTATTAGATGGCATACATTTTTTGGGAATATCCTAGTTCCAAATTGGTTGCCAAAAAATTAAAATCAAAGCTTTTTCAATATTTTTAGAAAATCTTGACCAATTTTCAGTATAAATTATACAAAAATACCAACTTCATAAAAAAACGTTACTGTTACGGCAGTAAAATGAGTAAAAAAGATATTCAAGATTTTAGAATAAAATAAAATAAAATAAAATAAAATAAAATAAAATAAAATAAAATAAAATAAAATAAAATAAAATAAAATAAAATAAAATAAAATAAAATAAAATAAAAGAAAATAAAATAAAATAAAAGAAAAGAAAATAAAATAAAATAAAATAAAATAAAATAAAATAAAATAAAATAAAATAAAATAAAATAAAATAAAATAAAATAAAATAAAATAAAATAAAACAACTCGTACTTGCTCTTATGTTCAAGTATGTATATTAGATTTTTAAAAATTAAATGGATACTTTATGCGAGTTTGAGAGCATGGAACTCGTTCTTTAAAATAACAAAACAACTCTATTAACAGTAGTTTTAGCCGAAGAAAAGGTATGCCATCTGAATTCTCAACTAAATATGAATGCGAACAAAATTTGAAAATTGTTGTAGCTGTTTTTAAAAAATATATATTTTGGTATGCAAATTTAAAGTTTTTATTAATATGCAGATACAAATTAAATTTCCAACAAATATTGCCTACCTGATTTTGAAATATGTATTGAATTTTCAAACAATAATTTTGAAATTTTCTTAAAAATAGAAAAAATGGTAGGTCTTCTATCCGGCTGATTTATTTCAGTAGTATATAGAATTTATATGATGAAGACCATTTTATAAAAAAAAACAATATATTTTTGAAAATTTTGATGATACATATGCGATATTATTTTTAGTTTTTGGAAGTTTTAGAATAATTAAAAATCCAAAATTGCTTTGTGTATTTTTATAATTTAATAGTACACAATTCTCAATTTAGCCAAAAGAAATGAATTGGCTCAATATCGTTCGAGCCATTTTTAAGAAAAATGGGATTTTCAACTACGTTTTTTTCTTTACATTTAAACGAGAGGTGCCTACGATTATTTTTTTATAATTTTCAGACTTATTATTTTTTTTGTCATGTCGAAGGTGTGGGTTTGATTCCCAGCCGTGCCACCTAAAAAAAGAAATGTTTTATCCGAGGTACTGCCTCTTGCGAGGAATTGATAAATCCTCCAAGAGTATACTTGTCATCTAGCCGTTCGCACGCACACACAATGGTTGAAACGTTGAGAGTTGTAAGTCATTAGGCCCTGATTCTTCACGAGCAGTTGTGCCACCAAATTTATTTTTTATTTTTAATAGTATGACTGATTTCGATAGTTTTTTGTATGAAAAAGCTCCTGAAAATATAATAAATAGTATTGAGCACCAATATTTCAAAAAAAATATTTTTTTGGATTTAAAAAAAAATATTCAAAATGTTTTTTTTTTTTTTTTAACTTAAAGTTTGGAAAACGATTTTTTTGGAACTCGATACCTTAAGATTTTCACTCCTTTAAGATTTTTTTGAGAAAATATTTTACTCTTATGAAAGAATAACGTTAGTTTCCGTTCTGTTAAAAAATATCTTATCAACTTTCCAAAACGGTTCCAACGATTTTGATAAAAACATTTCGGTAAGCTAAAATTAGTGCTACCTGCTACGGATTATTACGCTTATGTACAAAGTCTCATAGAACAGTTTTTTTTTTTCAATTTTAATTTTCTCACTGTCGATCGGCTAAGCGGATATGAATTAATTTTGTATTTACACAACTTCAAATAAATTTAAATAATTTTGATATTAAAATTAAAAAAAGTTTAAAAACGGGTTTATAATTTTGTTTATATTTTATTCACATTATATGTAGTAGTTTCTTAAGATTTTCGAGTTAAAATTTTTCCTTAAAAATATTAAAATACAAATAATTTTTTTAATAAAACCTTTCCAATTTGTATTTCATATTTTTTAACCTCAAACTATTGAATGAGTTGTTCTAGTGAATTAAAATATCCAATTTCATGCTTTTAAATATTTGTCGGTCATAATTTGTATGTTTTTATTTATATGCAACTTTTAAAGCCCGGAGCTACTTGAACATAAGAGCAAGTACGTGCGACCCAGTCTTGCTTTTTATTTTTACTTGCGATTATAGGTACTATAAGGCAAGTTTTGGATTCGTGCAAAAAAAAATTACACATAATCGTATTTTTCTCAAAAACGACTCGACAACTTTTCTTAAAAAGAATTCACTAAATTTATTTTAGTAAAGGCTTTCTTTGGGTGGAAAACCATTTTTCAAAAATGGTTATTAATGGTACCTCCCAAGGAACCATTTTTTTAATTTTTGATTTTCTTCAAAATGGTATGACCGATTTCAATTTTTTTTTTATACAGAAGCTTCCAAGAAATGTTAATAGTTTTGTGTACCAACATTTTTGAAAAAATATTTTTTGGATTTTTAAAAAATGTTTCAAATTTTTTTTTTGATAATCAAATATTTCGAAAACGGCATCATAGATTTTCTTGAAACTCGATATTTAAGACTTTTTTTAGTACTTTCTAAAATATTTTTAGAATCAATTTTACAGTTATGAAAAAATAAAGGTACCTTCCATACAAAAGTGAAAAGCCCGCAAAGGAAAATATTTTTTTGCTTGAAAACGACTCATTCGACTTTGATTAAACTTTTTTCATATACTAAAATTAGTACGATCCACCATCAAAAATTATAACATTTTACACATAGCAACTATTAGTAGTACCTGTCATAGAACGTATTTTTTTATTTTGAGTATTCTCGTTATCTGCTTAACAGATTTAAATGAATTTTTTTATATAGACATTTCAGATAAGATTGAATAATACTGCATATCAAAATTTTGAAAAAAAAAGTTTTTGAATTTTTAAAAAAAGTTTCAAACTTTTTTTTTGAAAATTCGATATCTCAAAAACGGATTGACAATTTTTTTTAAATTTTTTTTTTATATACACATAAATATATAGTTTAAATCTGCATACCAAAATTTGTTCTTAAAAATGTTTTAAGAATTTTATATATAAAAAAATAATTTAAAAAAAAAACCGCTCCAACGATTTTAAATTTTTTTTCCCATACAATCATATTCCATCATGAATTAAGATGGCATACTTTTTTTTCACCTAAAACTGTCACCATACTGATCAAATTTAATGATCGGAATGGGTAAATTCCACGGCAGTTGGTCTAGTGCGTCAGCCACCATTTTTAAAAAAGCTTTTTAGGCAATATCTTGAGAACGGTTGATCAGGCAATACAAATGAAAGGGCTGTTTCACAGAAAATTTAAGTGTTTTTTGAAAATCTATTATTTACAGGTAATTCAGCAGTTTATTGGTAAAAGCCTGAAATGCTATGTTTTGATAATTCATCCCGGATAATTAATTTGGTAAGTGGTCCACCCAAGGTACCTCCTGTTGTCCAAAAAACAGTTGCTACTGGCACCTGCCTGACAACTGTACATACTCCAGATGACCCAAAAAAAGTCCTGAATTAGCTAAATATGAAAGTAAAACATTTTGGACTTTTAACATTTCTGCCGAAAAATGCCAAGCTTTCCGGGTAAATTGTAGAATTTCAATATATGCATAGCGTTAGAACTTCAAATAACATTCTAAAACAAATCTTTTCCGATTGAGAACTCATTTTATTACTAATACTTTTTTCTCTCATTGTTATTTGGATGCTTTTTTTAGTGCAAATTCAATTGGAGATTGAAAGAGAGAGATAAAAATATTAGAACACATATGTATGTGCATGTTATTTCACCTATTTCACGTTGAAAGTAAGCTTTACATGCGTTTGTTACTTTTTCAAGTGCATGTAAGTATCTGCAGAGATTATGATTTAGTGGAAGTAGTTTGTGTAAGACGACAAACTGTGGTGAAGTATATTCTTGAGGAGTATCCCAACTAACAATTTCATTCTTATATTCATCCATAGATGCTTTTTGGCTTCATGCATCCAACTCATAAAAGCATTGCATAATACTCCATATAGTAAAAAAAGGCGACCTTTTTTCTCTCCTACTGAACTTCTAATGGAGTTAACAATTAGAGTTTAGAGTAAGTATTAAAGAGGTTCAGACACAAAAAATAAATATAAAACTTTGGTATATGTAAGTAAATCTAGGAATAGAACCTATTGAAGCGAAAACTAATTGGTCATTTCATAAGAGCAATATAGAGAGATTAAATAGTCATTCATCGTCACTTCTTTAACGGTGTTATAATTTGCACCAGAGAATATTTAAGGAATCAGTTATACTCCTATAACAGTAAGAAGAGTAATAGGAGTGCTATAGGAACATAAAACACTATAATGTCTAAAATGGGAAGTCTGGGATACTTGCATTCAAATTGCTGTGGTAATTTTTTTTCCTCATTCATTATGTAGTGATCATCGATTTCTTTTATAAATTAAATATGCCATGAGATAGGATCATTATAATTTTTAATCGATCACATGCACATAAAACACACATTTATTTCAACTATTCGGCGGCATTCCTTATATAAAAGTGCATCTTTTTCAATTAACAAAATATTTAGGTATTGTTTCCATCAGTGAATACCATTTTCCATCTGTAATACCAATATTCTCTAAACTAATACATTTCTCAGCAAAATTTCAGCATCTTCTTCCAATTTAAATGACTGTTAATATGTTTATTTGAAACTTTCTAATTTGCATATCTATGTTTGCATAAATTTGTATACTTCATTACCTCTGAATGTCATTTTATCAGTTTCTCAGTAAAAGGAGCTCATTTGAATCAATTTTGAAAATAAATCCCAATTATCTGTTAATCACATGTTGAGTCTTAATTAAGGATAAAGAATTTTGTCGTATAGCGTTCACTCCTTTCCCGCCCACCCATATAGAGAGCTGTTCCTTCTTGACACAGCATAAACATATACCAACACCATATGTTCATTTGGGTTATCTTTCGTAATTTCCACTCAAGCATCCTGCTCCCCACCCTGTATATCAACACAGGTCCTCCCATACTCACACACCTATGTATACGTACATCAGCGCAATTAGACAGGAAACTCGCTTAGCAACAGAAATTACTGTCAAAATTAAATTAAGCGTAAATAACGTATTTCACATTGCAAAAACCCGCTACAGAGCAACAATATCAACTAATTTAATTCTTCTATGCGCCATGTGAAAGGATTCACATAAATATTATCGAACATGTGAGTTTCTTAACTTTTTAAGGATATCTTTGAAATGTTACTCAAGATTTATTCATTACCTTTTTCCCATCAGCACCGCAAATCTACCATCACCTTTTCATAAGATAGAAATGTCCTACTTGTGTTATATGGTTAGAATATGGAAGAAGAAGACAAGAACGCAACGGCGGGTGACACCATTGAAGGTGTACTGAGATGTGGAAGAAATGTTTCCGGTGAATCCCTTTTTCTCTCTAAGAAATGTGATTTTAAGAGGAAAACACCCAATAACTGGTAGAAGATAAGGCAAAAGGATGTTGCCGTATATTCCTTACACACACAACCACCATCACTATTGTCAGTTCACTTAAGCCAAATCGGTTACCGTTTTATTCGAAAGCCATAGTGGCTTCCAATAGAATTTGTTTCCTTTGAACAATTTTTATATCCTTTTTTTTTGTTATTGTTGTTGGCTCGACATGTTTTTCTTTTTTTTGTTGCTTATTATTGCATTTTCTTTGGGAGCTTTGAATTTCCTTGAATTATTTCACAAGAACATGAATTTGAAATCTTTTTCTTCAGTGCAAGGATATGCCTTTTCCAAGGATGTCACTATACCTACATAGTGATGCTAACTTTTCTCACAGCAGCAAGGAGAAGATTCTAGCAGAAGGAACAAAACACGTCGTTTCGTTATCTTCGCGTATATTGATTTGATTTTTATTGTCCTTGCCACATGCCGCATGTACAAGGTTTTAAGTTGAGACACTTTCTGCTTGTTTGTGCAGGAATTGGTGCCACAACAATGTTAATTTTATTATCCTTTTTTTTAAGTTTGCCTTCTTCTAAGTCTTGTCTTCCTGCTTCGAATTTCTTGTTCTATTTTGCTCTATTTTGCTGCAGCAGCCAATATTTCATGTGCAATCGATTGTTCATTTTGTTTGTATGTTTTTTTCTTTTTTGTCTGTGTTTGATGGTATTTCTACTTCTTGCAGCACACAGGTATGGAAGGGAATTATAAGAGAAAATAACGATACGGATTTGGACTTTAAAATAGAAATTAAAAAACCCAAATCAAATTGAACTTATTGCTTTTGGGTGCAGAAAGGTGTTCAATTCTACTGAATCAAGAGAAATTTTCTTTAAATGGCGCCCAACGTCGGGCCTTTCGCTAAGAGGGGAATAGAACACTTTTGTGTTGGTGGTGTAGGTAGGTGGTTACTAAAGACGCAAAGGCAAAGCAGCAACAGAGAAGCAAAGTGCAGAAAAAGAAGAAAGGAAGAAAATGCGACATTGATTTAGTGGATGGTTTCGTTGACAAATCGAGTGTTAGTTATATGAAATGAAAACGGGACGGAAATGGATGGATGATCGGATGAATGAGTTTCTTCCTTTCTCTCTATAGCATTGGTTTTGGCTCTAGCTCTGGCTCTGGTTGTGTGGCAATCCTTAGTTAGTCCTTAAGTATAATCAGAAAATTTTTAAATCCCTTTCTCTGCACTTCCATTGAATAAAAATCACTTTAAATCCGCCAAGAATGAGTAGATGCTCGGAATAAAACCCACGCCACATCACCGTCGTCGTCTAACAGGATGCCAAACAAAATCACTCCCCGTTCCGACCATCCTGCCACCAGTCAAGATGAACGGTGCGGAAATTTTCTTCCCGTCAAACGAAGACGATGCTTTTGGTCCTTAAGTAGACTATTTATATGATAATAAAAGTCTTGTGTATATTTAGCATTGCAAAAGCAGCCAAAACGAGACAAAAAGAGTGGCACAGCGCTTTGAGGATTATCTGTTTATTCATTCATTCAACCAGGATTCTGTTTTTTTTTTCTCTTCGTTTTTATGATCCCTTATGCCTCCTTGATGCTAGAAAGGTGGATTTGGTTCTTTCATTTTTATAGAAAAGTTTTTTTTTTTTTTGTTTTTGTCGGATCTGGATGCGGATTCTGGACGACCGACAGCAGTCGTGGTAATGCTTGGCATAAGAATAGAAAAAGCAAGGCAGATAGATAGATATAAGACGATGTTGTTTCGATTCGTAATTGGTTTTTAGTGAAGTCGTTTCAATTCGTAGTTATTGTCGTTGTCGTTTGTGTCGTCAATGTCCTTGTCTTTTCTTTCGAAAAGTCCTTATGCTGAGAGCAAATGATATTGAAATTTGTTTGAATTGATATTCGTTTTTGCTATAGCGCATTTTTATCCATGGGTTTATCTATTTTTTCGTTTTTTTTTTTTTTTTTTGCTTGAAATGTCTCTGACAAATATTGTGCAGAAGCTGAAGCAGAAGGACTTTTATATACGCAAAAGAATGGAAGTTAATTTTTTGAGTGGATGTAGCTATCTCATTCTTTGAAAGTAAAAAGAATATTAACATGACGTTGATAATGGGACAATGTTGTACATGATACTTGGATTTTATAATTTGTCTTTTGTTGAAAACTCTAAAATTAATCGCTGGTTAATTGGGAATAATTTAAATGAATTTGAAGAATTAGTTCAACGTCATATCTGATGATAACGAACTGATATCGTGCAGTCAATTTTTTCCAGTTTAAGTATGATTGACAAATTTTGTTGTATCCTTTTTTGATGGTAGCAACTTTTTTAAAAGGGTTTTCAAATAGCGATGCGTAGATGTTAACAGTCAGTTGTGGCCATGTTGTTTTGGTGACATCTGTCAGTTTGAGGTGAAAAAAAAGAATGCCATCTTAATTCTTGATTGAATATGATTGTATGGGAAAAAAATTAAAATCGTTTGAGCTTTTTTTTTTTTAAACAAATTTTTTATATATAAAATTCTTAAAAAAAATTTAAGAACAAATTTTGGTATGCAAATTTAAAGAATATACAGGGTGTCCCGCACCTGAGTGGAAGTATTTAAGGGTTGGGTTCCTGAGTATATTTTAAGTAAAAAATTGTATGGGGGGAAAGTTGTATCTCCCCTCCCTGAGGCAGGAG
Organism: Dasysyrphus tricinctus; assembly: GCA_963921185.1. Lineage (NCBI taxonomy): Eukaryota > Metazoa > Arthropoda > Insecta > Diptera > Syrphidae > Dasysyrphus > Dasysyrphus tricinctus. The sequence continues at coordinate 254,260,110 of OY992531.1, read as the reverse complement.
GGGGCAGTTTCTGAAAAATTGACTTAAAATGCCAAAAAAAACATTTAAAATCAAAGAAAACACATTTAATAATGTGCTATAATTTTTTTGAAAGTTCATACTCCTTTCTTGCATTTGGTTTTTAAATCAAGTTGTTTAAGCTAATAGTTTTTGAGAAATTAAATTCCAAAGTCAAATTTGTTTAAAAAAATTGTGATTTTTTTTCTTAAGTCGATATTTTTCAAAATTTTACGCAATTAAGTGCTATTTTTGTGTTCAATATTCATTGCGCTCATTTATTTTTAGTCCATTACCGAAAACCAAATGTAAAAATCTCTCTTAGTTTTTGAGAAATTAAGAAAAAACAAAAGGTACTTTTACCAGAAAAGCCCGAAAAAAGGGTTAAATTATGGATAATTCTCGGGCTTTTTTGGAAAAAGTACCTCTTGTTTTTTCTTAATTTCTCAAAAACTAAGAAAGATTTTTACATTTAGTTTTCGGTAATGGATTACAAAATAATGAGGGCAATGAATATTGAACACACAAATAGCACTTAATTACGTAAAATTTTGAAAAATATCGACTTAAGAAAAAAAAATCAAAATTTTTTTAAACAAATTTGACTTTGAAATTTAATTTCTCAAAAACTATTCGCTTAAACAACTTGATTTAAAAACCAAATGCAAGAATGGAGTAATAACTTTCAAAAAAAATGTAGCACATTATTAGATGTGTTTTCGTAGATTTTAAATGTTTTTTTTGGTATTTTAAGTCAATTTTTCAGAAACTGTCCCCCCCTGGCTCAGGGAGGGGAGATACAACTTTCCCCCCATACAATTTTTTTCTTAGAATATACCCAGGAACCACATCCTAAGATACTTCCACTCAGGTGCGGGACACCCTGAAAAAAAAATTGTTAACCCGTTTTTGAGATACCGAATTTTCAAAAAAAAAATTGAAACTTTTTTTAAAAATCCAAAAACTTTCGTTTTGAAAATTTTGATATGCAATATTATTTAATCCTATCTGAAATTTGTATATAAAAAATTCATCTCAATCCGTCAAGCCCATAGGTTCCCAAAATTTTTTCCCTCGTAGACCACTTTCAAGATTAACTTGGTTTTGGTAGACCCCATGCGGCAACATTTTTACCATATTCCCAAAACTCGTCAAAAAATGTAAAGATTAGATCTAAAGATGGAAATCTGCGTCGCAGATGAAAATTTTTGAAACATTTTTTAAAAATCCAAAAAATATTTTATCAAAAATTTTGGTACACAAAACTATTTATATTTTCTGGAAGTTTCTGTATAAAAAAAATTGAAATCGGTCGTACCGTGTTGAAGAAAATTAAAAATAAAAAAAAATATTCTTTGGGAGGTACGATTAATAACCATTTTTGAAAAATGGTATTCCCCCCAAAGAAAGCCTTTACTAAAATAAATTTATTGAATTTTGTTTAGGAAAAGTTGTGGAGCCGTTTTTGAGAAAAATATTATAATGTGAAATTGCTAAAAAAAATTGTATGGCAGGTACCGTTATTTTTGGTTCTAAAATAAAATGAAAAAAATATGTGGGCACAATCACCAAAACCACTATGTCCCAAGTTTGAAGAAAATTGATAGAGTCGTTTAGGCTGTAGACAAACAGACAGACAGAATTGTGCCACCCACATTTTTGGTGTTCTCTATCATCGTAATATCATGTTTGATTGTTATCTCAAAAGTTTTTTTTTGCACGAATCCAAAAATTGCCTTAGTAAGCAAGTAAAAATGTGGCCAAGTCAATTTAGTCGACGTGTTTTGATCTTCTGGACTAAATCCCATCTTGATACAGCTGGTGAAATTCATCGTTGTAGCTTCTCCTCCATTTGCCCTCCTCACACAGAGGACTGAATATCCGTCGAAGAATTTTTTTTTCTAAGTATAAGCCCTCTCTTGTTGCTTATAGCTTATTCCTTTTTGCTTTTTCGTGTGAGGAGTTTTGAACCCATCTGTTGCACCTAACTTAAGTAGCACCAGTTTGCTAGGATAGTTCTTCATCTGATTTCACTAAGATGTCGTTCGTGAAATTAATGTTCACTCCCAGTTAGATGAAGTCCTTAACTACTTTGAATTTGTTGCTATCAACAGTGACGTTTTATCCCAGCTGGTTGACAGATCTGTCATTGTTTGCTAATAGCATGTATTTGGTCTTGTTCTCGTTTAATTGAAGACTAACAAATTTTTCGTGTTTTTCAATTGCCCTGAAATCATCTAGAACAACTTGTTGGGAGCTGCCGAAAATGTCGATATCATCGGCATACCTTAGAAGTTGGTTGAACTTCGTGACATAATGGTTACTGCTTTGGACTATCACCGCCTTAAAAATAATAAATATTTATTTCGAGGTAGTGATTAATCCTCAAAGAGTATCTGCTGTTATGAATAAGTGCTTCTCACCAAGCTGTTTGGACTCAGAAAAGATTTGTAGGTTCCCTTCATTCCTGCAAACAACGTGCACACAGGAATGGTTGAGAGTTGTAAGTCACCAAGCCCTGGTTCTTCACGAGCTGCCACGCCACCAAATTTATTTATTTATAGCAGTTGGACAAATCTGTTGAAAATAGTTCCTTTAGTGCTAAGGCCTTATCTTCACTCTATTTGCTCCAAAACGAGATTGAAGAAATCACATGATAGCGCATCTCCTTGCGAAAACCATGTGCATGATTAGAATAGTTCGAAAGAGCTTTTCCCTACTTGAAGATTGTATCGCGTATTTTCAAACGTCACGCGATACAACAGGATCAGTTTTTCCGGGATCCAAAGTTCAGCCATCGCCATATAGAGCTTCTAAGGATGAATGCTCTCATATGGGGCTTGGAGTCGATGAATAGATGGTGAGTCTCAACTTGAAATTTGTTGGTATTTCCAGGATTAGCCTGAGATTGAATATTTGGTCACTGGTTGATCTGCCTGGACAGAAGCCCCACTGGTAGCTGCCGATTAAAGACTTGCAGAAAGGCTTAAGAAGCTCGCACAGTACGTTAGATAGGATCTTGTATATAATACTTTTTATATTTTATTAGAGATGCCTCTATGGTTCTTGCTGAATATAGGATTGCCTTTTTGAATTTCCATATGGAGCTGATAGACCAGTTTTTGGGCATGCTTCCTTCCACCCAAATTTCTCCTCCATGCTTGAAGAGCTCAGCTGATTAGCTATTTGATCCAGTAGCCTTGATGCTTTTGAGCTTTTTGATAGCTAAGTCTGGATGGTGATGCTTCTTGGTCTTCATTGACTGGAGTTTAGTTCTCTTTTTTTGTTGTATTTATCACTCTGCCAAATGCCCATTCAGCAGATACTGGAAATGCAGCTTGAATATATACATCTACTATTCCCTGTGCTTCGGTGACAGGGTTGCCTTCGCTAAATCCAGTAGCCAGTTGCTTCGATTTTGTATGCCTAAAACTTGCGGGTGCTGCTTCAATTGTGAGACTCTTCGATCTCCTTGAGCTCGGAGGCTGCGTAGGCCCTCTTCTTTAAATGCAGGATCTTCTTCTCCTTGCACGATACTCTTCGCCTCGCTGCTCTTGTTTTCCACTCCAGCCTGATACTCTTCCTACGCTGCTCTTATCTTCTTCTCCAGCATATTTGCATGTGCATCTTCTGTCATCTTTTTGCAGCTGTACGCTTTCATTATCTTTGTGAATCGCTGTCTTCGCCACATCCTAAAGATTCGCTTGCCACAAATAATATCAAATGAGGAATTGTGGCGCAGGACTAGTCAAGACCGGCTGGACGTCGATATAAGAAAGCGTAAATGGCGTTGGATTGGTCATACACTGAGGAAACCAAACGATGAAATTGCAAAGCAGTCCTTTGAATGGAATCCTCAGGGTGCACGGCGGGTTGTAAGACCAAGAACAACATGGAAATCAACTGTCTTAGTGGAAGCAGAATCCCAGAGAAAGACGTGGCAACAGCCAAAGTACCTTGCAGCAGACCGTGAAGGGTGAGACGTTTTGTTGACGCCCTATGCCCCATAGCCGGGGTTACAAGACACGATGATGATGATGACGCTTTCATCATCATACAACGCTTTCTTTTTCTGGGGAGGTTGGCAGCCCTTTGTGGTCAGCTGCCTCTTTATGATGATATCGCAATACTAGGACCACTGGTTGTTTGCGTCTGTAGCTGCTGAATGCACAGTGGAGAGTTTCTTACTCAAGATGCTCACTGCTAGCTCTGGCGACTCAACGTGAGATTTCTTCTTTTGGGCGGTTTGAAGTGTCTCTTCATTTGACAGTCGAGCCGTAGAACTTGCCACAACAAGAAAATAGTTAGAGTCAACGTTTGCCCCTCAAAGGTACGCACGTCAAAGATATCAGAAACGTCTCTTCCATTGATTAGCTTATGGCCAACTTGGTTGGCATTTCAACCATTTGGGGAACCCCAAGTTGCTTTGTAGATTCTTAGTCGTGGAAACCTAGTGCTGCTTATCACCGAATAACGAGCTTTTGACAATTCGTTTAGTCAGAAGCCGTTATAATTCGTTGCTTTGTGAATGCTGTGCCCACCAACACATCCTCCTAAGGAGTCTTCCTTCTCAATATGAGCGTTATGGTCCCCGAGCAAGATTTTTACATCGTACCCTAGTCAAGCTCCCCAGTGCTTATTTATTGAGAGCTTATATATCAAAGAAACTGAAATTTGTTTTCTATTTGGAGCGAAAAAATTCTAAAATCATATTATAAAAGTCCTTGAGCTCAAGAATCTTTAACCAAAAATTAATTTTATTTCAAAAATATTCGCCTCCAATTAAACTCCTCATACTGTTATTCAATTACTTCAGTAAGTTTCGTATATTCCTTAAATTCCAAAGAAATACCACTCAAGAAATAAATCCTTTGAACTTCCATCAGGACCCTACTAAGCACTATACGTAACATTTTTGAGCTTTCATCTCTCTATATAGGTAGGTAGGTTTAGGTACTCTTACAAAATGTATTTATGTATTCCCTAAAATAGGCTAAATAAAGATGGAAGGATGTCGACAACCATTAAACGCAGTAAGAAAAATACTACAACAGAAAAAAAATGAGGGAGAAGAAACAGAGTTTAACTCACGCAGTAGCCATCAGTCAGGTAACATCAAGCAGAAACTTGCCCTAGCTTCATTCAGCATTCAACGTCAACAATTTGCATGGAGAATTTTTAATGAAGGACTCCTTCCAACAACAAAACTGTGTATGTAGAACGAAGGAAGACCTCCACCTCTAACGACTCTTTTCCTAACCTAAATCCCAATCACTGACTTGTTACTACCGGGTCCAACTACTGCTCCTGCTCCAGTTCCTGGTGCGGTTGTACTCGGAGTGGTATAATAGCGATGGTGGTTATGTGTTGTGGTGGTGGGCTCTTTTGCTGCGAGCCAGAAATGATGATGAAGATGATGAGCCAATTTCGACCGAGTGGCATCCCATAAGCTCTTGGCATGACAGTATAGAATGGAGATGAGTGTTTCCAGGTTTTGTCTCTCCATGGACTTGGAACAAGAAATAGACAAAAAGAATAAAAAGCATATATAAACGAAAATGGAACGTTTTTCAGACTGCATCACGTCGTCCTGCAAATAAAATGTCAATCCTGTTACTACATTGTCGTGATTGTGGCTGCCTTTTGGCTACCACAGAGCCTACACAAGTCTCTTTTGTTAATTGTCTGGGGCATGTGCAAATTTTGTTAAAGGTTGACATAAGCGCCATGTCAAGCCAAACTAAACCAGATACATAATACGAACGGAACGAACCATGAGATAGGTAGCAGAGGTACAAGTACCTGTTATCATATTGGAGCAAAGTTTTTTTTTTAATTTTATTTGTTTGGTTTACTCTTGTGATCTTGGATCTCTTGGTGCTCTCTTTTGAATTATTTTCTTTGATTTTTCATGCAAATTTTTAAAGCAGAGTATGGGGAAGTGAATTCCAGAAAAGAGGCGTATTTTTATGAAACGTTTAACATTTCGAACGAAGCTTCAAAGTTTTTGACTATTTTCAATTAAAATTCAAATAAGATAAGAGTTGTTTAAAGAGTAAGGCTGAGTTCTAAAGTGCATCAGATGCTCATTTGATGCAAAGTTATAAATTCGAAAACCCAAATGATAAAATGTTCTTAAAGTAGCATGCTCTAGAAAGCTCCTGAAATATTTTTGATATAAATATTTGATGCTTTCATTTGACATTTTTCAAAAACAGCACGCAAAGTTTTCAAAAATAAATTTTTAAAAAATAATTTAAAATAGACACTTTCCCATCGACGGAAATCGTTGGAGTCATTTTTGAGATAGTTCGAAGGTAAAAATTCGCAAATTATTTTTAATTTTCATTAAATTCAAAATTCATAAAAATATTTCAGAACTATATTTCAAAATTCTCGTTACTCAAGTCATCAGTGATAGTGAAGATAAAAACGTGACGTATTTATTATTTTACAAAAACCAAATGATAAACAAAACCACAAACAAAATAAGCAAAGAGGAAAACATTCCTCTTCATTTTTGTTTTAATTTAAAAATAATCAACCCGTCCACTCCAAGAACTCTCATAATTAATTAGCAAAACAATTTGTCCACTCAGAGTAGTCTTTTTTTTATATCAAAACGCGAATTGTTCTGTTTCTGTCACATTGGCCAAGATAAGAACAATAGAGCTGTCACTTTGTTTCTAAACATGAGTCACTGTTCATTCAGTGTTTCAGTCCATCGTCTAGAAACCTTGTGTTAATTTTTCAGCGGAACAGAAGTAAAAAAAAACTAAGGCTTCAACCTCTAACCCTTGCTTGTTTTGACATTGCTTCTGTTTTTTTTTTGTTTTTCTTTTCTATTTATATACCAAAATCTAATTGTCTCCTTTTCCTGTCTAAAGAATACAAGTGACAGACGCAGCAACAGGAAAATAAACACAAAAAAATAGCATTTATGTTCTCGCAGCTATTTTTCAGTTTCATGCGGGTTTGACGGGATAGGATTGTTTATACCCTCAACCCACTTTGGCTTTCCTTCAGGCTACACGTGAAGTGAAAAAAAAGATTCAAAGAAAAAAACAATGAAATACCAAAAAACCCTCTGGTCAATTGAAAAGCATGACAACAACAGCACTGACCTAGTCTTCATTTCAGTTTAATTAATTTATCCATGAGCCATCAGCCGTACGCATTCTGTTTAGGGGAGAACGTTTAGCGAACAGGGATGGATTTCCTTATTAAAGTTTGGTTATAACCTAGTATAGTATATCAAATTTGAAGTTTTGTTTTTTTGTTTATTTGGAAGACTTTAGTTCATGTAACTGGATTAAGGATTAAAGTTTCCATATTAGTTCAGAAGTTCAAAACATTCAGCCATTCATGGAGATTTTTAAATGTTCAATTATTAAGTATATTGCATACCAATTTTCGTTTCATAGTTTTTGAAAAATCAATGCTTAAAAAATAAATTAGTGTTTTTTTTTTATTTTAATAAGATTCATTCAACACTAAATAATGTTCCTTTTCCGCATAAAACATATTTGTTAAATATTTGCTTCAATTAGATAACTTTAAACAGAATAGTTTCGGTAAAGCTAAGCTTAAACATGTTTTATAGAAGTTATTGAATATTTTTGTGAAACTGGAATTATTTTTTTTTCTTTTCATTAGTTTAATCTTTTTTTTTAAGAAAAAATTGAAATCACTAAAAAGTTTACTCTTCTCAATGAATCATGCGTTACTTATGTATGTATATTTTATTGTAGCGGTAATATTACATTATTTTTTCTTAAATCTATATTGCACAATTTACAGAGATTGGTATATAAACTACCTTACTACTGCCAAGTATATAAATTTTTTTTTTTAAGTTAATAGGTACATAATTAAATTTTGACTGAAGGAAAAGCTACTTATAAAAACCTTCATTAAAGAAAAAGAAAACCAAACAATATATATAAATAGAGAACATATACCTATTCGTTATATAGGTAGAGAGAAGGGGTGGTTTGTGAACAAAAACTAACAATGCATTATCAAATATAACTTTTACACTTTATATGGTTTTTGCAAACATCAAACATTTATCAGTCTTAAGTTAGTAAATATATAAACAAAAAAAATAAATAAATAAATAAATAAATAAATAAATAAATAAATAAGTAAATAAATAAATAAATAAATTAATAAATAAATAAATAAATAAATAGATACAAACAAAATAAACAATTGAATAAGTAAATAAATAAATAAGCAAATAAATAAATAAATAAGTAAGTAAAATATATTAATAAATAACATGAAACATATAAACAAAAGATACACAAGAAAAACACAAATTTGAATAAATAATTAATAAATAAAGTACAAATAAATAAATTAACAAATAAATAAGTAAATAAATTATTGAATAAATAAATAAATTTACAAAAAAGAGAAATAAATAAATACATTAAAAGTAAATAAATAAATAAATAGAAACATACAAATAGAGAAATAAATAAGTTAAGAAAACACAAAATATTTAACAATTTCAAAAAGAATCAGTCTTTAATTGTAATATAGTGAATGTATGTTCGATGTTCTTATGAAGCTAAGTTTGAAATCAAAACATTGTCAGAAGTAACGCACGAAATATTGTAGCGTTCTTTTAAGTTCAAAATTCTACTCGAGACGTATTACTTATTGATTATCAAACTACCTTTTTTACTTGCGATATAGGTACTAAGGCAAGTTTTGGATTAGTGCAAAAAAAAATGTTTGAGATAACAATCAAACATGACATTATGATGATAGAGAACACCAAAAAAGTTGGTGGCACAATTCTATCTGTATGTCTATCTGCCTACCTGTCCATCTGTCTGTTCGTCTATACAGCCTTAACGGCTCTATCGATTTTCTTCAAACTTGGTATTTTTTTCAAGGTCCCAAACCGTTCATGACCTAGAAAATTTTTTTTTGAAAAAATCGTATAAAAGAATCTATAACTGACCAATTACTGAAACTAGCTGACCTTTTATACAGATCTACCACCTAAAAGGTGGTATTAAATTTTTGTAAATTTCCCATAACTGAGGTGCCAAAAATCGCACGTCACCTTGAACAATAATTTAAAAATTCATTAAAAAAAAAACTATGACTGACCACCAATTGCTAAAACTAGCTGACCTTTTATAAAGTTCTCAGGCCCTTTCTGATGGTATTAAATTGTTGCAAATTTCCCATATATGAGGTGCCAAAAATCGCTATGACCTTGAAATTTTTAAAAATTCATTAAAAAAAATCTATACCTGACCAATTACTGAAACAAGCTGACCTTTTATAAAGATCTAGAGATTTTTCAGATGATACACTTTTTTGCCAAATTTCCCTAAAATGAGGTGCCAAAAATCGTTTTGACCTTCAAATTTTTTTTAAAACTCATTAAATATTCATAAAAAAATCTAAGGCTGACCAATTACTGAAAATAGCTGACCTTTTACAACCGTGAAGCAGCCCTTCAAATTGCATACTTTTTTTTTTTAAATGACCCAAATGAGGTGCCAAAAGTTTTTTTTTGTGACCTTGAAACGAACTTCAAAAATTCATAGAAAAAAAACTATGGCTGACCAATTACAGAAAATAGTTGACCTTTTATCACGATCTAGAAATCTTTCGGATAGTATAACATTTTGGCAAATTTCCCTTAAATGAGGTGCCAAAAATCGCACGTAACCTTCAGCGACCTTGAGAGAGTTTAAGCCTTGATTAAAAGTTATTTAGGACTGACCAATTTCTGGGACCAGTTAACCTTTTCTTACCAATTACTGACCAATTAGATGGGATATTTTTTATCAAATCTCCCTGACATGAGGTGCAAAAGGTCCAGAGCCGACAATCCCTTAGTGTTCTCAAGCAATCTTAAATGCTTGCGAGACACTTTCATACAAAATACATTTTTAAGTAAAATGTTGTGTGTTTACTATTTTGGATAGTTCAGTATATTGAGATTCACTAAATCGAGCATATACAAATTTTGAAAAAAAAAACATTTTTTTTGAATTCTTAAAAAATGTTTCAAATAATTTTTTGAAAATTCGATGTCTCAAAAACGGGTTGGCCATTTTTTTTTTAAATTTTGTTTTTATCTGCACATAAATATATACTTACTTTAAATTTGCATTTCAGAATTTGTCCTTAAAAATATTCTAAGATTTTTGTATAAAAGAAAATATTTTTTAAACTTCTCCAACGATTTTAAACCTTTTTTCCTCATATTCAATCAATTAAGATGGCATTCTTTTTTTTAACCAGTGACTGCCAAAGGAGATGTTTTAGGTAATTTAAATATCGTATTTCATGCTTCTCTATATTTTGCTCTCATAATTTTCATGTTTTTATATACAATTTTCTTTAACCCGCAGTGTATGAAACCTAAGAGCAGGTACGTGCGACCCGGTCGTGCACTTTATTTCATATTGATATAGTTTTTTAAATGATGGTGTTGGAAAAAAGTAACATTTGAATTGAGTGACCGTGAGGTTTCGTAAAACAATAATATTTCAACCATCATCGTAAACTAAACTAACATGCTGAAAAAATGCGTATACGCCCCAGTGGACCAATCTACTATTTCCTTATGTATTCTCAATATTTATTTTCGCTTGAGTTTTAAACTCAGGTTAATTATATACTTTCACTTAAGAATTGTATTGACGCTTCCAACTTCCAATTGGAAGATATTAGGCAAGTTCAGGAAAATGAGATATAAGAGCCCTCTCAGCAATCTGATTCACGTGAACAGAATTTCGCTGTCTGTTTTGCTGTTTTGACGGACAACATTTGCTGAACCCCCTGAGATCTCAGTTTTCTGAACATGCCTATTGTATTGGTCCGATCAGAATTTGTCTGTGTGTGTACTGTGTTTGAACGATTCTCAAGAAAACTCAATGTGTGTTTTTTAACTAAGGAAATAAAAAAAAATTAAAAATTTCATGAGTTTCAAATATCTCGAGTAGTGCTATTTATTTAAGGTTTCACCTGGGACCGAGAGATAATAAATTGGAAACATCTATACGCCCTCATATTGGCGTTCTTAAAGTTGTCTGAAAAGTATCGTAAAACCTCGTGCCTGTAACGTAAGTTATTCAAGGTCAAAGGTAACAAAAACCGTGTTTTCGCGGTTATCTCGGTTTCTATAGCCCCAATGATCTATTATAAAAATAGAACCTACAATTTTCTACAAACCATCTCCTAATTATTTTTGAATGCGCTCAACTGATTTTGATATAGAAGGTGGAGAGGGCTCAAAGCTTACTAAACATACTGTAATGCAAACTCAAACGTGAATTCCGGTGATTAGTAACTTGTATAAAGTTATTAGATCAATAAAATATTATTTTCAATAAATAATTTGTAGTAAGTATTTATTAGTAAATACTTTGAATTAAATATTATTTTACATAATATGTATGTATATCTTGTTGGAAACGTGCCAACCACAACAACCACTTTGAAAATCGAAATCAAAGTAGGTGAATATACAAATGCAGTAAGACCATACATCAAGTTACTAGAAAACTTGCCAATTTTGTCCAACTGGCTGAAGTTTTTCTGCAAGAAAACTGCCCCGTAACTATAATTAAACGAAAATGGAGTACGCATCTTACTAGCGAAATACAATGCTCCTGAATCTGAAAATTGCTGAAAATTGGTGAAAAAATGTTGGATGAGAACAAACGATGCTATTAGTTTCGGACTTATTTTTTTTATTATTTAGTTCAGTAGATAGTTGATAGCATTTTAAAGAAAATCACTCTTTGGTTTTTACTTGATTTCATCAACATCTGATAACGTTTTTGAAGATCTTGTGATTTTTTTAATACCTAAAACAACAAATTTTGTTCTTATTTTGCTTGTTTGTAATATTAAAAGGTTGATTTTTTCGCACTAGCTACTATTTTTTAACAGTATTAAAATTTTTAATATTGAATAAAGTAGTTAACATTTGATTTTTTTTTTATAAAAGTTTAAAAACATGAAAATCCATTACAATTTCCATACAATTTTCTTTAGCAATTTAACATAATTATATTTTTCTCAAAAACATCTCCACAACTTTTCTTTTAAAAAAATCAATAAATTTCTTTTAGTAAAGGCTACCTTTAAATAGGTTGCCATTTTTCAAAAAATTGTTGTTTGGTACACCCCAAAGAACCATTTTATTTATTTTAGATTTTCTTCAAAATAGTAATACTGATTTCAATTTTGTCTTATACGGTAGCTTCCAAAAACTATTAATAGTATTGGTTAACAAAGTTTTTCAATTTTCTTTTTTTTTAATCATAAATTTTTCTAAAGCGACATGATTATTGTTTGGTATCGGGAGAAAAAAATGGATCTTTGAATATTATTATTTATTATTCCAACACAAGTAAGCAATCCTGGAAACGGCTCTATAACGATTTGGATGAAACTTTCAGAGTTTTTTTTTCTAAGCAAAGAGATCAAGAAAATGATTTTAGTGAAAACCACCTAGTGGCACGCCCATTTGTATCATGCTTTATTTTTCGGATAAACTTTCAAGACTTTTATACCTGGGTGAAGTTACTTCAGTAAAAGCCACCCATGAGCCATGCTTGTGAGTTCTAACCTAACAATTTTACCCAACCCATTTTTTAGTAACTAGTACCACCAAATTAATTGCTTAACTGATATGGATCAAACTTTTTAAACGGCTAACGCTTAGTATACAATGTCTAAGCTTAGTTCTGATTAGTTATCTAACATTTTGTATACATTTTAAGGTCAAGTCAATAAAAAAAATACTTTTGGGATTTACAACCAATTCAAATAGGCCATAAGACAGTTTGTGAATTGTTTTCCTGTTAACTTATGGCCCTACGTCAGTATTTATTGTGTGGGATCATATTCGGGACTCTACTTAGACATTGTGAAACAACCCTTCAAAAATTATTAAGTCATAAGAAAATTAGGTTCAAAAATAAATGCTTTCCATTCATTATGCATATTTTCTTATAGTGAATTTTGAATTAAATCTTAAAAATACCAAGTGTTTTAAGACCTAAGACTTATAACCAAGTCGTGCATTTTTGTTTTCGGCTGACACCAGACCGCAACCAGACGAGACCGATACCGAGACGAGACCTTGTTATACAAGACCAAGACTGAGACCAAAACCATACTGACTTATACGAGACCGAGACCGATACCGAGACGATACTGAAATTTTTCGATTTTAACGATACCGAGACGATACTTATAAAAGTATCGTTTGGTTTGGTATCGTGGCCAGCCCTAAGTACCTCTCATAGAATGTTTTTTTTTTATTTTGAAATTTCTCAAATTTCAAATAAGCTCAAATTATATGACATATTAAAATTTTCAAAAAGGAAATTTTTGAAATTGTGAACAATTATTGTCATAGGTCCATCTCTCTGCAGCGAATCCCAACAAAAATAGAGAGCCACAAAGTATCCAAACAACACTTTCTTACCAGAGTTTTTTTTTGGATATTTTGCCGCCATCTATCTTTTTAGGGACAATTAACAGAGAGTTTGATCTATGATAAATATTTCATGTATGCACACCTTCTCCCTCCGACCAATAGGCATTGAATTAAATTTATTTAAAAAATGTACGTCGAATTTACACCTCTTTGACACGTGTTTACATAGACAAACGGCTAATGATTGTAGTTTCATTATACAAAAATCTCGCATAGTTGTGTACCCCTCCTTGAGCTAATTTTCTCTCGAGAGTAGCTTGAGAGTTGCTTGCAGTCTTTCTATTCTCAAATGGATACGCACCTTTAAGATCCTAGTTACATTATTTATACATATGGCCTTGGAAATATTAAAAAAAAAAAAAACAAAATTATTCTTTCCGATGCGGCCCTGTTCCCAGGTCAAATTTTATAATAAACCCCACCAAATAATCTGTGACCGTCCGTGTTTGAGTTTCAGAAATATAAGGTAATCATTTGTATCCTTCAAAATTGTCTCCCAATGTCTGTCTCCCTCCTGTTATCCTGTCACTATTGTAGATCTGGATCCATCTTTTTTTTTATTTTCACTTGTTTCCAGCAATTTATCCCGTTCGTATACGTTCGTCACTTTAACTTTACCCCAAAAGTGTGCAACTCTCTCTCTTCCATTCTCCTACAACTCTACAACCATTGAGAGTTTTCTAAAGAAAATTGCAGTAATAAAATCGGAATGTAGGGTTTGTTGGGTTGAGTTGAGTTTTTATATTTCGTCTTTTTTTTTTGTGTGAACTTGGGCACACGACGCGGTTGGATAGGTAATAAATTTTTCAACTTAACAGAAGTAAATGGAAAAGAGTAATGAATCACTTACCTTAAGAAACATGGACTTATATTGAGAGCGAACATAGAGTCGGAGTATATCTTTGTTTTATATAATTTTCTTTTCAGAGACGAAGTGTTTACTTTTAATTTTAAATGATAAGACTATTCCAGGTATTTCTTATAAAATGGTTGCTGCTTGCTCTGGATATAGGTAGGTATACGACATTTCTACTTTGGGATCTTGGTGAATAGGAAAATCAGATTACCCACTTAGTCCTTCGGGGGATATTGTGAGCAATAAAATGGCGCCCAACCAAAATGGACGCACTCTTTGCCGCCGCCGCGACATGAATAAGAAGAATGAGACAAGCTATAGCTGATGCCCGCCAGAAGACAAAAGTTCCACCTTAGATAATAATCATCGTCATTGCTGAGGGAAAAAGTTGTATCTTAATACTTCTGAAACATTAGGGGCAGCTGATGCTTGCTGTTTTGGACTTCATTGGATTTGTTAGAGGATTTTAAATGGAGATGTAATTTAAGTGACATAATGGGACTGTTTTATGGGGTTCTTTTAGTTTGAGCAGGGAAGTAAAAAGAGACAAAAAAAAAGGTCATGCAATGGCAATGGCAACAGCAACATCTTAAAGTTTAATTTATTCACCGGTGATAACAGATATAATAATTCCTTGAATCATTATTATATATTCTATGGGAGAGAATCAAATGTGGCACTCGACTCCGAATGGGTATACCTTCCAGAGCAGTGTTTATTGTTCACCTAAACTTTTATATGCACAAAAGGGTCCTTTCTCAAGAGGTTCCTTATTATTTTCTTTAACATTTTTACGAGTTAGACCATTAAATTCAATTATTTAAAGTGGAATTTTTTATTATTAAATTTTTTTATGTGTAGGTACTCGTACCTTAGAGAACATTAACATAAACATTTATCTATATTGCTCTGACCATCAGTATCTTTTAAGGACACAAACTGAGTTCATTAACGGTTAAATTTTACATAAATCATAGACATAAATCAATGATGGAAGATAAATTTCAGTTTAATGGGAATCAAATGGAATTGTTTGATTGAAATTTATTCATCTCATCGATAACCTAATTTTTCCAGAGTTTTCACGTAAAACCTCAGCTCTATTCAAACTGCACATGAAATATCCATTTACTGGGAGAAAAATCGGTGCAACAATCATTTATTAAGTCTTGCTGTATATTTTCTGAAGCCCTTAAAAATTGTTATTGACTTGATTTTGTAAATAGAAACTTCGTTAACACTCTCAGGGCTGTCAGTTGTTCTTTAAGTATACAGTGCCTGTGTCTGTGTATGGTTTAGTCATTTCCACTCAGAATGTCGAATCAAAGTGGAAAATCACACAAGATATAGTTATGTGTACGAATGATGAACTAAAAGACTCTTAGAATAGAACCTTTACAGAGATTTTGACAGAGGAAAGAAGGTTTTGGTCGTTGGGGGAGGGGTTATGAGTGGGAAGAGGCTTGGATATATATTTTACTTTTCTTCATCATCGCACAGATTTCTGTGCAAATAGAATTGATTGCTCTTCTCTGATGGGTTTTTCCCCTTCGATAAACATATAACACCAAGCCTCAGAGTGTTGAAACTATAGAGCTTCGTCTATACCATTCAAAGCTACCACCCTACCCATACCCAATTTCTCTATATCTACCCAGTTCTTATCTTACATCATTGCAGAAGTGGTAGTGCCTCTTCCCATATTATCTATACTTCTGTTTCTATCATTTGATTTCAATTGGAATCAATTTGAAAGCAGGCCACAATTCGAAAAATCAAAATTTTCATGCAGCTGCTGATGATGAGAACGACGACGATGGCGACGACGAGAACGATGATGGTGGAAGCTTTAAGGACGAATATATACATCTACACATTTATGTTCAAGGGTACAAGTGGTATTCTCTTCGTTTATTTGCTCACCCTCAGCCTCCCTCTCCATGCCTTGGAGGTTTTTCCGTTTCCATCAGGGAATGATGTTGTGGGGGGGGGGGGGAGTTTATTTGTGGTGTTGATTTTGAAACGCGCCTTGTTTATCTCTTCATATAAAAATGCTTAATTGACTTGATGCGTTTTATTTGCTAAATAAATCTCAGATTCTATTAAAACCTTCAATCTCGTTTTTCCTAGATACATATATACTCTTGGTTCCTACATATATATAGCTATAGGCATAGTAGGATGTAGGCAAGGCAGGCATATATATTTATCCTGCAAATGGATGACTTTATGGCCAGTGTGTTACAAGGTGAAGTGTTGGCAAACGATGATTAATGTAAGAGTTGCTGTGATTCAAATAATTTTATAGCCCTAGGATGTTTTTATATAAATGTATACTTAGGAACGAAGATTTAAAGGAAGGATACGGGATTCTTAGATAAACATTGTCAAGAGGGTGTGAGGCTTATAAAATGTGGTTCAAGTACTGTTATTTACTGTTAATGGCTTTTAAAATCGTTAATTTTCTGTTTATTAATGTGCGGGCTGCTGTGTTGGAATTAAAGAGCTTCATAAACATTAATTTTAAGTTTGAAGTGTTGATTTTTTTCTCAGGTATCTTTACCACCTATAGATTAAAGTTAGACCTTTCTAAGAAAAACCTTTAAATTTTGGGCTTATCTTCGTGTTGACTAAAAAGAATTAAAGATTAAGTAAATATTAACTAAGCTCATACTGTATATTAGATCCCAAAGTTTAAACATCTACTACGTGTAGGTACTTAACAGGATCCCATTCATGAAAGGTGTCTTCCTGAGACTTGGCAGCTTTAAATATTTTCCGGTTGCGACCAAATTACTCTGGCTTCTGGCATGGTCTGGTGCTTAAACTGGAGGTTCGGTCTTTTTTGTCGCCTGGAACGTGGAGCTGTGAATTGGAGAATTTTCAGACTAAGAGCTTTGTAGCCGATGTCTGTTTTATAATAAGCGTACACTAAAAGGGGTTTTGACTACCCTTAAGATGACGAAACACAGTGCGAGCGATCAGAAAAAAAGGGATGGATTTAAGAGGAGATACCGATGGCGATGTACATTGTTTGAAGTTTCTGAATATCATAATGGAAGGGAAAACAGAGCCTCTGGTAAAGCATTCCACATTCGGCTGCGGCTAAAGAAAGAAGGTATCACCTATTGTTGTTTAGGCTCTATGTTGTATATAACCCAAGAGATTCAAGTGAGTAATAGGAGCACACACCCAAATGTAGGAATTAAACTCAAGCTTTGGCCGGGGTGTAGGCTTTATAGATTATAGCCAGATCAGAAGAGAAAATAATTTCTTGCATTTACGAAGAAAGCCTTATCACTTTGCAGCATTTTTGGTGACGTTGACTTATAGATCGTTCCAAATAAGATAATGCACATACTCACAACTCTGAGAGCTGTTTTCAGCTTCCTCGATACAAGTGCTGGTCACAGATATGGGCATTGGGGCTAGGTTCTGCTAAGGCGACAGCAGTCAGCATTGCGTTTTTGAAACATTAAATTTCACGCGGTTTTTTCTAGCCACTAGACAATGCTGTCAAGATCAGAGACTAATGAGCTTATCATAATGCTGCGTTGAAGTTCCACATTCGAAAGACAAGATGTGAATCTGGAAAAGCAGAAAGAAGAAAAAGAAAGGTGCCTTCCCAACTAACAATTTTGCCCCTATAATCATCCAAAGAAGCTTCCCATAATCATTTCTTGCAATCATATAATCATTATATAATAGTCCATAGAATTAAAAGGGCGGCATTTTTAAGCTCCTATTGGACCTTTATGGACTAAATTCAGCTGCTCCAAAAAACACTTACTGAACTCAATTTAGTGGTCTTATAGAAGAAGGTGGAAAAATAAAAAAAAAATATTTCGCAATTGATTTATATTTGTTTATATTTTTATTTTATTTTATTTATTTTCTGATATTTTATTTGAAAGTTTTTATCTGAAATGCTATCTTAGAATTTATTAGATATTATTTAAGTTATAAAAATTACAAGTTCTCTGTGAGATTCGAACCATGGTCCTCCATGCTAACCGCTCGGCCATGGAAGAATATATTTAATATGAAAAAAACGTATGCACTTTCTTCACACTGCTGGTTTGTGACTATACTCTTTAGTATACCAGTAGTGGTTTGTGTTTTTACTAGTACAGCAGAAATGGTTTGTGGCTGTACTTAGCAAGTAACAGAAACTAACATAGAGATTGTATAATAATTTTACGGGATGACTATAGAAACGAAAGCTCCGTCGTCATTTCATAAAAGCAATATAGAGAGATTAAAGAAACATTGGTATATCGCTTCTCTCAAGCTGATATAATTTGTACCAGAAAATATTTAAGGAATCAGTAATGCTCCAATAAGGTATTTACTTTCCGTCAGAGGGGTAATAGGAGCGTTATAGAAACAAATAACACTATAATGTCTGAAATGCGAAGCAATTTTGTTAGTTGGGTTGTGAAATAAACTCCTTCTCAACATACAAGTCTACAGGACATGATAAAATAATTCCAATTATGCTCCAAAGCTCTAAAGACATAATTGTTCCAAATTCTTGTGGACATTTTTAGGGGGTGTCTTTAACATCAGCTTAGTTCCTTCTGAAAGAAATCAATGTCATCTTCATTTTGATTTGGCAAGCACACAAAAAAAAAATACAATCGAAAAATCTATTAAATTCCTTATCAAAGAAGGGGCCTTTAATAACGTTGATAACAGTGCCTTTCAACAAGTCCTGAACTCCATCAGACATAAGACTTATAATGAAGAAATTGAGTGACACCAAGTTAAAAGTTAGAACATCCTCCGCAGGGTGGAGCCCCATCTCCTCTGATTTGGCTCCTTGGCGTCAACCAAATATTGGTTAAACTTAATATGAGTGGCATCACGGTCGTTGCATACGCTGATGATATTGTGTTAATGGCTTTGGGCAAATTCTTCCACTTAAGACAGAATTGATATTGTTTACAAGGAAATATAATATTCTCAACATAAACCCGCCAATAACTATTAATGGAACTCCGCTTCAGATTTCAGTTACCGCCAAATATCTGGGTGTTGTACTTGACCGTAAACTGAACTAGAATGAGAATATTAAAGAAAGAGAGAAGAAAAAAAATAGCATTTTACAATATTGTAGTTGAATTTTTGGTAAAAAATGGGGTCCCAGCCCTAGAACCATTCATTGGATGTACACAGCCATAATATGGCTAATCCTAACGTACGCATGCTAGGTCTGGTGGTAAGCCTTTGAAAAAGAAACCAATCTTAAAACCATGACTAAAATTCAAAGATTTGCATGTATTTGCACCACTAGTGCCATTAGAACCACACCAACGGCAGCTCTAGAAACATTCCTTTCACTATCCCCGCTTGATCTGTTTACGAAAGAGCTAGTGGCCAAAAGTGCTTTAAGACTTCAGCAGTGTAATATTTGGAAAAGAAGCCACCACGGTCGTAGAATTATAGTGAAATTCACAGACATAGCCTAGACTTTCAAACAGACTGCGTAACACCGCACATTGATTTCGACCCAATAGCCTTAAGGCCAAGATTACACATGTAAGTCTTACTTACCACTTATGTAAGTCTTACAGAAGCAACTTACAAGAGGCTTTACATTACAGATGAACTTACAGTAATAAATACTTCCGTAAGTTTGAAAACTTATCACTGCCGTTTGAGTAAGCTGTGAGAGTTCCGTAAGTTGGAAAAAACGTTTTTATACTTGTAAGTTTTTCTTTCAACTTACAGCTTACGTAAGTTTATAAATTTACTGGAAGTCACTTACAGAGCTGTTTACACTTGTAATTTTATCAAAAGTTGCTTCCGTAAGTAACTTACGGAAGTAAAACTTACATGTATAACCTTGGCCTAACAGATATGCCAACCAGGGAACTCTGGTATGAAAATCGGATCATAAATGAAAGCCACGATTTTTACTGACGGTTCCAAGACCTTCGAGGGGGTTGGGTCAGATAATCTTGCTATAACCAGCTCTATAAAGCTTATTGATTATCGCAGCGTATTCCAGGCGGAAGTACTTGCTATTTGTCAAGCACCACCAAAATATCTCCCCTCAAACGAAATAATAAAAATAATAAGAAAAATATTGACATTTTGATAGATAGCCAGGTGGATGTTAAAGCCATTTCCTCAATCACTTCAAAGTCAAAACTGATAAAACGTTTCCGATGTAGGTTAATTTTAAGGTGCAACGAGCACAGTCACCCTTAGATGGGTCCTAGAAAATTTTGACATAGGTATTATGGGAACGAAATTTATTAGAGTTTCCTCAAAGCTGCAGATGTTCGATGATCATCAATTGACAATTGTAGGGTTTCAAGGAATCTATGGCTGAATATTTCGGGAAAAACTCAATACTTACTCAAATAAGCAGGTCCCAATTATCACTCCTAGTTGAAGTCCTAACGGGTCACAGCTCAATGGGAACTCACATGAGCAGAATGGGCATCAGCTCGTCGGACTTATTCAGTGACTGTCAAGATGAAGAGGCGGAATAGCGCTTACCTCACTTCCTTTGTGAATGCCCTAGTCTAGATTAAACCAGAAAAGCAGCCCTAGGAAAATAGGTACTTCTTCGACAAACTGGGCGACATCTCTGTCTTGCTACCAAAGACCAACCTCAAATTCATCCAGAACACAGGATAGTTCAAGGAGACCCCCATATCAAAACACCTCCATAATCTTCCCTTTCCCTCCCCTCAACTACCTACCCACACCCTCGGGAGCACAACGGATCCACGGTGATCCGAGTGAGATGATGCACCGTATTGTCACCTCCCTTACCTCATCCATCCTAGTTCAGTAGGATAGATGAAAAAGTTTACGCATTGGTTTTTCTCCGGATCAGTGGACTTACATATGTATATCAAGATATTTCAGAACTCTTGCAACTGCACGAGTGCTAAAAAGATTTGTTCCATGCGTAAGCGCTCTGATCTCAAGTACAGGAGGAGTCACAACACTCCTCAGGCAGCATCTTATTAGCAGAAAACTGTTCTGCAAGCAAATTGGCTTTACCTATAGTTAGCTTACATATAATTATTATTGAAGACGAGCTGCTCAGAACAGAATCCGTAGTAGTATTTCGAATGTTTTTACAAAAGGATTTGCAACAACTTCATCACCTTAGTACAGCTGATAGAGTTTGCGGTTGTATTTTCTCCTTTATTCGTCCTTTAAGAACACATGACCAAATAACTAGTCGAAGAATTTTTCTTTTGAAAAAAACCCATAATCAGCTCTTTTTTTCTGCTTATCGTTCAACACTCGGAGCCATAAGGCAGGACTGGTAGCTCAAAGGTTTTGAAGATCATCAACTTCATCATATGTGCTAGAAGCTTTGAACCCATATGTTTCACCAAATCGAAGTATCAGCGGTTTTCTACATCCATTTTTTCAGGATCCCAAGCTAGACCATATAGAGCCCGTTACGATAAATGCTGCTGAAGTGGAGAAAAAAGGTGGCACTGGAAATTGACGATAAAATGAATGAACAGGGGCCTTAGAGCACTACGTTGTATAAGATCTTATGAGAATTTTAGCTGGTACCTATAGCCCCGATAGTTCTTTTAAGGCAGACAATCACCCTTTTATATAAAAGGGGTATTTGGAACTGATAGTCCAGTCCTTGGGCATACTTCCCTTCACTAAGATGATTTTTGAAGCTCGCTTCGAGAAGCTATTTCGGTAGACCTGCGGGTTTATTATTCTAATTTCTTTTTTATATAACTATAGCTAGGTCTTTCCCTCTGTTGAAGCTACTTGCTTCTACAAAATACTTTTCACTCACATTATTTATCTAGCATACTTTTATTTTATTTTATTTTCTTGTCATTTGTTTAATTTATAATTTTCATTCTAATCAGCTTTTTTGTATAAAATAGTTTAGTTTTTAAATATTGTTAAATAAAGAATCATTCTATAAAAATACAGTCCACTACTCAATTCAACATTTTGGTCCTTCTACGCCAAATATATAAATTATATAATAACATAAATTTCGCTTGAAAATACAATTCAAGCTAACATTTTCTCGAAGCTTCTTCTGGAAACGCTTATCCCCTGACGATGAGCACCTCTGCAAAACGAAATGTTGCTCGCAATGCAATTAAAAGGTCTTTGGTTCATAGCAAAAAGGCCGAAACTTTGGATGCTGCTGAATTGGATTCCTGCATTTCCATTCTCAAAGAGCAATGGATTAAATTCGATCTCGCTCAAGAAGCAGTGGAGTCAACATGTTCTGAAAAAACAATATTGGATGAGGAAGTAGCAAGAGATCAAGGGGAACAATGGTATCGAGAAGCACTAACAAATTTTACTCGTGCTTCCAACACCGTAAAAGCAACAACAACAAACAGTGTTAGAGCAGACCAGCTACCACGCGCTGTTCGAGCGGACATTCATCTTCCTCCTATGCGCCTACCCACGTTTGATGGGAATCCAAAGGAATGGAAACCTTTCGAAGATCAATTCAGTTCCTTCGTTCACGGTGAGGTCTCACTTTCTAGTGCTCAAAAACTACACTTTTTGCTATCTAGCCTGCAAGGACCTGCTCTCCAGGTTGTCAAAGGATTTCGCATAACCAACAACAACTATGACGAAGTTTGGGAACTCCTGAAAAAGCGCTACGATGCGGAACGCATCATAGTAGATTCACATTTCCAAGCCTTTTTTGCATTAAAGAAGATAGAAAATGAATCCTCTACAGCAATCAAAACCCTCATCGACGAGATTCAAGAACATTTTAGATCCCTTAAAGCACTAGGAAGACCCGTTACAAATTGGGACGATTGGTTAGTACATCTAACCATAAGTAAACTTGACATCGAAACCCATAAACAATGGGAGCTGTCACAAAGCGACAACAAAATAGCTGACTTCGAGACTCTCATTACTTTCCTTGAGACTAGATGCCGATCGTTAGATGCAATCAATTCTCACCAGCTCATTGGAAAACCTCAACAAGGAAAAAGTAAGCAGAAACCTTCTAATTCTTTTCACATCGGAACAACTGAAAAACGTCAAGGTTTTCCGAAAAGCAAATGCCCATTTTGCTCAGATAAACACCTTATATATAGCTGTGACAAATTTCGTGCCTTAGATGTCCCAAGACGAGTCTCATTCGCTCAAAACAATAAATTATGCGTCAATTGCCTGGGAATGGGTCACAACTTAAGAGATTGCCCAAGCACTAACACCTGCCGAGTCTGTTATCTGCGCCACCACACAATGTTACATAGCGGACAACAAATCTCCAATGCCCCATCTCAGTCAACTCCAAATTCCACACCTTCGTACGCTTCGCATTCAAATCATCACGTTTTATTGGGAACTGCTTTGGTTCAAGTCATGGACAGGTCTCAAAGATACCAGCCAGCTAGGTTACTTTTTGACAATGGGTCTCATGCTTCCTTCATCAGCGAGAGCTGTGTCCAACGTCTGCAACTAAAGCGAAGGTCATCAACAACAGCAATTGAAGGAATAGGAGCTACAGCAGCTGGGTCTTCGAAAGGTGAAGTGCGACTTACCTTGTCTTCAGCTGATAGAAGTTTCACAACAACAATTAATGCTCAAATTTTGAACAAAATTACAAGCAATCTTCCACCAGTAAAAATTCAAGATTTCAACTGGCCTCATATCAATGGTCTTAAACTGGCAGATCCCTACTTCCACACACCCGCTGCAATTGATATTCTACTAGGATCGGATGAGCTAGGACAGTTTCTCTATGCTGGACTAATCAAAGGCCCTATCGGTACTCCTATCGCCCAGAACTCTGCTCTAGGATGGGTTCTTCAAGGGAAAATCGAAGATTTAACGCCTTCGATTAACACATTGTCTTCAATTTGTTTGTATAGCGACACTGCTCTGACGAAAGCTGTTTCTAAATTCTGGGAAGTAGAATCGCTACCTGATAAAAAACACCTTACTATCGAGGAGAAGTTGTGTGAGAAATTCTTCGAAGACACTCATTATCGACAGAAAGATGGCCGTTATGTTGTCCAACTACCATCAGGCCTGAATGTCCTTTGGGGAACTCACGCAATGCTGCCGTACGTGCTCTACTTCGAATGGAAAAGGTTTTTGTTAAAGATCCAGATCTCTTCAACCAGTACAAGGATTTCATTCATGAATTCCTTCAACTAGGACATATGGAAGAAGTTCACGAACCACCAACACCAGGTAAGCACTACTACATGCCACATCGAGCTGTTATCAAAGACACAAGTACGACAACTAAGCTGCGAGTTGTTTCAACGCATCTTGCCGTACCAATTCTGGATTTTCACCTAACGACTCACAGATGATTGGACCTCAGCTGCAACCAGATTTGTTCACAACACTGCTTCGATTCCGTACACACCGATTTGCTATGTGTGGTGACATAGCCAAAATGTACCGTCAAGTACTCGTAGACAAGAAGCACATCGACTACCAAAGAATTGTTTGGCGTGATTCTCCTGCTGAAAACATAAAAGACTACAGGCTGCTAACAGTGACTTACGGAGTTGCGTCGTCTTCGCACCTTGCTGTGAAATGCCTTCAACAAGCTGCAAAGGATCAAGGTCAATCTTTATCAACAGAAGTCATACTGCGTGATTTCTATATGGACGACTTATTAACAGGCTGTTATGAAGAAGCTGATTTGTGTCACCTACAAGAAGAAATAACAAAAATCCTAGTCAGAGTGGATTCAACCTCCGAAAGTGGTCTTCAAACTCGTCAACACTCATGCAAACCATTCCAGAGGTTCAACGAGAAATCATTCAGTCTTTGGACTTATCTGATGCAAATAGCGTTCGAACACTTGGTCTTCAATGGGATCCTTCATCTGATCATCTTCTATTCCCTGTTCAGGTTCATGAAATAGATAAAACAAACATAACTAAACGTCTACTCCTTTCAGACACAGCGAAGTTATTCGATCCTCTGGGGTTACTTTCTCCAAGCACAATCATACCAAAAATGTTGTTTCAAAGTCTATGGAGACCAAAAGTAGACTGGGATGAAACTGTGCCTCAAGATCTTAAACAAAAATGGTTGAATTATAGGGACCGAATCACTTCCCTTGCAGAAATCAAACTTCCGAGGTGGGTCGGTACAGGGATTCCAAACGCTGTCACAGATTTACATGGCTTTGCAGACGCCTCTCAGTCTGCTTATGCTGCTGTCGTTTATGCTAGAACAATCGCTCCTGATGGGAACATCTCTGTATGTTTATATACTGCAAAGACAAGGGTCGCTCCGCTGAAATCAAACACACTGTCACTCCCACGCTTGGAGCTGTGTGGAGCTCTACTGCTATCTCAATTGATTGGACACGTCAAAACCGTTATGAAATCCAATATTACAAACGTTTATGGATGGACAGACTCGACAGTGGCACTTGCATGGATTCGTCAACAGCCTGGAAAATGGTGCACGTTCGTTGCTAACCGTGTCTCAGAAATCCAACAAACCATACCACCTGATCGTTGGTTCCATGTTCCTTCATCAGACAATCCAGCCGATTGTGCAACAAGAGGTGTATTGCCACAAAATTTATCTAGTCATACACTTTGGTGGCATGGCCCGACTTGGCTTCAAAAAGAAGAACAATTTTGGCCAGTACAACAAGTTTTTGCTACAAATCTGGATCAACGAGCGGAATCCATTAATCTGTTTAGCAGTTTTGAAGTGCCAGTCATATGGGAATTAGCTGATCGCTACTCAAATATAAAGAAGCTCATGCGTGTTACTGCCTATATACTGAGATATATCAGTAAAATTCGACAAGCAGTTAAGATTCGTAAAAAGCAATTAGTTACTCCTCTACACTATAAACAAAATCTTCAACCTGATGAATTGGAAGAAGCATTCAACATTTGGATTAAAATCACCCAAAGACATCACTTTGCTAATGACATCAAATGTCTTCTATCCAGAAACCTATCAAGCAATCAAGCAAACTTATAAGTCTTAACATCTTTCTTGATAATAAAGGACTGATCAGAGTTGGCGGAAGGTTAGCTAAATCAACCTTAGAATTTAACCAAAAACATCCAATTGTTCTTCATTCTTCATCAAGACTTGCATACCTTATTTGCGATGACATACACTACCGCACGACATTACATGGGTGGTCCTCAAGCAATGCTTGTGACACTTCAGAGTCGTTTTTGGGTCATTGGAGCTCGTAAAGTTCTGCGTAAGGTATACAGGAAGTGTGTCAAATGCCGTAGACACACTGCGATCGTCCAGCAGCAATTAATGGGTGATCTACCAAGATCTCGAGTCGAAGCATGTCGACCTTTTCTTCGCACCGGAGTGGACTTTGCTGGCCCAGTTTCACTTCGATTTTCGAAAGGAAGGGGATCAAAATCGGTTAAGGGTTATATAGCCATTTTTATATGCATGTCAACAGGAGCTATGCATATTGAACTTGCAAGCGATTTATCATCATCAACATTTATAGCTGTGTTCAAACGTTTTGTATCTCGCCGTGGTCACTGTAAAGAACTCTATAGCGATAATGGAACCAACTTCGTCGGTGCTGATAAGGAATTGAAAATTCTTTTCGATCACGCAATCAAAGATGAACATCTAGCAAAATACTTAGCAGACGATGGTACTACCTGGCATTTCAACCCTCCAGCAGCTCCTCACATGGGCGGTTATTGGGAAGCTGCTGTCAAGCGCGTCAAATTTCATCTTCGTCGCATACAGGGAGAAAATCTGTTGACTTTCGAAGAATTCTACACGCTGTTGACAGAAATTGAAGCCTGTGTCAATTCAAGACCACTTTGCCCTAGTTCTTCAGATATCGATGACTATGAAGCATTAACACCTGGACATTACTTAATAGGCGAGCCATTAAAAATTATACCTGAACCTGCCATCAATAATTTCAGAGGAAGCTTGTTGACTAGATGGCGACTTATCTCAAGTTTGAGAGAACAATTTTGGAAGAGATGGAGTGATGAGTATTTGTCACATCTTCAACAGCGCTCAAAATGGAATCGAAAAACTCCCAACTTCAATATAGGAGATTTAGTTGTCTTACGGGACGAGAAGTTACCCCCAACAAAATGGAAGCTTGGAAGAATAATTAAAGTGCATCCTGGATCTGACGGGAAGGTACGTGTTGTTTCAATCAAGACAGCTGATGGAGAATTTATGCGACCTATAGTGAAAATAGCCCAACTTATTTCTATCACAGATGACTTATAAGATAAATATTCAAAAAGAATTTGATTTCACTATTCGTTCAAGGCGGGCGGAATGTTGAAGCTACTTGCTTCTACAAAATACTTTTCACTCACATTATTTATCTAGCATACTTTTATTTTATTTTATTTTCTTGTCATTTGTTTAATTTATAATTTTCATTCTAATCAGCTTTTTTGTATAAAATAGTTTAGTTTTTAAATATTGTTAAATAAAGAATCATTCTATAAAAATACAGTCCACTACTCAATTCAACACCCTCCTTTGCTGGGCGGTGGAACTGCTTCATCATTGAATCAAAGTGCGAGTTCTCTCTTACTTTATAGTCACTCTATTTATATATATGATGCCTATATAGCAGTTACTGAAAATGCTATCTCTACTATTTCTTGAGGTTCGGTGACAAGATATTGCTGTTTTGAATAGTCTACATTTCGGTCGTGAAAGGTGAAACTCAAACTAACTGCCGGTAGCTTTGCCTTCATATTAAACTTGCGGAAGCTGTGTTGATCCCGCAACTTTTTCATATTTTTCAGCAGCTAATATCCTCATCTTTCAAGGCAGTATTTCCTTCCCCTCCATTTTTCGAAATTAAAAATCTTCCCTCGTTACTTTTTTTTGCAGTATATTCCCATAAGCATCTTCTGTTTCTTTGTTAGAAGTACCTAATGTATTCACCACTATATCGCGACTTCCCTATCTAAACTGGTTTGGTAGCTGCCTCTTTGACTTACTAGGACCGCGCTTATTTTTTGCGTCTATGGTAGTTGAATACCTTGCTAAGGTGTTCTTTCTTTTCTTAAACAACTCGATCAGTGGTGTACTAAGGCGTTCAATGTTAAATATTTTCCTCCGGGTGGCCAGCAATTTCTTTTCTTTAGACTGTCCAGCTCTGGCTTGCTCCACGACATCATTATTAATTTCAAATCAATTTTAATTCACAAGCTAAAAGTTTTCAATGAGTTTCCTTGATATGAGCTACAACTAGGAGACTGAATTAGGGCTTAAGATGCACTTAGCTTTGATGGTGCAGAAATATATGCAGCCCTCATATTTTTGTTTACAATTCTATTACTTTACTTAGCTGCAGGAATATTAAGCTTTTTTGCTCACAGTTTGCAGTAAAAAAAGACTCTTAGAAGCCTCAATCAAAGGCTATCTAAAAAAAATTCTTCTGTGGAAACATAGCTGCGACTGTTGAAATCCACGACTGGAAGGTCAAATTTCAAACAGCTATTCAAAATTCTTTAGGACATTATTAAATAGCAGAACGAAAAACTTTATTACTCTGAAGGACACTGTAGGCTGGTGGATCTACAGAATACAGAGTGTTTGTATAATCTTTTTTATATACCTCAACTATACTACTTAGCTATCTACCTTTATTCACACTTTGCTTTTTTTTTGCTACAAAGGATTACACTATGAAAGGAGACTCAAAATATAATTAAGGGCATTCTATTAAAACATTTTAAAAGCCAAAATGAAAATGGTGAATGTCATCCTCTTGTTCTAATTTCTATACCTAGATTATATACCTGCACCACATATATACAATATTCTGTATTTATATAGATATTATATCTATGGGTGAACGCTCAAGCATGTCCGTGAACTTTCCAAATGCAAAACTAGATTAAAGGATTCCTACATCCAATTTAACCCTCGCCTCTGTTCGGATCACATCAGCAGGCTCTCTTTCACTTTGTCACTTACCTTGGTTTTTCTGCCTGGCCCGCCAGGACAACCAGGGATATAATTTTTATATATAGATACATTTATATAACTATATTATTTTATTTTTTATTCTCCAAGGATATAATGGTATATCTGTGTTGGTTTATTTTTTTTAATTTTTTGTTTTTTTGCCATTCGTATAGAATTTGTATTCAAAAAGTGAAACATTTTTTGGGTCCGTTGCGGATTGGTGGCACATAGTGATGGCTGTTAGCTTTGAGCACGTTTAAAAATATTTTCTTCGTTTTACGCCTTTCAATTTGTCGTGTTGTGTTTTAAGTTTTATCTGTTTTATAGTACTATGAAGAATGCCAATGGGGACCAAGGCTTAGGAGAAATCTTTTATTAAAGAATCCTGGGTAGATATAACATTGAGGTGAGGTGAGTGAAATCCTAAATGGGAGGGTCCCCATTTAACTTTTGCATTCTGAAAAAAAGATGACGGGTGGGAACGACGACGAGCAAGAATGGCATTGATAGAAACATAAATAGTTGTGTCTCAAGTGCCAACGTAACGCTAATAATGGAATGAAAAAGTAAGAACTAAGCGAGATTTAGTTTTATGGATTATGTGTGTGTTTTTTAAAGGAAGTTTTTGACACCCTGACATTCTATGAATTTAATCTTTGACATCACTATTCAGCACAATGACCTCTTGAAATAATACCCTAAAAGTATTGGACTTAAGGCTCTGATGGAGGTTTTTTGGTGTGAGAGTTCCTGTTACTCTCAATCACAAAACCAAAAAAACTTTTATGGAAACTGTTTTGTTATTTGTATCAAAACATCAGAACCATCCTGTCACAGAGCGAACGTTCGGTTCAGGCTTCTTATCGAGATTTAGTTTTATGGGTTCTATGCATCTATCTTTTTTAAGGAAATTTTTGACATCCTGACATTTTATGGGTATAATTTTTTGACATCTCAATTGAGAACAATGACCTCTTAGTGCTGTTCTCTATGAGTACTGAATCTTTGATTTTAGAACAACCTTTTTCTGAAGCGGGAGCTCTTATTACTCTCAATCACAAACTCAAAGAAACTATGGACTTTCTAGTAAAATTGTTTTGTAATTTGTATCAAAATTGCAAACGTCTCATCAGAACCAGCCTGTCATACAGCGAACGTTCGATTTCAGCTTCTTATCGAGATTTAGTTTTATGGATTTTGTAAGCCTATGTTTTTTTTAAGGACATTTTAGACACCCTCAAGTCTGATGGGTTCAATTTTTTGGCATCACAGTTTGGCTCAATGACCTCTTAGTACTTTTCTCTCCTAGTATTGAATTTTTGGCTTTGGGAGAGCTTCTTTTTGAGTGGGAGTTCCAGTTACTTTCACTCATAAAACCCTAATGCCAATGGACTTTCTAGGGAAATTATTTTGTAATTTGTATCAAAATTGCGTACTTGCCATGAGAACCAGTCTGCCACACAGCGAACGTTCGATTTAGGCTTCTTATCGAAACCTAGTTTTCTGCATGGTTTTTTGAGGACAATTTTGACACCCTTACGTTTTCTGGGTTTAATTTTTTGACATCTCAATTTGGCTCAGTGACATCTTAGTCCTATTCTCAAGTAGTACTGAATTTTTGACTTTGGGAGAGCTTCATTTTGAGTGGGAGTTCCTGTTACTCGCAATCATAAAACCGAAAAGTCTATTGTCTTTCTAGGAAAATTGTTCTGTATTTTGTATCAAAATTGCATGCATCCCATCAGACAGCCTGTCCTACAGCGAACGTTTGATTTAAGCTACTTATCAGTCAAGAGCATGCAGGTTTTTTAACGTGGTAAAAAAACACTTAATCTTACAAGAATCGTTTTGGGCAACATTATACCGCTTATTTATGGAGACAAATTTCATTGATATGTTTCTTCTATTCTTGACATACCCCCAACTATCTGCATATAAGTCCAATATTTTGGGGAAAAAATGAATTAACAAACCAACCACTTAAACATACAATTCGGCACAATTACCTTCCTTTTAGTACTTTAATATGTTAGCACTGAATTTTTGGCTTATTTTTAGAGCGACAGTTCCTATTACTCTCAGTCACAAAATTTGCCACTATAGTGAAAGCCAAAAATGCAATGGACTTTCTTTGAAATTATTACAAAAGTCCCGTAACAACCAGCATGTCACACATCAAACGATCAATTTAAGTTTCCTATCAGTCAAACGCTGATTTTGAAAAGAGATACAAAACAAGTGAGAATTTAATCTTTGGGCAATTTTCTCATCACTTACTTATGGGGACAAATTTCATTGAAATCTATTTTCTATTCTTCACATATCAACGCCCTCCGCGGCTTGCTTTTGAGTACATTATGTTACACATTAATAAGTTTTCTTAGAAAATCATATATTTAAAGGAAAAAAATGTATTTACAAAAGAACCACTTTTTTTCAATTCCCATATTTTTCTAACAAAAAACTAAATCAAGACATTGAAAAGTCTACCCTCCTACTGGTTTGTCAGGGTTATATCGTTCATGCCCATGGGTAGGTTAGTATGTGCATTGCAACAGTGTGCAACCAGTTTTATATGCAGTCCTCAAAGTTTGAAGTTGATTACAATTTTGTACAAGGACCTCTTAGTACTATACTCTCTTAGTATAGAAGTTTCAGCTTTGGGAGTTCCCATTACTCTCAATCGCAAAGCCAAATACTCGATAGAATTTCTTGGGAAATGTTTTTGTTGCTCGTATCAAAATCGCATAAGTCCCTTGCAGTCCTTACAGTTTGAAGGGACACTAGGATCACAAAACAGAAGCTCGTGTTTTAAAAAGTAATACTTATCTTCAAATCACTCTGTCGACACGACAAAATATGTATCCAAACCCTCTTACATCCTCTTTCCCTTATTAATCGTTATCAATTAAATTTTTTTGCTAACAGAACATATCCAATCTCTAATTTTCATGACTCAATTCCAAATAAAAAGTTAGTCGACACAATGACCAAATACTCTTGATAAAAATGCCTTAATCAAAAGTCTCAATGACAAACATACTTTGCCCCATGCCGCAATTAATAAAAATGTTCTCACATTAGACATTTGAAATTTTTCCTCTAATGCTCATGGGGGCAGCCTTCAATCAACTCTACCAAATTATTTTTTTGAACTTCCTCTCTCTGTGTTGACTGCCTTGATGGTTGGCCCTTGGTCTTGGTGTGGCTCTTGCTTGTGAAATCATGCAAAACCTTAACCGCTTCTCGCTCTCTCGCTTTGTCGAAAGTGATTTCTATACATAAGGCTATTCCAAGGTGACCAAATAAATTACCAATAAAATGCAAACAAATGACTCTATTAAGTCACAAGCCCCTAAAATATAACAAACGGAACGTGGCCAATTCGCGAGCACAAAACCAAAATCAAGCAATTTACTTCCGACATTGTCAAATCGACCACATTATACACAAACCAGGCATAGAGTCTGTTGCGGTGGCAGTGACATCAGTATGGTGGTAGTGTATAATGGCGTAGAGTGGGACACACAGAATGGCGACCCTTTGAGAAAATTCATTTAGTTTTGTCTGAAACACGTGTATCCTAGAATAACACAACCAACAACAAGGAAAATAACAATAATAAGGAAAAAAGGATATGCGCCTCCAATCCTATTTTCGAAAACATACCTATACATAGGTATATAGCATAATTCCTCTTATACCTATGAATTCAAGTAAATTAGCCCGACAGAGGTCGCATTTAAATTAATTGCCCCAAAACACTAGGAACGAATATTTCTTGCAGAATATAACCTGTAATCCTGGATCAATAATTGCTATTTGCTGCGGAGTCCTTAGAGAGGCGCTCCCCAAACGGTGGTCGGTCGGTCGGTGTGACGAAGAGGGGCAGCAAATTGGTAAAAAAGGACTCTCGAAGAAAATTATTGAGAAAATTGTCGGGTGTCAGATTGAGGTGGGTGTTTGATTTGTTTTCCTTTGCTTTCTATCACACCCTCATCCCTCCCATGGTCGAACTCTCGGCTCGACCAGTTGAAAGGACAAAAGATATACTCAAACTCATAACACCGGCACAACAAACAATTTCAAGTTCCAAGTAATCAATATTCGTAGAGCAAGGAAAAATAAGGTTTCCATAGCTTCCTATATGAAATTTTCATGGAATACAAATACAACGCTGTTTCAGATCCTGATATTTTTGATATTTTTTTTTTCTTTTTTTATTCAAAGAAATACGGCCTTGTCATGGAAACTTGATAGACCTTAGATTCCTTCGTTGCTGGCTGCCGCGCATTGCTACTGTGTGAAGAATATTTCTTCAAAACAATCAATCAGTGAAGTTAATCATTTCTTTTATTTTTTTTTTCTTATCCTTAAGGAGGGAGCTTCTTTTGTTTTTTTTTTTTTTTTTTGTGTCTTCGTATTCGTGTATTTTATTTCTTCCTTTTTGTATAGAAAACCTCTTTTACGTTAAAATAATTGCTCTGTTGTTGTTA
The DNA here is from genome assembly GCA_963921185.1 of Dasysyrphus tricinctus. Lineage (NCBI taxonomy): Eukaryota > Metazoa > Arthropoda > Insecta > Diptera > Syrphidae > Dasysyrphus > Dasysyrphus tricinctus. Next base: position 254,226,350 of record OY992531.1, on the reverse strand, counting down.
ATCCTGTTGAGATATCTCCTGGGGTGACACAGCTACTATTCTCCTCCTTGTCCTATAGTGATGATGATTATGCTGATGGTGGATGGCCACAAAGAAACTTCTATGTCTATGCAGAGTCATCGGCACGAGAGAGAAGACAATGATAAGATGGCGCAAAAATAGAAATTAGAGATAAATCCTTTTTTGCCCTGGAGGTATCAGTCTCACAACAAGATATTACCTAACCAAGCCTGAAGCAGGTTTGTACACCTTATAAGTGAAGAAGAAATTCTTCGGAAGATCAGGCATCAAAATATGGGAAATTTATAAAATAAGAATGGGGTAGGGTAACAGGGAAAAATTGGTTTCAGAGGAAAGGCGACTAACTACCTTTAACTTCAAATTGGTGCCATAATGCATATCTCTGTTTGTTTTTCATATTTTCTAACGCAATGAAGCTTTGTCCCTGACTCAATGTTTCTGATTCTTTTTGAAATTTAAGAGTTCTAAAGCGAAAACTGATCTGATTCCACAGTGCGTCGTCGCACTCATTGAATATTGACAAGGGCTGTGTTAATGAGGAACGATTCGATGTTTTTGATCTGATCATCGAAAAGTATTGAAGATTGAAATCATAAATTTTCCTTCAGTGGAATTTGACAGTTGACGGCTTGAATTGAAATATAGAACACAAATTATATTTTGGCTGAAAACGTGTATTTCGATCCAAATGTCACCAAATTGCCTTAAATTTCACCTTTTTCTGAAGCAGTAAAAATTCATCAAAAATTTCAGATTTTTTAGAGGTTTTTCAATCCCTCGAAATCGTTGTCATCCGTCAATGCAATTTGACAGTTAATGGCTTGAAATATATGAGATAAACTATATTTTGACAACAAATGTGTATTTCGATCCAGTTGTTAACCAATTGTCCTAAAATCACCTTTTTCTGGAGCAGTAAAAATTATTTGAAAATTTCAGATTTTGAAGAGTTTTCTTAATCCATCGACATCGTAGCCATTCGTCAATGAATTTTTAAAGTTGATGGCTTGGCAGATAGGTGACAAAGTATATTTTGACAGAAAAAGTATATTTTGGTCAAAATGTCAACAAATTGACCTAATATCACCTTTTTCCAGAGCAAACTTTTATTTTGTTGAGGTTCTTTAATCCATCCATATTGAATAGTTTTTAAATCGGACTCGATCAAAATAGGTACAGTATGGAATTGAAATCGTTAAATTTGAGATTTAATTTAATCGTAATCGAAATGAAAATTGAATCGGAACAGTATTATCGAAAATGAATTCAGTGAAATGAAAATGATCGAAAGATCGATTGATTGAAATGATCGAATCTTTTTGGTGATCGTTTCTTGAACGATTCGATCATTTGAAAAGAACGATTTACACAGCTCTAATTTTGACAAGACTCATGGACAAAATGAAATCGTGTAATCGGTCTCAAAACCTCAGATTTTCACTGTGAGATCATCCTAGTCTCGTGGTTAACCTTTGTTAACTCCTGAATCGTTAATTTTTCAGTTAATTTTAATCTAGACTGAACTTCAAGTTAACTCATCTGATTTGGTGAGTTAAATCAGAAAACAAAATGAGGGAAATTTCCTCTTTTGGCGCCATCTTGATTTTGATTGTGAAATTTATTGAAATTCTTGGAAAGCGCAATTTTCAATGTTTTTCGATAATAAAAGGTGTAAGAGTGATAAAAGTGATATTCATCGAGTCACACATGGATTTAAATAGAATTTTGACAACTGAAAAGCGAGATAATCCTTAACTGGAACACTGTTTCTGAGTTAACTCCAGGGTTTATTTATTTTCAGGCTTAGCTCTGATTTAATTCAGAGTTAATTCTGCACTGAAAAACTGACTCCTAAGTCTCACTGTACATCGAAGACACCGAAACCACTATGGACAAATTCACCTTTTGTAACAAAGCTGAAAGGATATCTCATTGTTTTGTTATTTCAGCACCACTGCCACTCACTAATACTATATATGTATATAGATTAGCTAAGGGCTGTGTGGCCTGGAGAGAAAGGTGCGAAATTCGCGTTGAAAGAAACGAATTACAAATTTATATATTGCCTAAGACGATGAATTTATGCGCCAAAGTGAAGCCGTCCGGTTGGCATAATCTTCTGATGGTCCTATATACACCCTTCAGCCACCACTTGGGTATATAAGGCCAAGTTCACTTGGGATATTATCCCATTGTCCTCAGGGTGTCATTTGAACGTTTTGTTTCGCTTCTATTTTCATTTCTTTATTAGAAGATAGCTACTTTTGAACACTACATGTTATGTATAACACACTGTACCTACATAAGGGTGTCCGCTATTTTCCAAAATTACTATCTAAAATATTAAAAATTTAAATACATATTAAAAATAAATAAATAAATATTTTACATTTTGTTCGAGGGCATTTACCCGTGGGTCTAATCCCATATTTTTCCCGTACTTTGTACGAGATTTTCGCTCTTTTTACGTTTTATTTTTTATTTTTATTTTTTGAATTTTGTGTTTGTTGATTTTTGTGTTTAATCATCCCTCTTAAAGACCTCTTTCAAAAATGTATTTAAAAAAATAAAACAAAAAATAAAACTTGTTGCCTCTATTACCAAGGGAACTCCCATCGAAAAACATCGTAAATCATCCCATATTTTGAAATACTTTCTAACCTTGTCATTGGAAAGGTCTCATTGAGAAAGTACCATTATTTTTTGTATGGGCATAAGTCTGTATCTCGTGCAATATGTTATAACCCAATACATGTTAGCAACACTTTTCCTGCACGAGATACTGACTGATGCCCAAGAAAAAATAGCACTCATTGAGACGTTTCCATTGATGTAGGTCAGAAGGTGTTACAACACTAAAGAATCATTTTGTGCAGGAAGAGATTTATAGTGCAGTGCAACAGTAATTATGAGCTTTTACACTTTCTCTGCACGAGATACAGACGTATACCCATACAACCAAAAATAACACTCATTTAGTTCTTTCATATGATTTAGGTCAGAGAGTGTTACAACACTTAGGACACAATTTGTGCAAGGATAGAGTTATAGTTCAGTGCAAAATTTATTGGGCTATGACACTTTCTCTGCAAAGAGATACAGACTTCTGCTGATAAAAAAAAACAATTATTTAAACCTTTCCAATGATATAGGTCATAAGGTGTTACAACACTTAGGACGTTACTTGTGCAGGGAAAGAGTTATATGTAGTGCAGTGCAACACTTTTAAAGGGCTTTTTCACTTTCCCTACTCAAGATACAGACTAGTTACTGTACAACAAAAAATAGCACTCATTGAGACTTTTCCAATGATATGTGTAGGACAGAAAGTGTTACAACACTTGGAAAGCAACTCATACAATTATGCTCATTCTCCTTTAAAATTGTGTTAATATTTTTTTTAATGATAGCTGTTAAAGGGTTGATAAAAGAACAACAATCAACCAAAAAATTAGAATAGCTACAGTATCTCGAAAGAAAAAAAAAATTTAACGATAAAAAAGCGAAAATCCCATACAAATTTCAATGGGAAAAGTATGGGCTTCGAGCCACGGGTAAATGACCTCAAACAATTTTTTCTTTTGGCAATATATTTTGTTAAGGGCATAGCTTTTGATTTGTTGGGTGATTCCCATTAAAAAGCGATTTTGGCAAATAACGGACACCCTACTGGTATACATTCATGAATACAGAAAAACCTTTCGGGCCTCATGAAATATTTGAATTTCCTTAAAATCCAACATTCACTCACATTCACACTACGTACCTACTTACAATAGTTTTGTTCAGCTAAAATGTATGTATTATGTAGGTACGAGTACATAATAATATTTTAATAATAAATTCAAAGCAGTAGAAGCCTTTTCCTCGTTTTGTATATAGTGGTATAGTTGGTATATTAAAGTGTCCTTTTTTGTGTGTCCGTTTACTCATTCTGTATTTGCTATTTGCACAATAATTTTTTTATTGTTTGCTTTGGCATTTGGCACTTGAATAGATTTTGGTGGCACACGATTTATTTTCTTGAACCACGCCAACTCTATACCGAAGAAAGACGACGAACAAGGACGTCTACGGATTTGTTTAATGTTTTTTTTTTGTATTTGCTTATCCTTAGACAATTTCCGCTTGAAATATTAATGGGCATTGGAAATTTTGTTAGCTATTTGCTAGACCTCTAGGGACTTTTTTCGAGAGTTTAAAGTTGTTTTTTATTAATATTTGATTTTAAATCATTTCAAAAATTGCCAAATGAAGAAGAGCTGGAGATATGCCAATGAGGTTTCACTATTATTTTTAAAAAAATATTCAAAGCTGTGGATTTTAAAATAAGACTTAGGTCTTCTAAAAATCATGTTATCTCTTTGTATTGTGCTGCATAATAATATGTTGTCATTACTTGGCTTAGATAAATCGTAAAAGGATTGAAAACAAAATGAATCCCCAAAAGCAGTTTTACTACGAAAAAAAAGAAAGAACAAATGTTTGGGTGTTTTTTTGCATATTGGAGTCAAATTAATTTACCCTGGAAAATATTTTGAAAACGAAAAAAAGGGTTTTAGAATCGCTTACAGATGATGCCAAAAGCCAAATGAAAATGCGTACTGACATAATATCAATTACAAAAATGAAACAATTAAATATTTCTAAAAACTTAAATGATTAAATTTACCACTATTTTTAGCATTTATAATAACGAAAAACAAACTTGTTGAAGAACTCCCTTGTTAAAAAGAATTACAAATTAGAAAAAATATTTATTCAGCGATTATAGGTCAAAGAATCGAAAAACTTTTTTCATTGTTTTTTTTTTTTTTGTTGTATATTCAATCAAAAAAGAACCTAGTTTTAGTTTTTTTGGTTTTGTTAATTTTATTTTCTTCTTTAAAAACCAAAAGAATTTCCCCCAATTTTAGCATAAACAGAGGAAGTCAGTCCGCACAGAATGAGCGCACATTTTTTTTTTTTTTTTTTTTTTTTTTTTCTTCAAAATGAGAAAGCACAACTTCTGGTGGAACCAATTTCGGGATAAAAGAACAAACTATATTCGAAGGATGCACACACAAAAAAAGTATATTTTCATTTTCTAACCACGGTCAGGAGCAGAAAACACGGAATAACTTTTTCAATGTGCATTGTGGAAAATGCTCAAGGTATATTCTTCTTTCTTATTTTTTTTTTTTTTTTTTTTTTTGTTTAATTTATATAGGTTTGTTCTTTTGTTCTCAATATTTTTGCTCTATTTAAACAAAATTAAATGCTAAAAAAAAAAAAAAAAACTTTAGAAGCTGCTTTTGTTATTATTGGTTTTTTATTCAATTGGAATAGTAGTCAAAGAGAGTAGAGGGTATTTTGAACCCTGCTATTGAAGCACCATTAACAGTAAGTTTTCACAATTCGAATGCACTTTAATATAATTTGCCGGTTTAATTTTGTTTTGTTAATTTAAAGCTTTTAAGTTAAAGTCAGTTTGTACATTCCCAGGTCTAGTGAAATTGATATCTTTTTATTAAGAAATTCTTCTCCTTTTACTTAACATACGTGGGTGGCCGTTATTATATGCATAAGACCTACATACATCTAGTACAAAACCTCAAGAAACAAATTAAAAATGAACGCATTCCACAATTTTACACGTGCCAAGTTTTCAATTTCTGAACATTCCTAATGGTTAAAAATGCAAAGGAAAAGTTTCAATTTTGTTTTTTTTTTTTGAAGAGTGTCAGAGACTCTTTCGCGGACTGAAACATGAGTATGTGATGGATAAATTTTCATATATTAGTCGTAGTTAGTTTTGGAACTTTAGAATTATTTGTTGTTCTATGTTTTTTGTGGTGTTTTGCTAACTTAATATCAAGTGCCCTGTCGAAAATCAGCAAACACCTCTTATACCTAATGGTTTAGCTTTATAATTTGCCGTTAATTAGTTGCTAATTAGTTGTGACAAATTCAATTTGATTCGAAGTGTTTTGTATGTTTTTCTTTTTATGAGCGACTAATTAACGTCTGATTTTTATGCCATAAAACGTTAAATAATATAAGAAGTTTTTTCCACTTTTCGCGTAAAGGCAAGCATAGGCCGGACAAAACATAGAAAACATTGAACGACAAATTCAAAACTGTCACAACTACTTCCCGACTAATTAACTGCAAATATATAGGTACATCTACCTATTTTTGATTCGTGAAAGTTGCTTTGCTAAGACTTAATAAAATATTAAGTTTAAGGAGTTGGTACCCCTTTTTAGAAAAAAACATAGAAAACATAGAACAACAAATTTGAAAGTGTTACAAATAATTAACAACTAATAAAAACCATTAACGAATCTTGGGAAGTTTCTAAGCTAACATTACACACGCATAGAAAATAAATCACACAAAAAATCAAAGACAACATCGCATGACAAAATTGAACCATAATAACTAATTAACGACTAATCGATTCAATGGCAAATTAACTAAAAATAAAATACTAAGTTTTTTTGGTCACTTTTCAAAAAGAAATATAGTAGACGCTCGATTTGGTAAATCTCGAAATAGTGAACTATCCACATTAATAGTAAACACACACAATTTTATATAAAAACGTATTTTGTATAAAAATGTCGCGCAAGCAGTTTACATACATTGAGAACTCTGAGGAATTGTTTCTGTTTTTTGTTTGTTTCTGCAGCCTTGATTAATTCTTAATTAAAATTAAAAACATTTACATCGAATGAAATGTGCATTTTGGATCAAATTCATCTTTAGAAAGCCTTGGAAAACTCCCACTCGAAAAAGTGAACAATCTCGAAACAGTGAACAAGCCGGGTTTTTATTACTTCACTATATCGAGCATCTCCTGTAGAATGAAGAATTCGAAATTGCCATAGCTAACTAACAACTTAGTACGGACAAATTCCTATTTTATGATTTTCGGAAAGACACAAGAAAAAAAAAAAGAAAACATCGCACGACAGTATTGAATTTGTTCTAAATGGCAATTTATTAGTTTATAGTAAATTAAGTTTTAGAAGTTTTTACAAATTTTCAAAAAACATAGAAAATATAGAATGACAAATTTGAAATAATTGGTAACTTACTAAGGTAAAATTATTGACCAACCATTTTACCACTCCTAGAAAGTTGCCTTGCTGACCTTACACACAAAAAATGAATCACACACAAAAAAAACAAAGAAAACATCGCACGACAAAATGGAATTAGCTTTAAACGTCAGTTCAGTAAGTTATAATAAATTAAGTTTCAGAAGTTTTTACAAATTTTCAAAAAAACATAGAAAACATAGAATGACAAATTTGAAATAATTGGTGACTTACTAAGGAAAAATTATTGAATAACCCATTTTACCACTCTTAGAAAGTTGCCTTGCTGACCTTACACACATAGAAAATAAATCACACACAAAAAAACAAAGAAAACATCGCACGAAAATTGAATTTGCCTTAAATGTCAATTTAGTAAGTTATAATAAATTAAGTTTTAGAAGTTTTTACAAATTTTCAAAAACATAGAAAACATAGAATGACAAATTTGAAATAATTGGTAGCTTACTGAGGGAAAATTATTGACCAACCCATTTTACCACTCTAAGAAAGTTGCCTTGCTGACCTTACACATAGAAAATAAATCACACACAAAAAAAAAAAACAAAGAAAACATCGCCCAACAAAATTGAACTTTTTCATAAGTAACTAACGACTAGTTAATGGCAAAATATTAAGCAATAAGATATGTATTACGTTTAGAAGTTGTTGAAATTTTTCAAACAAGAAAACATAGAACGACAAATTTGAAATTCCCACAAATGATTCACAAAAAAAAATTATCCACTTACCCATTTCACCATTCTTGGAAAGTTGCTTTGCTAACTTGACACACATTGAACATAAATCACACAAAAAAAACAAAGAAAACATCGCACGATAAAATTGAACTGTTCATATCTAATAATTAACGACTAGTTAATGGAAAATTACTATTAAGACCCGTTTGCTGATACGAAACATAAGTATTTATATTCTACTTTTAAGCATATATTCTACTTTTCCCTCTAAAGAAAATTTGTTGACTTTTCAAAAAAAAAAAAAAAAACAGAACGACTAATTCAAAACTGTCACAACTAATTAACAACTTACTAATGATAAATTATCAATCCTTACTTGATATTAAGTTACCAAAGCACCCAAATAAACATAGAAAACATTGCACATTCAGATTGAATTTGTCACAACTAATTTGAAACTAATAAGAAGCAAATTATTAAGCTATAAACCATTTGATGTAAAAAGTTTTTACCTATTTTCGCCGGGTGCTTTGCTTACTTGATATCACGTTTTCATTTTAAACCATAGCAAAGTGATAGTCAAGTGTAGAATTTTCCCAAAACTTTTTACAACTTAGGTATTCCTTATCCAAATAGGAGAAATTTGGCAAATAGAAGATTGTAGAATACACTCACTTCACGAGAGCGTTAAATAAAATCTGCGGAAATAAAATTATTTTTAGACCATCTTCTGAGCATAGGAGTCCTGAGAGTTTTTATTCTTAAAATAGGAAACTAAAGAAAGGCTTAAATCAACACGCTTCGAATTTTAATTGAATATTTTATTTTTAGTTTAAAACTGTGTGCCTATAACTATAAATAAATTACATAAATATGGAAATACAAAAACCGAAACCATTTGGTATCTACAAAAAACTTTGAAAAAATAGAAATATAGTTAATAGTCCAGTCAAATTAGTATTTTATATCTACAAAAAATACTGCGTCGAATTTTTTTTTGTTTCTTAAAGAGTACCTATTGGAGAGTGTAAATCCAAAAAGTTCGAACAAAAAGCGCCCATGCGTTGTCCGCCATTTTGAAAAAGGCTTTGGAAAGCGTGAACTCTATTTTCTCGGCTCCTATCATATATAGAGCGGATTTTTTTTGTATAGGTTTGTACGTTATAATATTTTCTTTAACTTTTGTTGAGAAAACAATTTGAAACCTCTTTCCAAAAAAAAGTTATCGACGAAAAACTGTCGAGGTTTTGAAGCAAAAAATGGTTTTTACCGTTTATATCGCCTCATGTTCATCTGATCGAAAAAATACTCAAGTTAGTTTTTATAGATCATTTTATTTCCTACATTTTGGTATATTTAGATTTTATGTGCGACAAAAACTGTAGGAAATATAACCTGTCGAAATGGCCAATATCCTCCGAAAATTAAAAAGAAATTTACTCACGTTTGAAAATTTACCAAATTGATTATGTTCATTATGAAATTTAAAGAAACATTTCAAACTCTTTTCCACACCACCACCGAGGTAGAGTTACGGCGCATTTTGCTTAATGTGGTGTCCCCAGGAGGTATAATCCCCGATTCAATCGTTTTCGTTTCTATTTCAGCCCATTGAGCTATCAATGTGGCATAGATTTTTCATGTCGTTCTCCTTTTTTTTGGGCTAGGCGTGCGAACATCAATGATCATATTAACGTTGTTAGTACTGCTGGGATCGTCATTGGTAGTTTCTTCAATGTTTTCAGGTGAGGAAAAGTCTTCACATGCGTCTTCATCTTCCAGTAAACGTCAAAAAAACTAAGTTTAATCTATCTTCATTGCCTCCTAGTGCAGCAGGTGCTCGGCAACACACATTCCGTACCTACCATCAAGTACAGACTTGGATCGGTGTTCACCATGACCCACTAAAATGGGGTTGGAAAAGAACTCCGAGAGGATTAGAGCCAGTTACAACCACTCAGGATCCAGCTCCACAAAGCATATTGCAAACCATATCCTCCAAATGCAAGGGCCAGTGTGGTCGAGCTTGTGGCTGTTGGAAATCTGGTCTGAATTGTTCCTTAATATGTTTCTACTACAGTGGAAAACCATGCGAAAAAAATGCGCCGTAACTCTACCTCGGTGGTGGTGTGGAAAAGAGTTTGAACTGTTTCTTTAAATTTCATAATGAACATAATCAAATTGGTAAATTTTCAAACGTGAGTAAATTTATTTTTTTTTTAAATTTTCGGAGGATATTGGCCATTTTGACAGGTTATATTTCCTACAGTTTTTGTCGCACATAAAATCTAAATATACCAAAATGTAGGAAATAAAATGATCTATAAAAACTAACCTGAGTATTTTTTCGATCAGATGAACATGAGGCGAGATAAACGGTAAAAACCATTTTTTGCTTCAAAACCTCGACAGTTTTTCGTCGATAACTTTTTTTTGGAAAGAGGTTTCAAATTTTTTTTCTCAACAAAAGTTAAAGAAAATATTATAACGTACAAACCTATAAAAAAAATCCGCTCTATATATGATAGGGGCCGAGAAAATAGAGTTCACGCTTTCCAAAGCCTTTTTCAAAATGGCGGACAACGCATGGGCGCTTTTTGTTAGAACTTTTTGGATTTACACTCTCTAATAGGTACTTTTTAAGAAACAAAAAAAAATTCGACGCAGTATTTTTTGTAGATATTTCGAATTAATTAATTTAATTTTACTGGACTATAAACTATAGTCACAATTATTGACTTATAAAATCCTTAAAAAAAATAAAATTGAAAAAAAAAAAAAAATAGAAAATTACTTAAAAGGTAAGATAAAACTTCGTTTAGCAACGCAGCACGTGTAAGAAATTTGAAAAAAAAAAAAAATCAACAGGAGCCTTTATCTATTCGATACTACGTGTACTATATACAATTTTATACATACATAGATACGTCCTATCTTATATTCTTCTCTCTCCATCCATTTTATAGATTTTTAATTGAGTTATAAAAGTAGTTATCGGTATGTTGTTGTTTTTGTTGTTATATAAAAAAGAAACTGCAGAGGAAAAAGTTTAAATTAAAAACAGTTTTTCTTTTGCGATACGCGTGGGATTTTTAGCGATCCGTCTTTCTTGGTCGGCTTAAGTTTTTGAAAATTTTCTTTTCGTTTCTTTATTTTTGTTGTCTGCTAAATAACAACAACAAGAGCAACTTACTATGCGGTGTCTTATCCTTTGCCTTTAAAAAGTTCTTAAGTAAGTAGGTACTCTAAGTTTTGCATTGTTTCAACACAAAAAAAAAAATATTTATATAGAAAAGTAAGCAAAGGAATGCGCGACTAAAAGTTTTTTTTCTACGGAAAAGTTTAAGTTGATTTCAATGCTATAAGAAAAGAAGATTGAATACTCGTTTTTTTTTTTTTTTAATTAATGGATTTTTCTTTAGGGAATGTTCATGTTTGAGATAAAAACAAAGTTTTCTTTGTTGCAATCCGGTGATTGTTAAGAGTTCATTTAATTATATATTTATGTACCTATAGGTGGGTAAGATTCTTGTGTTTTCTTGGATTATCTTTTAAGTACCTAGGTACCTTCTTAAAAACTAGGAATGGCGAATTGCTTGGAAATTATAACACAATCTATATACAAGTTAAGCAGCTTAGAAATTAGAATAATATGTTCGAATAAATTCTTTTATGAACCTGCTCATATTGTAACATCAAAAGATTTTCCTTACACTCAGAAAAAAATGATCTAAAATCAAGACAAAAACAGTGTTAAAACAATCCTATTCGTTGACAAAAGTCTGCTAAGCGCGGTAATTCTCTAAACAGGTAGTGCAAAAACCTAAAAATTATTGTTGCCGAATGTGCGAACCTAAATTAAGCCAAAAACAAACTCATTGACTCATAAACAGAAAAGTAAATGTCTTGTATTTGTAGGTTGTTATTTCAACACTGAGGGAAAAATGAATGCACTCCGTACAGAACCATAAATGTAAATTGTATGTACCGATGTTTGCAAAGGATTGCCATCGAAGGTCTATTCACTAAGTAAAGTTAATGTGTACTAGTTATAATTCATGTTATGTATCGAATAAAACTAACAATCTAGAGTACGGATTTATGTATTGGATACAGACGTAATATACTCATTACAAAACTATGGACCAGCTAAAGTCAAATATGTTTCGATTTAATCAAATTTAAATTTAAAAATTAAACTTATGTGCTGAGTAAAAGCAATGTGTACTAAGTCTATCTCGATATCTATTCAATAGAGACGTTTAATACCCAACACATATCAAGTGCCAGCCATCTTAATAAAAAAATATTAACTACATTAAGTTATGTGCTGTGTGAATACGACGTGTACTGAGTCTATGTCTACATTTATAGAATGCAGGCGGTATATAATCAGCGCATATCAAGCGCCAGCCATCCAACAATAAGAAACATTTGATACATAAAGTTATATACTGAGTATATGCAACGTGCACTGAGTCCATAGTGACATTTATTCAATGCAAACAGTTTATACTCAAGCGCCAGCCATCCACCAATAAAAAACATTTATTACATGAAGTTATGTACTGAGTAAATATGACGTGTACTGAGTCTATGTCGAGATTTATTCAATGCAGATGGTATTTACTCAGTTCATATCAAGCACCAGCCATCAAAGTATAGAAAACATTTATTACATAAAGTTATGTACTGAGTATATGCAACCTGCAAAGAGTCTATGGTGACATTTGTTCAATACAGACGGTATATACTCAACACATATCAAGCGCAACCCATGCAACTGAAACTTTTATACGTTACATTAAGTTATGTGTTGAGTAAATACGACGTGTGCCATTTCGACATTTTTTCAATACAGACGGTATATTCTCAATACCTACACATGTATCTATTGACTAGCTACAGTTCTGAGTACACGCAACTTGTACTGACTCTATGTGTATATTGAGCACTTTAGCCATCCAAGAAATGAGTTTCAACTTATTCAGTTTTGGCACCAGTTTTTTGTGCCCCCAAGTGGCCTGGTGGATGCGTGCTATCTTCGTGTGTGAAAGGTTCCCAGTTCAAATCCGAGTAAGTATCACAAAGTATTTTTAAAATAAAATAAATATCTAGAAAATAAACTTTCAGAATAAGGTGAAACGTTACAGAGGATTCTCTTAAATGTATGGACTCATAACATAAATGTGTAGTGACATATGGACTCATTACACAAATATGTGGAGTACATAGACATATGGACTTATTACATAAATATGAATTGAGTACATAGACTCGATACAAACATATGTAGTGAGGACATACACACATGGAGTACATAAACATATGGACTCATTACATAAATATGTACATACTCATTACATACAAATTTGATCTGTCCTCACTACAAAGAATCTGTACTTATCACAGATAACCGGTTTGTTGCATACATAAAATATTTATATTTATTTATTGAGTGCATAGACACTGTACTAATCGCAGAAAACTAACAGTTTTTTCAAAAATTGCCTAAATAGATTTATTTACATTTATTTAATAAGTGCATATGAGCTATACTCGGTACATCATCATGCGACAACCTACAAATAATTATTTACTGAGTCCATGGAAAGTTTATATTTACGCAATAATACCAAGAAATAGTGCATAGAATCTATTCTCACTACATAATCGTAAGCTGGCGTGGTACATATTCGTGTAATGAGTCTACAGAACTATTTAGTAGCTGCTTCACTGCTAATAGGTTTATGTTGTCAGTATAGATTTCACTAGGTAATGAGTACAGAAAAGTATGTGTGCAGAAAAATATAGGATGAGTAAATAAAATGATGTGCTGAGCGCATACATTTTTCCCTCAGTGAATGTTATTTTATTAGTTTTACATTTTATTTTGTAATTTTTTGGGCATTTTTGTGTTGACGTGTTTATACCTAAAGCTGATAAATGTTCCCACTTAAGCCCGTAAGATCTTAGACCTGTTATAGTCCTATTCTTCCCATCATCACTGATACCTCACAAGTCACAAGAAGTGGTGAAACTGATTTTGTGACTTTTTCGTATATTCTCTCCCTAAAGTCAAAACTTGTGAGAGTCATAAGAACAACCGAAACTGCAGTGACCTCCTCCAGAGCAGGTCTTAAGTCACAATTTACTTTAGTTTCTACAAATCATGTTCTCTGTGCTAAAGAGAACAAAATTAATTTTTTAAGCTCATCAGGAATAGGCAAAGGCGCGATATTGTTTTGCTTTGTTTTATGTGACAGAAAAACTGATGACATACAGTGGGTGTGCTGGTTTAGTTCGTTGCGATTGCTTGTACAGTTGTTGATGTGTGCGCTCATCGGCCAAGAAACTACCAACAAGATGCTATGGTAAGCTTCGTTGTGACTTTTCTTGTGACTTTAGGGGGAGAATACCAAAATGTTATCGAGTCACAGCAATCCTCACAAGGAGTAGTCACAAGAGCTTGTGACTTGTGATTCCTAACAAGAGGGAGAATCAGGCTATTAGCCTATCATCATTCCTTCTAAGAACCTTTGAATGGCTGATTGATATCCAACTACGATTAAGCATTGATACAAGACTCCTATCTATGGCCCAATATGTTTATTGCAAGAGGGGAAGTCAGTGGAAATGGCTCTCCAAACATTAGTGTACCATCAAATATTCCCTCCACAATAAAGAGTGCACAATGGGTGCTCCTAGAAGTTGCTGTCAATAACATCTATGCATCGGCGCTATCGCATTTTCACTGGCATCTCTGAATGTTGATGGTAAACCGCAAGGTGAAGTCCTTTCCCACCTTCTTTTAAAGTTGGTATCGTTAATGAGTTGCTGACTTGCTTAAGCTACAGAGTGTTTGCCTATGTGGATGACATGGCTATAGCAGAAAAACATTATAACACTGTAAGTGATCCAAAGTTAAAAGTTCAAGTGAGCTCAACTCCATGATTGCGTTTCGCCCAGGTACGATAGTTGGGCTCATCAGTTAGATGACTATCGTACCTGGGCGAAACGCAATCATGGAGTTGAGCTCACTTGAACTTTTAACTTTGAATTATATATTCGGTCACTCCACTTAAACAGAAGAATTTCTTTTCAAATTTTCTTCATATTCAATTATGTACTGTAAGTGATCTTTTACAAAATTCTCTAAAAAGCTAATATGAGGGGTAGATTAGCCCCTATAAAACAGATCTTGTCCTCTTTTCCAGAAAATACATTCTTCTTCTTATATTAAAGGTTTTCCACTAACATTCTCAACAGAAACTAAAAAATTGGGTCTCATTTTAGATAGGAAGTTAAGCTAGAAACCTAACATACAAGAAAGAGTCAAAAAGGCCGCAATGATAATTTTCCCTGGCAAAAAAGCCATTGGAAGTAAATGGAGCCTCCAACCACGTATTATATACCATCTCGTTATATGTTTCGGTAATTAGACCAATTCTAACTTACGGCGAGTGGCAGTTTTGCAGACTGCCGTGGATAAAGCAGTACCTACATCGCGATAAACTAAGCAAGGATCAAAGGAACTGTATGTCTATGTATACACTTTGGTCGACTCCATCTGCTGCATTAGACACTTCCAACCATCAGAGACCTCTTGATATTTTCAGCAAACAAATGGCCGCGAGAACAGCCATTCGCCTAAAAAACCAGGATCAGTAATGAGATTGGCCACTCTGCTATTCTGAATTCATTCGGAATCCCACTTACCTGTCCATAATTTTGTAAACGCCCTATCTACAAAATTTCCTCTTGTGGTCAACGATTAAATGCCAGGGCAACATCAGAGCAAGATCCAGTGTCTTTTGTGAGAAATAACAAACAAAAGGAAGGAAATTGATTAGTGGCGGAAGCTTAGGTATGGGGGCCTCCCTGAACCATCCTGAATTCTGAGTGAATTTAGAGATATTTCTTAGTGGCAAAAACGAGACGGGTCGCCCAGTTCGTCGAAAAAGTAATCTCCGAGGGCTGCCTTTCTAGTTCTGGCTAGGCTGGGGCATTCACAGAGGAAGTGAAATGAGCCCTCCTCTGCCTCTTCGTCCTGACACCCTCCACACAAGTCAGATGAGGCGATGCCCATTCTGCTTAAGTGAGTTCCCCTTTTGTGTTGTGACTTGTTAGGATTCCAACCAGGAGGGACAGTTGAGGCCTGTGTAGCTTGAGTAAAAATTCTGTTTTTTTTTCTTTGAAATATTCGGCCATAAGTTCCTCAAACACGACAGGTGCTGATTGTTGACCACCTATTTGTACATGCCCTGCTCTTTTTAACAGTTGTAGGCTCCACTTAGGAGACTCTTTCTATACCGATCGTAGTGATATGGCAAACACAGAAAATAAATTCTTGTACGCATGAAGCTCTTAATGGTTTGACGAGCAAGGAACGAGCTTTGCAGATCCATGTGATATCACAGCAGACCAACTTTGTTCTAATTGTGTATGTAGTATAAATTACTGACAGCCATTTCTACCTTACCTTTGCTAACCTAGGTTTTCCAGCATCTTTCCTTGTCATTCTGAAATGTGGGTCTAAAATTTTGTTTCATTTGAAAAAAAAAAAAAACATTTTATTCACTTGGGATTTTCTGAGATTTTAACAGGGACCTTCCACTTACCATAGTCAAATACGCTTCCACTATGTTAATTTGCAATACAAAATCAAGATTAGTTAAGATTGAGCAACTTAAAAAAAATATAAGTATAAGCTCAAGTGAAGTTTTGTTTACTTAATTCAAGAATCTCAACACTATTTTTTTAGATTTTCGTTACTGTATTTAAGTCTATTGGATATCATCTCAAGATCAAGCTAAAAAGATTGGATTGGATTTACTTTCCGATTTTTCTCTTAGTGTTATAATATAGTCCTAATAGTAATAGCTTGACGTACTTGCAACTGCAAAAATAATATATTTTAAAGTTAGCTTTAGGTTTTTAAATTTCAATAAAATTAAACCCTCTATATAATGCTTTTTCAAATCATCCCAAGGATTGGTACCACATCAAACATACATCATGTTTAGGTATGCTACCTTATAGCTCTTTCATAAAGGTAGACCGCAGCTTAAAAAAAATTGAATTTGTATTGAACCCTCTTTTATTCATCTAATATCAAACAATTCAAAAAACACTCATACAAAAAGAGAATGCTTGTACAAAATCTATCACCATACTCCTAATCATAATCCAATGACCTCTCCAGAAAATGTCCATATTTGAATTCTAAGTACTGCACCATTTCACTATCCCAGAGGGAATTTATCAAAAAAACCCAAGCACAATTTTATGATTTAGTTATGTGTAGGTATAAAAAAAATATACACACATTTCCTATATAGCTGTATATCCCTCCCATCATCATCTCAAATAATATTCTAATAAAAATCCCTAGACTATGGGCACAAAATATATGCACAAAATAAAAAGGAACATAGGTATACCTATTCATATAAACTGCGGAAAAATTCAATTTGGAACCCTCTCAAAAACCTCAAATTGATTCATAGCATACAAAACAGAGAAAAACAAAAAAAAAAATGTACGAAAAAAAAAACCACGACCATAATAGTTGCAAGCTTATCTTGCCACATGCCTCTATAACCATTTCCCTTGCTACTGATCCCAACTAACAAATCGCCAGCAAAAAATAAAAAAAATATTCGTATATCGACAGCAAAAAGAAAGCCACTGCAACACTATCAAAAAATTGCCATCGATTTCCATCGATGTGTCCTTCAATATCTTATTTGCATATAAATCACCAAACAAGCCAATATTATACCCAAGAAAAGATACATCGCAAAAAAAAAATGAAAATAAGAAGAAAAAAATCATAAATACATATCCAACTCCCAGCCCACAGTAGAATAAAGCAGCATTGCCTTGCCTGCCTCCTCAAAGCTCAGGTCCTTGCCATATCTCAGTGGAGGACGATAGGGAAAGACTAGGCCACTAAAGTCGTCATTCGTGTAGCCTCCATTTCCACCCCAACTTTACATTCGACACCATTTTCACCACCCGCCTCCTTCACACATCCGGCAAAGGCGATGGCAACGGCAGGAACAAGAACAAGAACACACATTCGATTCGAATACTCAAATAATTTAGAGTCGGAGAATTTGAATATTATCATCCTATATCCGTCACATTAGCATAAATCTTACAGTACACACCGCCACCATCCCTGCAGACAAAAAAAAAAAAACTTGTGTAATGCTCGTACTTCGTCACCATAACCTTTCCATGTGTATCTGGAGATAGTCTTTTGGATGCTCGTTGTGTCTTTAGATTTGTTTAGGGGGAAAGATAGCAAGCGGAAGTACATGAATCGCGTCCTGATTGTAAATACTCGTTGGTACATACATATACGAGTACCTACCAACATACAAACATACCTACTTGCTCGTTGCTCTTTTTTATTTTGATTATTTTTGTAGGTTAAAGCAGGAATTTCATTTTTTTTTTGACATTTCAAAAACGCGGCGGAATGAGATACCTCACTTTCATCGATCGAGCGTGAAAAGATACAAAAGGAAATGAAATTAAGTCAAATCGTTTCACACAACATGAGTATACAAACGAAATGGTTCTTACCTCTAAGCTCGCGCCCGCCCAGCCCAACGTACCTATATACCTATACCTCGTCGTCATCGCATTTGTGTATGAAATGGCGGCAAATAAAATCGCAGTAAAGAAATAACGGCTTTTAAATGGCCATCAAATACAAGATTATCCTTAAACAAGTGGAAGATAGTCAGAGGTTTCAAAAGTATAGGTACGTTTTAAGGCACACGTCTTCGTCGCTGGAGTACACGCGCAAGTTGTAAAAATTGAATCAATTTTTTTTTTCTTTTTGTATTTTTTCCAACTCATGTTTAAGAGGCAATTGATTTAGTCAGTTTTATGAGGTGAAGAGTATAAGACCTATTCTTTGATGGTATAAGGGGGGAGATCATTGGATACAAATTTACTTAAATTAAATTCTCCCTTTTGATTAAAAAAATGTGGTTCTTAAATGCCATAGTTAACAAAAACAGAATAAATTTAAGTGTTTTTGAGGCACAATCATTAATTTTGACATCTTCAACAAAAAACAAAAGTAGAAAATCCCAGATTTTTAATTCAATTCGAGAGCACCTTAAAATTACCCTTACAAAGCTGATTTTTACATATATGTTAGGTTAGGTTATCTAGATCTATGTAGATCCATTGTGATACCCTAGGAAATTGTATTCCACTAAATGTAAAAACCTATGTGTTCTGTTAGCAGTCGAACCATTTAGAGTCGTCGATGAAATTCAGAAGGCTATAAGCCAAAGTTCCAGAAAGTTCCTCTAGAACGTCATAGAAATGATTTCCTAGGTTTTTCTTTCTTAAATAATAGAGTGTTGGGCAGTGTCAAAGGAAGTGTAAGGTATCCTCATATGCTTCTTCGTCGCTGCACCCTCTGCAAAGGCCGTCGGTACTGAGCCTCATTTTCTTTTTATGGTATCTCAGTAGGTTGTGTCCGGTGATTATGCTGACAAGGGAACGGAGATGTTTCTGTTATCTGCTTATTGAAATTTGGCCATAACTTTCTAGTTGTGGCGCATGTTTCGAGCAGATTCCATCTTTCATTGGTTTTTTCTAATATTTTGTCACCAATATCCTGTTTGGTGCTATAGGCTGGTACTTTGATATGTTGTTCGGCTTGATTAGAATCAAGCGACGAACCCGTTCTCGCCAGCTCATCAGCTCTCTCGTTTCCCTGTACATCACTGTGACCGGGAACCCAGCAGAGTCTAATGTTATGCTGAGTCGAAATGTCGAAAGTTCCTGCTAGGCGGGCCTAAAGTTTTAAAAGTTGGTATTATAAGAAATATCCTTTCTTTTTGTTTTTTTTCCTCAAATCCAAAACAGCTACAAACTTAAAGCCTTCGCTTCCCATTTCGAAGGAAACTTTATGCCAAGTCCAGTCGACAACCCAAACTTGAGCTCTCCAGAGGATAAAGCTCAGATTATTGGAAATCCAAACTAAAGAGTCAGCTGGACCGAATGGGGTATCCAACTTTGTTCTGAAAAGGCTTCCACAAACGGTGATGGTTTTTTTAGCCATCATCTTCAACAACTGCATCAACAACAGTTACTTTCCCCAGAAGTGGAAAACTGCCAAAATCGTAGCGATTCCCAAAACAGGTGAAAGGAAAATGGTCACCAACTACAGGCCGATACCCCTCCCCAACAATCTGATTAAACTCTTGGAAGATCTGATACTCAGGAAGCTCAAGAAACTCTGCAGCGAAAACAACATCATCCCAGACATGCAGTTCGGTTTCTGTGAAAAACATTCCTCCTTGCATCCACTCCAGAAGTTTCATCATGACATCGCCACAGCTTTAAACAAGAAAACAAATTACTGAAGGATGCTTCTTGGATGTCAATAAGAAAGCATTCGACAGTGTATGGATTGAAGACTTTATCTATAAACTCCACATAGGCATTCCTTTAGCACAAATCAAAATTATATTTTCTTTTCTTTCTTCCAGGAAATTTTTCGTGCAACTGGAGAACAGCAAATTGACAGTGAAGAGTAGGAGTTGCCCAACGGTCGAAGCTTGGACCACTTCTATACAACATCATGACCTCTGACCAACCAATTTCAGGAGAATGCGACAACATTATATTCGCTGATGACTCACTTACATATTTCTCATTAATCTCTCCATTGATAGCTGTCCAAGAAGTCGAGGCACACATCCGTAAACTATTCCAATTTTACACCACATGGGGTATCCAGATCAACTCATCCAAATCGGAGCTTGTCTACTTCAGAAGATCAGAGGGCAGTCGCGGTCGCTCAGCTGGAAGCTGATGTCTACAGTAAAGGAACCAGATCACAATTTGCTGACTTTATTTTATATATTTTAGGATTATACGCAGTTAACGTGTTATATTTAATACATTTTCATGGCTAATCAGTGACACTTTTTAATACCAACCTTAAAAACTCATCTGACAAATCTATTTTCGCCCACCAAACTCGTCTGGCATATTTTTTTTCATGTACAAAGAGACAAGTTATTATAAATTCAAAAACCGGAATTTTAAAAGCAAGGTAGGATAAATTTTGCAGTTATTTTAAATTAAGAAGAAATAGGTGGCAACCCTAGAATTGCGAAAATATTCCCTGGTCTTTAGTTTTCAACTAATCTGTTCAGGAAAAAAGCATGCACTAAGTTTAAGCTTTGTACCAAACAAATTTCTCAAGTAAGCCAAATCTTTTATTAAGCTTTAGGAACTTTGGACCCGTCTGGCAAGCACTTTCGACTGCCAAACCTGTCTGGCATAATTTTTGCATGCATTAGAATGTATAAACAAAATTACAAATAAATTTCAGCCTTGTGAAAGTAGGTTAATTTTGACCCTTTTTTGCATTTTGAAAAAATCAGATGGCAACGTTTCGACCCTGTGAGACCGTGATTTTCGTACTTAACTAGTCCCAAATCAAGCACACACAAAGTTGTTGCCTTGTGTCTAGTAGGTGAGTCAAAGTGGCTGGTAGCTCTTCGACTAACATGTGGCCATTATTTTCCAGAACAGAACAGTTATACCTACCACGAGAATTATTGCAATTTTTAAGACAGCCTTTTTTGGAATCCTTACAATATCGCCGCATCTTTCCCGTTTTTGGGATAGGAAACATTTTCCCAAACACCCTGAACTAGTGTTGGTGGATTGGTGTCAATGCCCCTATGAAGAAAAGAATATTCTTCATTTATCCTTAAATTTAATTAAGTCCACGATTTCTTGTAGATATTATACAAAT
Organism: Dasysyrphus tricinctus; assembly: GCA_963921185.1. Lineage (NCBI taxonomy): Eukaryota > Metazoa > Arthropoda > Insecta > Diptera > Syrphidae > Dasysyrphus > Dasysyrphus tricinctus. The sequence continues at coordinate 254,204,736 of OY992531.1, read as the reverse complement.
AGAGATATAGAACCTCATACAAAAATATACATGTTTAATTAACTTACCCAACTGTAAACCAATATACAACTTGACAAAAAATCTTAATCTCATTTAAGAAGAATTTCCATATAAACCGCTTCGCCACCTAACCTTACACCATCATACCTACATATATACGAGTATATTACTACCTATTTCTAATGCAAACCGTCCAAAAACATAGCTATTTGACATTAATTTAATTAATATCCGGTCAATTAATTTATTCTGGAAAATGGAATTATACAGGACAAGACCAAGAGATCCAAATCAATTATACGTGTCTTAATGATGTCACTTTGATAGCGTACAAATTCCCTCCGAAACTGTGATTCTTTTAAGCGAACATAAGGATATCGCCAGGACAATATTCAGCAGTCAGCAGAGAAATAAATTCAGGTCATATAAAAGTATATTACACACTTTTATATGACCTGAATTTATACACATAAAAGATACAAGGTGTTTGGGGGGAGTGTCGTGTTTAATTTGAGTTCATTACTCCCACTGGATGCTTAAGAAGGCGAGATAGAAAAATAACTTTAACAAATAGAAAACAAATCACCTCAATTGGGAACGATGTAAACAAAAAATATTTTGAATTGAGAAACTGTGATGTAAACTTACCTATATGTTCATATACTGTCAAGATTTGTTAGCCTTTATTATGGCACAGGAAAAAAGCCTAACAACTGCAAACAACTTATTCTTTTTTTATAGCGAAATGCATTTTTATAAATATAAATTAGATATGTGTTACATAGAAGAATACTGACCATATTTTAATGGATGCTTCGAAGAATTAATGAAAATTAACTTCTTCTGAAATGGATGAAGAAAGAATAACATGCCTTGCACTTATCATTTCATACAAAGCTATTATTAAACTGCCCGGAAGTATGCAATATTTTAGCAATTAATAAGCTAAAATTCAATAAGGACCTTTATTTGGACTTGTAACATGGAATGTTATAGACCAAATCTCAAGGGTCAACAACTGCTTTGGAAAAATTTATGCCGAACTAGTTGTAATTGCCTTTTTAATGGGCCACATCCACGCACAGTGGTCCGTTTGTTGAACTTTGGTGACAAAAATAATTTCCCACGCCAATTCTTATAATAATTTTTAAAGTTTTCCTGGTTGCATTAATTAAATCTTATGACAGAGGCTAAGAATCCTGATAACTGACAGTTGGAAAAAATCGTTTCGTTACCATTATGTACTTATGAAACGATTAAAATAATCTAATATTTAATAAATTAACGGGATTTTCTTCAACAATGCAACCAGAACAAAATAACAACATTATTGAATGTATTTCTTTAGATTATTGTGATTATTTCGAGTTTTTAGTTGACCTTATTTTCAACTTCTAACTGTCAAAATTCTCAAATTTCTTTCAGATTCGCATCTAATACTCAAATGCTTTTATTTACCCACTGACCTCTCTCTTAAGGTCAAGGTGTTTTTCCTCAATCTTGGAAAGTGTCCTTAATAGTTCCTATCCCTTAAAAAGGACCAAAGAATAATGTGTCTAGTTATAGCCCAATAGCCAAAATTCCTTGCATACCGAAAAATTTCGAAAGTATTCTCATCAAATGCACTCGCTTTTTACTGTAAACCTATTTTGTTTCCCGTTCAACACGGTTTCTTAGCTGGCAGATCAACAACAACAAACCTTGTGGAATTTGTGTCTCATACCTCATACGCTGTGCACTATGGAAAAAGGGGACGTAGTTGATGTTATATCCACTGATTTTAGCAAACCTTTCGACAAAATGTCTCACAAATAATTGCTTTCAAATAAAAAAACCTCGGCTTTCCTTCACTTTTGGCTCATATTTGTCTAACAGAAATTACATTGTACACTTCAGATCATCTCTTTCCTTTCCTTTCCTTTCCTTTCAGCGCCCCTTCCGGTGTTCCACAAGGCAGTCATCTAGGCCCAATGCCATTCATTTTATAGCAATCAATGATGTCGCAAACATTTTGGAGTGTGATCTTTTGATTTACGCGGACGATATGAAAATATTTAATCGTATATCATCACCCACTGATACTCGCTATCTGCAAGACAAACTTGATAGATTTTCTCTTTGGTGCCAAAAAAACTTTCTGGAACTAAATGTAAGCAAGTGCCATACTATTACTTTTTCCAGAAAACGCCAACCTGGGCCACTTCGAACCTATTTAATTCAGGGGGACGTAGTGCCTTATGTTAATTCCTCCCATGACTTGGGGGCATATGCGATAGAGAGCTTAATTTTCACTCCCATATTGACAATATCATCAATAAAGCTAACTCAATGCTTTGGGTTTCATATGTTTCTAAAGCACTTTATATCACTTTTGTCAGACCTTTTCTCGAATATGCTTCTCAAGTTTGGTCACCGCATCGAGTTACACAAATGAAAGGATTGAAACTGTTCAGCGTAGATTTCTTCGCTTTGCACTCCGTACCCTTCCGTGGGATGATAATTATCTTCTCCCTCCATATGTCGATCGTTTCCACCTTATAAATCTAAATTCCCTAGAAAAACGACGTGAAACCTCAGACATCGTCTTTATTCAAGATTTACTTACTGGTAATATTGACTGCCCAGCTTTACTGAATGCTATCTCCATTAACACCAACCCCCGTAATATAAAGACAGTACCCCTTTTTGCGCATCCCTTATCACCGTACAAACTATAACTATTCCTTTTTTAATCTTATGTCTCGTATGCTTCGTAATGCAAACAACTTTCAAATGTTTGTGACTTCAACATATCCAAATCAGCCCTTCGCAATACCCTCCTCTCAAGCCTTCCACAGTAATGTTTTTAAAATCTTATTTTTCTTGTATTGTTTTTATTATATTTTTGTTAATGTTAGTAGGTACATATTTATATATATATAAAGTTAACATTGTATTTATTGTTGTCTAGTTTTTAAGCGCTGCTTATACTAAGCATTGAATAAAATTAAAAATGGCAATCAAACAAATTACTCATTCAATTCGCAGTTCGCTATTCGCAGCATTTTAAATTATGTAAAACTTACATATGTAATCTTGGCTTATAAGGACCAGTACAAACATGGTTCTAGTTTTGATGTTCAGCAATTTAAACTCGATGCTTTTGGCGTATAAAAGGCTAGTTGTACAAACATGGTTCAGGTTTTGATCGATTTTAACTCACCGATTATTGGTTATTACAACATACTTGAACCTTTAACCTTCGTTGAACCTAAGTAGATCCGCCAAAATCGATGAGTTAAAAATGCTGAGCCACGGATAAAATTTTGAACCACGTTTTACAGCTGGAACTAGCAAGCATATTTTGCTACTATCACATTCTTGAACTATTGTTGAACCTCAGGTAATCCACTAACTGTGTTGTTGCAGCTGTTCAGGGGTACCATATTTCAAATACAAAAATATAGGCAGTTGCGGATGCGTTTTATTAGGAATTTCTCACTGGTACTTATATAATCCCAAAAAAAACACGGGTTTTTTGGGGTTATAAACACGTTTTTAAAGCAATTTATTACTTGCACAGACCGACTGACATGTTGTTCTCCTATAAATTTATCAACTAGTTTTCTTCTTTTTTTTTTTGTATTTTATATTGAAATCGATAACAGTAATGCTGGTTTTAAGACTTCAAACATATAACTCAGAGCATGGAGGCTCTGAAATCTTTGTTTAGTTTGAGAAGAACCTCGTGGCATAATGGTTAGCGCGTTGCACTTGTGGTCGATTCGATTTCCAGCCACTGTCACCCAAAACAGAAATGTTTTTTTACCGAAGGACTGCCTCTTGCGAAGAATTGATATATCCTCTAAGAGTATACTTGTCATGAATAAGTGCTTTTCATCAAGCCATTCGGACTCGGCAAAAAGCAGTAGGTCCCCTCCATTCTTGCCAACAACACGCACACAGGAATGGTTGGTCACTAGGCCCTGGTTCTCTACGAGCTGTTGCGCCACCCAATTGACTAAAAAAAACGCAAAACGTCTAATCAGCAATAATATCTACAGATTCACTTTAAAATACGATTTCGGGTCTGTAATTCTCATATCTTCTGGTAACTCATCAAAAAAGTGCTTCTTTACTTCTCTTCTTTTATTTTTGAAAGCAGGTGTCACTCCCCAACATTTTGATAAAGTGGATTTTTTTTAACTAATGGCCTATTGAATAGACCTTTTAAAAAGGAACAATTAAGTGCAATTATTAAATATGTTTGTTTGGCCCATAAGCATACTTAAAACCACTGGCCACTTTTCACTAATTTTGGTATAACTCGGAAACTTAGCCAAATTTGACAATTTTTCATTCAAAATTTTTTGTTCAAAATTAAATTTTCTATGGAAATGGATAATTCAAAAAATTTCATACCAAAATTTTAGCAGGTCTATTCAATACGCTATAAACCAATGAATGAATTTTGATTTATCATTTTTTTCAATCCCAATCAAAAGGTTGCTAAGTAAGATGTTTGTTCTTTGTCAGTCATTATGTTCGGTGTAAAAGACTCAAAAGTGCTAGATTTCACCAGATGAACACAATAAAATTCCTGGTTTGATAAAGACTGCCAGCTCAATCAATGTTGCAGACTAGAACCTGAGCTACTAAGAAAGCAAAGAAGAAAGGATTGTATTGCGTGAGCTCGACGAACAAAGAAGAACGGAAAACAGCTTTTTCTCAAGAAGAAAAAGAGGGAACACAAAGAAAGGATGGTCGAGTTTGTAATTAAGGAACAGAAGGCATTTTAAGACGAAATTCAGAATACGAGAGTAGATAAACAGTCAGTGCAGATCCTGAAGAACTGTTAAGAGCATTCTTGTAGACTGCTAAACGGCGAAGACAGCAAACATTCTGCTGGTAGATGGCACCATCCAACATAAAGTCTTAGACTGCTGTGTGTATGGGCTACCAACTGAACTATTCAAATCACCGAGTTGTGCCTAAGCAAAGAGAATGCACCAATTTATCTGTAAATCAAGTCTCCACTATTACCTGAACCTGACATCAGTGCAGTGATCAAAGAAAGAATCACTTTTTCAAATCACCATTGTTTCGGCCTTGGGAGTCATATTTAAGATGTACAGTTTTCTCCCAGAAAACCAAACCCCTATACAAGACCACATCATCCCAATCCTCTGCCGTAAGACCCTGAACGTATCAGACCTTATCAAAAACAAATGAAAATGTTCGTGATAGCTTTTGAAAGGACTATTCTTCACGTGATAAATGATCCACCTATGTACCAATGTAGTGTATAGAGGAAAAGATTCAATGAAGAGGTCTATGAACTAATTGACCAATGTCAACGAAATCAAAATGCTGGAAATAAAGCCACCGATGAGATGGCTTGAACACATGGAAGTTGTATAGATATAGCAACGAGCCAGCCCCCAGACTCTTCGTATCTACCCTTGATGGACTACCAAGCATAATGCAGAAGAGGCCCCTATTTCAGGTACCTGGGCCGTCGCACAAGAACGTACTATGGTGTCCCGTAACAGGTGGCAGCTGTCTATAGGGACAAATGAGCTTTAAGAACTTGATGAGTCCGTGGTCTATATCCTGGATTGTAAGTTGCATTTAAAGTAAGAAAGTATGTTTGAAAACTCATTTAAAGCGAATTAGGGTAAAGTGACTTACATAATATACAAAATCAAGTTTTTGACTAACTATTTAGCACCAATATTATAATGTTCCCAAGATCACATCTAGAAGTTTCATTAAATATTGCATTAAAAAAAAAAAAGTTTTCTTAATTTCGTTTTCGTTAAGTTTGCCAAATCGATTCCGCATTCCTTCCAAATAAACAAAAGGCCAAATTATCACCTACCTCCCTGATGCTCTATTCTTTCTCACATTCGACCCATTCAAGTAAAATCGAATTTATCTCCACGCACGACCAAGTTATCCATCATTAGAGGACAAGAAAATGAACCTGATATGATGGGGCTCCAACACACATGCACATCACCATTCAAAGTTTGCCATCAAAATAAAATAAACAAAAAGAAGAAAAAACCTAAATAGTAATAATTTCGCTTGGGGAAGGCATAAATAATTCACCATCTAGGAGCAGGCAGGACATATACAATATTTTATGGAGACAGATAGAGATTGGATACAGTTTTGGTGCCAATATCCTATCCATTGATCGATAGTCCTTCGACTTCGATTGCACGATGAGATTATTTTGCTCAAGGAATTTGCACATACTTTAGGTTCGTTATTTCTATATATCCTGTCTCCTGTGTGGATAAATCCCCTATAAAACGGACATGTGGATATGTTGAATGTGATTATTATCTCTTTGCATCACATAGCTACCTTAGAACACCAAATATCCATTCAAAAGCACACCCAGAACTTCATATGCATATATTTATGTAATGATGTACAATTTTATATGCATGCATATATAAGTAGGTACATATATTATGTTCTGTATGAAAATACCGGATGATTATATTATGTGTGGGCTGAAGTTATTTATAGACAATGGGGACAACCAAAGGATACTTTTCCCAACAGTGTATATAGGCTAAATGTATAGAGGTACCTTGTTCACTTTGATAGATAGATATGAGAACCAGAACGAGACGGAGACGGACCAAAAGGGTTAATGTGATTAAATTGAATCTATTTTTGCTGGTCGGTCAATGAAGAAGTAGATATGACAATGTCTGTATAATATACCTACATCGTTAGTCCTTTAGCACAAAACAACAACAAAAAAAATAAACAAGAAATTCTAGGTTGTATTTTTATATCATTTCCTTAACAGGCTTAAGGATAGGATCCTTTTTTGATAATAAGAAGTATTTTAAAACTTTTGTCCAATAGACATTTTTAGAAACAAGATCTATTATTGACGACCCAAACTTCAATGATGATGGTCAATGGTCATTGTGTTTTATTTGAAGGACGACTCTCTGCCATTTTGATTTTTTTTTTGTTTCCTTTTAACGCAAAATCATGTTATCTCTTAATCGTATGAACTTTTAACAGAGAAAACAAAATTTCACAAATATGTTCTACATAGACGTGCTTCCGTAATGTTTCCTTAATGTATTATTTCTGTTTTATTTTTTTCCCACCAGCTTCTTCACAGCTCATTTATGATTACTTGGGTAGGAGACATGACACATGAAATGTTCTAGAGTTGTTAAGTTGTTTATCTCTTTCTGTAAAGGTGCGTGTCCATTTGAGAGTAATTTTTTTGAAATTTCGATCAGGAGTTGCCAGTTAGAATTTTTGGAGACTTAATTTTCTGAGAGTATGCTTTCGTAGCCATGTCGATTTGATAGCTGTATTTCCAGTTTTCGTTTGGAAGTACTATCATTACTTGAACTTCAAATTGAAGGACCTTAGATAAGATTTCTTAGATTTTTGGTATTCGGTAAAGCCTTTAATGTGTAAGGTACATTTATTTCCTTTTTGAGGGCTAACCGGGAGTTCAGTTTTAAATTTTGATTTCTATCACAAATTGATTTATCAGTTATAATCTTCTTAAAAAGCTTCAAATGACTGATATTTCTCTGTGAATCATTTCGTTTTCTCCAATGTCCACTGTTCACTGTTCTGGTACCTTGACTTTCGACATCTACTCGCAATATACGAACTGTGTTGGAATGTCGAGAGTTCATCAAAGAAAGTGATTAAAAGATGTGTCCAGTCCACTTGTAAGAAACTCTCAAAAGAAAAGAGAAAATTCCCGCAAGCTACTCCTAGGACACTGTGTCCACTTGCGAGTTTGGTCTCGAGAGCTGCTAGAATGCTGCTTGCAGCATTTTTACTCTCAAATTGACTCACACCTTAACTAATATGTGGTTTCAATTTGTTTACGCTAAAATTAACTACCGGGTACCGAGGAAGAAGAGCTGTAGTTAGAATACAAGCCACTGTAATGGATGCTTTTTGCTTGTCTGCTAACTATAGAAGTTGTTAGTGCTAGGCTAGGCATAGGCACACTGTACAAATCGAACATATTGTGTTAGTTCACGGCCACAAAAAGTGAGCCCAAAAAAAAAAATCAGCTTTCCCTGCTTTTGCTCACGTTTAGGAACAATACTTCCAATACAGTAACAATTACTTAATTATTAATTAAATTAACTGATGAGTCCAAGTGAGTAAGCCGGTCGAAACGCAAATTTGTAGGACTTAAAGCCATACAAAGTTATTTTCATCAATTAAAAGGAATGTCAAACAGTGAGAAGCATTATTATAATCTGGTTACAGAAGAATGCTTAAATTATCCGTCAATGAAGTAAATTTCGCTGACGGACGATAAATTATTCACCGCCACGTTAAAGATTTTTTTTTAATAAACTTACCAATCGAATGTATACAAATATGCTCGGCCATCAAGAGAAACTTCAAAGCTACTCGTTATTTCGAGTTTGAAAGAGGCACAACGGACGAAATGTAATGGTTTTGTGGAGAATGAGCTGTCATCCTGTTTTGTTGTGAAAAGGGTCACCAACTCAACGTGTCATACAAAATTTAGCAAAGACTCTTTTGGAGTATTATGTAAGGCATTTCATAGGGAAAAATCAAAAACTTCCGATTATCCCTTCAAGGGGCGTGGAACCCATCCACATGTCCTACTCATCATCGGAGAGTGACAGAATAATTGGCCGAATCAACCGTGAATGTATCTATAAACAGATCACTTCTTGGTAGGGGGATTCGCCCAAAAAATTTTGCTGTTATAAGAGAGTCAGCTACTGCAACGCAGGTTGTATTTTTTACACAATGGGCAGTTATCCGACTCCTTCGTAGTGCAATAGGGTGTGATACAAGGGAATGCTCTATTGCCTTCTCTTTCTGCCGCTTTTTTGAAGTCTAGCTTTGGAACAGCGGACATTAAATAAAGCATTAGGCACTCTGTCCCAAGTTTGGAAATCAAGTCAAATCTCCACACGCACTAAGGTCCAGTTGTACAAACGTGGTTCAAATTTTAATCCGTGGCTCAACAATATTTTTACTGGCTGATTTCAGAGGAATTACTGAGTTTCAACGACCGACGTGACGGTTCAAGGTTCAAGTATGTTATAGTAGCCAATTTATTGCCTCAATGATCGCATCAGTAAGTTCACCGAAATTGCTCAGTTAAAATTGCTGCACTACGGATTAAATATTTGAACAACTGGCCCTTAGCTGTGATTCTTCGAATCCAATGTCAAATTCATGCTGTTGTATGCTTGCAAAACCTTGAAAGTTACCACCAGTAGCATATATCTACCGCGATATCAGCCGTATTAATGATACGGGACTCCCGAGACTCAGAGTATCTTCTTGAATTGTGTAAGAAATTTTTCATTGAGATGCATTCGATACACAATTTTAAAAGGTTCGCTCGTTGAAGTTGACCTAGAATTGACCCAGGTTTTCTTGAAAACCACAAGAATTGTAAAAAAAAAACTGTGTTTTTGGGTTTTCAAAAACACAAAAGATTCTCAATTGTGAAATAAGCACGAATCAACATTTTCTTTAAAAATGAATAGAAACGAAAGAAGCCACTTTGACAATATATTTCTTGCCTCAACTCGCCCCAGCAAGAAACCTAGATCTACTTCAGGGCGAGTTCAGGGCGGCCCTAGGTTGCAAAAAACACAGAATTTGCTGGTCAGGGTGAGTTGAAGATTTTCAAAAACAGCCTTGGGGTGATTCCGGGGTGACTTTAGGGCTCAACGAATAAACCTATAATTTACATATTATTTAAAATGTACCTTTTATCAATTTTGTTTACATGTGTCTTTCCAATAGTTTTCCTTCCTGTGTAGCTATCTCTATCTAAGTCCTACCAACTAACGAAGCCACAACTGCAACGTGCAACCAATTTTTTATCAGACCACGTATATGCTGATACAAGTAAAAACAAAATTATACCTAGGGCTGAGCCCCTGTTAGGAAAAAGGACCCCCTAAAAAATGTTTAATACGGGGCCCCCAAAGTGCTCACTACGCCACTGGTCACCACCACCATTTTGGTGAGATTGGAGGCTTTAGTGACTGTCTACGTAATATTCTAAAAATTTGTCGGCTACAAATTATATCAAACGAAGAATTCTGACGCAGGACAAGTCAAGAAACGTTGACATAAGAAATCATAAATGGCAATGGATTGATCACACACATGAGGAAACCAAACGATTAAACTGCAAAGCTTAAATGGAATCCTCAGGGTAAACGGCGGGTTGGAAGACCAGGAACAACATGGAAATCGATAGTCCTAGCAGAAGCAGACTTCCAGAGAAAGACGTGGCCAGAGTTTAATATCTAGCTACGGACCATTTGTTGGCGGCCTATGATATGACCCAACTGCGGTTACAGGACATAATGTTATGAGGAGTTATTGACAATCGTATTGTTGTGATGGGTAGTTTCAAATATTAGAAAAGTGAAATTTTAGGAATGATGAAGTCGTCCGATACATAAAATGTTACATACTTTTCTATTTCTTGTCCTATTATTTTAAAAAAGTGGTAGGGCAAGAACTTTTTAGTAAAAAAAAATCTACATACGTCTAATCTATTTTTTCGGCATTGCTGTTGTTTCTCTAGCACAGTTTTTTTTACCACGCCACTGGCGTATACACATAAGACATAACACATAAGTATATCTTTTTGGTTTCTCAGTAACGGTTCTTACGATTAGGATTAGGATTACTTTCTCAGAATTTTTGTTATTAAATCCTAGAAAAGGATTTGTACGTACATTGTTTCTTATATCTTCGGGCTTTGACAAAAAATTCGACGCCTACCTATTAGCTTCCTGACAGTCTTTTACTTAGACCAATACTTTCAATTCTTCTAACTTGCTAGAAAAGTTGGTAATACCTTTATACCTGCCTATATTTAGATATAAGGCAAGGCAATATTTTGAGTAGAAAAAAATTAATCGTAAGAATTAAATAAAACTTGACGTTCCGATGATAGAGAACAAAAAAAATGGTTCCCGAAGTTGTGTTTTACTGTATATTCCACGACCTACAGCCTTTAGCGACATAAGCGATTTTTCTCAAATTTTGAACTAAAAGTTTTTCAGTGTAGTTTCCATGGGGGGGAAATAAACTTACATTAGCTCCAAAATAACGGAAGGTAAGTACTTGCTATATCAATTGCTTGGAGGGAACTTTTGTATCTCGGGAACACGCGTCTTACAAATTACAAAAATAAATCATCGGCTGAACTATTAACCTACTCTTTTTGAAGTTCCTCATGGTTCTATATTAGGTCCACTTTTGTTTTCCTTGTACATTACCAAACTGATCTTGATTGTTAGGCATTAATTAATTCGAGAATCAATATTTTAATGGTTGTGAAATATGTATGTGCAAGTTAGAGAAGATTTTCCCACGTGAGGCTTTGAGTTTTGAGATTTCCACCAAGAAGCCTTGCAAATTTCGAATTTGTGTTCACATCACCGAAACCTTATTTTTTTAGTGTCGTTTATCACTCAATGCCATCAAACAAAAAATCGTACTATTTCTTATTACTTGCTTGAGCTTGAAATGTGAACTCGCAATTTGTATGGACAAAGTTTTTGACATTATAGCTAAATATAAAAATGGAGAAAAGGATTGAATATTTTGACGAAAAATCACTGACACTCGAGAATTTGCTTCGATGTGTAGTTGTGAGTTTACAATTTGGAGAGATTCAAATTATAAGCACTTTCAAGTTTGTGAAGTGACACATTTTTTATTTCCGAGTTGTTATGGATTTTCAAGTTCAATAAAATTTCAAGAGCTATTTTAAGTTTGGTTTTTTAATATTTGAACGTGTTTTATCTGTTCGCATCGTCAACTTTAAGGACTTTGATATAAATGATTTAAAAATAATTCAATAAGTTTGTTCCCGCAGGAATTTAAATATGTTATAGCCGCCCTAATTGAGTTCTCCATAAATACCTAAAAATAAAGAACCAATCAAGTATTGTTGACGTTTAAGAATTAGGTATACCTAAAATATAGCAGATATCTCTGTGCTTAACCTGATTTCATGGAAAAATTGCATCCTGAGTCCAGGAAAAACAAGTGTTTAATGCATTTTATTAAAAATTGTACGTTTCATGTATTTATTCGAGCACCATTCAAGGACACTAACTATAAAAAAAAGCAATACCTATCATGTAAAAAATTGCATCATTGAACAATTATATTATGAATGAATATTTTTTTTTTTTGGTACAACCTGTAGTTGCAGTGAACCAATAAAAAAAAATGAATGAAATTAAAAAAATATCAACCATTTACCAATTCCATGAAAAAAGTGCAATCATTTTTCTTGATAAAAAAGGACATTTCTTGGAAACTAGATACACTCCGCTTCAACTGGATAGACACACAAATTTTCAAAGGAACTTTTTTGTAAACATGTTGCATTAATGTTTCATTTGATGATGCTTATTGTTTGTTTATAATGTTGAGAGCATAAATCTGAAAGAATAATTCAAAAAGCACCGCTATTTTTTCTCCGGCTCTCTTGCAAAGTTTTTCACATCGAAAAATGCATTTTTTTTGCGTCAACTGAATAGACACACGTATTGAAATTGGTTATAAAAGCTAATGGAAGGAAGTAAAGCAAGTTTTTTTTAGAAAAGTAGTTCGTTGGGCAATTCTAGAAGTGGGTAGTGTCACTTTTGTTCAATAAAGTTTGATAAATTTGATCCAGCAAGGCATCGTAAAGTTTCCCTATGTAATCCAGTTAAATTTCTATCCCCAAGGGGTAAAATATCGATTTGCTTCGATGAAAACGGTACTCAGGTACTCACCCTACCAAAACCTTATTGAAAACTTTTTGGGATATTTCGTACACGTAGTTAACGAGCCTGGCTAGCACTTTAAGGCCAGCAAATCCTAAATTTCAGCCATAGAATTGGCCCAGATAGAAATTTAGCTGGATTACATAGGGAAACTTTACGATGTCATTCTGGATCAAATTTATGAAACTTAAATGAACAAAAGTGACACTACCCACTTCTAGAATTGCCCATGCAAGCACTACTTTTCTAAAAAAAAAACTTGTTTTACTTCCTTCCATTAGCTCTTATAACCAATTTAAATACGTGTGTCTATTCAGTTGACGCGAAAAAAATGCATTTTTCGATGTGAAAAAACTTAACAAGAGAGCCGGAGAAAAAATAGCGGTGCTTTTTGAATTATTCTTTCTGATTTATGTTCCCAGCATTATAAACAAACAAAAAGCATCATCAAATGAAACATTAATGCAACATGTTTGCAAAAAAGTTCCTTTGAAAATTTGTGCGTCTATTCAGTTGAAGCGGAGTGTATATGTAGATATGTAGGTACTATTGAAATATAACCCAAATGCCTGTTGGTTCTATTCAAAGGAAAACTATTTTGTTTACAAAACATTATATTGCGGAACTGTTCCAGACAGCCTGCTGGTTAAGTAAAAAAAAAAAACAAATGATTAAAATTTAATAATTTGCTTCGGGGCAGGTTTACTCATTCGCTGATTGAAATTTTGATTTCTAAGAATTAATAACAATCCTCATAATTTTTAGAAGGTGTGTCTATTTCAACTCCCAACAAATATAATTATTTTTGTTTCTAGGAACTATAAATTTAATTTCACCTGCTTCCTTACACCCACTACTTCCACTTAGCAAAATTAAAGCTTAGGTATCCAGGAAATATTAATTTGTTTGATAGTAGAAAAAGTGCATAATAATTCTCTTTTTTTTTAAATCGTTCCTTTTTTAATCACATTTTTCACTCTAACCAAGTTTTACTTCAAAAACTTTTCCATCATACATTACCTGTTAAAAATAACGATTTTCTTATATAACCGTACTTTTATCTAAAATCAAGAAAAAATATTTTGTTGCAGTGAATAAAACAAGCAGTTTAATTTTTTATAAGTTTTTCAATAATTTTTTTTATTTTCCCTTTTTATTCAAAGAAAAAAAAAGTCTTTGGTTTCCTTATTTAATCATCGCTTCATCTTTTTTTTCACATATATTCGGTACATTTCTGATTTTACTTAAACATTATTGTTTTGTTTTTATTTTTTATACACAAAGGTAGGTAATCCTATCGGGTTTGTTTTTTGCATGATTTTCATGTTTTTTTAAATTTTTTTTTTCATATACATTATCTAATAATATGAATTTTTTTTTGTTCAATATACATAATCATATAGCTTAAGTTTATAATATTGTAAAAAAATTATTAATTATATATTTTTATTTAGTACTTATTTTTTTGTTTCTCTTTTTTTTATTTAATTTTAATTAATACGTATAATATGTGTTTTTTTTTTAATTTTAACTACACTATAAAAAAAAACATCGTATATTACAAGAAAATTGAAAATATAAAAATTAAATTTAAATATTTTATACAAAAATAAAATTAGATTTTGTTTTGTTTTCTTTATTTTTTTGTTTTTGCTTAGAATTATAGGAATCAAAAATTCACAATTATTTACTCTTTATTTTTTTTTGTTTTTCATTTTTTTGTTATTATTTTAATTAACATAACCTACAAATGAATGTAAAAAATATTGTTTTTTATTTTTGTTTTTCTTCTCTTAAATAAAATGTCAATTAAAATAATTTATTAATTAAAGTTTTTTTTTAATTTAACTTACAATTTTTCTTGGAGAATGTTTTATTTTTTGTTCTCGTTTTAAGCTACATTGATTCAGATTTAATTGTTTGTTTGTTTATAATTTGTTTGTTGTTTTGAAATATCATACAAGTGTTACAGCGAATTATTTTATTTTGTTTTATTTATTTATACTATCTGCTTAGTTATGCGGAAGATTGGTTGACATTTATTTGTATTTTTATTTTTCAAATCTTGATTTCGCAAAATTCTTCCTTTTTCTTTTTTGATCAACACAATTATACAATTTTGAAACTCATTAATTTTTTGAATGCTGTTTTTTTTTTAATTCGCTCGGTTACACTTCATAAAAATATTTGTTTTTTTTTTATTTTAAATAGTAATTATTCCCTTTTTCGTATTTTTTTCAGTTTTATGGTTATATTATGCAATTAACGCATTGCTTTATTCAAAGTGCGAAGAGTGATTTACAGTGAAAATAGTAGAAAATTTGTTATATTTTAAACACAGAAACGGCGAGCAATTACTTAAAATAATTTATTGTGACCTAAATAAATTTGAAATATTTGTATCTTTTTTAATTTATGGTATTCAAGTTAGACTGTAACAATTTTAAACAATTTTTGGGCACTTTTTTATTTATAGAAATTGAACTGAGGGATTTTTTAAGGTGCATTATGAAAGAAAAAATTTAAGAATGTTTTGTCAGACACTGTCTATTTGTATTTCCATTGAATGAATTGTTGTTATTTTTAAGCTTTGAACTATAATTTTTTGTTTGGATAGCGATTGGAAGTTTTGACTGTACAATGGTACCTTTGTTGATGCCAAAGTATTCGTATGATAAGTATATTATTTTCATTTACGAGCATGGGTTGATTTTTATCCAATAAATTTTAAAAATGTTTGCTTGCAAAACTCTTCTTTACAAGGGTGTACGTAGGGAGGCAGGGAAGGGCACTTTCTCCCCCTAACCAGATGTACATTTACTACTTTAATATAGCAGAAGGGGTAAAAATTTGTCTTTTAAAGTCAGTAAAGTCAACAAAGTAATTGAAAATTATATATCATACTACGTTACAACATTTTAAGAAATATTTTGGGATAGTATGAAACACATACAAAACTTTCAGGACAACTATGTTACTATTTCCCAACAAGTGGATCTGGTTCCCGGTGACTTCTTCCACTGATTCATTCAACCAAATATTGTTTATTGTTTTTAAACCCACTTTTGATTGTCGGTATTATAACGTTGACATGTCTTTTCACAAGGACTTTTCAGAAACAATTTTTTGTTTTGAAAATAGAAGGATACATAAAATTAAGCTGAATATTTTTTAAAACTAATCTGTCCCCCCTTGAATGAGATCGCACGTACGCTCTTGCTTTTTGAGGATATGTCTTGAGCCTAGAACAGAAAAAGAAGAAGCATTCCAAAAACAATGAATAACATGTAAAATGTTTCTGATGCATTTTTTTTTCCTTCAAGAATTTTTTTAAGTTTCCAATTAAAAAAGAAAAACCTCATTTCTTTCCCAATATCTTCATATCGATATTTTTCATTATCTTAATGGAATATGATTGAGTTAAAAACTTCTGTTTGTTCAAAATAATTAATTTATTTGTGAAAAAAAGAAGTTTTAATTTAAAAAATTTGTAATTTAAATAAATTTGTAAAATTTATTTATTTCTGATGATTAATTTCCACTCAAAAATTGCACAGGTCAACAAGGGGTTTTTGTAAAAGAAACCATGATATATTTTTGAAAGGTTTTAGGTGCGCTAAACTCGAATCCGAAGCCAGAAATATTCTATCAGATCACATTTTTGAGACATTGCTGTTTTAAGATTAAAAAAAAAAAAAAACAAAAACAAATATTTGCTGCTTTCGAGGTTATGATAAAATGTCGCTAAAAAAAACAAATTTCTTCTTTTAAATTCTGTTAAAATCTTTCCGATATCTCTTTTTAACAGTTTTGGTCGTGATGATGTTTGAATGATATTTGTAATGGTTTTTTTACATAGATTTTGAGAAAATAAGATTTAAGTAATAGTCCGGGAGCCGACCTCAAGATTACCTATCTCATCGCGGCCACGTAAAAATTGGACGCCAACCGATAGCTTTAGTCCAAGTATTATCAAAGCTGCTGGTCGGACAAGCTTAACCTGTGCCGAGATTCAGCTATTTCAGCGAGTGAGATGAGATTACTCGCCTTACTCGCCGACTCATCTCACTTCACTCGCAAAAAAGATTCAGCTATTCAAGTGAAATGAGTAAGTTCGAATTGAGTTTCAAACATGAGACAAAAAATAAATATAAAAGAGCTAAATTCTGCCTCCTTGTCACACCCGTTACGCAAATGAAATGAAATAACAAATACAACAATGTAAACATTGAAATCTTTTATGATGGAGAATCTTTTGTTTCAATAATTTTTTTTTGTCGTAATTAAAGTTTAATGTGAGTTTTCACCTTTGAGAAAAAAAAAAGTTTAATAGGGTCGAAAGTGAATAGAATATTATTTTATTTAGTATACATATGTGCATATGATAATAAAATACGATTTAAGAATCAGTAAAGGTTAGTTGTTTTTATCTACGTTGTTGTTTTTTTTTTCGATTCCTATCCATGAACAGGAATTCTTGAGAAAAGCACACATACCTATCCAAAACTGAAAATTTACCAACACATACACCAAGTTACTGCCGAAATATCTGGCGAGTAATCTGACATTTCATTTCACTCGCTCACTCACTCACTTTGGCTAGCTGAATCGATTTTCGACGAAAAGTGACTCATCTCACTAACTCCCTGCGGTTTCGAATTAGCTGAATCTCGATATGCTCGCAATGGATAGAAAATGCACTTTTCAGGTTGCATTTTCCCTTAAATGTATTTAGCGGAAAATACAACCTGGAAAGTGCATTTTCTAACCATAGCGACCAGATAAAGCTTGTCCGACCAGCAGTTTTGTAAATGCTTGGACTAAAACTATCGGGTCGCATCCAATTTTCGCGCGGCCGCGATGAGATAGGTAGGTAATCTTACGGTGGGCTCCCGGACTACATATGATAAATTTGAGATAGCCAAGGAGATTTTGTTTTTATTTGAAGTTTTAAAAAACACTTTGAATGAAGTTAAGTGCGTTTCAAACTGTTATAAATTATTTCACTAGGAGAAAATTGTAAAATTCTCAAACACCTACAACATTTCATCAAATTGGTCACATAACTTTTCAATAAATATCTCTTTTCTTTTTTCAGAGAAATTTAAAGTTGAAGTTAATGTGTTTGGCGCATACTACATATATCATACATTTACATTTACATATCTTGATTTCATGTTTTGAAAATATTTTCTTAGTATCCTAGGCCCAATTCCACGAAAGTTTTTGATAGCAAGTATTCACTCAAAGCTTAAGCAACTACAAAATTTTGTGAAGCTACTGCCAAGGTGGGCCCTAAAGGACTTATACACAATTTGGTACAAAAATTGACTTTTTGTGCAAAAGCTAATTTTTGTGGTTGAATAAACCAATAGATTGGTCCATGTTCGGCGTATTTTGAAAAGTTCAGAAAACTTATTAGCCTTCAACCCCACTCCGATTTGTATTTATAGTGCTTTAGTTTTTTTCTTTTGTTCTATAATATTACTTTTAATTAAAAAAAAACATAAATAAAAAATGAAATAGCTATAACTCCAGCCTATATACTTGGTGGTAACACACGCAAGTTGTTGTTGTTGTTTCAAAAATTATTCAATATAAATTGATGTATAACTTGCAGCATGCACTGCACTTCTGTGGACTTCCATTTACACACAAACCCAACTTAAAAAAATTCAAATAATTAAATTAAAAAATAATTAAGAGGGGCGGACGCAGAATACAATTTCTTCCTTTCAACAAAAAAAAAAAAATTAGCAACGATTCCTGAAAGACCTAATCTTCTTATAAATTCATTTCAAGTAGTAGTAGAGTAGGTAATTGAATAGATATTAACTGAATTTTGGAGAAAATGACTAATGTTTGTAAGAATTGTTACAAAATTGTTTAAAAATAATTACCTGGCGTTGGAACCATAACATGAAAATAACAAAAAAACATGAAAGCTAATTTTCGTATTTTTTGGTGCGTAAAGAAAATATTGGAAAGATTTAAATAAGATTTTAAAGAAGAAGATAAAGAGCTAGTAATTTTTCGCCCAGATTGAGGTTTTTCTTGTTTTGGCTTCAAAGATGTCAGAACGTATCTGACAGATTAAGTACCTGATAGCCAGGGGCGGCGCTAGACCAAAACGAGGCGTGTGCAAAGTTTTTTACTTGAAGATTTAATTAAAGTTGTAAAACCTTTAAGGACTTGTTTTTTATTGATCAAGCACTTCTTAGTCTGTTGTTATTTTTTCCCAGAACGATGAACAAATGTTTTAAAGCGCAGTCTCCCAGGGTGTTCCAGAAGGAATTTGCACCTGCCTTTTTGAACTGAGACTTAGGAGGACATCTTGAAGGAAATAGCATTTATACAAAATATTTCGCAAATCACTCCCAGTTAGGGATTAGAGTTGCAACGTTACACAAAAAAGGTTTTAGTATTTTTCTTGGTTGTCGGGCTGTTCAAGGTATTTTTGCTGGGAGTGTCTTTCAATCAACTTTTAGGCAAATGACTTGACTCAGGATCCATTAGATCTCACTTTTGATCGTGTTTGCCACCACTTTTGTAACTAAGAAAGAAGCTCTGCCTCTTTTGTTTTGGTAATAAATTGACTCTTACCTATTTGGGGTTAGATTGCTAACGTTACACACATAACCTCTCTCCTTGCACCTTTTCTTCGAATTGAACACCTGTTTGTCACATGTTCAGGTAAGCTGATAAGCGGTCCTTTTCTGGTTCAACACCTCAATGACTATCCATTGATAGGACTTACAAAATTACGCAAATGATTTGACCTTTATGTTGTTGGCTCTCGGTCTTAGACTAATTTGGTAAAATTTCACTTAGGTAAATAGATATGTATCTATTTTGCTTTGGAGTAACAGCAAAATTTCTCCACCTTTCGTGACATTGCGGGGCCCCTTGAAGCGCGGGGCCGTATGCGGTGGCACACACGGCACACGCCTTCCGCCGCCTCTGCTGATAGCCTATCCAGCATAAGAAAAATATTTATTTGAAGTGGCTGGGAAAAAATATATGTATGTAGCCACAGAGCATTTTTTCGTATACGAGCCGTAGAATTGAGTCTGAAGTGTCCTAAAATATATTTTTTTATTTTTTGAAAATCAATTGGAATACAGTAGACACTCGATATAATGAAATAATAAAAACCGGGCCTGTTCACTGTTTCGAGATTGTTCACTTTTTCGAGCGGGAGCTTTAAAAGGCTTTCTAAAGATGAATTTGATTTAAAATTCACATTTCGTTCGATGTGAATGTTTTTAAGTTAAATTGAGCATCAAACAAGGCTTTCAATCAGTCTTGAACACAAAACATAAACGAATCCTCAGTGTTCTCAAGCTTTGTTAAATGCTTGCGCGATATTTTTGTACAAAATACATTTTTATATAAATTTTTGTCTGTTCACAGTATTGTGGATAGTTGACTATTTCGAGATTCACTAAATTGAGTGTCTACTGAATCACGGTTTTTTGCCAAAGCCCAAATTGTTTTCAAGCACTCCATGATGACGATTTTATAATTCGCTTCCGGCTTCTCAAAATGGATGTCATAAATAGAATTTTAAAGTTACATAAAAACTTCAATTGACTAAGTTCTAGTTAAGCTTCTAATAAACCCAAAACGACATATGTATCAAGACGGTAAATTCCATTTCAAAAGCGCAGAAATTCGATCGGCAGTTTGAAAAAGAACATTCTAACTTCTTGTATACTTTTTTTTCATTCAAAATTTGTATACTGTGCAATTTTATCTTCATTATGATTATATTCAAGTACAGTTTTTTTCTTATTTGATTGAAAATGGGAGATAATTGCACAAAAGCACAATGGATTTGTTCCCTTCTGATGCAAACTAATGCGGTTCTAATGAAGAAAGATTAAGTTTATTAACTCAAAATTTTAGCTATAAAATTTCTAAGAAAATATCTTCAAGAGTATATGTAAGGAAATAAAAAATAAATACTTTTCAGTACCTACTTAGGTGCAGTTTTCGAATGTTAAGCTGGCCCCTTTTGAAATTTCCCCTTGACTATGAAAATAAAAATTTCACCATTTTATCCATGAAATTGGCTTATTCCTTTCTTCAAATCGCCGATTCAATTTAATTATTGTTTACTAAAATAAATATTTCTTTAATATTTTAGAAAAAACCCAAATAAAAGTAAAATATTTGTCTTTGTCATTGAATTAGAAAAATGTTAAAAATATTTCGGAAATAAATTTTGGGATGAAAAATTCTTCAAAAAAAAAGGTGTTTGATTTCATCCCCAGCTTTTTGTAAAAAAAAATAATCGAGTAAATGAAAACGAAAACGATCAACTCAGTGATATCAATAGAGGGGTTACATGGAACAACATCTTGTCAAACATTATTGTTTGACAAACATCGATGTTTCATTATTTACGCGTATTTCTTTCAGAGTTTGATTGAACATTTTGCAAATATGTTTTCCCATATTAAAGTGCCTTCTTCTTGGGTGCATGGGGCCTGTACCACAAAACAACAAGTGTGCTTTAATAAGCAAATTTTAACAATTATTAACGATATTTTCTGTACCACAAAAACATAAGTTAACAATCATCTTAACAATATATAATGAGTGAAAAATTTGATGAATTCTTGTGTTCTGTATACCACAAAACGACAATTGTTAAGAATGAATAAGATGCGTTTACATCTAAACAACCGAACTAACTTTCTAACAAGTAGTTTTTATATTAAAGTCTGGACTAAAAAATTAAAAAAAAAACTTTTTTTTTTCAAAAGCAATGCTTACATAAGCTTTGCTGAGCATGTACAAAAAATAATTAACTAACTAACAAGTAATCTCATTGCAAAGTCAGCAAGTACGGTTATTTCTGTATACAATTAAATAGGATTCCGTTGTGACTTATGATATCTAGCATCATAAATATCGCTTACCACTTGTCAGATCAGCCAAGTTAGCACAGATAAAAAAGAAGCCATTATCGTTAAAATCTTTGAGGAAAAAGAAATACTTTTTGGTGCTTTTCCTGATAAATTAACAAAATGTTACAAAATTGAAAAGTGGAGAGGTATTTTGGAATTAGCGCAAAGTATGAATGTTGTCCCAAAAAAGAAAGATTGGACACAATACGAGATGTTTTTTTTTTGGCAAAATTGCAGGAAGTACACTTTGGTAAGTTTTGTTAATAAAATATCTATTCTTTAATATTTTGCAATCAAATTCAATTTTTCTCAGGCCAAAGTTGTATATTTACACAGTTACATGTGAAAGCTGAGATTCACTTAATTGTTCATAATAAAACTCTAAATAATAATTTAGAAAACATAAAACTGCATATTAATGCTTCATATTAAGTTAAAAAAGCATTTGTTATGAGCTAACAATTTTGAATTCATCAGTTAATTTTTTTAAAAAAATCTAACAATCATTTTTAACATATTTCGTTTTGTGGTACAGAGCCTGAGAATTCCAAAATTTCTCACTTGCTCTACACTGTGTTAATTATTGTTAAGAAGATTGCTAACTTTTATTTGGTAGTACAGAAAACATTGTTAATTGTTAAAATTTGCTTCTTTAACTATGCTTGTTGTTTTGTGGTACAGAATCCTCGTGTAATTTCTTTAAGTTATTTAACAATCCTCAAAGGAAATTTAACTTGTTAAATGTTAACGCATAAATCTTTGTGGTACATAAATTTATTTTCTTGTTAAATTTGTATGTTAAGAATTTACTTGTTAGAAAGTTAGATTTTTGTTTTGTGGTACAAGCCCCTGGTAAGCGATAAAATAACTAGCAACAATTTCACAGGAATGTATTTATTTAGAAGAAATTAGGGGGCGCACCAACTTGAATTAAACAATGACCTTTTTGAAGACCACCCTTATGTACATTAAGTATTATTATTATTTTAAATAATATTATTGAATGAATGACTTACACCAACGTACATCAACATAATTGGCAAAAACGTCAAGATAATGGAAAAATTATTGTTTTTTAAATAATATCCTTGTCGATTAGTTAGTGGATTTTTAAGACAAATTTGCAAAACAATTCAGTTTATATCTTTGGAATTGGGACTAGAGGAGATCTAATATTTAAACAATAGAATATGCACCAACAGATTTATAACAATCAAAATCCAGATCAATTTGAGTTTAAGGCTACGATAACAGTGGATATGTAATCTGACAGAATCGAGTGATTACAGTGAATGTGTTGGAATTCCGGGGTAACCAACTTCGGAAAGGTCTAGACCCGGACGTTTTTCAAAATCAATTTCGGTCCTTTCCTCCCACATTATCATGAAGCGACTATTTCATTAAATTACTTGAGCTTCATTCCAAAAACTATCAAATAAAAGAATATTTAGGGCCAATTTTGAAAGAATGAAATAAAGAGGCGGTAAGTTTCTTCTTTTTTTCACTATTTCTAAGCTTGAGACAAGCTCTCAAGTTGATCACTTTAATCATAATCATGGTCTCTGACAGAAAAAAAGACAAGAAGAAGAAGCCGATTATCAATTTCCCCAAAAATAATTGTTTCGGAATATTATAACTTTTTTCTTTTATTTTTCTGTTTTTTGATAACTGAAGAGCCAAAAATTCTGAAACTAATTGTTCGTATACGCATTTTCAAAAGAAAAAGCAGTATTTGAATGTCAAATCTTTTTCCGGCAGTTGAGAAAAACTGAAGTTGATCAACTCTAGAGTTGAAAATTGGAAGATGAAAACGTCAACTTTGAGTTTCACAAGTTTAAATAAAAATCCACAAGCTCCATATATGTCCACCTTTGACTCAAATTAATCGGTCTTAATCTTCAGGTAGAGTAAAATGAATTCCTATTTATTCCTCAAAATTTTATTTGAGCGATGTATTCAGCAATATAATACTTATCAAACTAATATGGTAGCAAGTCCGGAGAAATATTGGCTTTACCCAGAGCCTGGAGATCAGAGTACATTTCCGGAGTCTCCGGGCCAAAATTCACCTGTTGGTCATCCTGTAGAATTCACACAAACACCTTATTTGAAGTACCACATTCAACACATTACTCATTGTCGAAAATCAGCTCTGACGAAGGCTTAAAATGATTTAAATCAATTTCAGCAACTATTCTATTCTGATGAACTCTTACTTTAGTAACGCCTATGGTCATGGTGGTTCTTAGTTTTAGTCAGATCGTCATTAAAATGCATCCACTGCAAACGTAGCCTTAAGCGGATATTTTTTATTTTAATACTGAAAACTTTATTTTTGAAAGGAAAAATAACTTGAAGAGAAATAAAATTTCAATATTTTTCTTTATTGCGATCTGCAAATAATCAAATTAAGTGAAGACTTAAATATTTCATTGAAAAAGACCAAAAATTTTAATTTAATACAAAGTTACATACAGCTTTAAGTATATTTATAAAAAAAATTGCAGAAGTATAAAATGAACCATAATTAATTTTGAGTGCCTCGCTTATTATTTCCAACAGTTTTTGGTGAAACTTATGTTTTAGATGTCATAATCTTTCATAGCACTTTCGGTTCATTGACAAATCAACAAAAGGTCATTGGGTCAAGACCCGAAGGGCCACTTCTATTGGGATATTCCTGCTTTCATTCAACCTTTCTTTCAAGCTATCAGAGTCACTCATCCGATTTACAGATATGAGTAAGTACCCATGTATATTGTTGTATGGGCGTATCCTGTGCCAATTAGAACAAATTATGTTTTATTAATACGAAGCATAATAAAGGGCTTTATTATACCTTTTCTGAAATAACTGTTAAAATATCCAAATCTCATAGAATTCCTTTTAGCTGTAAAAAAATATTATAGATACTCTTTTTATCTTTAAATATAATGTACTTTGTACTATGTAGGTAGTTTACAGTTCAGTGATTAATTTGGTATTTTCCTTGAAAGGGAAAACACAATCGGTAATGGTATACCTCCATGAATTAGGATATTTTTTTTGTAATGAATTCAGGAGTATTCAATCATGAATAATTATGAACAATATTTTCAATTCCACGTATTTTTACGTTCTATTAAAAACAGAACTGATACTCATAATTAGGATGCCCAAATTCTGTAGGTACAGATCTCACACATAATTGAAACAATAACAATTACGACAAGGACAGTGATTCTAATTGGAAAAAGGCTTAACAAAGTATTTGAATGCGTTCATACCTAAAATATGTTTTTTATTTTTCATTTAACTGAACACGTCCATTAAGCTTGATACTTCACAATAAAAATTTATTTTATTTCACTTAGCTAAGTAATTTTTTTGTTTGAGTTTAAGCTGATGAAATATAATATATGAATATATTAATTACATGCAAAAGTAGTAATTGAAAACTTAAATTTAATTTCAAATAGTTTTTTTTCTGGGATTTTCAAATAATATATATTTTAGTATCTACACAAATAAATAACTAAAATTTAAATTCTATTTTTTTATATTTTGATTTAAATTTTAAGTGGATTCATATGTTCTGTTATATTAATATTTTTCAACTATGAATTTTATTTTCATCCTGTTTTTGTAATTATAAAAACAAATCTTTTTTATTTTTAAAATTGCCTCACAAAAATAAGTTTTTATGAGCAACAGGATGGAGTGGTAACACACCAGAGTGTGAAGAGCACTTAAACCAAACAAAAATGGGAGAGTATTTTTATTTCATACAAATTGATTTTTTTTTTCAACAGAGTTTTCAAAACTATAGGTGGGGCTTGAAAGGTTGAAAGTTACGACACAACTTTTCTATTATTTGTATAGGTCTAGTCATGTAGGCATAGAAAACAAATCAGAAACAAAGTTTGAATATTGTTTAGTTTGCAATTCATATTCAAAAGAGGTTTTATCTACATACAACAGAAATATATAATACGTACACATGTATAGGTTATAGGTACTGTCTTAACATGTGGTTGTGTGAAGAAAAATCGATAACAAATGGGTTGAAAAAAATCAAACTTATGAGAGAGTAAAAGGTTCAATAGCTTGTATTAAGTGTTTTGTAATAAAGAACAATAAGAGTTCTATTTCAATAAATAAAGTTTTTGAATATTATAAAATGTAAAAAAGACAATAGATTTGTTATGCAGGAACACCTGAAACTAAGTGCTCTATCTAAATTATTCTCATAGAAATTGACCCTGGGTTTTTGATCAACAACAGAACACACTTAAAAAACTGACCGGATGCAAATGAAATTTTGTCAAATATGAAGTGTGTGTCGATTCGGCCGTAGAATAGGCTTTTTTTTTAATTAAAGTACGGGAGTTGTGGGACGAAAAACTAATAAATTAAGACGCGCTCGATTTATTGTTCCATCAGGTGTTTGATTTTAATACGTAAGCACTTGTCTATATCCTCCTTTTAAACTGACTGGCAACGTGTTTTCATAATCTTTTGAAAGGTATATAGATTGACATCCAATTTATGCATGGCCGCGATGAGATAGGTAATCTTACGGGTGGACTCACGGATTATTGCTTTTGAAAAATAAAATTTTAAAGTCAATATTTTAAAAATAAATTGTGAATTTGTTTTCAAGTTGATTGTTTTCAAAAATAAATTGACTTTAAAATTCAAATTTTCACAAGAT
The DNA here is from genome assembly GCA_963921185.1 of Dasysyrphus tricinctus. NCBI lineage: Eukaryota > Metazoa > Arthropoda > Insecta > Diptera > Syrphidae > Dasysyrphus > Dasysyrphus tricinctus. Next base: position 254,178,334 of record OY992531.1, on the reverse strand, counting down.
TAACTTAAGAAGCAAATAAAAGAATGCAATAATAGCCTTATCACGAGATATTTGATATTTGCCAAATTGGCGGCTGACGTTCGCACACCCCCGTCCCACCAACTTGGATATACATTCGGGGGACACCCCTGATCATAATCCATCAAAAAAATCACGGTGACCACCTTTCCCAAAACCGATTTCAGTACACAGTAAAATAATTTTTTTTTTAAATATATGCAGCATAAACCTTTAAAACCTATTTTTAACGTTGAATCTAAGTTTGTGGCTATCAAGCTTTAAAAAGTAGAAAAAATATTATCTAAAATAGGTACCTACAGCAAACTTTTTAAAAATGGACTCCATTTCTATTTATTGAAATCCATTTTAACTTTCAATAGTTGCTAGTTTTGCACATTTTTAACAAGGTTTTTACCAAAATAGGAGGAAATGTTTATTAATTTTCAATATTTTTTTGTGCATAACGTTACCGTTTTTAATTCGTTTTCGAGAAATTTTGGTAAAAATACTTCAAAATATATGGAAAGAGGAAAAGACCTTCCATCAAAAAAGCAGACACTTAGACATCGTAATCAATAACTGACCATTCTCAAAAGAAGACAGCATTACTGATGGCAGTGGTGTCAAAGTCTCCATTGGACAAAATTAAAAAAAAAATGGTCAAAAACGTCAGCAAATTGCCTACAAAGTGCGGGATGAATGAAAAATAACGAAAATCTATATAAAAAATAGTAAAAAGTTAAGAAGGATATTGACACTTTTTATCCAGGAATCGGGAATCAACATTTCAAATACGATGACACTATGTCATTATTACAACAAATGTGGGCGAAAAACGGTATCAATAGACTTGACTGGATATCAAAAGACTGGCCGTTTGTGTTTAAGCCAATTTGAACCGATGTTTTCACATAGTTTTTATAAGAATCAGCCTATTTGCTGGACCGGTGGCAAGGCAATCACTTTTTTTTCAAACCACGTCGGGTCGTCGTTGTTTTTAATTTTGATTTCTTACTCTTGGATCAAAAGTGTCAATATCCTTCTTGGATTTTTTTGTATTTTTATAAGATTTCTGTTATTTTTCGTTCATCCCGCACCGTTCTTACAATTTTTATAATTTCTTTTTATAAATTTTGTCTACTTGAGGCTTTGACACTCCTGCCAATGAATTTCAGTAGGTAAACGAATTTGATTTCAATACATTTGTGTGCCGAGGCTTTTCTTCATTACAAGGTATACAGCGTAAAATTTCGGCACTGTATCGGTAATTTTGGTACAGGTGGTCACGCTAACTACACCTCATTCAGGTTATCTACAAATAAAACAAGTATACATAATATATATGCTATTTAAAAGGTCACAAAATGGTCACCTTGTTTCAGTTTTTTGGCCTAATGGCAAGGATTTTTTTCAAGATTTTCTAAAGTGTATCTAATTGTATCAATTGCGATACATATTATGGAGTTGAGCTCATTTAAACTTTTAATTTGAGTTATATTTAATGGCTCCACTTCACCAGAAGATTTTTCTTTTCCAAATGACTTTATATTCTATCATTATAAAGATAACTTTAACTTCTATAGAATTTCTTTCAAAAATTTAAAATCGATTTAAAAATTTGTTAAAAAGGTCATTTTGTCTGTCTCACTTTGTGTTTACGGTTGTCAACAATTTTTACAAAGTCATTAAACCAATTTCAAAATCATAATTTCTGTAAAAATTTTATTCTTTAAAACAAATAATTATTGTTCATTTATTATTTGGTAAACTAAACTTAACGGAAACTGCTGTTGTTGCAACTAAATATCCTCAAAACAAAATTGTTCGAATCTCACTGGTGGAAGAATTATTTTTACGATGTCTTTGTCCCATGCTCCCCTCTATATTTGCCTATTGTAGGTAAGAATCGTTCTAAGGGCGATTTTTGGTAGTGAGCTTAAATCTGTCACCCGTTTTCCACCATTAGCTTTGGTTTTTTGGGATACTCTGGTTGTAATATTTAAAAAAAAAACATGGTTCTTCGTAACTTTTGACGTGATTTGACAACGATCAATATTTTTTTTTTTTCAAACAAATTAACAAAGATTCCTAAAAGAACATAGGTAGGTACTAATGTTTTTCGTTAAAATGCAGTTTAAATCTCTCCAATATTTTATTAAGTCTCCGATAAATCTTTGTTAGGTAGCCTTATGTCTTCACCTGACCCTACATAATTTTAGAAGAAGGATAAAATGCAGTATAAAATATAAAAAGATACATTTCAACAAAAGATTTCTCAGAGAGGAACACATTATATTGGGAAGGCTTGTTTTGAATTTGATAGAAGACAAATAGTAACGGGTGTGTTTTTAGAGATAAGTATAGAACTTTAGTTTGGCAACACTATTTAAATTGGTTTGGCAAATTTATTTTGAAAATCTTTGGTTCTGCTCGAAACACATATCGCGTGAATTTTGTTTAGCAGTATTTGGAGTGATGATAATCCTCAAGTATGTTAAATCCACAAAAACTGACTGTTTGGTGTTCTTTAAAATTAGTCCGTCCTTCTTTAAAAACGATGTAGCCAGAACGTTACAGTCAATGGTGACTCAGCTATAGAGCCATGATTACTGACTTTTTCGCTCATCAATTGAACAATCAAGATGTGCCGTCCAAGATCGTGCGATTTAACGCCGCTTGACTATTTTCTGTGGGGATATGTGAAGTCGCTAGTCTACGCCGATAAGCTCGAAACAATTGACCACTTGGAGAACAAAATTCGCCGCGTTATTTCCGATATACGGCCACAAATTATGGAAAAATTCATCGAAAATTCGACCTCCAGAATAGTCTACGACCGAGCCAGCCATGGCGATCATTATGCCATAAATCATACTTATAGATATTATAATTCAATTTAAATAAATCATCTTTGTTTTATTCCATTTCAAAGTTCTATACCTCTAAAAAAAAACACCCTTTAATTTCAGGAAATTTTTAAAACAAATAATATTCTGTTCTTACATAGCTTGAAAAATGTTGAAAAAATGGTGATGACCTACATCTAACTAAGGATATCCCAGAGAGTAACAAGGAAAATGAAAAAAATTAAATCATACTTTAAGAAAAAAGGTTATTTCCCGTTGTTACATAACCTCAAATGTAATGAAAAACCACTTTTTTTAATTTTTCGAAAGGAATATCGCAAAAACCAGACCTGATGGCGGACTAGGTACCTATCTTAGGATTACTCTCGTGTCGAAACTTAACTTCAAAAACAGCGAAAAATCCTTCTTTTTTTAATTTTCTAACAAGAACATCTTGTTAATCCGAACTGATTGCGGAAATCGGATGACGAATTTGAGCTCAGTGCCAAAAAGTATGCAATGAAAAATTCTTGTCTTGTGTGTCAAAAAGTTAACAGATATTTGTAAACCTTTGTAATCATAAAATGAAATCTTTTCAGTATTTGTCACTTTACCAAATTAACCTCCTTCATCAAATTGTGGTTATATATTTATTATATTTTAGTAAATATGTCATTTTTCCATTGATTTATGAGATTTATGTTTCTAGTAACAAACGGTTCTATTGAATACTTTCATGCTTGTACGAAGAACGAAGAAATTATCCGTTCATTGAACGCGGAAATTGACGTGTAAGTTATTCACTAGCTATCACATACGACTGGCTATTACAAATTTATAAATTAGAATCATTACAAGTTTACAGATGTTTAAGTGTTAACTCGTTGTTGTTCGTCGTTTATTAATATTAATAGGGGAACATAAACAAAGACACAATAAATGCCGTGTGAACTGAAACATCAGAATTTGGTCATATAATAAGTTTTTACCAGTTTAGTTATATCAGCAGCCTTTATCTGTTGGTTAGAAATATATGTCAGATAACTATCCAAACCTTTTACGGGCCCTAATTCTCTGACTTTTTTATTTCAAAAGAGCATTGCATTTTCATAAAGTACCTTCAAGTGACTCTCGCAAAAAATCACTAACATTTTCGAAAGGATTTTTTTAATGTATTTTTTGACATTGCTAAAAAAACATTTATTAATAATTATTATTAACAATAATTTATATAGGGAAACTCTTAAATAGTTCTAGTACCTTAACTATACTGCTTTCTTAAAAGAAAAGGTCTTAACTGAAATTTTATCAATTTTTTTGGTTTTTCCTATTTTGTTAAGTTTGTGCTTTTTAAAGGAACATGTGTTAAGCCTTTCAAAACAGCAAAGTAAGTAAAAATATTTTCTGAAGGTTTCTTCTTCTCAAATAAACGAGCTGTTGAAGTGAAGGCTCACTCTCCAAAATAGATTTTACCAGGATCAATTCAGCAGCTGTCATCAGGTCACACACTACATACATATACAGTAGATGTTCGATATATCTAGTGAAGTAATAAAAACCAGACTTGTTCAATCTTTCGAGATTGTTCACTTTTTGAGCGGTAGTTTTAAAGGGCTTTCTAAAGATGAATTTGATCCAAAATGCACATTTCATACGTTCGATGTGAATGTTTTAATATTTAATCAAGCATTAAACAAAGGCTTTCACTTAGGATTAAACAAAAAACAGAAACAATTCCTCAGTGTTCTCAAGCTATGTTAAATGCTTTCGCTACATTTTTTTTACAGTTTTTATATAAAATTTTGTGCGTTCACTAATGTGGATAGTTCATTGTTTTCTACAGCGTGAGCGTCTACTGTATTCTTATTTCTGTATACAATATGAATATTTTTAAAAATACTGAGTCAGATGCGACCGTTTATTTCTGCCAATGACAAAAAGAGTATGAATCTGGAGTAGCAAGGACGATTTGAATCTCAAACTTATTTTTGAGTTAAGTATAAAGATATCACAAAAAAATGCCTTTCACCTTCAAACTGTCCATAAAGATTCTTCTTAAACTGATGGCGTGAGAGCGATATGTCGTTTTGCATTTTAGATCACATCCCTAAACTATTCATTAGAAAATAATCGCATTCTTAGTTTATCTCAATAAAATGTAGCTCTGAGCTGTAACGAAAAGGTAAGTACTCGTGACCTTTATTAAACAAAAATTCAAGAAAACTGGAACAAAAACACAAACAATAATTTGGTATCTATAATATGAAAAACAACAAGAGTGTTCTTAATTGTTTTTGAAGAACTCTTTTATACCATTTGAAGGAAAAAGAAAAAGTACCTAATAGTTTTTCGTTCCGCGCGACTTTAAGCTCATCACGAGAATTCTAAATGAAATTTCATTCATTTAAGAGAAACAAAAACTTTAAATCGCTTTTCTGAAAAAAAATCCATATTTTGAGATAAGCCACTCTGATTCTGAGAAGACGATACCTACCTATGTATTATGTTTTGTTCATATAGTTTCCAAAAATTAAACATTTAGGTCCATTTTGTTCAGAGTGGGATGAATTTAGAATATTAAAATTTTGGTTAACAAGCACATTTCCTGAGGAGCTTGATGCCATGATAAAGTTATGAAAGAAAAAAAAAACGCTTTAAATATTTCTTGGAAACTCAAAAAAATGCTGAAATCGATCACGAGTAGAAACGTGGAACAAAACCTTAAAGAGCGCATATAACATCGAAAATAATACAAATTTTTAAGCCTTTTCCTATGGTACCTAGCCCAGTCTGGAGCAAACCGAATGAAGCCTGAATGTATGTATGTATGATCGGATATCCGATTAAATGACACTGCCATCTGATTAAAAGTCGTCCTTCCATTCAATAAAAAGTCCCTTAGTCCATTTTTTTTAGACATCTGTACGTTTTGTGGATTTTTACTGACCAAAATTTAAAAATGTTTGAATGAGTGAATTTTTTCCTCAGAATAGAATGGAAAAAAAAAAATTAATTTGCACTAAGTTAAATTTTATGATCCAAAATAATTGTCCAACCACACCTTTCAAAATGTTCCTAATTTCCAATACATACAGTGCGTTTAGTATTAAAATTATTTTTCAAAGAAAACCAAAAATAATAATTTAGTTTGTTTTGCATACCCAAAAGTATTTAAATATTGAAATGAAATACCTATATTTTCTTGTGGAACATAATGTCCTTTTTCATCAAAAAAAATGTTTCGAGTCTTTTCTTATTCCTAAAATAACTCAATCTCAATGTCCAATTAATTAATAAAAAAACAACGAAGGTGTAAATATTTAAATATATAAAAATCCAATAATATTGTTTTAAAATTTAAACTCCAAAAATTAAAATGCCTTACAATGTAAGCAACCATTATTAAATAATAAAATTCTACTAAAATTTACCAGTTTAACCACCAACTAAAATAATTCCAACAATGTCTGGTTAACATTTAAAATTTCTAATCCTCCACAAAATTCACTGCAAATCACTGTATACATTTTTTTCTTTTTGAAATAATTTTTTCTTTGTTGCTTTGCATTGCATTAATTTTTTAACCAACAAACTTCATCCTATATATTTTTTTTTTCTTCAACTATATCAAACACTATCACATTTTCATTATTTTTTTTTTATAATTTTTTTTAGTTATAATTCTTTTCCTTCAGTCGACAACTTCTCTTTTCACAAATTTCATCGAATTATTATCATTTTTTTGTTTTGAATCGGAAAAGAGCTAATTTTAATACAAAAACTAAAGATTTTTTTTGCATAAAAACGTATCTACAAACTGGTCGTAAGAAAAAAATAAAATAAAAAATTATTAAAAGAAAAAAAATCATAACAAACTTAAACATCAGTTCCGCATCCCTCTTGATAGCCCTCGTCCGGCGAACTCCTACTGCTGCTTATTAATGCACGTTTCAAGGCTGTCACTGGTGGCAACACTGGCACACCGCCCTTCTGCCAGACACGTATCGTTTTCGCATTCACCGGTACACCGTTAGCTAGCAGCTGATGCTGCTGCTGAGTTCCGCTTAGATTCGTGAGGGGTTGCTGGTGCGTCACCGGTGGTGTTATTGTTGAGCTTCTAGTACTACTATTACTACTGTTATTGTTGATGTTGTTGCAACTGGTCGATGTCATCGCTGATGTTGCATTGTTATTGTTGTAAATGGGATGCATAGTGTGGTGAATTTGTGTTTCGGCACCCGGCACCAGAGGCAGTCCGTAATCAGAGGGATAGCCACAGGTGGAGTTGCCTCCCGACGAGAGATTCGTCGTCGTGGTTGATGTCGTCGAGTGGGCCCCTGTACCGACCATCATGGAAGACGAGGTCGAGGGGGCGTTGTTGAAATGTGTGCGGGGGAATGTTTTACTAAAGTAATCTGTGGTGCGTTCATGGAGGTCGTACAGTTGGTTCGTTTCCATGATCGGAGTCTTGTCTGAATAGCCTGTGTAGCCGGATATTGTTGTGCTGGTGGCTCTTTTCAGATACAAATCATCAGTCGCCGATGAGGATGTTGTTGCGGTCTCCCAGAGACCAGATGGATACAGGGAGTCACAACCTCCCGCCCGACTGTATTCCCCACTCGAATTCGCCGTGAGAATTGCCGGGATTTTCAGATCCGCAAATTCGTCGCTGCCAAAGCGTTTGGTGTCATTTATCAGATCAGGATTGTTACCGGCCGAGGCTGTTGGTGAGATAAAGCAGGTTGCTGTTGAGAGGACACTCCCGTTATTGTCATAGTTACTCGTGGTGTAAGCCAGATCAGTCAATCGAGGTGGCTTCTGTACTGGATTCGTGTCGTTCGATTCAGCATGCATTCGCTCGTTGACGCTGCCCTTGCGATCAAGAGTCGCACAATTGGGAATCGCACCATTGGCAATCACCACTCCGCCAATGTTTCCATTCCCTGTTGGTGGTTGGGTCTTGTTTGTGATTGAGTTCTGATGGTTCATTGTGGTTATGACTTCCAGATGATTCGGAGTTTTGCTCTCAATAAATGGCGTCCGACGCAATCGCAGCAATAGGAACATGATTATGAGGAAGATGAAGAGAATGAGGATCACTAGAGCTGCACTGAGTCCTACAATCTGACCACTTCCCAATGAAGCCATTCCAGCTGCACGCATGCTGACATGCAGAGTAAAATTCGCCTCTGCTGTACCAGCTTTATTCTCTGCCACGCAATAAAACTCGCTGGAGTCAGTTTCTTGAGCGTTTGTAAGGATTAGTCGGCTTCGTTTTTCAAATTGGCCATCTTCATATATATAGACTCTTTGATAGGCACTAAAAGCACTTCCATTTGCCAGAAGCCTTCCAGACCAGTACCAGTTTATAGTGGCAGCAGGAATAGCTGAAGCCCTGCAAATTATCGAAGCATTCTCTCCCATGGTTGCCTCAACGTAGTGGTTGATCGGAAGCATCTCTGGACGACAAGCAAAGTCGTCCACTTGAAGATCAGCAAATGATCGGTCCAACACTCGCTCGGGACCACCAGAACACGTCGGTGCCACTGGATAGGGGATGTTATTCTGAAGAAGCCATAACTTTGCTGCTCTAAGTCGACAGTCACACATCCAAGGATTGTCATGTAGTTCGATACCATGAAGTCTGCTTAGGGTCTCGATGGTTTTGGGTCGCAACTCTCCCAGTCTATTACCATTTAGTTTGAGCTGTGTTAGGCCTTCCAAGCCTTCAAAAGCTTGTGGTGCCAGCGTTTGTATGTCACAATGGGACAAATCTAGTTTGTGCAGACTCTGGGTGTTGCCAAATGAAAAAGCTTCGATCTTATGGATGTGATTTGAGGCCAATGTCAGATCACGCAGCGAGGGAATGTAACCCAGGGCATTTGAGGGCACAATCACCAACAAATTATGGGACAAATCCAATTCAACCAAATTCGTCAGTCCCTTGAAAGTCTCCGGTTCGATCTCGCCGATCTTGCAGTTCCGCAGATACAGCTTCTGTAGGTTCAGCAAATTCGCTCGAATGAATTGCTCATTGGAGAGCGTCTGCAACTTGTTGCCAGACATATCCAACACTTGTGTCGATGGATCAATACTCTCCGGGATCTGAATGAGTGATCGATCGATGCACTCCACAGTCTGCTTGCCACCTTTCCACTTGCACGCACAAACTGTCTGACAACTACTCAGCTGTTGCTGATTCACGATCATCGGATTATCATCATTCGGATTCATGATCGGTGGCAGTAACATTGCATCGTTCACACTATATACATCGTTGTGGTTATTATTGTTGTTGTTATTGGAATTGCGATTACTATTGTGACCATGGCGCCCAACGCCACGATCATCCACATCACTACTGCTACTACTACTTCCACTGTACATAACGTGATTTTGTCGATTATATCGTGAAGCACTCACCGATGATCTATTCGAAACAGTCAGTAAGGATATCACGATCAGTATGATCAGGCTTGATCGTCTGCTATAGCTGAGCAGAATTTTGTAACGAATTTTATTGTGATGCATGTTTGGTTGAGGAATGATGAAAATCCTTTTTTTTAACTTTGGTAAACTAAGTATCCTCTTCGATCAGAGTCAAAATTTAAAATAAAAACAAACAAAAATAACGGAAAGGATAGCCAAAATGAAAACAAAAAGTTTTGATGGAAATTATTTTCAAAAAATAATCCTTTCAAACAAGGTTTCTATAAGAATCGTATCCTTGCGGCAATCTGCACTGGTAATCCATGGTTAGACACGAATAAATTTATTTATTTTTTAAGATATCCTTAAGGATATTTTTCACACATTTAAAATTTGTATTTTTCATGTATTTTCACATAATCCTCTTTAAAACTGGTAATCCTTAATTTTTTTCGTTAATGGAAAGGATTAATATTTATTTTTTTTTTTAATTCACAAATCAGATTAATATTTATAGATTTTGCTGCCCATCAAAACCACAGCTTAACATAAATAAATACACACTCTTCGCACAAGGGGAGAGAATTTATTTAAATCCTTGAGAAGCAAAAATTCCCTACTAAGGATATTTTCACACGATAACGGCCGATATTCACGCAAAATACCGATTTATAAAATCTATCGCGCATATACACATTAAAGTATTTCCACTTCAACCAAAAAAAAAAAAACTAAAAGGACTTCTTAGGTTAATCAAAATTGCTAAATTTCTTTTATGAATTCACATAGAAACGAAATAAGATTTATTTTTTTCTCTGATAATTTTCAACAGATATGTATCTATCACTGGGATTGATTAATTTGTATCTTATTTATTTATTTTTTTTAATCCGGAATTAAAAATACAAGGAGCGAGTACAGACTATACACAACCGCACCGCATGGTTAATCAACATTGACTAAAAATGAATTTCAAAGTATACCTACTCGAAAATCTGAGTGTGAACTGCGCGCAGTAGATACATTTTTGGTTGTCGTTTTTTTCTTCTTGTTTTTCTTTTTCGGATTTTGCTTCTTTTTATATTTGTTTGCTTTTCGCAACTCGCAATCGCAAGAGAAGTTTCAGATAGATCGAAAAATGTGTGTGCGCTGAGTAAATTCGATATCGAATCGAAATTGGGATTATTATGGTTTTCGAAACGAATGTGAGTTTTGAATGAAGTGGTTGCTAGAGTATCGCCAAATGAAGAATGAATTTATTTTCGAAGAAAAAGAAGTGACAGCTGAAAGATGAAATTTGTTTAGATACAAAATGTGCATTAGATACTTTTCGATGAAGAAAATATTAATTTATGTTTACAGTAACAATCACGTTGTGTCGTCTATAGGATAGACCCACCATTTGCTAGCAATCGTATCGTAACAATTTAGTTTTAATACTGCCCACACCACTGGCCTTATGACAGAAGCCATCACTGGCCAAATAAATTGGGGAATACTCGCAGCGAATTTTCTTTGAAATCAAAATTCACAGCAATTTTAAAACCTTGATAAAAGACTAATGCCAGGAGAATCGACCAGACAACCATGATCGAGTGACCAGGGGAAGGGTACAAAATCTCGAATGATAAAATCCTAAGTGGCAAAAAATGAGAATCGTGAATGCGAATACCCAAAGTCGCGAATGCCAAAATCTCGAGTGGAAAAAATCTGGAATGGACAAAACATCGAAAGCCACAATCCTGAAAGGACAGAATCCCGAATAAAAGATAAAAGATTCCGAATTTCAATACTTTTTTTAGTACTTTTTCAGATTTTTAAAAGAAAACAAATTTTTTGGTATGACATGACTTCTGTTCACTTTGACATCTTGACATTAACTCGAATGACGAAAATCCCTAATAAAAGAAATTTCGAAACAAATAGTAAAAATTTTGAATGCAAACATTTTGAACGTACAAATCACAAATAATATAATAAATAGTCGGCGTTTACTTCCGGAAACAACGAATTTTAGTAAAGTTTATTTTTTTATATGAATTTTGACAGAGCTTTGGGCTTATTTCGTAGATATTCGTAGTTTTGGAAGTTATTGAACAGAAATATAGAAAAATTACTTCTTCAACCCATTTTGAATATCAAAATCAGGCACGCGACTTTTAATATCAAAATTAGTACCTACTATACTAAGCCATTCGGAGATTTAACATTCGGAATTTTGGCATTCGGAATTCTGTCATTCGAGATTCTGGCATTGGGGCTTTTAGCCATTCTGGGTTTTGTCCATTCGGAACTTTGTCCATTTGCGGTTTTTGTCGTTTGGGATTTTGGTATTCGAGACTTTTTTTTGCACCTGTTTCTGAAAGTGTTTGCCTAAGCCCTAAAACCTCAACTCACCAAAGATTCCAGTAACTGAACTATTGAAGATCAATTGCACTATTCTTTGGGGAACTTGGTATACTACTCTCAGACTATTCGCTCACGGTCTAATGGACTAAGTGATTTAATTGATGGAATGTGGAGTACAGTTGAAGACCGAATTTTCGAAACTATTCGCATAGTTCGGGTTTCCGATCCTGCATCCTGAACCGTTTCGGATATTCATTTTGTGAATGAAATAATAACATCTTAAGTCTGCTACCACCAAGTTTAATATGCTTATTAATTCACTATGAATGAATGCTACAATTCTTATTAGAAAAATGATTTTCTGATGCATTTTGAATCTTCGAATGTTGCTAGTAACTCTCTTGAAAATAAATTCATTTCATTGGCAACTTTTTCTATCTCTTTTGAGATTTTCGAATTTTACCATCTCTTCAATGAATTCGAAATGTAAATTCATTCTATTTTCGAAATAAAATTGAGAAATGAATCCATCTCTTATTTATGTTCAGTTCATAAAGTTCACTTTTTCATTAAAGACAAAAAAAAAAAACAATCTCTTGTCAATTTTCTTTCTAACCAACAAATTCGTACATATATAGAAAAACACCAGTGCAACATGTTGTGATTCATTCAAGTTTAATTTTGAGTTTCAAATTGACACACTTTGGCGAGTAATCGATTTTGGGATTAAGGTTTCTTTTAATTGGAATTTGAGTCAGCCTTTCTGTCGTGTTGTAGTAAGTGTTGTTATACTGTGCATACTCCAGTTTCCTTGTTTTTTCTTTTTTTATTCTATTTTTTTTTTTGTATTTTACGTGTTTCATAGGTAAAACTAGGGAATGAATAAACACAACTAGGTTAGGTAGGTGCTTCTAGGTACATATAGCTACATTTCGTTCTTCATCACTTCTAGTAGTTTTCTCTATATCTTGCTTGGGCCAGGGATATAAATGATGGTTCGGTCGGTTTTGATGGTTTGGGAGAATTCAATGAATCTATCTCTTTATAGCTTTTTTTTTTTTTGATAGACGAGAGATACAATTATTATTTTTGTGTAATGGGTGAGTAAATAAAATGCAAGATGAGGATTTTGATTTGATTTTTTCTTATTTTGTTGGGGAGAGAGAAAAGATGAAGAATATGTAGAAAAGTTTTCATTTTGGGTGAAGGTAGGTATTGATTTTCAACAAAATGGTTTGAGAACTTAGCAAAATATATCTAAGGTTCTTCCATAATAGGTATCTGGTTTATCCTTAAAGTTTAAACGTAGGTATACAAAAGTTGGAAAATGTACATATTTCAATGTATCTAAGTCATTTGGGATACCTATTTTGTTCTTATCCTGGGAGAAACAACATCAGGTTCTTGAATTAGAAGCTTACAATTTTGTTTGGATAGATGAATAGTAAAATTCAAGGAAATCTTCATCTTTTAAGGACCTTACAATTATATAAAGCCTATGATCAATTTCTTATAGGTAAGTATTTATGCTTTATAATAAGTACTAAGGTACCTACATGAAACATCTTTCAAGGAATTAGGTAGGTGCGTATTTTTGAATGTTAAAATGGGCAGCCTGCTTTGGTTCCTCGAAAATTAAGCCGAATATTTATGTGAGAACTAAGCATAAGGGTGTTTAATTTTGGAAGGCACAATATATAATGTAAAATTTTACCTTTTGCTTACGCCCCGAGTCTCTTTGATGTAAAAGATATTCATCCTAAATTTATAGAAGATTGGAGAGTATTTAGAGGTTGCGCATTTTGATTACTTTTGGAAAAGTAGGCAAAATACCTATACGATTTTTATAATTTTTACTATTTTATGAAAAAACATATTATAGTTCCAATCAGCCCCGGATCTACGATTTTTCCGAACCGGGGCAAAAACTTGATTTTAGCGCCCCTGCCGTTTTTGATAAAAATGAAAAAAAACGCATATCTACTTGTTTGGATATTTTGTCACTGGGAGAATAATACTTTTTAATGGATGTGCAGTCCATATCTAACCAGAAACTTTTCATTATAGATAAGAAAATTGACAATGCTTACACAGAAAAAGGGAATTTTATTTTTGATTCAATCGCGAATCTTATTTTTTGGTTCCGAATTAAATTCGTTTTCATTCGAATCAAATCTGTAAAATATGATTGGTTCCCGAATATATCAAGAGAGAGCTATTGAAGATCCATTCACGAACCATTCAAATAAGAAATAAAAATGTCATTTTACGAAAGGACAAAAGCCAAAGTTACGCAAGATAAAGTCTCGAAGTACAAAGTTTCGGCAACAGTTTTTGAATCCTCGGGAGGTCATTGTTCCTTGAGCGATTTTAATGAAATTGACAGAGGTGATAGCTGAGACAGAGTTATAGCAGTACAAAATATTTTCAAAATAGGATGTTTCAAAAATATGTCGACATTATGCAACTTCGTTCTTCCTTGAGCGATAGCAATGAAGAAGAATTTCTTTTCAAATTTTCTTCATATTCAATTATGATAGCAATGAAATTTACACGTGAAAGCTGATACAGAATTTTAACAGAAAACTATATTTTCAAAACAGGATGTTTCGAAAAATGTCAACATATTATAACTTCGTTGTTCCTTGAACACAAGTAATGAAATTGACACACACAATTTCAATACTTAATAGTACGAGAGCTAAGCAACGTCAAAACACAAGACATTTTAGATTGGCTGGTTCCAGAACACCAAAAAAACTTTCAACAATGTATTATAGTTCGTTTCTTTTATTTAATTTTTCAATCAAGCTATAGTTTTCAATAGTCTTTTTAAATTATTATAAATGGTGAAATAATGATAGAAAAAACTGCTGAAAGTTGGCAGAGATATACAATTTGATTGCCGCATCTCAACTCATTTAATTTCATTAAGCGTCGCAATTCTAAATTTTGTCAGTCACATGGATTTGGCGCCCCTGTAAGCTGCCGCCCGGAGCACAGGCCCCGGTTTGCCCCCCCATAGATCCGGGGCTGGTTCCAATCAAACTTGACACTGGGTTGAACTTAAAAAAAAAACTATTTTCGTCAGTAAGGGGGAGCTGGGAGGATAAGGGGTCAGTTGAACTGAAGGTAGTCAGTTTCGTCAATTCAAAAAATTGGCTATTAATGGTACCACCATCCACAGAACCATTTTCTGATTTAAACTATTTTTTTTTATACATAGAAGCTTTTAAAAAATATAAATATGTAGTGCGGTGGATCAAATATTTGGAAAAGTACATGATGGCCTATTTTTTTGAAACGAGATACTAAAAAGGTTTTTTATGAATTTCTTGACAATTTTAAGAACTAATTTTACTTTTATGAAAAAATAACGGCTACTTCCATATAAAAATTAAGAAACCGGTAGTGAAAATATTCACCCCGATTACAGAATCCGACGAATCAGCTGCGGAGGGAATCAGACCCAATTTTAATATATTCACTATGAGCGAAATGTCAAAATTGAGTCTGCCTTCCTCCGCAGCAGCTCATTGGTCGGATTCTGTAATCGGGGTGAATATTTTTTTCTTTAAGACGGCTCCTACGATTTTAGTAAAATGTTTTCTGTATGCTAAAAATAGTGCAATCTACTATCAAAATTCATAAAAAATTACATTTAACAAATAAATATTGACTAGGGTTGGGTGGGGGGACTCGATATACATTTTCTGAAGATAGCGTAGATAGATAGATACGTATAAGTTTTTTTTTTAAATGAATGGGACTCACTATCTACATTTTCTAAAGTTAGCGTAGATAGGTAGTTACCTATAAGTTTTTTTAAAATGAATATTTGATGTTTTTTTTTTATTATGAGACACCTTTAACTCTTGAAATTCATAAATTTTAAAGGCCTTACACAAACCTAATTATTTAAAAAAATTTATAAGAAAAAACTTCCTCAAAATAACAATTGTGCCCAATGGATAGGGCACAATCGACGAACAAGTGGATCACTTTCGACTTGACCCAAAAAAGAATTACAAAGGAAGTATGTATTTTATTTTGTGTTACAGAAAACTGCTTATAACCTATTGAATAGACCATTTAAATAGGAACAATTACGTGCAAGGGTTTTTATTATTGAATATGTTCGTTGAGCCCATAAGACTGCTTTAAACCGAAAATACTACTAAATTCACTAATGCGTTTCTGAGAGAATGGTCACACTGGCCACTTTTCAATATATTTGTGTTAACTTGGAAACTTAGCCAAATTTGACAATTTTGCATCGAAAACTTTTTGTTCAAAATTAAATCTTGTATAGAAATGGATATTTCAGAAAATTTTGTAAAAAAATTTAAGCAAGAAGAATTAATCAAAACCAATATAAAAAAAATCGAAAAATTAAAAATTTTTAAGTTTTTTCCTTAACTGTGCTTAACTTTTTTCGGAGCAAGGATTGACTCAAGGCATACTTCAACAAAAAAAAAAGGAGAGACAAAATAAAGCATTTTCAACATGTAGTTTTTATTTAAAATTGACAAAGATAAAGGCTTTCAAAATTGTACCATTACAAATTAAACTATCCTTGTACCAATTACCAGGTCTTATAATAACCGGTCCAGCCGTTCAGCCTGTAGGTCTGGAAGCATTTAAAAATAGCCGGAAACCAAAATATTGAATTACCTACTTTTTAAATATTCTCTATAATCATAAAGTCATATTTCTTCAAAATCTTGAGTTCGAATATTTTTACGAATGTGAGTAGAAATGATGTCATTTTTTCGATTTTCAAGTTCCATATGTGTGCATTAGCGGGTCCGTTATTTTCCAAGCTCATTTTTCTGGAAAGTACATCCCCAAAATCGAAAGTTTATACCGTAAGAAAAAGTTATTGACCAAACAAAATTTACCCGAGGTCATTAACCCGTGCCTCTAAGGTCATACTTTTCCCATACAAATGTCAGTTATTCTCAATTTTTTTGTTGATTCTGTTTGGTTAATTATTCCTTTAAAAAACTGCATTTAAAAATGTATGAAAAAAAAATTAAAATTATAAATTATTTCGATTTTTAACATTATTCGTATTTTACCTTTTTTAATTATTTTTTTTCTCTCTCGATCTTCTGCAGTTTTTGTTGTTGTTTTTTCCATTATTGATTATTAGCCTATTGAATAGACCTTTTAAAAAGGAACAATTACGTGCAAGGGTTTTTATTATTGAATATGTTTGTTTGGCCCATAAGCATGCTTAAAACCGAAAATGCTACTAAATTCACCCATGCGTTTCTGAGAGAATGGTCACACTGGCCACTTTTCAGTATTTTTGGTATAACTCGAAAACTAAGCTGAATTTGACAATTTTACATTTAATACTTTTTGTTCAAAATTAAATTTTCTATTGAAATGGATAGTTTGGAAAATTTCTTAAAAATTTTAAGCAGGAAAAGTAAACAAAAACCAACATAAAAAAAATCGAAAAATCAAAGATATTTAATTTTTTTTCTAAATTGCGCATAATTTTTTTCGGAGCAAGGATACGCTCAAGACACAAAGTAAACTACAGTCTTACGGCTTTAATATTACATGTTAAAAAGCCATATTATTAGAAAATTGACAGAGATATAGTCATTCAAACTTTACCATTTCTTATCATTTTTCGCAGTTTTTGCCCAAAAGCCTATTTTTTGGTACTTTATGACAAATTTAACGTTCCTAGCACCTATAATACCAAATCTTATGTTAATCGGACCAGCCGTTCAGTCTGTAGGTCTGAACGCATTTAAAAACAGCCGAAAAACGAAATTGCGAACTTACATCCTTTTTATAAATTGTTTATAGTTCTAATGTCATATTATAACAAAAATTTGATTTCGAACATTTTTACGAAAGTGAAATTTGCCATATTGTACCGAAAAAGGGACTTTTTGGCCAAAACTGCGAAAAATTATAAGACATTATAAGGTTTGAATGGGAATATCTCCGTCAATTTTGAACAAATATTCATTTTTGAACATACCATATTAAGGCCTTTAGTCTCTACTTTATTTTGTTGCTGCATGTCTTGACCCTATCTTTGCTTCAAAAAAAGTTATGCACAATTTATCAAAAAATTTAGATATCCTTGATTTTTTGATTTTTTTTTAGGTTGGTTTTTGCTAACTTTTTCTACTTAAATTTTTTCGTAAAATTTTTTAAACTATCCATTTCACTAGAAAATTTAATTTTGAACAAAAAGTATTATATGTAAAACTGTCAAATTCGGCTTAGTTTTCAAGTTACACCAAAAATATTGAAAAGTGGCCAGTGTGACCATTCTCTCAGAAACGCATGGGTGAATTTAGTAGCATTTTTGGTTTTAAGCATGCTTATGGGCCAAACAAACATATTCAATAAGAAAAACCCTTGCACGTAATTGTTCCTTTATACCCCTCATTTTCCGGTCTATTCAATAGGCTATATTATAAAGTTATAATATTGTTAAAAAAATCACATCAAAAAAACTAATGAAAATAAAATATAAATAATTTATTTCAATCTTTCAAATTATTAAATATTTTTATTTTTTAACTGTTCTATTCTTTGTTCTTTTTAATTTTTATTTATGTTTTCTTATGAACAATATCTTCAAAAAGTTGTAGGCAAAAAATAACTATTAATAATTTTTTCAATTTTTAAAGTTAACTAAATATTTTTAGTTTCTAAATTTTTTTAAATTTTTTTCTCATTAAATACAGTAATTTTATTTTTTTGTTTTAATAATTTTTGGTTACCTATATCTTCTTTAAAAAAATGCATTAAAAAATTAACACAAGCAAATTAAAAGTAATTTATTTCAATTTTTAACTTAAGTAATAGGGGGGGGTTCCATAGTTGAATGCAAAACCTAAGTTGATATTCTTTGCAAACAAAAGAAAGGTATTAGGCGCCAGTTATAGCTATCATTGAAACTCATCATTGAAAATTTTAATGATTGATTTTGAGACGTTTAGGAGGCAAAATCATTTATTATTTTGATGGACGATCAAAGCTTAGCACTTAATTAATATTTCTAGTCAAAAAAAAATTTCAAAAAGGCCCAACTTTCCACAAAAATTGACTTTTAATTTTTCAATGATCATTGGTAAGGTAGTTCAATCATTGAAATAAGAAAAGTCTTTTTATGGGGAAAGTTGGGCCTATTTGAATTTTTTTTTTGGCTAAAAATATTAATTAGGTCTTTAGCTTTATTTTTCCATCAAAAGAATAAATAATTTTACTTCCTAAACGTCTCAAAATCAATCATTAAAATTTTCAATGATGAGTTTCAATGATAGCTATAACTGGCACCTTAATATTTGCCACTTAAATGCTCAAAGCATACAAAATAAAATAGATGATTTGCGTATTCTCTTAAGCCTAGTACGCAGATCGAGCTAAAATTCCGCTCCCGCATTTCTCTCCAAACACCAGCTAAAATCCTAGCTAAATTTTGACACAAGATTTTTTTGGAGAATACATTACAAAAAAACAGCTGTTCTCTGAAAAGAAATTTTATTCAATAATTTCGAAGAATTTTCTTTCAATATTTCACATTAAAATAATCAAATAAAATAGATTTTTCCTTTTGGAATTGCTAAATCGTTTGTCCTTGAATATTTCTCGGTCTCAATTTTCATTTTCGCAATGTAAAGCTCACATAATCTCACAAATAAATGAACCTGTCACAATTTAGCTCGAGAATTAATGTGCCGAACAATTATTTCACGCGCTAAGTTTTGAAAGATGAGTGCGTTCAGTAAGAAACGAAAATTTGATTTTTTTAGCTGGAGCTGCGTACTTCTCGGCTAAAATGTTTGGCTTAATTTTAGCTTGGCTAAATTTTGGAGAGAATTTTGTATGGGAGCGAAATTTTAGCTCAATCTGCGTACGAGGCTTTAGATGGTAGTGATGTAGATATTTTATGTATTTCAGAAACTTGGTTGAAGCCGGAAATGTGCGATAGTCTTTTCAAACTAAATAATTTTAAACTTATTCGTGCGGATAGATGTAATAAATTGGGAGGAGGTGTAGCTATTTTTATCAGAAATTCGCATAAATTTCATATACAAAAAATATCCTCAGCAAATGAATTAATTGAATACTTATTTATTGAAGTCATGGGAGAGCGTGGAAATGTTTTGATTGGCTGCGTTTACATGGCACCTAATGTAGCACGTTATACCTTAATAAGAAATTTATTAGAGGAGTTAGCTCCTCTTTATGCAGATATTTTGATATGTGGTGACCTTAATCTAAATTTATTAGATAATCGAAATAAGAATTTCATTGAAATTGTGGATTCCTTTGGTTTAAGTTTCATTAACACTAAGCAACCAACACACTTTAAATTGAATTGTGCACCTTCTTTATTAGATGTTTTTTTGGTGTCGAATCTTAATTTGGTTTTGCATTATGACCAGCTTATTGCATCTGCATTCTCAGATCATGATTTAAAATTTATGTCACTAGACGCACTTCTTATACCCGTACGGAAGAGACACCATCTATTTATTACGACTATTCAAAAATAAACTTAGAGAATCTGTTTACTGATACTCGTAATATTGACTGGTCACCTATTTATTCAACAAATGATGTCAATATACAAATTGAATGTTTTAACAATAATATATATAACCTCTTTAACAATCACGTTAAAGTAAAAGTTCTAAAACCTAAGCGATATAATTTTCCGTGGATAACACTAGAAGTTAAAAACATTAGTGCTCGTGATAAATTATATGCTAGATGGAGAAGATATAAATGTTCACTTATTTATAGTGAGTTCAAAATTGCGAGAAATACAGTGGTGAATCTCATTCGAAGAAACAAAAAGAACTTCTATAAAAATCAATTTAATCCTAATGAGTCTAGTTCCAAGTTCTGGAAAAATGTTCGTCAGGCTGGTATCACACGCAACCAATCTGTTTCAGATAAAATTGATATTGAGGAACTGAATTCAAAATTTATTCAATGTGAATCAAGCCATAATAATTTTTCTATTGATTCCCACAATTCAATTGGCCAGGGGATTACATTTTCGCTTTCGGGGGTTGACGAATCGATTGTTGGTCTGGAAATTTTAAAAATCAAATCAAAAGCTGTTGGCTCTGATAACATTCAACCAGATTTTATAAAGATTCTTCTTCCTGTTTTGCTCCACCAAATAACCCATATTTTCAATACAATTCTGACTACTTCCATCTTTCCTGATCTCTGGAAAATAGCTAAGGTTCTTCCATTGCCAAAAAATTCAGTAGCAAAAAAACGGAATACAGACCAATTGCAGTTTTACCTTTCTTAAGCAAGGTTCTCGAAACAATTATGAGTAACCAGATCAAGGTTTTCTTGGATGAAAATAAACTGATTGCTTGCCACCAGTCTGGTTTCCGAGCTAAACACAATTGTACCACGGCTCTAATCAAGATATGCGAAGATATACGTGCTGGTTTTGATAGTGGTATGATGGGATTAGTTGTATTTTTGGATTTCTCTAAGGCATTTGATTGTGTCAATCATAATATCTTATTGAATAAACTTAAATGTAATTTCTCATTTGAGAGCTCATCATGCAATCTGATCAAATCATATCTCTCAACCAGGTCACAATATGTGTTTCACAATAATAAGTGTTCATCTTGCTTAAGGGTATCTTTGGGTGTTCCACAAGGCTCTGTGCTCGGACCACTCCTATTCTCCTGTTTTATAAATGATATAACTGAACGTATAACAGACTGCGAATATCATATATATGCGGATAATGTTCAAATTTATAAAATGTTTCCAAAATCAAGTATAACTCTGAGCACTGAGAAAATGAATCATGAACTAAATAAAATATTTACCTGGACTATCGAGAATGAGCTGAATCTCAATCCTAAAAAGACAAAAGCCATGGTTTTATCGAGAAGCAGATGTAGTGAACAGTTCCCTGTTCTCTTTCTTAATCAGACTCCGGTTGAGTATATTGAAAATATAAAAAAAATCTTGGCGTTTACTTTAACAATATGGATTGGGGTGTACATATCAATAAGACAGTTTCAAAAATGTATGGTGCACTCCGTGGTTTAAGTCCTGCA
Source organism: Dasysyrphus tricinctus (assembly GCA_963921185.1). Lineage (NCBI taxonomy): Eukaryota > Metazoa > Arthropoda > Insecta > Diptera > Syrphidae > Dasysyrphus > Dasysyrphus tricinctus. Next base: position 254,156,622 of record OY992531.1, on the reverse strand, counting down.
TCTGCATACCTACTTGCCAACTAATGTGAAGCTGAAATTAGTAAAATCTTTTATTTTGCCTCTATTTTTATACAGCTGTGAGCTATTTTCGAATATGGACTACAAGTCTAGCAGAAAATTAACTGTAGCATACAATTGTTGTGCCAGGTATATATTTAATTTGAGGAGATATGATCATATTTCTGGCTTCACCAAACAAATAACAGGCTGTTCCTTAACAGCCCTATTAAAATATCGTACTTTGTTATTATTGCACAAAATCATACAATCTGGAGAGCCAAAATATCTATTTGATCATATCTGTTTTGCTAGAAGCAACCGAACACTACAAATAATTCTGACGAAGTATAAATTTCTGGTGACATCAAGACAATTTTTTGTGCACGGGATTCAACTATGGAACCAAATTCCCCCAGTATTAAGTGTATAACCAACACGAGCGCTTTCAGGAAAAAAGCTTTTGAATATTGTGCTGCAAATTTCTAATACTTTTCATTTTTTCGCTCTTTCTTTTCTTTTCTTTTCTTTTCTTTTCTTTTCTTTTCTTTTCTTTTCTTTTCTTTTCTTTTCTTTTCTTTTCTTTTCTTTTCTTTTCTTTTCTTTTCTTTTCTTTTCTTTTCTTTTCTTTTCTTTTCTTTTCTTTTCTTTTCTTTTCTTTTCTTTTCTTTTCTTTTCTTTTCTTTTCTTTTCTTTTCTTTTCTTCTTTTTTTTTCTCTTCTTATTTTTATCTTCTTTTTTGCTTTGCTTCGACTTTGTCGTATTGAATTTTTATTGTAATTAAAATTAAAATCTTTATTACATTTCTGAAATATAAAACAAGCATGTACAACCTAAAAGATGTAAAATTTACAACTTATATGTACAATGAATACTATTTAATAAATAATAATAATAATAATAATAAATATCTTTAGTTTTACCCTATATTGACACGTTTTTCATATTTATATTATTTATATTTATTTCTTTCGTTTCAAAATCTTATATACCTGTATATATATATGTATTTTGTTAATATTAATTTGAAATCCTCATATACTGTTATTTAAAATATAATTAACTATTAGTTGGAAAAAAATAATAATATTAACACCAAAATTATAATCAATGCCATCCCTGGATTAATAGAAACTACTGATGTATGTTTTTCATGTTTGAGGTTATGTTTAAATCAATCGTGTTGACATCTTATTATAATAATCAGTTCCTTGGTTTTGGTTTCCTAAAATATTTATAATTTGGTATTACAAAAAATTTAAAGAGAATAGTTGATTATGTCTTCATCAGTAGGTACCATTATGTCGAAAAAAGGGTAAAAACTAAAAATATTTACTAAAGTTAAAAATTGAAATAGGATAGGTATATAGCTTTTAATTGGTTGTGCTTATTTTTTAATAAATTAATTTTCTTTTTGAAGAAGAAGAAGATATAGTTAACCAAAAATTATTAAAAAAAAACCAAAGTTACTACGTATGTTCAATGAGAAAAAAAAAAAGTTAGAAACTAAAAACATTTAGTTAACTTTAAAAATTGAAATAAATTATTAATAGTTTTTTTTTCTACTAGTTTTCTAATACTAATTTTCAGGAACGATCACTCTTTTCACAGAAAATCGCAAGTGCATTTCTAGCGTAAGCGTAATATACATTTGAATGTTTTTTTAATCTAAAAAAAATTCATTAAAATTTTCATCAGTCTTTGTCGGTTAAACTCATCTGCCTAAGTGCCTACCTAGTTAATTGGAAAATTGAAATCAAGGATATTTCAATCTGTACGTTTCAAATTATATAAATCCAAGATGGTGAAATTGATTATTATTTGTATCCTAAGATATAAATACCAATAATTCTTCCTTAAGAAGACGCCAAAATCACAATCATTACGAAATAACAATTGAAAGAATCTCTCTATCCCATCTTCGTCGGAAGAAAAAATATAATTTTATATTTGAAAGGTGCATTTTTGTAGATTAGCAACAAAAAAAATAAACCTCATAATGGCATTCAGAATCATTGAGACTGTGAAAAAAATCTCCAGCGCCATAAGATAACAAAAAACAAACAAAATACAAATATTTCTAGGAAATGAATCTTGATGGTCCTTCTGAACCAAATGCTTCCTTTATCCATCCAGGTAGACAAATTACATGTGAATCGGCAAAAAATCAAAGAAATCATTTAAAGCAATTTTTGGCTCCTTTTCAAATCTCATTCTTCAACATCACTTAGGAGAGTGATGAAAATTCGCCCAAATTGTTTAGATATTTTGTTTTAGGTTTATAAAATCTAAAAAAAAATACCTAGGCATTGAATTAGCTGGAAAAAGATCGCCCATTGTTTTTGTTTGACAGATGCCATTGTGTACATAAAAGAGTTTATGATGTTGCAATGAAGCAGAAATTTGGAACAACCATCACCTCGGAAGGTTTTTTATGCAGGTAAACCAGCCTTTATTGAGGTTCTTATCGGATCCGGATACGTATTTCAAAATAACCTATAAATAACGGTTTGTGGTTCATTCCTTTATTTCCATGATTTTGTAACAAATAAAAATGAGATTTTAATTGATCAAGTCTCACCGGAGCTTAAACATATTAAAAACTAGCAAAATGCCATTAAATCGCAGCAAAGAAGTTATTTATCTTTTATCATAAATTACAATGCCCTATTATGATAAATGTAGGAACCTACGTGTACAGCTGTACAGGTGTTTTAATGGCTAAATAAATACATACACACCTCTTCGTGTTGCAATCAATACCTCACCTACAGACACCTTTGCCAATCTTTCTCGCCAAGAACTAAGCTGTCAACTGTAAGTACGACGACGCGACAATTGAACAACGACCGTGCTGCACGTAATCCACGTCCTTTATCTTAATTCAAAAAAAAAAAAACATAAAATTAGCCATCAACTTATTTTTCTTGCCATTTATATGCTCCGTATGTCACCCTTGATTCCATCATGACCAGCACGCGCTTCCTGCCACCAACAGACCGCAGCAGTAGCATAAGTCGAACAATGGTAGGTAGTTGGTGTTGGTGCAACTGTCACAAGTCAGGCAATCCATATCGCGGTGCTCTCGTGTTCATTCTTCCTCTTCATCATCATCATCATCATCGTTCGTCCAATCACTCCTTCTTCAACCCTTAATAATCCAATGGCAATACCATACAAATCATTATCACACTTCAAAATCATTTGCATGGCTATCGGGGGTAATAAAAGAATAAAATCATCAACCCTCCATTTTGGCACAAAGAAAAAAAAAAAAAAACAAAAAAAATCCCTAAACTATAGACCAATCATTATTATCCCGCGACAATTTGGTAGTAAAACTGAATCGTAAAAATTGCAATAAAAGAAATAAAAATAATTTTTTTTATAGCTATTCATGGTTTTGTTTTTGGGAAGCAAAGTTAAGGCTATCAGAGGAAGAGCGATAACAACAAACGATGGTAAATGATGACGGATCACATCAAAGTGACACTTAAATAGGATTATATTTCAACTATTAATTTCATCCCCAGCTCTCAGGGAACAATAATAATAATAATTGAAGAATATGCTACAGAATAATATGTGTGTTTCTATGGAGAAGGAACAAAAGGCTCTTGGATTATATATAAATATTGAAAAAAAGTTCAATGGTGTGTCGCCCATTCACATAATATTCATGCGTTAATCGGAAAATAATGAACAGGGTTGTTATATTTATAAAATGTAGGTAGCTATTATCATTAGTTTAATGTTTTTTATTTGAAATGACTCCAAGGATTTGGTTTGAAAATGTTTGTGGATAATTTTTCGAGGACAAATTTATTTTTCTTCAAATGCTTTTGTATATACAAAGCCCTTTGTTTTTTTGCAACCTATCTTTAGTGCAGTTAGAAATTCCCAAAAAAATACATCAGCAGCAGAGTTATGAATAATCTTCAAAGTGATGAAAAGATCTTGTAAATAACATAAATCAATTTACCGTATATGCGTGTCCCATGTTAGTCTAACATTGTTGAAGACTTAACCTAGATTTTTTTATCATAATTAAATTTCTCACGAGCTTAAAAGGACAGGCGAAAAGTTTCTTACTTAAGGCTTTGCTTAAGATATTGGAATAGAGATAGTTTCTTTTTCTGGATAAAGTCTTAGTAAAAGTACTTTGCGTGCGAACCAGTTAAATATTTTATTTGAGTTGTAGCATCCCGAACATCCCTACAAGGAAAACTAATAATTGTAACTAGAAATCGTCTAGATGGACATGAAACTGACAATAAAGCAAAACAGATGACAAACCATTTATAATCAGAATGAACAGTAAAGGCCTAGTGATTGATTCTTGAGGAATACCAGTGGATAAACAGGAAAGAACGAAAAAAGTAAACCATTAAACCAAACAACTTCCCTGTGATTGGTCAGATATAAATAACATAATTTTTAAAATAAGCCTAAAATGTTTCACATAGCAGAAAAAAAAAGTCAGAATAGGAAAGCACTTGCGATTTTCTGCCACATGATTTTTCAGTCGTAAAAAATAGAACATGAGTTGTGAAATTTGAATAAGCGCACGAACCACATGACACTAAAATAACCTACTAATCTGCAATAATTTTTTTTTTGGTCGCTGAGACCGAAAATCTTAAGTGCATTCCTAGCCAAAGTAACCACATATTCCATGAAAATTAGACAAAAAAAAGGCAAATATCTGCAAAAAAATTACGAAAAAGCTGAATTTTGTTGGAAAGCTAAGTTTCTTAAGCTTAAGCGTTTCTTGAAGAGGACCTCATATTTGGGCCGATTCAAAAAATTTAAAACTGGTGAATATAGGGGAAGATTCAGTTAATTTCTTAATTTCTCGAAAACTATATATTTTTTTTATTTGAAAAATTTAAATTGCATCAGAAGCTTATGAAAGATAATAATATTTAACATCTAGTAAAAAAGTCTAAGGAACAGCAGTTCTTTGGTTTTTACTTACAAAATGTAAATGTACTAGTAGTACATCCTGGCATAATGGCTAGTGCATTGGACTGTCATGCCGGAGGTATGGGTTTGATTCCCCGCCGTGCCACCTAAAACAGAAATGTTTAGGTACTGCCTCTTGCGAGGAACTGACAAATCCTCCAAGAGTATACTTGTCATGAATAGGTGCTTCTCATCTAGCTCTTCGGACTCGGCAAAAAACTGTAGGTCCCCGCCATTCCTGCCACCTACACGCACACAGGAATGATTGAGAGTTATAAGTCACTAGGCCCTGGTTCTCCACAAGCTGTTGCGCCAACCAATTTATTATGAAGGTACTATATAGAAAGTTATGGATTCGTAAAAAAATTAACTCAAGATTTTGACAGGCTTGTCATTATGGATAGGGAAGTCGAATCAAGTGGGTCTCACAATTCAGTCTGTCTGTCTGCCTTTAATCTTTATTTTAACCAAAATACGGTACCTGCTTTATTTTTCTCAAAAGCAGTTCCAGAACTTTTCTTAAAGCAATTTCAATAAATTTCTTTAAAAAAAGGCTACCTTTGGATAAAATCTTTTAAAATAAAAATGGTTATTAAAAGAACCATTTTGTTTTTATTTTCGGTAATTTTCGAAACGGTTTTTTGGATTGGAATAATTTTTTATACCGAAAAGCATCCAAGAAATATAAACAGCTTTGAGTATCTACCAAAACTTTTAAGAAAATATTATTTTGGATTTTTAAAAAAATTTCAAACATATTCTTTTTTGAAGATCAAATATTTTGAAAACTTCATGTTAAATGTTTTTTGAAACATGGTATGTACTTAAGGGGTTTTTAACACTCTCAAGAATATTTTTAGGAAAAAAATTACTTTTATGAAAAAATAACGGTACTCAAAAATGTTAAAAAATATGTTTTTTCTTAAGAACGGCTTCTACGATGTTTATAAAACTTTTCTATGTGTTAAAATTAACAATTACTAATAGTATCTCACTTAGAACCAACCGATTAGCCAGTACCTATAATGAACAAATTGAAAATCAAAAAATCGAATATTCTAGTTCTAGCGCAAACAAAAATGTTTTTATCGAAATCGTAGGATTCGTTTTCGAGAAAATGAGATTTTCTTCAATGTTTTTTTACATTTGTATGGTACCGTTAATTTTTGCATAAAAGCAAAATATTTTGAAAATATAACTTTAATAACAAGTTTTAAGAAAATCAAGTGGATCATTTTCCAAATATTGAGTTTTCAAAACTAAATTTTGATTTTCTTTTTTCCAAAAAATATATTGAAAATTTTGGTACACAGTACTTTTTTATTTATTAGAAGCTGCTGTTTACAAAAATTTATTGAAAAAAAAAAAAATGGTTTCGTTGAGGTACCGTACCATTAATAACCATTTTTTGAAAAATGTTTCCCACTTAAGGGAAGCTCTAAGAGTAATTTTTAGAATTTGTTTAAGAGAAGTATTGAAGTTTGAGGGGAATACGAAGATAAAGCGATACAAAATTCGAGTTGGAGGGAAGGAAATTCAACTTGGAGGAATTTCAACTAAGAGGGAGTCGACTAAGTATATATCGCAATTTAAAAAAAAGTCGTCGAGATGGGTGGCGTCACCTTACTAATATTTGGTTGGATGCCAACAGTTAAATCATGATCAGCATTCATTGGTGAATATTTTGCAACCCAAACCAACCATCTTCAGAACACAATCAACACTACTTCAGAACTTCTTTCTTTCATCATCTAATTTTATTCATATTCCTCCAAAAATCAGTGACCACTAAACCTGTATAAATAAGTATCCATTGCCTTGGACCTTGAAGCTGTTCAACTAAACATCAAACTTCACGAACCCAAATCCATCTTCCTTGTGACAAAGCCAGTACAGTAGATTATTTAATCAACAACTATAGAAGATTGGTATTAAAAGATGACAAATTACGTCAAAGAAACCATAGCACTTCCACCCCTTAGCAGGAACCATGCCCAAAATTTAAATATTGACGCGGCCATCGTTTGTCTGGAATGGGCTTTTTGAAGGAAAAGCATATTGGATAGCCAAACACAGCCAATGAATTCTAAAACACCAGCACCTTTCTGATAATATCAAAAATATCGAAAAAAAACACCAATTCCAGAAGAGACCTGTTGCTAATACCGACACATTTTCTTAACAAAAATCAGCAATGCTGAAAATTATTGTCATCAACAATGGAGAAGTGGCATGAACCCAGAAAAATCTTGGGAGGAAACTTTACGGCTACTCCATCTGCTGATTCAGACTTTTTATACAAAACTGACTTATTCTTGCATACAACAGACGCTGGCTGGCTAATATCCAATTTGGTAGAGCAGCATTCAGTGAAACATATACTGCACGTGCCTCAGTATTCCACACTTCATCCACTCTTGAATTTTTATCACAAAATCACCATTGTCCTAAACAGCCATTGGGTTAGTGTCGGATGCTTCCAGAACTAGAATATCGAGAAAGCATTCGACAGTAAATGGATTCAAGCTCTTATCCATAAAATCCACATACTAGGCTTTCCTTCAGCGTTAATCAAAACTATATTTTTTTTTTCGGGATATTTTTCGTGAATCTGGAGAATCATCACTTTAGACCATCAGAGATGGAGTTGTCCAAGGGTTGAAACTTACTCGTAGGCCACTTCTCTTCAAAATCATGACCTCTACAGTAGCTTGAGACTCTGATAAATCACTTTGCTTTTTTTATTTTTCTAAAGAGGCCTTGCCTGGTTCATTGTACCAGTACAAATGTTTGTATTATTAATTTAGTACCAGCACACAAATTATATAACAACCCTGGTCTTCCCATATATTTACTCCAATAGTCAACAAAGTACAAAGTGCTCGATGCTGATGACTCATTAGTTCTTATGCTGCCTCCTGCCTATGCCTATGTGAAAATAAGAACTATAACAAAGCAACGCAACGCTTCGTTGAATGGATTTAAGTTTTATTGAAGAAGATGAAGATTGGCCAAAAGGGAACAGGTACGTTAGACTTAGGTAGACAAGGCAACTTTACCCCGCTGCTTCAATAACAGCCACATCTGCTTCTTGCTAGACGTTATTATGACTCATCTTCATCAGAAGGTCTCCTCTTGTGTTTTGTTATGTTACCTGAGAAAATGTTTCCATATTTACACAACATACTTCCTCTTGGCTCAGTGGAGTTGCGGAGGCATTTTATTTGATGTGTCGTTCGGTTCGGTGTTACGAAGACGACGATTCAGTGACGACGTAGGTATATCTTTTATTATTATTATTTACTCGTCTATTTTAGTCTTGTGAATGAAATTTCAGTCCATGGCCTCTTAATCTCTTCCAATTACCACATCCTGGAGACGGTATTGTCGTACAGGTATACTGGGTCGGTCGGTACCTGTATAGTAAGTAAGGTATATTGCTAGACCAACGTGAATGAAATACGTTCTCTCACGTTTCTGAACCTGAACCTTTATCCTAGCTTCAGTCTTCAAATTCCAAGGAAATTCATATAAAAAAAAATGTTGAAGCAAAAGTATAAGAACACCCGAAAGGAACAACACACATTGGTAAACCTCCGCAAACCTCACGTATGGAATTATATGTTTTGTGTTGTTGGTTTATTATTTTTTTTTTTTTGTTACTAAGGTTGGTATGTTGGCATTCTTATTTTTTTGTTTTGTTTGTTTGAGCCTGCATTGTTTACATTTCGATTTTGAATGTGTACATAATGGTGGAGAGAGTGCCACCTAGAGTGTTACCAGAAATGTTATGGCAAATATGATAGGTATTGTAGGAATAGGTTTTGAATTATTGATGAATTCTTCGACTAATTAGATGATAATTGATGATATACGAGAAGATAAACAAATAAATTGATTCACGTAATCAATATGAAAAAAAAGAATTTTTGAGATAGTATTGAATCGTTTTTACTTAACAGACAATACGGTAATGTCAAGCTATGGTATTCTATCCAATTGTCGCTATCTATTTAGCTTAATATACTAACTAAATGAGATATACTTACTGCCTGAGATACTGTGGCCTTCTATCAGTTGCGGTCCTTCGAAACGCTCCCTCCAGTCGTCGAGATTAAGCGCTCTTGTCTCTGTGACCACCTGGTCCCTATAGCAGAGGTTCGGTCTTCCTGGTCATCTCGAACCTGGGGGCTAGGATTCGAAGATTTTCTTGGCTGGAGCGTGAGCCCTCTTAACAGGACCAAATATCCGCCGAAGAATTTTTCTCCCGAAAGTGCCCAGTATCAATACCCATTTTTATTTATCCCCAGCACTCGGTGCCGCCGTAGAGTAGAACTGGTAAAAGTAGCGTTTTGTATAGCGTGCACTTTGTCTTTCGAGAAAGAAGTTTTGAACTCATTTGTTTGGCCAAACCGAAGTAGCAGTGGTTCACTAGGGTAATTCTTCGTCGAATTTCCACTAAGGTGTTGTTCGTGGAATTGATGTTTGTTCCGAGGTAAGTGAACTCCTTATGACTACCTCGAAATTACTGCTACCAACTGTGACGCTTTGTCCTAGGCGATGGACAGATGAGGCTTAGTTTGTTGATAGCATATACTTTGTTTTGTCCTCATTCATTTCAAGACCAACGCGTTTCGCCTGTTCATCAGTAGCTGTGAATGCTTCGAGTACAGGACTCTTAGAGCGGCCGATGATGTCGATGTCGTTCGCATTGCCAAGCAGTTGAGAAGACCCGTTGAAGAGAGGACCTTCCATGTTACCACCACTCTTGCGCACTATTTGCTCGAGGACAAGGTTGAAGAAATCACATGATAGCGCATCTCCTTGTCTGAACCCTGTACGCGTCCGGAATAACTCGGATGAGTTGTTACCCATTTGCACGTTGCGCCACGTATTTTGTAATGTCATGCGGCACAGCTGGATCAGTTTTTTCGGGATCCCGACTTCCGACATCACCAATAGAAGCTCTCTTGCGGACTTATGCTACCAAATGCGTTAGAAGTCAGTGAATAGATGGTGGGTCTCGACATAAAATTCGTTGGCCTTTTCCAGGCCTCAATGTGAAGATTTGGTCTAGCATTGATTTGCCTGGTCCGAAGGTACGTGCCGATCATAGTGTTGCAGAAAGGTTGTAGACGCTCAAATAGTACGTTGGATAGGATCTTGTAGGCAACATAAAGCAGGGCTATATGCCTCTGTACTTCTTGCAGGACATAGGATCGCCTTTTTTGTAGATTGGGCTTATGGAGCTATTTGACCAGACGTCGGGCATACTTTCCTCCTTTTCCTCCTCCCACACTTGATTGATGAGCTGGTGCATGCACCCTACCAGGACATCTCCTCCATACTTGAAGAGTTCCTCAGGTAGGCCATCCGAGCCGGCAGACTGGTCTCATGCTCGTTTCTTTCTGCGCAGATTTTGTTCTCTTTTTCCCGGTGTAGTACCTCGTGGCATGATGGTTAGTGCGTAGGACTGTCATGCCGAAGGTGTGGGTTCGATTCCCAGCCGTGCCACCTAAAAACAGAAATACTTTTTTCGAGGTACTGCCTCTTGCGAGGAACTGACAAATCCTCCAAGAGTATGCTTGTCATGAAAAAGTTCCTCTCATTTTGCAAGAAACTGTAGGTCCCCTCCATTCCTACCAACAACGAGCACACAGGAATGGTTTTGAGTTTAAGTCACTAGGCCCTGGTTCTCTACGAGTCGTTGCGCCACCCAATTTTTTTTTTTTCTTTTTCCCGGTACTCCTCTCCGGTGAGGTGCCTCCCTGAACCATCCTGTGCTTTGAATGAATTTCAGGATGTTTTTCAGTGGCAAAACAGTTCATCGAAAAATATTCTCCGAGGGCTGCTTAGCTTAAGTAAGTACTCCATTTTGTACTTTGAAATATCTGGCCAAAGATTCCTTGAAACCCAAAAGGTGTCAATTTTTGACCATCTATCGTTAGCGGCGTTGAGGAAGCTTGGGTGAATTCTACTCTTTTCTTGCTCCAGTGGCATAAGTACCCAAGGTACAGTTTGGCTCGGTTCAAGTAGTGAACCGATTTTGGCCAATTCATCAGCCATTTCATTATGATGTCGTGATATTGGTTCCACTGTTTGTTGACGCTTGTGGCTGGGGGTACAGCAGAGAGTTTACCGGTTAATTGCTCACTGTAGTATCTGGCTTTCTCATTTGGTTGGCGGTTCGATCATCTGCAGATTGCCAGGTTGCTGTGTGTATCCTTCGCTTGTGGAAAATAGTGCATCTTATCACCATGTTACGAGCTGCAGCAAAGTCGATTAGTCGGAAGCCGTTATCTGTTGTCGTTTCATGGAGGCTGTGCTTTCCAACTAATCCGCCAAAGATGTTTTCCTTTCCGACTTTAGCGTTCAAGTCTCCGAGCACGACCTTGACATCGCACTCCGTAGAGGCTCCGTAGGCTCCGTCCAGGAGGTCGTAAAACTCCTACTCCTCAGCTTAGTCGGTAGGGGCGTGTGCACCCATAAGACTGATGTTTTGAAAGGTAGCTTTGATGTGGATCACAGCTAGGCGATCGTTAATCAGTTAAAATCGATGGCTTTTGCTCTGATTCGATTTCCCACGCAAATCCGCATCCTAGCATGTGCAGTCTTTGATGACAGCTGTAATAAATGTCGCAATCTTTTATTTTCGTTATTACTGATCCTATATCCATTGTGTCTCCTGGATCGCGGTAATATCTGCCTTGTACCGCGAGAGGACAGATTCAAGTTTTTGAGTAGCACCTGGCGTATAGAGTGTCCTTACATTCCAGGTGCTTATTTGTAGGTCATAGTCCATGTTCCTTCCGGGTCTGGTTGCTATTTGAGGGGGGTCGTTATCCGAGGCTTCGCGCATAACAGTGTTTTTTTTTTTTTACTGTGGTCGGGTCGTTAGCCCAATGCACTAAACTTCAATCTGTTGGACCATGGGTTTAATGTTGCAATTCTTTCCTTGATCAACATTCGCACTTACAAGTTAAGCAAATCATGACATAAAGCCAAGACCGCAGTATCCGGCGGCTACCAACTTGGAGGTATTGTAAGCAATTGATCTGTAGGAAAAGATACAGCTCGAGGCCCCCAGTTCCTACAACATTTAACCACCAATAATCAATTTTGTATACTCTCGTAGGTATGCAACGTGAATTATGTATGAAGGTATTATAAATAATTTAAAAAATGTTCCCACTTTCTTCCAATAAAATTTGCTCGTGTTCTTAGGGCCAGTTTGTTCACATTGGATTAAATCAAATAATTAGTTTTTAACAAGCCCTCGTTAAATAGAGCTAATCAGCCAATATTGGCTAACTGATTTCAATAATATTTAGAACTCAAACTATGGATTGTGGTCAGCAAGCACATTCATGGTTTGACCAGTCACAATAATCATGGATTAAAGATGATTAGCTGTGAGCAAAGTGGCCCTTAGAGAATTTTTTCTACCTCTATAAGTAACCTACTACACATGGTTTCAAACAAATATTGAAGCAAAGTTCGTTTTATTTGATTATGATGAGAAAAGAAATAAAGATAATTTCTTAGAACCATTGCATTGAAAGCTGATATGTATTGAAGCTATTCTGAATTTCACCGTTATGGCTGATTTACAATGACGCGTTCGCGTTCGCGTTGCGTACGTTACATTTAACAAGCGCTACGGCCGCGTCAAGATAAATCGAGCAAAAAAATTCAAACTTTTTTCGACACAAGATGGCCACATACCTAAATTGAAATCGAAATGTCAAAACGCACGCAAAAGTTGAATAATCTCTACTTTCGCGTTGCAGCCGCTTACGTTACGTTGGTTTGTGTACCTACTAATGGATGCAAAATCGTAACATAATGCTCAACGCGTCATTGTAAACACTAAACAGATATTCCTATGCCTGAACTTTTGCGTTGACAGGCAAATCTTTCAACGCAACGCCCAACGCGGCATTGTAAATCAGCCATTAACTACTTTCAGAAAAAAAAACTTTAAATGTCCTCAAATACAAAAAATTGAACATAAATAAATTACCATGACCCAATTGAATTCTCTGCAGAAATTTCATTTCCACGAAGATTAAAAAAAGAAAATTAAAAAAATTGTGTAGGTGTTGGGCTAGCAGAAGGTAGATACCTACATCCAAAAGCGGATACTCCATCTTCATCCATCGGATAGAACAGTATGATATTCCATTCATTAATTTGCATAACTGCTTGTATTTAACTTCCAATGCATTCAACGAACCAAAAATCAGAAATAAAATTAAAAAATAATTAAATTATTAAAAAAAAAATATTATATACAATTAACGTAAAGTTTTTTTTTTTTTAAGTCTGTTGTGTTTTTGGTGATTTTTATTTTAATAAACTTTAAATGAAATGAAATCACTAGACCATGCGGATGACATCCTTTTTTTCATACTCAACATCCTCACCGTGTCGGTCGTCGTCGTTGTCGGTGTTGTCCTAGTCGTAGCTCTCGATATAAATGCCATAGTCGTCGCCGAAGTTGTCTTTTGCTGCAGATAAGTCATTCCGCTGCTGTGTGCATGAAAATTTATATTCAATTTAATTTATCCGGTTGCACGTGTTGTAGAGAGGACAACGTGCTATACCACACCCAACCGAAACATCTGAGGAGAAGGGATATTATACCCGATTTTCCACCAAGAGACACAAGCTGAGAATTATTATAGATGTTATCCTGATGTCTATATATTATTCAATAATTCTATAGGTAGCATAGCATACGAAAGAATAATCGTGAATTTTTATTAATAATTAATAATAAAATAAAATTCACGACAATAACGCACGGACTTGCTCTTACGGTATAATTGTGGCCAATCTCTCAAGATAGGTATAAAGTTGAGCTCTTGAAACTCGCGGTACTCCAATATCCAACCACTTACCCGGATATCAATGTATTATCCGGTTAGCACCCGAATACCCGGACTTCCCTGGTAAACTCGAAATACCCGGCTAGCCGAGCACTCAATATACCCGATGCTCAAGAACTTTAATATTTAACGGGTTCTGGTTATCCTAAAAAAAAGTTATTCCCGATTTTGCAAATTTATCTATACTTTGTTTTAAAGAAGGTAGGTACTCAAAACAACTCAAAATGTAGATTACCCACGTTTTATAATCCAGTTAAAATAATTCGGTTAATTGAACACCCTGGTAAATGGATTCAGACAAAATGGTCTTAAGATTATTGCTTTTTTCGAGTAACATAATAAAAAAGTTTTGTACATAGTTTATACAAAAAAATTATTTTTCCTCTTGTAAGGTATTAAAATTATTTTTACTAAATTTGGAGCAATTTTGATAATGAGAGGAATAGACAGACACCCTCCCATACGATTTGGTCCTTACCTCGGTTCAACCTACACTTTCTAGCCTTTTGTCAAAAATAATGCAGAACAACCTGTAAAATGATTTTTAAATTTTAAATTCATTTTGCTCCGGGCCAAATTGTAGCCATTTTATCTGCTAAGCTCCAAGAAAAATATGGCAATCGTAATGGTAACGGACGTTCAAACTGACACACAATGACGACGACGGAGGGACCAAAACTACTTTTTTGGACTTTTCCATAATTGTAATATTATATTTGATTAAACTTTTAAAATTTGTTTTACATGATACCAATACCTGACCTTATAGAGAGTAGGTACAAATAACACACTAAAGAAGAAAAACTTATGTTGCAAAAATGCACTTTTCATTGACGCACTTGAACAATTCTGTTCGATTTAATATTGTTTATTTATTATTAAGGAGTTGGGGTCGAAATCCCGCGAATCAAAATCCCGTATGTCGAAATCTCGCGATCAAAATCCCGTTTTTCAAAATCCCGGAAATCAAAATCCCGAAAATCAAAATCCCGCCGATCAAAATCCCGCCGTTTCTACTACTATGCGACAGCTCATTAATATTTTTGTTTCCTATGAAATTTGCAAATTGCGTTTAAAGATTGAAGTCGATTTTTTCGTATAATGTGATGCATTAGTTGAGGATTGCAAATACACACGAATAAACACCGAGGTGTGTATGGGGGGCCATGCCATTATAGGCATGCCATTATAGGATTTGGGGTGGGTGCGAGGTTGGGTGTATGCAAAGTTCCTTTTGCATTTAAAGAAAAAAATATCATTCACACATAATAAAAAAAAAAAATAAAAAAAAGACAACAAAAATCGCTAAAGTTTAGCCGAAAAAACTGAAAATATTTTTTTTGAAAGCTTTGGAAAAACTTTTTTACCAATTTTATTTTGATTTTTGGGAACGGGCACATTCCAAGATCACGAATATGCATTTTATAAGTCGCTAGGACGCTTAGCTAAGCCGCAAATCAAGTTTAAAGATAAAAGTTGATTTTTCGTATGATTCGATGCATCAATTCAGCGCCAGTGTCAAGTTTTCTTGAGAAACACTGCCTTGGGTGGAAAGCTCTATGAAATATATATATATATTTTTAAAGAGATAATTTTAAAAAATATAACTCGTATTTTTCAAATTTTATGTGAAGTGAATTTTTGAAATGCACATTTATGAAAAAACAAGTAGGTATTATAACCAATGTCTGGATATGAGGGTTTACAGGTACATCTATCGTGATATCGATTTTTCTCAGCCTTTGGAAGGGAAAGCGGTTAAAAAGAGCTATGTTTCCTTTTTTATTGTCACGGTTAAGATCACTTTAATTTATTTAAAAAACAAATGCATATGATGCTCTGTCATTTTTCCTACCTCAAGCTTGACGGTCCCATTAATAGAACTCAAGATATAAATATTTTATGTGAACCTTATCATCCATTTTTTGGGGATTTAAAACAAAACAAAAATCAACAAAATTAAGTCTCCAAAAAAAAGGCTGATAACGTTTGCTTAAAAAGCTAAAATCATGGCTTTATTGATCGGATCATCAAGATTAAAGTCTTTTAACTTCGGAAAAATGACAGAGTATCATTTTCTTTCTTTAAAAAGGGAATTTAAGTGCTAGTGACCATAGCACATGGACAGGAAACCAAGTGGGTTTTAACCTTCCACCCTACCCAAACGCTGAATGGAAAACCTACCAGACTCTGCTAATCGATATCACATTAAATGTACCTATAAGCCCTCATACCAAGATTTTGGTTATACATCTACTCTCAAAGCTGTCGTGTCAGCTCTTGTACTTGTATTTAAAAATCCAAAATCATACAAAATGTTTCTAAAAACAATAAGTGTGCAAATTTAAAAAATTCACTAAACTAAAAACAAAGGCAAAACACATAATTTGAAAAATACAGGTTCAAATTATTTTTCTAAAATTATATAAATATTTTGTATAGAGCGTCATTCTGATTTTTGGTGAATTGTTTCTGAAACCTCTATTTTGCTATTCTCGACTTTCGAATGTTCATATCTCGATTCGCAAATTTTTAATTTTTTTTTTTTCATTATGATGATTTTCTTGCTGTGTAATAATCTACCGATTGCTAAAAAAAAGAATTCCTATCATTTTTCGTTTGGAAAATAGATTCTAGACTTTTTTCTTCGTTTACCCTCATTTACCCTACTGAAATTTCGAATCTCAAAAATCACGTAGTTTCTAATTCTTAAATAAAATTTTCTTTGCATGGTAATTTTTGTATATGCTTAAGGCTTACCATTTAAGCTGGGGCAGACACTTGAAAAACCCCAAAAATTGAGACTAATTGCTTATAGCAACCCTATACCTTGACCATTTTTCGAAAAATTGTTTCTTAAAACACTGTTCACAAAACTGTATACCGCTCATCTGGTACCTTTATGAGCATAGGTCGTCCTATGACGGGATCCTAGACTATAAATATTCAGTGTGACTTAAGGCTCTTCTTTTTTTTAATCAAACGCTTTTTTATTTAATTGTAAGTATGGTTTTTTACTCTTAAGAATATGTTCTCCGTCCTGAAATCTAGCTACTTGCGCTTTTGACCAAATATCTAAATTTCTATTTTAGACCATCAATTAAATTATAATTTCCGCCTTTACTAGGAAAGGTCTGCTTTGCACTCGATGGGTTGTCATTAACTGACCAAAACTCGGGCGATTATTTAAGATTTGATATTTTATTTTCATAAGACCTTGAGTGCAAACGTATTGTATGTAACCCATTTTTTGGCATTTTTAATATTTTTATTTCGAATTTTTACATTTATTCATCAAAAGTCATCAAATCCAAAAATTATGATTCTTAAAAAAAATCTTAGTTTTCCAAAAATGTGCCTTATCCTTCTATAATCTCATATAAAATAGTATTTAATCTTGATTAGGGATGAAAAACATGATCAAAAAAGGTGGATTACACCACCTTTGCACTCACAGCCTCAAATATAATAATGAAAATAACCAATTTCTGTAGGGGAGAGAGGTGCAAAACGGACCCCGGGGCAAGAAGGTCCAAGCTGATTTTGGGCTTAGTTGGTCTCAATCTTATTTTTAATGATGAGAACTCATTAAGAACCTATTTTGCGAACGCACCCCTCAGTTTCATAGATAGAATGAAGTTGGGTCCAGTGTAAATCATGAAACAATGAAAAAAGAGAGTTTTCTAAAAAAAACATAAACTTCTTAAGAGACTTTCAAACTTACAGTTATTTTGCAACCAAAATTTTTGGTTAACCCAAGTATCTGCTTTTATTTGTTTTTGTTAAATTTACTAAAATAATCTTTGAAAAATTCTATGTTTATAAGAAAAAAATAATATTGGGAAAAAACTCCTTCCGGGGTAAAAAGGCCCAGAACGTCATGGGGCAAAACGAACTACAGGTCCATTTCCCCTATTCCAAAATTTTGTAAAAATAATAAAAAAAAACTGTTTTGATAATGAAAAAGAGTGCTCACTGCTTTTCATTATCTAAATGTTATTTTTATTGTATATTTTACAGAATTTTGGAATATAGAAATTTGGAATACCTACAGAATTTTCAAATCCAAAATTTTGGAAAACAATTTTTTTTTTAGAATTTTGAGAAACAGAATTTTAGATTGACAGAATTTAGAAATACAGAATTTTGGAAACAGAATTTCAGGACTTAAAGAATTTTGGACTTACAGAATTTTGAAATATAGAATTTTGTAATCCGAGTTTTGCCACATACAAAATTAATGACCCCAGCCCCAGTTTTGTATATGTATATCAAATTCTTAAAACATTTTTAAAAACAAATTTTGGTATGGAAATCATTTGTACGTATTTATTTGCATATAAAAATAAAAAAATTGTCAACTCGTTTTTGAGATAACGGGTGATTTTTTAGCTGGTTTGGTTTTGGCAACACTGGTTTTGACAGCTGACGTGTGTTTAGTACCTTGTGTCACTGTCAAACAGCTTCAGTTTGGTTTGCAATTTAACCATGGATCGTCTTACAAATGAACAACGCTTGCAAATTATTGAATTTTACTATCAAAATTCGTGCTCGGTTCGAAATGTTCATCGCGCGCTGCGTGTTCAGCGATGAGGCTCATTTTTGGTTGAATGGGTACGTAAATAAGCATAATTGACGCATTTGGAGTGAAGATCAGCCAGAAACATTGCAACAGCTACCAATGCATCCCGAAAAAGCCACTGTTTGGTGCGGTTTATGGGCCGGCGGCATTATTGGGCCATATTTCTTCAAAGATGATGCGAATCGCAGCGTTACTGTCAATGGTGAACGCTACCGAGCGATGATAACAAACTTTTTTTTGCGCGAAATGGAAGTTCTTGACTTGCATGATATGTGGTTTCAACAAGACGGTGCCACATGCCACACAGCACGCGAAACAATGGCGCAATTGCGAGGCGAGTTTGGTGAACAGTTAATTTCACGTTTCGGGCCGGTCAATTGGCCACCTAGATCGTGCGATTTGACACCATTAGATTATTTTTTGTGGGGGTATGTCAAGGCTAATGTCTATAGGGACAAGCCCGCTTCGATTGACGCACTGGAAGCCAACATCCATGCATTCATTCGTGAGATACCGGCCGATATGTGTGAAAGAGTATGCCAAAATTGGACTCAGCGGATGGGCTACCTGAGACGCAGCCGCGGTCAACATTTGCATGAAATTATCTTTAAACATTAAATTGCAAGGTTCAAACTATCGATTCAAATAAATACTTCATTCATTTTTTCGAATTTTTTGTGTTTTTTTTTTTTTTTAAAGTTCTAAACCTCTTAAAAAATCACCCGTTATATGTATATTTTCAAAAAAAAAATTTAAACTCTTTTTAAATATTCAAAAAAATTTTTTTGTAAATTTTGCTTTGCAATATTATTTGAAATCTGAACATACAAAAAATAATCTAGAAAAAGTAATGAGAAAATTCAAAAGAAAAAAAAAGTTTTTAGAGAGGTATTTTTAATAGTTACTAAGCGTACATTTTTAAAATTTTTGGTTTTACAAATAGGTCGTACTAATTTTAATATCATCATCATCGTATCCTGTAAGCCAGATTGGGGCTTAGGGCGTCAGCAAAACTCTCCGTCCTTCACGGTCTGCAGCAAGGTCTATTAACAATTAACTGCGGCCACGTCTTTAAGCATACAGAAATTTTTTTATAAAAATCGTAAGAGCCATTTAAAAAAAAAATGTTTTTTTAAATTTGTATGGAAGGTGCCGTTAATTTTTCATAATAATAAATTGTTTTTTTTTAAATATTTTAGAGACTGTTAAAAAGCCTTTAAATACCGAGTTTTATTAAAATCGATCTTTTATTTTTTTAAATCCAAAAAAATAGTTTTTTTTAAATTTTGTTAAACAAAAAACTATTCATATTTTTAAGAAGCTTTTGTATAAGAAATTTTATTGAATTCAGAAATATCGTTTTGAAGAAAATCGAAAGTAAAACAAAATAATCTTTTGAAAAATGGTTTCCTATTCAAAGGCTTCTTTTTCCTAAAGAAATTTTTGGAATTTTTGTTTAAGAAAAGTAGTGGAGCGGTTTTTAAGAAAAATAACAATTTGCGTAATTGCTAAGAAAAACAATAGAAAATGTATGACAGGTACCGTTGTTTTAGTTCTAAGAAAATTAAAAATCGCCCAAAATCACTATGTTCCAAGTTTCAATCGATCCAACCGAATAGTATAAACAAAATTGTGAGACCCACTTTTTCGTCCTCTCTATCATCGTAATAAAAAGTCTGATCAAAATTTCGAGCTCACTAACATTCGATAGACTTCAGCTATTGAAATTCTAATCAAAAGAAAAAACAGACAGTTTTCTTGTAAAATTTCGAGTACACCAGTTATAAAAAGAATGTAAATCAATTTGAAGTTTTCCCAATTAGAAACAGTTTTAAAAATATTAACATCATCCAGCATACTTAAGAACTGATGGAAGATCGTTTATGAATAATATAAAAAGAACTGGACCCAGACGGCTGCCTTGAGGAACTCCAAAATTAACAATAAATTTATTTGAATGACAGGCATTAAAACACTCAGAATACGATTTATCAAGCAAATAAGATTTGAGCTGAGCAATAAATTTTACTGTAAACCCAAGCTTGCACATTTTTTGTAACAAAACTTGACGTGAAAGTTTGTCGAATGCCTTACTAAAATCTCTCAAAACACAATCCGTTTGCTTTCTATTCGACACTCACAAAGAAAACTAAGCTTTTTTTGACCCCCACCTCTTCTAAAGGCTGAGAAAAAAACCTGTCAGATTGTCTATACTCGATATCAGGATGCATATACCTAACCTATAAGCCCTCATACGCATCTATTTTGGCTATGTCTATAGCTTTTAGACCATACACATATAGATTTAACAAGAGCCTTTTAAATTCCTCAAGAAAAAAATACAAATTAAGACCTTGATCTAAGAGAACATGGATTCAAAAAAATATATACACTCTCTCAACAACAAAACCCCACATCCGTTAATTTAAAAATTAATGATTATATTTTCTATTTAGGCAGGTATACCTATATACAAACCTTAAAAAAAGCACTTAGGTATACAAGACCCCACTTTACTCTATTAACCATTACTTAAAACGGAATGGTACATAAAATAATAAAATTTTGAGATTAACAACAATAACAAACATCAGCAACAACAAATAATAACAAAAACAAAAAAAAAACGAATTAACAGAATTCTTTACACTTTTTTAAACACCACCGTTGCAAGAAAGAAAAAAAAGAAGAATCAAAAGATCCTAGCCCATGATACTGTGTATCCCTATTTAACCATCCCTCGTGCATCTTCCTCCGCATATTGCCTCTAACCACTCCGAAAGAGAGAACTCTTAATTGAGTAATTTAGTTAATTAATTCGCTTTTTGTGCTACATTAAAACCTCAGGCCTTTTTCATCCTCAATGCTCATACCCTCCAACACCAGCCCCAGCCTAGCAAAAGCCCTAACACCACAGCCCTTCCATTTTCTCCGAAGCAACCGAAACCGCTTAATTAAAGGTGTACAATAAACCAAAGAAAGCAATCCCAGACGAAGAGAGATGTCGGATAAGAGACCCTGGCAGTAGCTGAAAGGCCGCATGTATAGAGGCAAGAAAATGGAGACAAAAGGAGGAAGCAGAGGACGAATGGATGGATATAGAGAGAGATTGTCTTATAGCTAGAGCCTAGAAGCGAAAAGGCAAAAATCATTATTGATGATAGCCTACTAGCCATGGAAGACGACCAAGTTTAATGACTTCAATTCAAGCTCCTTAAGAAATGTGTCGATAAGTTTTAATGGATGCGGCAATAAAAATTAAGATATGTTCCTACAACTCTCGCCTGCGCCACACTACTTCTTGTTCTTTTGTCGACATCCCGCACCGCGTATTACCACCACGCTGCCGCACCGTCAGTCTGGACAATGATCCAGAACTCTTGGCTATAATCCAGCAGCTCTTTAGCCTAGACACACCATTAATAGATAATTTTATGGCTGGGCGAGAATTTATTAATGCATCCGCAAATCGTCTGAAGTTTAGCACTCGCCGCACAGCATCAGCAGCTTCCACAACACACCCACCCTTCCCAAGGATATACAATATACATAGTATATTGCAAGGCGAATTTGAAAATGTGCGTAGGTGATCCTGTTCAATTGAATTTCTTCTTTCCCCAACTTAACCTTGGACAGAGTAATTGCTAGGCCATTAAATGTGACTTATGTCGCAAACGGAGGTGGGCGGTTCTGTGTGTTGCTTCTGTATGCTCAGATCATAAGTCCATTCCAAGACTCCCCTATAATTATGTAAAGGTACTTAGTTGATTTTCGTAGGCATAGGCACCTCCACCTATATACCTACGGTCTTATGTAGGTAGGCGTGTAACTTGTATTTATCCTTATTTATTTTTGTTGTGTTGTTTGGCTGGTCGGGAGGCATTATTCTCTCCAACACCAAAGAATAACTTTTTATTCCATGGAGAATTGTCGTGTGCCTTAATTATTTTATGCGTTCCTTAAGTTTCCAAGTCCCGCAACTCCTATAAATCCCTCAAACATCCAAAACGGAAATTCGGTGGTAGGAATAAGAACTTTTGAATAAGTTGTCGAAACTAGAAGCTTATGAATAACTTAATTAAAGCACATTTCAGCACGGTTGGTTTTTTATTTATGAATCAATTTGAAGAACATTTTATATTATTTTTCTGTTTCGTCCTTGATATGGAAGTATAGGTGTGGACTTTGGTTTGGGCTGTAAATAAGATGGCGCAATATTTGGACATCATTAGGGCTGATGTCTAGACTTGATTTTGAGTACTTAGTGAAAATGTTTTCAAGTTAAACATTCCATGTAAGTATATACAGAAAAAGAAAAATTCTATTTAATCGATAGGCCACTCAAATTGCTTTAAATGGGAATTATCTTTGTAGACTTTTTGGTAAAAAATGAAGCACAATATTGCGTGGCAGTTTTAAAGTAAATTATTGAATCGATTCAGCGGGGGATTAAAGCAGATACGACCTCACTTTATAAAGAAAAATAGTTTTTTTTTGTATTCAAGTCAAGGCAACTACAGCTCACTCATCCTTTATCGTTGCAGTCGAATTTCATGAATTGCACTACGAGTTTCTGAAACATCTATTGAGCTAGCCATAAATCGTGGCTCCTGGGCTTCCGGTAACTACCTATTCTGTGTTCCTTAACTTCAAAACGTGGCTCGGGGGGAAATCATCGTACAGATCAAAACTTACTTCAAAGAGTTTGACAAATCGTGCAGAAGCCAAACTTTCCAAACCAGATGAGTTTTATCGTCATAAGTCTCATTAATTTTTACTTGCAAATGTTGAATTCATAAATAAAATGAAATAAATAGGTAAATGAGTTGCGTGTACTTACTTGCTCTTATATTCAAGTAAAAGAAAAAAGGATTGAAGAAGCAGAAAAGTTTTCGAAAAGACTAAACATAATTGTAAGAGGCTTAAGTGCTGAAAGCGTTGAAGATGCAAAATTACAGTTTGAAGAAGTATGTCAATCTACTCTCAAAGTCTCTGTTAAAGCCAACAGTGCCAGAAAAATAAACTCGACAAGCCCAAATGACTCATCCTTCATTTTTGAACTATCAAGCGTAAATGATGTGAGCTCCGTCTTATCATCAACGACACAGCTAAAAAACACACAAATTTCGATCAACAAAGACTTAACTCTGAGCGAAAGAAATGAGAGATACCACCTCCGTCAAGTTAAAAGATGTCTATACTTAAAACCGACAAAAAATTCAAAGTAGAAATCAAGCGTTGGTCACTCATGGTTGAAGGACGTCGCCTTATACCTTCATATCTGAACTGCAACCATTGGAGAACAGACTTTGATAAACTCAAGACCTTGTTTGCCGAAACTGACTTCGATAATTTCATTCTTGTTGGAGACGTGAACGTCAGAACTGGAACGAAAGGCGCAGTCGACACCATCACCTGTCCAACATACCTCGCTGCTGTTTCAGAAGAGAGATGCTCGAAGGATACCATCTGTGATAACAACTGCAACCAGTTCCTAGATCTCCTCGATGATATTGGTGCTTTCATTCTTAATGGAAGGAGCTTTAATGATAAAAACGGTGAATTAACATTTATCAGCAGCAGGGGTTCCTCTGTAATCGATTACTGTTGTCCATCATATGGAGCCGCACATTTGATCGATGACTTCACGGTAGGATGCGAAACCTTTTCTGACCACATGCCCATTAGGTTAGGTTAGGTTAAGAGGGGCGTGCACAGCACAGAGGCTGTTGCGTACACGGGGGCCTATTGGTCCATTGTGATCCCCTTAAAAAAGAAGGCAGAGATGCACCCAAACTAATGGTTCACATAGACTGGATCGTTTGCGAACCAGCCTGTGCTTTCTATGAATTTTCTCATGTTTGCCATTGAGACCTGTGCCAGATCTTCCAGTTCTTCAAAAAACCTGTTTCCAAAATAACGGAGTCGATTTGTTTGGAGGCTTGGACAATCACAGAGCAGGTGTTGAATGGTTTCTATTTCCTCTACGTCTTGACAGCTCCTGCAGAAATCGGGTGCAAATACACCCAGTCTGATGGCCATTGTGCCAATGGCGCAATGGCCCGTTAGTACACCTATCAAGATTCTAATATTCTTTTTACTCAGTGATAAAATATACCGAGATTCCTTTTCATTAATTCTAGGCCATAAACTTCTAGAGATAACACAGTCGTTCCTAGTCCTCCAGGATTTATTGATTTGCTCTTTTGTTATTAGGTCTATTTTCGTTCTAATCACGCCGATCGGGATGTTAAGTCCCATATCTAAATGGCTACTACTGTTTCTATTTGATACTGACCCTTTCCTTGCCAGTTCATCTGCTATATCGTTCCCTTCTATATCGCTATGTCCAGGAACCCAGCAGAGTTTGACTCGGTTAGTGTCACAAATATCATTCAGTTTGCCTCGGCATTTTGCTACAGTTTTGGATCTTATAGTCTCACTGGCTAAAGCTTTGATAGCAGCTTGGCTGTCAACGAAAAATGTGATCTCCAACGAGTTCAGTTTCTTCGTTTGTACCATTTCTGCCGCTTTTTCAATAGCGTAAATCTCAGCCTGAAAGACACTACACTCATCTGGGAGTTTATACGAATATCTAATATTCAGAGCTTCACAAAACACCCCAGCTCCCGTTCCTTCTTCCATTTTCGATCCATCGGTGTAGAATGAGATACCCTGTTCCCTGGTAAGTGAGTTGGGTTCCCAGCCATGCCTTTGGGGTATTAAAATAGAGAAGTGTTTATTAAAATCTATAAAAGGTGGTATGTAGTCAGTCGTCACATCAAGTGCGGCCACTGTGTCATACCTCTGGAGGATAGACCCATGACCATAGGTGCTTTGCTTCCAAGAGCCCAGTTCTTTGAGTCGAAGTGCGCTCTTGGCTGCTGTGCATCTTATGTACTCGTCAAGTGCCGGAAGATTTAAAATAATTTCCAGCCCTGCTTGTGGCGTAGACCTCTGAGCCCCCGTTGTTCCTATACAGGCTAGTCTCTGTACCTTGTTCAGGTTTTTGAGATAGCTTACTTTTTCAACAGCCTTCCACCAAACAATAGAACCATAGGTTAGTATAGGACGAACAATCGCCGTGTACATCCACTGGATGACGTGCGGTCGCATTCCCCACCGTGTACCGAAGGTTTTCTTGCATGTATAGAAAGCGCATAGTGCTCTTTTCATTCTTTCCTCTGTGTTCTGTTTCCATGTTAGCTTGGAATCAAGGATTACGCCAAGATATTTAGCTTCTTTGGAAAGTTTCAAAGGAATGTCATTAAGCCTTGGAGGAGTAAAGTCCTCTAATTTCTTTTTATTCGTGAACAAAACTAGCTCAGTTTTTGAGGGGTTAACCCCAAGACCGTTTTGTACTGCCCACGAAGATAGTTCTTTGAGTGCGGATTCCATAATATCTTTGATGGTGGTAAGGTACTTACCCGATATCAAAATTACTATGTCGTCTGCATAGGCCACGATTTTAATGCCCTGATTCCTAAATCTTGTAAGAATTTTGTTAACAACCAGGACCCAAAGAAGAGGCGAAATCACCCCTCCCTGTGGAGTGCCTCTTGTTACTGTTTTCTCAACAATCGTATCTCCAAGTTGGGAGCTTATGATTCTACCATTGAGCATGGTATAAATCCAGTCCACAATGGCAGACTCAACCCCAACCTCTTCCAGAGCAGATTTAATGGACTCCGTTTTTACGTTGTTAAACGCTCCTTCAATGTCCAAAAATGCTGCAAGGGTGTGTTCTTTGTGTTCGAGACTTTTCTCAATTTGTGTAACGACTTCGTGCAATGCAGTCTCCACTGACTTACCTTTGAGGTAAGCGTGTTGGTAGCTGCACAAAATGTTTGGATTAAGAAGGTCCCTGACATGCAGATCAATAATTCTCTCCAGTGTCTTGAGGAGAAACGAAGAGAGACTTATAGGTCTATAATCCTTTGCAGTCGAGTGTGTCGGTTTTCCAGCTTTTGGAATAAAGACAACTTTAACCTTTCTCCAGCTAGTAGGGACGTATCTAAGTTTGACACAACTTTTGAAGATTACCCTAAGCCATGGGGTGATTATCTGTAGAGCGTGTTGAAGAAATGCCGGAATAATCTCGTCTGGTCCAGCTGATTTATAGGGTTTGAACGAGTTTATAGCCCACATAATCTTCTGCTCTGTGATAACCTGTTCCAATTCTGGTGCTGATTGTAAAATTTCTAAGTAGTCTGGTTGTGAATAACCTGAGATCTCAGGATTCTTACACCCAGGGAAATGTGTTTCCATGAAGAGTTCAAGTGTTTCTTGGCTCGAATTCGACCATGATCCATCGGGATGCTTAATGTATCCTGGATTCGTGGGGTTAAAGGTAAGAACCTTTCGAAGTCTCGCCGCTTCACTTGTGTTCTCAATGGATTCACAGTGCCTAGTCCATGAATCTTTCTTGGCCCTTCTTAACTCTTTGGTGTATAAGTTAAGTTCGGCTCTGTATGAAATCCAGTCTTTCTCTAATTTGCTCAGCTTAGCTACATTGAAAAGTTTTCTGACCCCTGTTCTTCGTTTCTTAAGTTCACTGTTCCACCATGGTGGGTTAGTGGGTTTAATGTTACGAGATATAGGGCAGTTTTTTTCAAAGGCCGTTCTCATTTTACTAGTTAGGTTTTGAACAACAGTGTCAATGGTTGAGGTTATCGAAAACGTTTCTTCCTCAGGTGGGTTGATACGTTCATTCAACCATTTTGTGTACTCTGTCCAATTTGTTCTAGTAGGGTTTCTAAAAGGTTTAATATCATTTTGATTTCTGTCTAAAGTAAAGAGTATCCTAAAGTGATCCGAAAAGGATTCCTCAGGTGAGACTCTCCAGTTTTCTACAGAGATCTTATCATTATAACTCATAAGAGTGAGATCAAGAATGCCCATTACTTTTTCTTTAAATACCTCTAATCATTTGAGTTGCATTGCTAGCCCTGTGGTTCAAATTCCCCGCCTTAAGTGGATAGAAAATAGATGTCATATATATATACAAAAACTAGATTCACTTGTACAAAACCGAATAATATCTTCTGACTCTATCGAAAATTGCTGCAATGCTATTAAGGACTGCATATATAAAGCAAATGGAGGAGTTTGTAACAAAGGCCTAAAGTTTGAACCAAAAAAGCCATGTTTTGACCTAGCATGCAATTTAGCTCGAAAAAATGCTTTTAAGCATCTTAAAACTTTTAGAAAATATAACCTTGATGTTTTTCGTATCAAATACAATTCTGCAAAAAAACAGTACAAAAGTTTATGCACATTGAAGAAACGGGAATACTATCAACATATTGCCAGCAAACTTCAGCTAGTCAACTCAACAAAGGAATGGTGGAAACTTGCCAAAGAATTACGAGGAGATACTCAAATTACAAATACAATAGTAATAGCCGACGACTTTAAATCTTATTTTTGCAATGCACTTACTGTAAATGATGTATCGATTACATTATCGTTTCCGGAACTGCCTGATATCAATGAACCACTGTTGGATCGTGCTATAGAGAGGGATGAAATCGTTCTAGCAATTGCAGAATCGAAGAATAATAAAGCTACTGGTATGGACGGAATACCATCCGAGTTCTACAAGAATGCAACTCCATTACTCCTTGATGAAATTCACATATTATTTTGTGATATTTTTAAAAATGCATTAATTCCCGCTTCATTCAAAAAGTCAATTATATTTCCCTTATTGAAAAAAGGTGATGCCAACGTGGTAACAAATTATAGTGGATTGTCTTTTCTAGATACACTCTACAAAATTTTTACATCCGTTCTGCTGAAAAGACTCACTAGATGGATTGAAGATAACAACATCCTTATTGAATTTCAAGCTGCATACCGGAATCATTACTCCACTATCGACCAGATTTACAACCTAACATGCCTCATTCAGTTGCAGCTAAGTCAAAAGAAAAAACTTTATGCCTTTTTTATTGATCTTAAAGCAGCTTTTGACAACGTGAATAGAAATGCTCTCTTTCATAAGCTAACTACACTGGGTATTTCCACAAAAATAGTTAAAGTATTGAGATCGATGTACCAAGATATCACTGCAGCTGTTTGGGATGGTAAACAGAGGACCGACTTCTTCCCAACGAACAAAGGCGTCAAACAAGGGTGTGTACTTAGTGCGCTACTTTTCATTCTTTTCTTGAATGACTTACATGCTGAGCTACCAACTGGTATAGTTACAGAGGGACTAAGGATCAACGTTCTTTTGTATGCCGATGACATAGTGCTTCTGTCTGACAATTCTGCCAAACTGCAGCGTCTTATAGACAGTTTCCACTCCTATTGCCTCAAATGGGACCTGACAGTCAATCTGGATAAATCGGAAAGTGTTATTTTTCGCAACGGAGGAAGACGTGCAGCCAATGAAAAGTGGTTTTTTAATGGTTCTGAAATAATAGTATCCAACCATTTCAAATATCTTGGAGTTATTTTTAATTTCAATATGTCGTGGACGGAGCACCTCAACAACAGACTCACTTCGTCCAAAAATTCCATCAATTCAACATAATCCAAGTTGATAAGAAACAATTCGGTTTGTCATTCAGCAAAATTCAGGATTTATGATGCCGCTTCCAGAGCAATAATGCTGTACTCTGCCCAAGTGTGGGGATTTAAGGAACACGTCCAAGTAGAAAAGCTTCAACGTTTCTTCCTGAAAAGGTGTTTTCTGCTTCCGGATAATACTCCAAATTATGTGTTTCACATAGAGACAGAATTACCAAAAACATTTTTGACTACCCTCAAATTGCACTTTGAATTTATAGCCAGAGTTATGAAGCTACCTAGTAACAGACTTCCCAGGATCCTTTCGGAAATTGTTATTAGAAAGAATATTTACTGGGCGAACGAATGGATGGTGCTTTTTTCGGAGGCTTCAATTGAACGTTAACCATGCCGGAGCTGTACGGCGCACAAAATGTTCTCTTAGCGAACCTCAAGGAGAAACATTGGAGTATCTTTGTCAGTAACGCACGGCAATCGCAGTTCCACGACGAGTACTGCAACTTATCTTACTGTGATATCCCAAACTACTTTCACGATGCGTTCCCTCAAGAAATGATCAGTCTAGTATTAAGAGCACGTAGCGGACTGTTGAATCTTAACGCTAGAGCTTTTCAAACCAACACTACAGGCTTCTGTACAATCTGCAATCTTGATGCAGCGGAGAATACCTTTCATTTTATCGGAGTTTGTCCTATATTCAAGGGTTACCGGATGAAATTTCTAGGAAGCTATGAGTTAAACAGGCCCCAGTTTCTTGATGTATTAAATGGAAAATACTATCGTAACCTATATCAATTTTTAAAGTCCGCACTGAAATATCGCTACCAAATACTTAATCAATTTATTTAAAATAAAAAAAGCTCATATTTAATTAGTAAACTTTTTTGTACCTGACAGGCAACTTTTATAAGTTATTGTCATATTTAATTTGAACTACCAGCAAAGCTATGTTTTTGTAAAATTATTTCGGAAATAAAATTATTTATCTATCTATCTATCTATCTATCTATTCAAGTAAATTTGAATTTAAAATCCATTTTTACTTGTGATTATAGGTAAAGATAAACTTTAAAAGATTTTCTAATAATAGAATGGGTCAATGTTGACAGTCTGTGACAACCTTTTTTTTGGCCACGCGTCCATCAAATGTGCTCTCTCTATAAGCAGCACGTGCAAATGATAAAATTTTATTATTAAAATGGGTGCTCTCTTATGTCAACAATACGCACTCATTTGGCGGTTTAATGGCCTTATCCTTCGCCATTTCAAGTCAATTCCTTCAGTGAAAAATCAGCCAACACCTGTAAGGCAGAAAATGCAGGATGTATTTGAATAAGCAACATGGTTCCAACAAAACAGCACTACGTGAAACACAGCTGATGACAAAGGGCATCCTGGGCATGATCGATTTGTGGGTATGTATATACCCTATACTATCACCCCGATTACAGAATCTGACGAATGAACTGCGGAGAGAATCTGACTCAATTTTGACATTTTCAATATGAGCCAAATGTCAAAATTGAGTCAGATTCCTCCGCAGCTCATTCTTCGGATTCTGTAATTGGCGTGTATATTTTATTGAGCGCTCATCATCGCCATAACAAACATTTTGTAGTTTTTTTTTCCACCTGTAATGAATCCCTTGCTATGCCCCTGAATGTCACATTCCCGTATTGACTTTTGAAGTAAAATATTGGAGTGGACGCCGAGCGGAAGCCGAGCGGACGCTGAGCGGACGCCGAGCGGAAGCTGAGCGGAGGCCGAGTGGACGCTGAGCGGACACCGAGAGGAGGCCGAACGGAGGTTGAACGGACGCCAGTAGTATAAATATCGGACTTGAGGAACAAAACTGTGCTCCTCGTGTAAAAAAAAGTGCTCATCCAGCCAAAATTGCTCCTCATAGAGCAAGTAGTACTGTGTACGAAGCAGTGTGTGTGTGTGTAGCGATGAATGGATTGCTTGTGCATGGAAAAAGGTGGATGAAATGTGTAGGATAAATGTGTACGATTTATTTTTAGAACTGAAGAAAATGTGGTAAGAAATTTGGACCTGATAAATCAATGAAAAATGTAAGGAAAATGCGTTATCAGGAAAACTATTGTCGCGACTGTAGGAATATACTTTACAGGGATGGGAAAAATTGAATGCTGTGTAATTACAACAACTATACAGTAGTATAAATATCGGACTTGAGGAACAGAGCATTTGGGTGAATGTATTTTGTTGGTGTAAATGTAAAACTTTGGGGTGAATTTAGTTTTCGTGACTGTGAATTGTGGCTAGTGATGTACAGAGATATTTGTATGGTTTTTTGCTTGAAGGTTGACGAGGTGGATGTGTAGTAGGTACATATATGCAAGTAAAAGGAATTCTTGTATGGTTTGTAGGTATGTAGATTTGGAGTGGGCATATGTTGATATGAGTTTTGAGTGGTGACGGGATCATATACTACGATGGGAGTTCATTGACTTTGAGATGCATTGGTAGGTTGAAGGGAGATAATGATTTAAGAAATTTAGGAACAGAAAGGAAACAAATAATTTGTGTCTTTTATAATAATTGTGATTTATTAATCCATGAATTGTTAGCCGATGGGAAGCCAAGCCATTTAACATATACATTGTCTCCATTACTTTTAAGTACTTTTTCAACGAGATAAATATTAGGAGATTTAGTCTTTTGTAATTCTTTTTCGTAAAAACATCCGCTGATAGGTTGACCATTAAAATCTTCAAGGAGATATGTTGCTGGATTGGTTAGGTTTACTTTTCTTATCGTAAAAATTTCCGTTGTCCAATTTGGTGTGTAGCCTTTCTCAAAAACGTGTTTGAACTTGCTTATTCTAACATTGTCCCCAACTCGAAATTTACCCCGTGGAGCGATTTTAATTCTATTATAAGCCGTAGATAAGAGTGTTTTAGAGTTTTCCTGATTCACATCAATGGGACACATTTTTATAGTTCTATGCACGGAGTGATTGTATTCATTCACCAAATCATCAACAATGGATGTCCATTTGTAATTACCATTAAAACTAAACTCCTTCCACATTTTCTCCTTAATTGTGCGATTAAAACGTTCAACAATTGATGCCTTAAGTGGGCTGAATGTAGAGTAATGGTTTATATTGTGTAATATCATTAAATCATGAAATATCTTATTAAAAAATTCTTTCCCATCATCAGTTTGTAGATTTTTAGGCTTTCGTGATGATTTGATGAAAATTAACGTCATTGCTTCTGCAACAGATGAAGCTGTCTTATTTTTTAGAGCAATTGCCCACGCATATTTAGAGAATGTGTCAATGACTGTCAATAGATATTTGTAGCCATTATTTGCCTTATGATAGGGTATCATTTCAACTAAATCAGCTTGCCAAAGGTCATCAAAACCCTTGATAACAACCCTACGCCGATTGAAATTCTTTCTTGCCGACCTGTGAAGCTCTTCAACAACTTGTCGTTTACTCATTTTTCAAAAGAATGAAATAAAAAATCAATTTTGTATGGTTTTATACATACAGGTGTAGTAAAATTATTTATTTTAATCTATGATACAATAACATTAGTTTTCTTAATCTTATCAAACGCTGTTCAATCAAACAACATCCACAAGTATCTGGTCCCACTTTACATGTATTTGAAGACCAAGAGCAGCTTACGAAATGACATCCAAACTTTGATTTAACACGATCAATATTTTTGTAATTACTAAAAAATGAAATATTTCTTAAAAACTCTTCATGATGTTCTTCAAGCAAATCATGTTTATGAACCCTTAAAAAAGTCAAAATTTCATTTAAAATTAATGATATATTGATATAAGACATGTTTGTGGGATCGTTTTGATTTACTTATAATAACTGAATCTAAGATTGGCTTGTTATGTTTTCTTATATGAAAATTACTTTGGTTCCCCTTCTTGATTCTCTTTAATTTTTCCTATCTCAAGAAGAAAATACTTTCGAAGATCATCCAACAAGCGGACAGTATTAAAATTTTGTAGATCAATGTATTCTCTTAGTATTTTTTCTTTATTTCTCAATTCATCATCCATGTATGCTTTGTTCACTGCTTGATTGAGCATTGTAGGAGTGCCAATATTGTTTAGACATTTTCCTTCAATATCATAGTCACCATTCTCAGTTTGTTTAAATCCATTACCAGGAGGTCCTGGAGGACCAGCGATTGGTCTTTGAAATTTATTAGCGCTTCTTCCGAACTTGTCAACACTCATTTTGTTAATAAATTAAATTTTGTTCACGCAATTCTTCCACAATCGAATTTATCTCATTTTTATGGTTGTTATGCCCTGATGTTTCAGATGCAATTAAAAGTCTCATCCTATTTACAAGCTCATTTGGATTGTCCCAATACACATAGTCAATAGGATTATCTGAGTAAATCATTGTAGGTGAATTCATGTATGCATTTCCAACTTTCTTCTCTTTACTTTGTGCCATACCCTGAACCAAAGGTTTAATGATTTTCTTATATTTTTGTCCTCTATTACCTTTAACCTGTGAATTCATATCATGATTTCTCAGGTGTGCGCATGTTTTCTGTAATATTTTCTTATACTGGTTTAAATCTTCATTAGTATAAATACTCTTTCGAGGATTTTTATGTAGAACAAGTTCAAGAAGACCCTCAGTTCCATTGAAAATTTCTTCATCAATTACAATATTGTTGTCATTGTTAATCTGAAAATTTGACCTCCCCAACTTATTTGAATTCGATTCAACGTCAAAGTACGGACCATAGATTTTATCATGATCAGAATTTGAAATTAAAGTTTGACTTATCGGAGTACTTTCATTAAAGCTATTTGAAGGTGTCTTAAAAGAAGAGTCATCATCGACTAAAACTGAATTCGATTTAAATAAATTGGAATCTCTCTCTGGAGAAATATTTTCATCTTCTTCTGCTTTTTTTATAGAACTTTCAAATTTAAGACGACGTTTTACAACGGTAGATTTTATTTCTTTAAGTTCACCATTCGTGGCTTCTTTACTTTCCATATTTTTTGCGATTTTTTGTAAGGGTTCAACAATTGGCTTAAACGTATTTTCAATTTCAGTATCTTTAATGAATTTTCCAGTCTTGAGGAACATATACTTTTTCTTCAAAGCCTTTTTCGTCTTTATAAGATTTTTAAGCGTATTCATATTGGTATCCATGTCCGTAGATATATGCATGTATCCCCCCAAACAGAGCAATTCAAAACAGGGCAGTTCAATACAGGGTAGTTCAATACAGGGCAGTTCAAAACAGGGCAGTTCAATACAGGGCTGTTTAAAACAGGGGGCAGTTCAATACAGGGCTATTTTATGCAGAGCAATTCAATACAAGTAGTTCAAAACGAAAACAGGATAGTTCAATATAAGACTTTTCAGTACAGGGCAATTCAATAGAAGTTTTAATATAGGTGTTTTAATATGGGTAGCAGTTTAGCGACTGTGTCACTTTTATAAAATAACTGTTTCTTTAAATGATTTTTTGTATCGCCCATTTTTAACACAACTATCTTTATCAATAACTAAAAACCCATACAATTCCTTCCAGCATTCAGAACAGAGCTCTTTAAATTGTTTAAATGACATATCAGAATTTATATGATCATTATAAATATGTTTCAGATTAAGATCATCTTGCTTAAAGAGAATTATATAGTTAGCGTTATCTCGAATCAAATGTTTTGGAATGTGTGTATATGATTGACATAAGTAAAAGCTATCTACACCGCTATGGCGCCCCATACAGAAATAGTCTCTTATGGTATTTTGTTTTTCGCAAGCCACATCATCAAATATAAAAACTGAATTGGGTTTAGCCCTAGAAGGCAACATTATTTCACAATTATTTGAAAATTCATAATACTGCATTCCTTTTATAGATTTTATAAGTTTCTTAAGATATGTATACTTTGGTTGCTGTAATGATTTAGAGTATATGTAAATGTTCTCAAACTTCAAGCCATTGACATCTACAAGAATGCTTAACATAACGTTTGTTTTTCCACAATTAGATGGACCTACAATTATTCCTCGAATACTACTTGGAAATAATGCTCCATGCTTCTTTTTTTGTTTTACATTTCCATCAAAGTTTTGTACACGAATAGATTCTTGCTGTCTTACAAACTTCATTTTGAAGAATGAACCTTCCCCCTATAAATCACGGTGTTTTATCAACATTATTTCATAATCGATCCTTTCGTATAATACAACAGTTATATAATGATTAATTTCACGACACACTCAGTTAGTTCGATTAATTCAGTTCATGGAAACGGATTGCTTAATTCATTAATAAACAAGCTTCCATTTGAGTTGCATCTACCATCTTATAATTTTTGTGGTCCTGGAACTAAACTTAAGGAACGTCTTGCAAGAGGAGAACGGGGAATTAACCCATTAGATGAAGCTTGTCGTGAACACGATATAGCATACAGTAAAAGTAATAACTTAAATTACAGAAACGCTGCCGATAAAATTTTGTCAGAGAAATCCTGGCATAGGTTCAGAGCTAAAGATTCCACATTATCTGAAAAATTAAATAGTCTTTTAGTTACTAACATAATGAAGACTAAATCTACTCTTGGTATGGGTATATTATCAAAAACAAAGACAAAGAAGAGCCGTCAGTGTCCAAGGATTAAGAAAACTAATTTATTCAAAAATGCAATAAAAAAAGCTAAAGTGGCAATACAAAATCTGAACACTGAAGACACAAATAAATTAGCAACGACTGCCTTACATGCAGCTAGACAAATCATAAAGAAAAAACGTAGGGATATTACATTACCGAGGGTGATACCAATTCCAAAAGTTGGAGGACTTTTACCATTGCTTCCTATCTTAGCAGGGTTATCTGCTGTAGGTTCCCTAACTGGTGGTGTTGCAGGAATGGCGAAAGCTATTAACGATTCAAAGATTGGAAGACAACAATTGGAAGAAAATAAACGACATAATAAAACTATGGAAGCAATAAAACTTAAACAAGGGAAAGGTCTTTATCTGAAGCCATATAAAAATGGCTTGGGGTTATTTTTAAGTCCACAAGAATCAAAAAACTATTAAAAAAGCTACCCAAGCGCCCTCTCACTAATATAGATATATTAAATTTTGGTAAAAACTATATTCCAAATTTCCGAGGTGTTTTTATGAGGGATACATTGCCAGCTAAACCATTTAAAACGGAAAGTGGAGTAGTTAATTTAGACAATAATAGCGGAATCGGCACGCATTGGGTAGCATATATCAAAAATAAAAACAATGTGAAATATTTTGATAGTTTCGGAAATTTAAGACCTCCTCAAGAAATAGTAAGATACTTGTATGCAAATAATATTTATTACAATCATAAATGTTTACAACGTTTTAACACATTCAATTGCGGTCACTTATGTTTGGAGTTTCTTGTTGATCAAAATAAATAAGCTATGCAATATAAAATTTTTTTCATTTCTTTAACATCGACAATGTCGATAACACTAACGCTGAGCGGAAACAAATCTACTCTCACAACAGAGTACTTTCCGCCAGTAGTATTAGACTCAAGTTATGTTTGTGGACTAGTGGACTTCCAAACATACAACTCCATACCTAACGTAGATGTAATGAATAATTTATTTCATTTAGGTAATGATGTAATTAAACTTCCTATTGGCTCATACGAAATTGAAGACATAAGGAATTTTATTCAAGGAGAACTTTTAAAAAAAAATAATACGGCAAACGTAAAGATAAGAGCAAATAACAACACTTTAAAATGTGAAATATACAGCACAGAAGATATAGATTTCACACATCCTAATTCTATTGGTTCACTGCTAGGGTTCAGTAAGAGAAAACTGGTTGCAAAACAAATGCATGAATCAGACCTTTACGTTGATATCAATCGTGTTAATACGGTGAGAGTTGAGTGTAACTTAATTAATGGAACATTTATAAATAATCAACCTGCGCATATACTTCATAAATTTTCAATCAAAGTCAGCCCGGGGTATAAAATAATTGAGGTACCTAAAAATGTTATTTATTTACCAGTGAACGTGAGGAAGATAAGTTCAATAACAATAAATTTGTTAGACCAAGACGGAAACCTTATTAACTTTCGAGGTGAATTAATAACGATTCGATTACACCTTAACCGTCAAAAATGATAGTTTATAATACTTTCTCTGGTTCTAATAACTTCTATAAAAGACAGGATTTATTGAGTTCTATAATCAATACTTCATTATCTCCTAAAGAGAAAGTACAAGTGCTAACAAAAGAAAACCAATCGTTTTTATTATCATTAGGATTCAAATTGAAGAAAAGAATAACTATAACTTAAAACACTGAAATATGCTGAATATTTTTCAAGAACCAGCATTTGATGATAGTATTTTAAAATACGAATATCATTCCTATTCACCATTTTTAAATAATTTTAGTAAAAATGACATCATCCACATCTGCGTGCAACATCAAAATCTCAATATATTACCTTCGGAGAGTTACATTTATGTTGAGGGGACTGTTTCGAAAAATGATGGGTCGGAAGTCGAGAAAACAAAACTTGTAAACAATTGTATTGCATTCCTATTTGATGAAATCCGATATGAACTGAATGGTATTGAAATAGATAGTAATCGAAATGTTGGAATCACAACTTCTATTAAAAATTATATTTCTTTAAATCAAAATGAAAGCGTTATGTTGTATAATGGAGGCTGGTGTCCAAATTCTTCAGTTTGCTTAGATGGATCACATTTTAATTTTTGTTTGCCACTTAATAAACTTTTGGGTTTTGCAGAGGATTTCAAAAAAATAATTCCTAACGCTCGACATGACTTAATTCTAACACGTTCTCGTAGTGATGAAAATTCACTAATAGCTGATGCAGATGAGCAAGCGAAGATCACATTACACAAACTTCAATGGAAAGTGCCGCATGTTTGTCTTGCTGATTCTTTGAAATTGAAACTATTCAAATCTATAAATGATAATGGCATCATGAAAATCGCCTTTCGTAATTGGGATTTATATGAATACCCAGCCTTACCTACAAGTGACCATCATATTTGGAATGTAAAGACAACTTCACAAGTTGAGAAGCCTAGATACATTATCGTTGCCTTACAAACTAACAAGAGAAACCAACTGAAAGAGAATCCTACCTATTTTGATCATTGTAACGTTACCAACATCAAAGCATATTTAAATTCTGACGTTTATCCCTATGAAGATCAAAATATATCATTTGAAAGAAACCACTTTAGTATTCTTTACCAAATGTACAATGAGTTTAGAAAAAATTATTATAACTGCTCAGTTGCAGAGCCACTGTTGACAAGAAATCTCTTCAAGTCACAAGCACCTATTTTTGTGATTGATTGTAGACATCAGAATGAAGTAGTTAAAACTGGACCAGTTGATATTCGTTTGGAAATTAAAACAGCAAAGGAACTACCACTAAATACATCAGCGTATTGCTTAATGTTACATGATCGAATTATAAACTACAATCCTCTAAGTCAATTAGTATCTCGAAATATTTAAATAATTTAGTTCAGTATAGCTCTTAATCAAGAACACACCAGCCCAAGCAATGGCATTCATTGTTGATATTCAAGGTTTCAGAGGACCTAATGATAAGTTTATAGTTAAAGAAGTAGCTATTCTGCGTGGTCGTAACCATCACCACTTCATTATCACACCTCCGTTTGATTTCAAGCATTTACCAACATCGTTAAAAAGACAAGCAAAATGGCTGTATCAAAACCATCATGGTTTGCACTGGAATGGCGGATTCACAAAATATCATAAAGTAGAAGAATTTTTTCGAGATAATATTATAAATCACATCGTTTATGTTAAAGGTGATGAAAAATTACTATGGATAAAGCGACTCCTAAATGAAAACGCTGAAGTAATAAATGTTGAAAATATAAACTGCCCCAGCTTCAAAGAACTAAAAACTCTTTTTCCGAGTGAGACAAGATGCTTATCACATAGCAAATGCTGTGCCCTGCAAAACGTGTTCTTATTAAATAACTTTTTAAACAACAGTTTTCCTGAAATTTTCTTAAAGAAATAAGAAGAATATTGTCATATATTTTTTTTTTTTTTTTTTATTTAGTTTATTTTCTTTTTACATAGGTATAAGTTTTTCATGTACAATTTTCTTACAATTATCTAAATACATATTACTCAATAAATAAATATAATTAACTTAAAACAAGAAGGACTATATTATTAAGTTATTCTGAAATGACCCCATGCATAGGTACTTATTCCATCTTCCCTTATGAATCTCTTATCATCGAGATGACTTAAAACAATCTTATTCAGCTGTTGGGTGTATATTTGATGAGCAAAAGATCGAAAAACAAACATTTCCCCGCGATAGATTCGTTTGCTATATAAACAATCTTTATAGTTAACCAGGTTAATGTCTTTGAGTGCAATTTTTTTGACACCCTTTGCTTTTTTGACTTCCGTTTCTTCAACAGAAAAGGAATACATTTTCGATCTCAAACCTATGAATTCTTTCATTATTTTTCCCGAATTTTCATCTTTCATCATCCCTAACACCTTTTTATTCTTCAAGGGGATACTATATGGATTATTTATTGAGTATGCTGAAGTATCAAAATACAATTCTATGTCATTTCTTATATCATTATAAAAATCATCAGTTTTTACAGTGTAAATAAAAGAGTCCGTGTCCATGTAATTGAGTCTTAGATTTTGTTCATACTTAGGTTTCATATAGCTATAGTGGAAGTCGTACATTTTCCACTTTGAAAACTCTAAGACACAAAATCCTAAATATAAAGGCTTGTCATAATAGGTACTAACTCTTTTCATTTGTATGGCCATCATGTCTTCTGCGAATTTAGTCAAACTATGGAAATTTGGTCTTGCTATCAGAGCTCTAGCTCCAAGACGCTTTTTATTATTTTCCCAAGAAGTCACAATTTTAACATCTTTTCGCTTGTCCACATTTTCCATAGTTTTTCCGAAAACACTATTGTTCATTAATTTGAAAAAATTTTTCTCAAAATCACTGGTGGCTAGAGTTCGATGCTGATTATTCAAGTCTATGTACTTTTGAAGCCAACGAGACTGTTTAAATTCTAAAACCCTATGCACACGAACAAGCTTCAACCCATTTATAATGCATTGCTGAAGAGTCTTATAATGAATGACATAATTCTGTTTTGTTGTTAAATCTGCTATAAGTTTATAGAATTTAGAATTATTGACTTTTTTGTTTTGCACGCAAAATGGCAAATCATTATGCAAGTCGTGTAGAGAACTGGGATACTCCAAGTCAACTTCAAAAATATATCCTATTTCTGATTCGTCTGAAATATTCATTATGTCAATATTTTCATACTCATTTACCCATTTGATTGAAGAATATGGAAGAGGGGATGACATAGCCCAACCATACAAATTGTTTGCATCAACATACATTAGGTATTGTGACTCTTTTTCTTTGTCATAGCATTCCATATATTTGTTGTTTGCAACGGTATGTCGATGAGAACATTGAGATATGCCCCCTCTTATCCCCTTTTTTATAAAATTGTATTTGTCGATATCTTGAATAAGCTCAAGATTGATCTTCGTTGTTCTTAGCATAGCATCCCAAGATAATCCCGGGGCTGTATAATAATGACAGGGATCTAATTTGTAAATATTTTTACAAATACTCCTGAAATTTTCAAAAATATCTGCTAAAAGAAGAACATCGGTTTTCAAATACAACTCCATATAGTCTAAAAGGTTTTGACATTTGAAAGTGTTCCATACCTTTTTCGCATGATTATAGTCATCTAAAGAGCAGGGTTCTCCAGTTAACTTATTATTAAAATTATGTTGAGGGGGAAGGTTTTTTTCTTCCAAACTCTGCCATGACTTTATAAAATCATATGGAAATACACCTTTCCTAGTCAGAAGCATAAACTCTTCTTCAATTGGGAAGTTGGAACTAATTAATTTGAAATCACCGACCGTAAGATTCCTTCCCAATGAATCAAGACTAGATGGCATGAATCTAAATGAATCTAAAAACCTCAATTCGATGGTTTTTTTATCGGGTAAATAGATTGTCTTTGATACCGACACATATTTTTCCTTATTTAGGGGGATTATAGATATATTACCATTAAGTGAAGCAAGTTCCTTGATCAATAAATGGCAATCATAACCCGAGAAGTTATGGAAAAATATGGGAAAAAATCTTGGTTTTCGATAAGCTAAATTGCACGAATTATGGGCTGGACCATTATATTTGCCAGTATAATGACAATGATCGGCAACTCGATCTATGCCCAACTCTTTGTTACAAATATGGCATAGCTGACAGTTTCGCTGATATTCTAAGTCAATTTCCGATAAAAGTTGCATCGGTTTTGAATTTCTTTTATGTAATTCGATGCAATCTTTCACCAGAGAATTAACAAAATCCTTTACGCAATTGCTACCCTTAAAAATCTTAAAACTGTTAAGAGAACTATCACAAGATTTTATGAAATAAGCACCTGCACATGGGATATGTTTTTGAATATTAAAACTATTACTACTACTACTATTACCCGATATTCCGCTGTCTGCTTCCTCGAGGATGCACTCAAAATCTGCATATATGGTGAATGGTACATCCATCTTCCTCTCGAAGTGTTGAAAAGATAATTCATTTTTTCCATCGTTTGGCATTCGAGTTACCATTCTGCAGCAGTTGTCCTTATGAACAGCCAGTGTGGCTTCAGTTCTAAAACGAAGCAAACACCCGTTGCAAAACCAAGACTTCCCTCTATAGTTCTTCGCCTGCGTTGAAACGAGTCTAAAAATAAAATATAAAATTTGAAATTAGTAATTTTGTAATATTTCAAAACTTAATTTGTTAATGCTGCTTACCTTGATATACTTTTTATCCAGACGTAATGCGAAATCTCCTCGTTTTGTAGAAGAATCAAGTTAATATGATTCCTCTTCTCTTGCCGGGTAATATAGTAGGGTCCTACTACCATCTTTCTTTCATCATCAAATCCGAAAACGTTGATGCTTAAAGCAGGGTTTAGGGTTTCAAACTTTGGAATATCGCTAAGCCTTAAAGGAAATTGTAGATCACCAAACTCTATTGTCACATTGTTTTTGTATATCGTTCTGGCGCTGATATCCCGTATCTTGTAAGTTTCCGGCCTATGCGTATGGCTCTTTCCTTTGTTGAAAAGGGCTGAGATGATTGCCCACTTAAAACAATATTCATCTATATTGTGAACGTTTATACAAGCTCTTTTTCTTAAAAGGAAATTCGGTAATGGTATATACCTTGAGCCTTTGATTGGTGTATATTTATTTATATTAATCTCAACATGAGATATCCGCAGCAAAGCCCATCCACTGTCTTTTTCTTGAAATTCCTGCATTTTCGTATTAATTTCATCTATCATATTTGTATATGATGAAAATGAATCAGTGCTTACAAGAGCAATTTCCATTTTTGTGTTGAAACTTTTAAGGCTTAGCTCCATTTCATCCTCCGAAGTAAATTTCACATACTCCGCAAACAGTTCCAAGTTGAATTTAATGCCCTGCAATTTTTGCATGTGCTGTCTCAATTTTTCCACAATTGCTTCCTTTGCTTCATTTAGAAACTTGATGGGGTCAAGATTTTCCTCCATCTTGTTCTTATAGATCAGAGTTTCTACCCTTCTATTGAAGCAACTTTTCAGCACATAGAAGTCATCGGAAACAAGTTCTGCAACAAGCCGCTTATGTTCGTTTCGACGAACGTGGTTTTTCCACTCCCTTTCACTGACGTCCAGCACACACACATCACAATGTTTGATTCTTACGGGCATATTTTCTTCTGGGTTCGAAAATATGCCTTCTATTACACTAAGGTGTGCACTACTTTTTAGATGGTTATCCCACTGGCAAAGGATAACATCTTTTTCACAGATGTCACAATATTTTTTAGAAGGGCCAGCTTGCTCCTGACAATCTTCGACATTAATTACTTTTTGATCTGAAGAATTGTCTTCAGAAAATAGTCCCTGCAACACTTTTAAATGTACCTTGCTCTTTAAATGATTGTTCCATTGGCAAAGGCTCACATTTTCTTCACACACAACACAAAATCTTTTTGCAGGGGCAGCTTCATTTGAGCAATCAATTTCTTCAAGTAATTGCTGTACCAAATTTAAATGCATTTTGGTTTTACAGTGTGCAATCCACTGCCCCATTCCAACACTTTTTTCACATATATAACAAAATCTTCCATTTACCGAGGTAAGGTTTTTATTTTCACGGATTAATGTTGCACTTTCTAACTTATGAACTTTCATATGCCTTTTTAAATTAAAGTTTTTGGAAAACGATTTTCCGCAAACTTCGCATAAAAATGACTTCATGATTATACTTTATTGAATTATTTTAATTTTTAGAGGTTTTAGAAAATTAGAGTTAAACTGAGCACTCGAACGTTTGTACTGGGCGAGGTATTCTTTAAGAATAAAAATATTTTGAACAGGACGACTACTCAAATCTTCATTTGCCCAAGAATCTTTTTATGATTAGCAAGG
Source organism: Dasysyrphus tricinctus (assembly GCA_963921185.1). Classification (NCBI taxonomy): domain Eukaryota; kingdom Metazoa; phylum Arthropoda; class Insecta; order Diptera; family Syrphidae; genus Dasysyrphus; species Dasysyrphus tricinctus. The sequence continues at coordinate 254,113,059 of OY992531.1, read as the reverse complement.
TCCCGCTGTAATAATGAGAGCATCAACATTTATTGATATGGTATGTGTCAATAAGCGTACATCATTATTTATTGATTTTAGGATTTTCAGATGCTCACTAAAATTTAAGCAACCCTCGTTGGCATTTAAACAAACTGTTGGCATACGTTGGGTTTTTAATAAACAAACTATAATTTTGTCCCTCAGAATCTTTGTTTAACATAAGCAGGATCCCGTTGTAATAATGAGAACATCAAAATATACTGATATGGTATGTGTCAATAAGCGTGCATACCCCCGTTGGAATTTAAGCAACCTGTTGGCATACGTTGGGTTTTAAATAAACAAACTTTTAATTTCACCCCCCCAGAATCTTTGTTTATGATAAGCAGGATCCTGCTATAATAATGAGAGCATCAAAATATACTGATATGGTATGTGTCAATAAGCGTGCATCAGTATTTATTGATTTAAGGATTTTCAGATGTTCACAAAAATTTAAACAATCCCCCGTTGGCATTTAAACAACCTGTTGACATACGTTGTGGTTTAAATAAACAAACTATAATTTTACCCACAGAATCTTTGTATATGATAAGCAGGATCCCGCTGTAATAATGAGAGCATCAAAATATACTGATATGGTATGTGTCAATAAGCGTGCATCAGTATTTATTGATTTAAGGATTTTCAGATGTTCACAAAAATTTAGACAATCCCCCGTTGGCATTTAAACAACCTGTTGACATACGTTGTGGTTTAAATAAACAAACTATAATTTTACCCACAGAATCTTTGTATATGATAAGCAGGATCCCGCTGTAATAATGAGAGCATCAAAATTTACTGATATGGTATGCGTCAATAAGCATATCATTATTTATTGATTTTAGGATTTTCATATGTTCACTAAAATTTAAACAACCCGTTGGCATACGTTTTTATAGACGTACCTGATAATCAATTCCGTTTAGATTTTCTGAGTACTTATAAATTTAATGTTTTATGATTTTTCAAGCACCATATTGATATCCCTAGCTCTTAAATTTTATAATTTGATTTTTTTTTTTTCGAACTATAACAAATCTTTGACCCTTTCATATTTAACCGTTAACAATTCGACAAGATTCATATAGCCATTACATCTTTATCGCATACTTACTATTGATGTAGAGAGCGTTAAGATTGAATGGTAATCAAATGCAAACATGTTGAAACATGTTCCAAATGCTTTTTTTACAACAAATACTTTTAAACAAAAAGAGATAAAAGAGATAATTAAAACAAAATAAATATGTATACAGATATGATTTATTCAATATATTACTACAACTGTTCTTCAATTTTAATATTAGAAGTTCGTCCTAGTGGACCCAAATACGTAACATTAAATGACCCCTGATTTATTTCAGCTATGGCAGCATCTGATAATTTGCTGTAGCGCATTGGAAAGAAAGTCTGTAAGGAAAAGGTCTTTAGTATTTATGTTGTATGCATAAAATCTATAAATATGTATACAATTACCTGAAATTGCCCCAAATCAGCAACAATTCGTTCACCAAATTTGGTTACACACCGTTTCAGCTTGTCAATAGGATATTTTTCATTTTTATTTAATTCAAAAATCTTCTTACAAGGTTTGAATGCAACCTCTTCTTCCACTTTTAACAGTTCTTCTTTGAGATTCATCGTTGAGGATATGAGATGCATCTTAAACTGAAACCGCTATTTATACAGAAAATTGAATCTGCATTTAACTGTATCGATATGTATAAAAATATGAACTCAGCTCCGAATAAGCATGAGTGAACATGTTCTCCAGAAAAAAATAAATACAGTAAAATTGAATACGATGTGAATCAGGAAAACTCTAAAACACTCTTATCTACGGCTTATAATAGAATTAAAATCGCTCCACGGGGTAAATTTCGAGTTGGGGACAATGTTAGAATAAGCAAGTTCAAACACGTTTTTGAGAAAGGCTACACACCAAATTGGACAACGGAAATTTTTACGATAAGAAAAGTAAACCTAACCAATCCAGCAACATATCTCCTTGAAGATTTTAATGGTCAACCTATCAGCGGATGTTTTTACGAAAAAGAATTACAAAAGACTAAATCTCCTAATATTTATCTCGTTGAAAAAGTACTTAAAAGTAATGGAGACAATGTATATGTTAAATGGCTTGGCTTCCCATCGGCTAACAATTCATGGATTAATAAATCACAATTATTATAAAAGACACAAATTATTTGTTTCCTTTCTGTTCCTAAATTTCTTAAATCATTATCTCCCTTCAACCTACCAATGCATCTCAAAGTCAATGAACTCCCATCGTAGTATATGATCCCGTCACCACTCAAAACTCATATCAACATATGCCCACTCCAAATCTACATACCTACAAACCATACAAGAATTCCTTTTACTTGCATATATGTACCTACTACACATCCACCTCGTCAACCTTCAAGCAAAAAACCATACAAATATCTCTGTACATCACTAGCCACAATTCACAGTCACGAAAACTAAATTCACCCCAAAGTTTTACATTTACACCAACAAAATACATTCACCCAAATGCTCTGTTCCTCAAGTCCGATATTTATACTACTGTATAGTTGTTGTAATTACACAGCATTCAATTTTTCCCATCCCTGTAAAGTATATTCCTACAGTCGCGACAATAGTTTTCCTGATAACGCATTTTCCTTACATTTTTCATTGATTTATCAGGTCCAAATTTCTTACCACATTTTCTTCAGTTCTAAAAATAAATCGTACACATTTATCCTACACATTTCATCCACCTTTTTCCATGCACAAGCAATCCATTCATCGCTACACACACACACACTGCTTCGTACACAGTACTACTTGCTCTATGAGGAGCAATTTTGGCTGGATGAGCACTTTTTTTTACACTAGGAGCACAGTTTTGTTCCTCAAGTCCGATATTTATACTACTGACGCCGAGTGGATGCCGAGCGGACGCTGAGCGGAGGCCGAACGGATACAGAAAGGAGGCCGAGCGGACGCAGGGCGGCACCCAGCGGATGCCAAGCGGACGCTGAGCGTAGGCCGAGCGGACTCTGAGCGGAGGCCAAGTGGAGGCCAAGCGGACGCAGAGCGGAGGCCGAGCGGATACTGAGCAGAGGCCGAGTGGACGCTGAGCGAACGCCAAGCAGACGTTGAGCGGACTCTGAGCGGAGAATGAGCAGACACTGAGTGGAGGCCGAGCAGACGCCAAGCGGACGCCAAGCGGACACCGAGTGGACGCCGAGCGGACGCCGAGTGGACGACGAGCAGACGCTGAGTGGACGCCGAGCGGATGCTGAGCGAAGGCGGAGTGGGTGCCGAGCGGACGCTGAGTGGAGGCCGAGTGGATGCTGAGTGGACGCCGAGCAGATGCCGAGTGGACGCTGAGCGGAGGCCGAGCGGACGCGGAATGAAGGCCGAGCGGACGCCGAGCGTAGAAGTTAAAATTGTAGCTTATTCAATTCTATACAAAAAAACTACCATGCTTTTTTTTATACCACCAAAAGATTAAGAGTAAATAGTGCAGGAACTTTATTGAGTAAAAAATTTAGTCAAAAAAATTATTAAAATAATCGAGAAAATTAAAATGCACAACTTACTGGCACCATTGCTGTTGTATTAGTTGAAGTTGCTTGCAAAGTTACAACTTTCGAAAATATGAAAGTCACAATAGAAAAATGTAACGAAGCGTGAAACCCGTTCTGTATATTTGTACAAACAACTCATATAATATCAAGTTCAAAAACAAGAATTCAAATTATGTAATTAATTCTAAAAGATTTCCTTATTTGAATAATGGTAGGTGCAACTAAGAGAGGAAATCTTTATTCAAATTTCAAAATTTGCTACTTAATGAGCAATGAGATACAAATTATTTTAAAATTTTAAACTCCAATAACTGAATAGTTAATTTTTCAACTTCGGAAACATAACTAATGGTAAAAGAAAATTTCGAAATAAATTAAGTATACCTTTAGCAAGAGACAAACATTTGTATACAAAAAAACTGCTTATTATGATTAAACTCATTGACGAAGTAATGCAAGAAAATACTAGTTAATTGTTTTGACGAAACAATGTTCTTCCAACCAAAAACCAATTTTACATTTCATTTAAAATTAAGGTCTTGCTTGCCTTATAACAAAACCAAAAATAAAATCTCCAATAGTCAGTAAGGTAACGCTGCAAATAAAGTAATGCATAACTCATAAAAGAGTCATCATATCACTACAATGTGATTCCTGAATAATTTGTGATTTTGTTTAAAGAATATATTTTGAAAGTATGTATTGTCAAAATCTATTTTGAAAAAAAAAGTTCAATTAAGTTATTTGAAACTATCATACTGAAAGCACATAATTTAACTTCATTTTTTCTTCAAAACGAATTTCCCCAAATATCTATTTTTAACTTTCCAAAACTGCCAATTTTTTTCAATTTTGGACCAATTTTATTTTTTATATACGAACTTTTAAAAAATTAAGTACTGAAATTGCTAAAAATGGGCAGCAGTTTTTGAAAGGGAGATTTTATTCACTTACAGTATTTAGCCAATTCAAGATCACAGAGATCTCGACAGTCAGAATTTCTAAGTTTAGCTACCATTTGGGTTTACGGATTTGTGAGATCTCACTATATTTTGAACAAGCTTAATATTAAATAAATCAGCATAAAATATCTTCTTAAAAGGAACTCTACTTCCCAGGCTATAACTTTCTTTCAATTTATTGTCTTCATATAAATAAAGCCAACACTCCTTGAATATTTCCTCGTTGACACACATCCATGAACAAGCAATTTGATTTTAATTTTCCAAGCAATTAAAATCTGAAATAAAAAGCCAACATACCTATTCGTCTCTATTTTGTTCGCAATTTTCTATGGTTGTTTTAAAAATTACCCAAGCGACACATCATAAAGACGCAGTACCATCATAAATCAAAGACTTTTCATTCAAATTTCCAGACTTTTTTTTCATGCATGCTGATGATCGTCATTTGAAAGATCGCCATACATCACAAACCAATTATGCATTGTAGCCTTTCCCACGCTCACTCTTCCTGACAATAATAATAATTATCATTGCTATCGATAAACTAAGGCAATATAGTCACAGTTCAGTGACTTCGACTTCCGATCCGATGGATCGTCGTCGACCAACCTATATGTATGTTTACGAGATCTGAGAAAGACTCACAATAATTTCACAATATGATCGTGATGGAACACGATCGGACGTGCATCAGCGCTGCCGCCACAAGCAGACACTGTCGTAATAAACAAATTGCGGCAAACAAATACCATCGTTGTATGTTTAAATGCCGAAAAACATCACAGAGATATAAATATGTATACTAGTCTCAATCCCAACCCAAAGAACGACGAAGTTCCAGATAAAGCTGGAATGCTGACGACCAACGATGATGGGTTGTGTTTTGAATCACTTATTATCTGGTTAAGTGTAAACATTGGGTGGCAACGGAAGAAGCCGGCTGCATAGCAAGCAAATATGAAAAATTTGTATCTCATTCAGAACCAAGAATTGCTATATTGCTTGTGGTGATGTGTCATTATCATAAAAAACTAAGAATTCCGATGCCAAGTTATGTGTGTCCGTATTGTGTTCCCACTTTTAAGTGACAATATTGAATGGTTGTGCTTCTATTACTATGCGTACTTATGGATATTTCTGCATAAAACAAAACACCCTGTGATATTTGATGATAATGTACTAACTTTGGTTTTACATGTACCAACTTCTGAGGCTCTGTATTAGTATCAAACACATTGTAAAATAGACAATAATTTTAATAGTTAATAATTTTTTAAGCCAGAAACTCTTTTCTGTTAAGTGGGAACCCTAGCTCAAAATATGGGATCTTTTCAAACAATATTTAAAGCAAAGTGTGTTAAATTAAAGTTGTAATTTAATTTTTATAATTTCCTATTGTAATTATTTCAATTATTTTTCAGTAAAGTGGCAACACTTATCCAATGCAACTTCATTTAGACACAAACATAGATACATAGATAATGAAGTACCAATATCTAGTAAATTATTATGTGAATTTATGTTTAAAATTGTCAATGAAATGATATTTTTAAATTAATTAAACTGTACATGAAAATATTAAAGAACCAACTCAAATGAAATATTATTAATGATTTAGAGGTAGAAATTCTGGTCTACCTCCTGGTTTCAATAACTAGAAAACAAGAAAATAATTGGAATCTAGTCACACAAAAATGTCCGTAAAGTGGGAACACTTAAAAATGTTTAAAACTTTACTAACTTTTACTGGTAGTTAGAAAATAAGTGCCCATAAAATCTTTCAAGATATTGAATTGCTAAATGATTGACACACTAAATGATAAAAAAAACTTTTAATTTATGTATTTAAATCATGTCTCATTAAGTGGGAACACATATTCCATATCTGAGTCACCAGAGAAGTGGTCTTATATGTTTCAAATAAGATTGAGTAATAGTTGATTTATTTTATTTTCTGGGGTACATTTTGTTTCGAGTTTGAATTGCTTAAGAAGATGATCTTTTTAACCAATATTTGTTCTCGGTAAAGTGGTAACACTTATTCTTTGTGTGAATCAGCTCAAATTAACGTCAACTTGTTGTTCAAATTATTTATATTGATAATTATTATGAACGATGAAATATTTGAATTTATTAAAAAAAAAAACCAAAAACAAAGTTAATTGGCAACACTAATTCGATGTGGGAGTCATTTGGAATTCTATCATTAATTAAACAAAACGTTCATGCAAAATTGTATACTGACCGAATCCGATAGATATAAATAGAAGCTTAATAAATCTTCATTAACGACAAAGTAAGGTATGCATCATTGTCGCGAGTATAGCACAGCAGCTATACCATTTGATTAAAGTGACACGCCAATGTGTGTTGTTTCTGACACAAGACGCGACACTTTGAAAATAATTTCTATCATCATTAGATATTATTGAGCATGATGAAGACGCCGAAGAGAATTGAAAGCCACTCCCTCGTGTCCATATGTCCATCCATATATAAATGCCAACCTAATTTGTTGGCGAGGTCATCGATTGATTAGAATATAGCGTTTCAAGTGGCTAATCACTATAATTATACCATTAACTGCTACTGACCCATTCTTGCAACACACACACACCACACACTGATTGCGCGCGACACAAACAAAGATTAGGATAATAGTTTGTTGTTATCCTTGAAGGAAGAAGGATCACCCTCAGGTTTATACCTTGCGATGGTAGTGCGTAGGAATGTTTATCAGATTGTGTGCGACATTGATTATGACGAGGCTAACCCGCCTACAGAAATGCCATCGAAAAGGTAATGTTAAAGGCCTAACCATGAGGAATGTTGTGATGTGTTTACGTATGTGCGTTTAATTCTTTAGCGATGGCAACAATCTTCCACCACACTATCATCATTCCTTTATTCATTTTGTATACCTACACCTTACTTATTATTTTCCCTTATAACTACTGCGTAGGTTTATTTAGGAAATTAATTATTCAGATTGCCGGCACCCAAGCAAGCAACACACGTTCAAATCTAATTGGAGATTAATCAACAAACAATTAATGCATTGAATTGTGACCAATTTCAAGCAGATGCCCCAGTGTCACACATGCGTCAGAATATTATCGCCTCATTGCACCCGTAAGGTGTAGTTGATGGAGTGACAAATCTGGGTATATAAGTTATTTCTGGCAATTTGCAAGATTTAGTTTTCCTTCAGTCTGTCAGCCTTGAGCTATATAATGTTGCTTGATACTTCTTTGATATTATGCTTATGTGAGCGATTTAGTACGGACTTTAGGTTTCAGGATTGACTCAAGTTCAGCAATGTGGGAGGGTTGGTTCATCACTCATCAATTAATGATGCCATGTAACCATATACTACTGCATGTCACATGACATTCTATGTGCAGTTCTCAGTGGACTTTTTATCTTGATCTGACCAAGTCCCCAGTAGCTTTGCTACAACGTCTGAAATAAATAACTTAGAACCAGACACAGTCTTGAATTTGAGATTTAATTAAATATTTTGAATTCTGTTATATCTTAGTGCGGAAGTGTTTGCCATTCATACCTAACTATCAACTGATGGATTTCATAAAAAGTCTACCTAATTGGAGATTTACAACGAGATTACAATGGAAAATTTAATGGAGAATTTATTTTCTTTAATCTTTAACGTTTTACGAAAAAAAGTATAATAATTTTCGTTTCAAAAGTACTATTTGGCATTCTTAAGAACTCGTAATATTGATCAAACTTGACATACAAAATATAAAAGACGAGAAAAGTGAGTCTCACAATTGTATCTGTCTTTCAAGCCGCACCTCACGTTGGGCGCCATTGTTAGGATCCAGCATCTTACGGGAGAGTTCTTCTGTGAACGAGAAATAGTATGATGGAAAAACATTGAGGGACCAGTGTAAAATAGTGAGAAGTTAAAAATTGATTGGATAAAAAGATCAGTGTATCAATGAGACTTTAAAGGTCAAATAGAAATCAGCTACAGTCAAAGCGGCTGGTTAGATCTTCGTATAACTTGATACCTAGGATTTTTTGTTATTTAACTGACGTTTTTTAAGGACCAAAAATAACAAAAACATACCTATTAGACTCTAGTACCCACAGTAGAATTTGTATGCGAAGGATAGCAAAAAAAGAAGTATTACCGTCGAAAGCTTGAGTAAAGGTTATTGAAAAAATCAAAGTCTTACAGTCAATAACTGGGGCTTTAGTGATTAAACAGTGCATCAAAAACTAAAAATGAATGCAATTTTGAGAGTAATCGTGTAAGCCGAAATTTGTTTTCGCTTGGTTATGTTTCTCTGATCATATATAACGGAATCCGAGATAATTCCGGTGTAGAGTTCAACCTGCCACATCGTTTAGAAAAAAAAACAGTTTTTCACTTTGAACTGTGAAGAAAATTAAGGGAACAATATTTTTTGTTAAGTGCATTTTGAAAGTTACCGATTTAAAACAAAAACATTCTACAGCTTCATGTCTTGTCATCTTTTTTAGAGATTTATTTTAAATAATTTTTTTTTTTAATTTCTTTTTTTTTTTATTTTTTTAAGGGTGGAATTATTGGCTCTGGATCTTTGTCACCTCATATTAGGGAAATTTGGAAAAAATCCATCTAGTTGGTCAGTAGGAAATTGATCAGAAAAGGTCAACTAAGACTTGAAATTGGTCAGCCCTAGATTACTTGTAATAATGGCTTAAGGCTTTTCAAGGTCACGCGCCCATTTTAGCACCTCATTTGTGGGAAATTTACAGTAATATTATTCCATCCTAAAGAATCTCCAAAATTTGGTCGGATGAAAGTATGCACGATGGAACCTCCCCAGCAAACATTTCCCTTCAGAAATGATTTATTAATAATTCACAGGAGTGAAAGAAACCCTCATTTATGAACTCATTTATAAACCGGTTTGGATCAAATTTACTGGGTAGCATTACCTCGAAGTCGAATCGTTTTTATGTTTCATTATTAATAGTGTAATTCTTCACTTTAGTGAATGTAAATAGGACGCTTATATATTCATTTCACTGAACAATTCATGAATCTTTTTTGAATCATTTAAATGAGACAGATTTGATTCATTCATATGAATATAAATTGGGGTTTCCTCATTCAGTTTAGTGAATATAAATTGAATTATATTTAATTCATTATAATGATTCTTTAATAATCGGAATGTATACCATAGAACTGAATGAATATTTCAGTGTGGTTATACAAAATGCTATTTTAAAATGGTAAAATTATCTGCATAAACAGTTTGATTTCCCTAGATTTATCGAATGAAACTTATGATAAATTTCGCTAAAGTATAATGGAATATTCGCGGCTATTCTGATATTCGGTCGAATTAATTCCGTACGGAATGAAAATGGAAATCAAAAAGATACTCCAATTGAAAAAGTTAAAACAAAAGTTAATTTATTCAATTTCTCTTTTTTTATTTTTTTTTTTTCACTGCCACAAAGAATATAGTTCCGTCCGTACAATAACAAATAACAATACGCAAAATTTAATGAAAGTGACAAATTTCCTCTTTACATAACTTTTGTTTCAGTTTTGGCACGACTAGGTCCCGTTATGGCTTTTCAAAACAAAATGAAAGGGACATTCAGTTTATGTGAATAAAAATAGACGCACCCAAGATATACCTCTTTTGAGGATCGCTTGTGCGCGTTCACTTTTATTCATATTATGTGAAGAAAATAAGAATCTCGATATTTTTTTATTTAAAAAAAAAATCAACACAAATCCCTTTCCCTGCGTATGAGGTAAAAGTGATGGAATATTTGAGTATATTCACATTTGATTCACAGAAGTGAGTGTTTCTCGAATATATGTTCTTCATTTTCACTGAATGTTCTATGAACGTTCACAAAAATGTTTGCTGGGTCGCTATAGTGTGCCCCATACACAAGAAAGGAGATGCTCTGACTTGTGCCAACTACAGATTTATAAGAGTCCCCAACGTCGTATACAAAATCCTCTCATCTGTACTGTGTGATCCCTTAAAACCGTTTGTCAACGATCTGATCGGCCCTTATTAGTGTTGATTTTGGCCTGGCAGATTAACCATCGATCTAATGTTCACACTCCGACAGATTCTGGAAAAAAAAACCCAGGAGTTTCAAATCGATACACACCATCTCTTTATCGATTTCAAAGTCGCATATGATAGCGTAGACAGAGACGAGCTATACATATACAGGGCCATGTCTCATCTCGGCCTCCCTTCCAAGCTCGTCCACTTGTGCAGGATGACGATGAACACCACCGAACATTTTGATGTCAAGAAAGGTTTGAGGCAAGGCGATGCGTTATCATGCAACCTCTTTAACATCGTACTTGAAGCAATTGTACGCAACACGCAAGTAAACAAAAGAGGTACAATTTATCAAAAATCAGCTTAACTACTTGCTTATGCAGATGATATTGACATCATTGGGAGAACGAATCGAGCTGTTACCGGCGCGTTTGAAAGTATTGAATCGGAAGCGGCGAAAGTGGGTTTGGCTGTTAATGAGGACAAGACGACATATTTGCTATTATCGAGAAAAGAAGTCTCAATATCGTCGACTCGGGCAAAACGTTACGATGGATAGGTACAACTTCGAAGTCGACAAGGGCTTTGTCTACCTGGGCTCCACTATTACATCGCAAAATGACATCAGTGCAGAGATCAAACGAAGAATTTACTCTTGTCAACCGCTATTTCTTCGGGCTTAAGCCTAGTACGCTGCTGATGCGAAACGAAAAATCCCATACAAAAATGACACAACGAAATCAGAAACTAAAAATTTAGACTTTTCGTTCTGCAGTACGCTGTTCGATGAACGAAATTCAAAATTGTTGCATACTTTTTGGAGAAGTCTACACTCTTATTTCGCACACAATTAATTACCCAGGCCATTTATTGTGTGCGGAAAAATGACATTTGTGTTTTTTCGTGTGTATTTTTGTTGTTTCTTTGCTTCCAGCGTGGCTGTGTGTGTTCTTTTTTACTTGCGATATAGGTACTATAGGGCAAGTTTTGGATTCGTGCAAAAAAAAAATTTCGAGATAACAATCAAACATGACATTACGATGATAGAGAACACGAAAAAAGTGGGTGGCACAATTCTGTCTGTCTGTCTGTCTGTCTGTCTGTCTGTCTGTCTGTCTGTCTGTCTGTATGTACCTCAACCTACAGCCTAAACTACTGAAGCGATTTTCTTCAAATTTTGAACTTAAGGTTTTTTTGTAACTCTCCAGAGGGGAAATTGAAATTTTTTTTTTGCTCAAAAATTAACGGTACTTGCCATACAACCGTTAAGGAAAAGCTTAATTATCTCAAAAACGGCTCCAACGATTTTGATAAAAAAAAATCAGTCTATTATTGTAGATATGGTGTACCTTTTAGTGAGAAAAAAATCACCAAAAACATTTATTAACGGTACCTGCCATATAACGGTTTTTTTGATTTTTGGTTTTCTCATTAACCACTCATCCGATTTCAATATAATTTTTTTCACAAAAGCTTTGTTAGAATATTAATAATACTGCATACCAAAATTTTTGAAAAAATAAATTTTGGATTTTTAAAAAAAGATTCAAAATTTTTTTTTGAAAATTCAATATTTCAAAAACGGGTTGATGAATTATTTTGAAATTTCAGTTTTAAATGTATATTAATATATACTCAAAATTGGCATACCAAATTTTTTTTTGAAAAATGTTACAAAAATTTTATATATAAAAAAATAATTTTTAAGAAAACGGCTCCAACGATTTTAAATTTTTTTTTTGCATATATTCATATTTTTTCAAGTAATCAAATGGCATACTTTTTTTTGAGCTCTAAGTTATTTATCAGACTGTTTATACAATTAAAAGAACGATTTAAATATGCTTTTTATACTTTTTCTATAATTACTTAAATATTTTTTAAAGTTCTTAAGCCCCACACAACTTGAACATAAGAGCAAGTACGTGCGATCCAGTCGTGCATTTTATTTTCAGTTGGATTTGTTTTGAATTTTTGAATTGGTGTAACTGTCAATGAATATTTTTTCGTTGCGTTTTCGTAAGCATTTCGTTGTCTTGTTGGAAACCAACTAAAAATTTCGTTTCGCATCAGCAGCGTACTAGGCTTTAGAAGGCATTTGAGTAGTAAAGCCATCTCTCAAAGAACCAAAGACACCTTACATAAGACCCTCATCATCCCGGTTCTGCTATATGGGGCAGAAGTATGGACCCTGTCAAAAACGGATGAGAATCTGCTTGGGTGCTTTGAAAGGAGAATTCTTCGGGTGATCTTCGGTCCAGTATGTATCGATGGAGTATATATGGAGGAGAAGATTTAACAACGAGCTTTATGGGCTTTTCAGTGACGACGACCTAGTCAAAAAGCTGAAAATACAGCGGCTGAGATGGCTGGGACATGTGGAGCGTATGGACACCGACGCACCTGATGGTCTACGCAGCAGAGGAAGACCCCACCCTAGGTGGCGCACACAAGTAGAGAACGACCTCAACCAACTTGGAGTGCGTAACTGGAGGCAGCTAGCTAGATCCGAGCTGGATGGAGAGTCCACCCTGGACTGTAAGCGCCATCTAAAGTAAAGTTAGTAAGTAAGAACGGGTCAGGAGACCTGCGTAGCGTTCTATGCCTGGTAGTAAAACCTTTGGTAAAAAGTGGGGCCTTCAATCAAAGATGATCTTATGGACATATACTGCAGTGATACGGCCCATTCTAACATATGGGTCGATTGTCTGGCGGCCCATACTTAACAAGGCATATAACATCGATAAACTCAAAAAGGTTCAAAGAACAGCTAGCGTTAGTACCACAGGGGCTCTTCGTTCCATGATACCCAACGGATGCCTTAAGCGTTTTTCTGCGCCTTCTACCACTAGATCTATACATTTAATATTTAGAATCTTGTAGTACTTTAAAACTTAAAGAATCAAATTGTTGGGTTGCTAAATCGTATGGTCACAGCAATATCACTAACTTGACTCCTACTGACATTTTTGCGACTCCCACTAACTATCGCACTTCCACAATGAGCCTCAGATAAGAATTTAAAGGTTGGCTCCCATCCAGAAGGGACTTGGATGATGACGGCACGAGGAAAGACTTCGACACAACTATCTATACTGATGGCTCAAAGATTTAGTGTGGTGTTGGCTCAGGAGTCTTCTCAGAGTCTCATAACATCTCTAAGTCATTTCGGCTACCAAATTTCGCTAGTGTATTTCAAGCTGAAATACTGGCAATTAGGGAGGCATGCAAGATATTTAAAGCAGATCCAAATCATAATCGTAATACAGCCATCCTTACAGACAGTCAGGCACCTTTTAAAGCCATTAACTTGGCTATATCATCCTCTTAATTGGTCCAACAATGCCAAGATGAGCCCGCAAGCCTAAATATTAACCCCAAGGTCACTCTTATCTGAGTTCCTGGTCGAAGTGGCATTGAGGGAAATAAACGGGCGGATGAACTAGCCAGGCAAGGATCAGCCCTTCACATCTCACTCGCGGAAAGAGTCAACATTTCTCTTGAAATTGGGAAGGACAATATATTGTCAATTTTTCTTAGTGAATCCAATCGTAGGTGGAGCAATTTAACCAATTGCTAAATATCCGGAATGATCTGGCCTGCCTACAATAAATCCCGAACAATTGATCTGATATGCAGACCCAGGCAGGACATAGCCAGGGTCGTAGCAACCTGTACTGGTCATGGGCCAATAGAAGAACATGCGGCAAGGCTAGGTATTCCTTACAATACTCACTACCGTAGCTGCGGAGACTAGCAAGAAAAGGAAACAGTCCTTCATTTCCTTTGTAAATGTCCTGCTTTAGCCAGAATGAGAGCACAATCGTTTGGAGTGGCATTTTTTTGACGACCTAAATGAACTTTCCGTAATGAAGATCAAAGACTTGATCTCTTTTCTAAGCGCGATGAAATGGGTCTGAGACCCAAAGACCGTGAGTAATCGGAATCGGGTTCCTGTATGGGGATTCATGAAGCTCAATGGCAATGATGATCGCACGGTTGGCACTTCGGTACTATTCTCCAATCTGCCGAGCTCGGCATAATGAAGCCAGCTCGGGTGGGGTGCGATCCAATCGAGTGAGTGTCCTATGACCCACCTCCTCCTGTCATTTGTGCTAACTCAGAATGCACCTCAACCCTACCCCACAGCCGTCCTCTTTCAAACCAAGGAACACTTTTCTGATTTATTTGGAAAAATCTCCACTGCAAACTACCTGTCATGCGGAGTGGGCAGACGGAGGCCCAGGGGGAAATCTCACATCCAATCCAAGGAACGAGACCCTCAGAGGATAGACCCGCATATCCTCACTTTAAATCCACTTTTCGACGCAATCCAGTGCTAATTGGGCACAGAGCGAGAGTATCGTTCATGGCACCATTTCTATTTCTTCCTACCTACCTAGATTTGTAGCCTTTTCGTGTTGTCTAGCATCGTGATCGTGATGTCAAGTGTATTCAACATCTTGAATTCCATTTCTTACGCATTATGTAACATTTCATATAATGGTCTTTCCAATATGGGATGGGCTCCGTGAAATAACTTCCTAAACCAAAAATGAAATTACTCCTTAAATTGGGGTTTTTTCCAATTTGAAATAACTCCTCAAGTTCGAAGATGAAATAAATGCTAAAAAAGTACGTGAGGGCCGGGGTGTTTCGCTCGGTGTGGCGTGCGTGCCACGTCGCTTTTTTCATCAGTTGGTTTAAAATGCATTTTTCTGTATTCCTGATTATTGATGAATTTATTGATGACAAACAAATTGAAGAGAAATATATTTCAATACATTAAACAAAATATCTTTGGGAACTTATTTCATAGCAGAATAAAGGGGCTTAGTTCATCATGAAACTATCCCCTAATTTAAAAATGAAATAAGTCCCCCAAAACCTATTAAATAAATCCCCTATTTTGGGGTATTTATTTATTTGAAAAATCTTCTCATCTCCATACAAATTTTGAAGAGTTATTTCATGGAGTCACATACTCCACGTCATTATCCGTTGACGTTCTATGTCTTGCTGCCATTTGAGGGTTATTATTATCTGGGAGGCTCCTCTGCTCACATATCTCTCATAACCTAAATTTTGTATATTTGAGGACAGATAACCCAACGATACATCCTTCAAACTCCGAAGGTCCTTGCGTCTAGCCTTTGATTGATGCTTGATTGTCAAATCCCAGTAACCCACTTTATGGAGATGTAAAAGCTGCCATTGCCATTGGCCCTTTTACTTACTTCTGTAGGCAAATAAATATTAGAAACCATTTATGATGATACCACACTAGTATTTTTTTTTGTCTTAACTAAATCAGAGTCTTTAAAAAGCCAAAAACACACAAAACTCATCACTCCTCATTGTTCAATTTTCAGAGACTTACTTAAAATCATCAATGAAAATTCACACAGTTCAAGGATTAATTTCATTTGTCTGGGGTTCCTTTCAAGAGGGATTTTATTATTTTCTTCATCGAATAAGTTTTCCATTTCAAAGCAGCATTGGCATATCAGCATCCAGCAACCCGAAACTGAGTGAGTCTAGTATATACGAGTATAATGCCCTGATCCAAGTAAACGAACCGTTTATCCTGGTATTTTCTTAATTTCAACAAAAGGATTTGATATCTTTACACATTTTCATTGTCCTAAATGTCAAAATAAAATAAGGCCAACATAACAGAAAACAAAAAAAACAAACTAAAAATAACACACAAACAAAATTTCCATTTTTATGAACCTCGCCCCACTTGAGCATTTTAATATCCAAACACTCCGAATACCTTCTTTTATACCTCTAGCTTCTACCCAAAAACTAACTACAAATCATTTCACAAGGAAAGCTCTGCCAGTGATGGCTAAAAACACAAGGATGTGGGAACAGTTTTGTGGAGTTTAGAAAAGGCTGAACTTAACTAGCATAGCACTTACCCATGCTACTAACAATCACTATATATATAGTCAAAGATATCGCCAGTAAAAACAACAACAACAATAATAACAACAAACACCCAACTATCGCATCCCACTGGGTGTGTTGTCCCATACAATGAACTTGATTTTTGAAGTAACCCTCAGAGGTTTCTTCTCTCATTTTTTTTTTTGTTGGGTTGTTGTAGTGAGTATAGAAGTAGTCAAGTAGAAGGATATACAAAAAGGTCCCTAGAAAGGACATCATTGTATATAAACTTTATTTACCCACTTGAATTCTTTAATCCCTATATTGTTGTATACCTGCCTGTTTTAGCTGCGGGAGATTATTTAGACAGTAACTCTGGAAAGTTTCTTTTTTTTTACCCCAGGATTTTTTCTTCTTTTTTTGTTGTTGTATTACACATTATTATTATTTTTTTGAAATGTTTTTGTGGGCTTAAAAGCAGAAACACAAGAGAAGTGTGAAAGGATAGCTAAGTTAGAAATGGTATGAGTGTCTTATCTACCAAGAGTGACGGTGAGTGTTGAGTTGGAGTTTTGAAGAGATAGATGTTTTTATTTTAAGGAATATTAAAGGTAAATATGTACCTACTACACACATATGGATATTTGAATTCGGGTGGAATGAAAAATATTTTTTTTTATCATAAATAATAATTGCAAGAAAAATCCTGAACTTTTGTTTATAGGTGAAATTATGAGGACTAGAGCCTAGCCCCTAGCGACTTGCAACTCTCAACCAAACCTGTGTGCTTGTTATGGGCAGGAATGGCGGGGACCTACAATTTTATACTAAGTTACCGGCTAGATGAAAAGCGTACTTATTCATACTTTTGGAGAATTTTTCAATTCCTTGCAAGAGGCAGTACCTTGGAAAAAACATTTCTGTTTGTAGGTGACAGCAGCGGCTGGAAACGAACTCAGACCCTTGACATGACAGGCTATTTAAACTCTGAGGAAAAAAATATATAGGTACTTTTTACAGAAACATTTATGTAATTTGTACATATTTACCGAATTTTTGCATTGGATTGACATGGAAGGTCTATTTACTGAGTATAAAGTATACATGTAATGGTTACATTTCAATGTATGTGTCATGTACTCATCACAGGTAAATGACACTAATTTATGTAATGAGTACATAGAATATTTATAATGATGTAATGATTGCATAGAAGCTATATACTTATCACAGATAAGCCTACAAGAATTTATGTGATGAGTACATAGAGTTTTTATATTCATGTAATAAGTACATTGGAACTGTTCTCATCACAGATAATTGACACATTTTTCTTATATACGCTCATAGAATACATAGTTATATCTATGTGAGCTAGAAGTTAGGTCATTAAAAAAAATTGTTTCCAAACTGTAGCAGTTAAAGGGTAACTACGCAGAATGCAGAAAAATTTGGAAATGAAATCTCGTGAATAAAAGAAAAATTTGTTCATATGTGTTGAAAATTGGGTTACAATGTTGTTTTGTGTTGAATAAGGAAAAAGGAAATCCTTTCTTCCCCTACTGCAACAACTTAGCTATATGAGAAAAGTACCCTCTCATTTCATTCATCTCAAAGTGCACTGATTTGCTTTCCTCCAAAATTATTACTTTGGCCTTGTCATTTTCTAAAGTAAGTAAGTACTCATACTCACTTTATTTTCGTGGAATGCAGAGCTTTTCTATAACTTGTCTCTGTTTTTGTGTTGTAAAACAAAATTCTTTGCTTTGCAATTTATTTGAGTGCATATAGGTAAATGCCTTACTAAGGCAAGGTTCTATTGAACTTTTTCCTCTTAAAAAACTTTACAGACAAGGCAGTCTCTGGGTTCTTTAAGCAAACAAAAGGAAAATCCCTCACATATAATATAAAGCAACTTTACTTTAAAAATAAAAACAAAGAAAATTGTCTGGATTTTGTTTGATATCTTGACTGACTCTACATAGGCATGGCCGGTGCTTATGTAAATAATGTGCAAATGTAGTTGTACCTATTCAGTACCATCAATGAATATAAGAAACTGAAAAAAAAAAAAATAGGAACAATAAAGTTCTTCCCGATCTTAACGTCACAGAATAAATTGAATAGGCTAAGAGTATTCAAAAGGTGTCAGCCAAATTAAGCTGAAACCTGAAAAATGTTTTTTGTGACGCACACATGTAAATGTAAAACACTTGCAATAAACAATGTAGAGCTATTTGAATAGAGTTGCAAAAATCAAGAAAAATTATCATTATAGCAGACATGTAATGTGGTGGTGTTTTAAGAAACCTCATGCGCAAAGAAGTATTATACTTGCAATAATTAAAGAAACAGAAAGTTTTTTGAAAAGATGTATGTAACACCAGTAACCTGAAATATTTAAGGAATTGTATCAGGTGAAAACTTCTATGTCAAAGAATGTATGAAAATGTCAGTGTTTTGTAATATGAAGAACATAATATTTTACTTAGTTTTTCTTTACTGACAGTGGCGTCAAGTAGAACTTTAAGAAGGTTTCAATAAAAGGAAAGGAAACATCTTTTTGTCATACTTTGCATCTGCAGTTAAAATAAATACATCTTGGTTGCGCGACAGTTCTGTATACAATACACACTACAAAAGGTAACTGCATTTAGATAGTGTAAATATATTTAAAGCCTTTACTTAAAGAACTAAGACATCGTAAGAATGTGTTGCAAAGACGGATCACAAAAAAAAAAACTATTAAAAAGAAACTAAAGTTCTCTTGAATACTAATAATCTGTAAGACAAATCAGCTATTAAAAGTAATGAGCTCAAAAAGTACGCCAAGTTCTAAGTTTATGAAGTCTTAATATCGAATATGTATTTGAATATATATCAAAACACGTAACTCCAAGATTATGAAAGAAATTTTTTATTTTATAATAACGGACCAAAATTTGGTAGCTTCACTGAAAAAGTTTCCAAAACCTTTAGAATTGTGTGTGATTGAGAGTAAAAAAATTGCGTATTTTGCATATTTGCAACTTTTACGGAAAAAAAAAACTATTTTGCGAAGCGTAAAGTAAGCACCACCGAATATGAAATTTTTATTGTATCTCTTCGGCAAATGGTGCCACATGCTAAACACAAAACAGCACTACTTTCATTTAAAAAAATTTCATCCGAAAAATTTCTAAATTTATGATTTTTTTTAAATATCTACGGAACAAGGCAGTAGAAGGTGAGCACAACACAGCACATTTTTCTTTTTTTGAAGAATCGAAAATGGCGGTGTAAAATTCATGCTTCGCAAAATGGTTTTTCCATCATACACATTTCATGTACCTATGCGAATTTCTCTCTTTTTTCTCCTTGGCCTATGGCAGCCCAAAATGAGAGGTGTGTGAAGTTAGCAGGGCAACTTTCACCCACGCAAATGGGACCTTGATAGGAATTTGCAGTTTTTTTGCATTTTTTTTTGCATTTCTATTCCCGATTTTGCAATTTGCCAAATAAGGGAGTAATTGAGTGACCTTCTAACTTCACTTCAGTAATACATACTGTGAGTGTCAAAAAAAAAGTGTACGGCTGTGAACTGCGTTTATGTAACTCTGTTGAAGAAAATAGATTCGATCTTTTAGGAAAATACTTATCTTATTTTTTAAAGCGGTTAATCTTCAATGAATTGGCATATAAAACTTAACAAAAAATATTATAGTAAAAATACAATAAAAAAATAATGAAAAATACTTAATTTTTATGGTGTCAAAAGAAAGTGTACACTATTCAATTAAAGCAAAAAGCTTAAAACCAATATTTCGTCTGCTTCCCTTTCGCCCTTAGGACAGTTTTTATGCGTCTAGGGATTGACTCTACTAGCTTCCCTGTCAATTCAGCTGGGATTTTTTGCCACTCTTCGAACTAAATTGAATTTTGTACCTTTTTCCTAAATAATTTCCTCTTTAGGATCTGTTTGTACAGATAATCTCACAAATGCTCAATGAGGTCAAGGCCTGGGGATCGTGGAAGGTCTTCTAGTTGCTTAGAAGTACCATGGAGTAGCCATTCCTTGACCACTTTCGATGTATGCTTGAGGTCGTTGTCTTGTTGGAAGACCTATGAGTCAGTTAACACCAGTTTTGCAACACTAAACGGCAAATTGCCTTTTAAAATATTAAGGCAATCTTCAGTCCTCATTGTATTATTAATAAAGACAAGGTTTCTAACTCCAGAAGACGTCATTCATCCCCAGACCATTACCAAATTTCCTCCGTGCTTTTTGCAAGAAACCCGTTTAATTCAGTGTTCTTGAGTTGCCATATTTTTGGTGGCTGTCTTGAGCCAAAAATAGCAATTTTGCTCTTGTCCACTAACAAGATCATTTCCCAGAATGATGAACCGTAATTTTTATATTTCTTGGCATAAAGAAGTTTTCACTTTCGATTTTTTTCGGAAAGGTATGGCTATACGGCAATATTTCTTAGCCGGTTCGGTAATGGTCTGGGGATTTCTGAGACGGTTCGGTAATGGTCTGGGGATGTATGGCATCATCTGGAGTTGGAACCCTTTGAATATTTTGACAGTACGATGAGGACTGAAGATTGCCTTAATATTTTAAGCGACAATTTGCCGTTTAGTGTTGCAAAACTGGGGTTAACTGATTCATGGGTCTTCCAACACGACAACGACCTCAAGCATACATCGAAATTGGTTAAGGAATGGTTTCTCCATGGTACTTCTAAGCACCAAGAAGACCTTCCCCGATCCCCAGGCCTTGACCTCATTGAGCATTTGTGAGATTATTTGTACAAACAGATTCAAAAGAGGAAATTATTTAGCAAAAAGGCACAAAATTTAATTTTGTTTGAAGAGTGGCAAAAAATCTCAGCTGAATTGACAGAGAAGCTAGTGTCAATCCCCAGACGCACAGAAGTTATCCTAAGGGTGAAAGGGAAGCAGACGAAGTATTGGTTTTAAGCTTTTCGCTTTAATTGAATAGTACCTATACACTTTCTCTTGACGCCATAAAAATTAAGTATTTTTCGTTATTTTTTTATTGAATTTTTACTATAATATTTTTTGTTAAGTTTTATATGCCAATTCAATGAAGATTAACCGCTTTAAAAAATAAGATAAGTATTTTCCTAAAAGATCGAATCTATTTACTTCAACAGAGTAACAAAAACGCAGTTCACAGCTGTACACTTTTTTTTTTACGCTCACAGTATGTACCCACATATTTACAAATTTACGAATTTTGTTTTTCAATACTAACTCTTTTTGGGCATCCAATTTTCAATTTTTTAGTATCTTTTTCTTTCAGAAACTTTTTCTTTCAGAAAAAGAAGTTTATTCGTGAAATTTGCAAATTTGCGATTATTTTATAAATTTTTTCGAAAATCAAAAATGGCGATGCTAACTTCACGCTAAAAAATGAAAAAATATTAAGTTATAAGCTTCTACAACTTAATATTTTATTACTTACTAATTTAAAAAAATAAATAAATTGGGTCGCGCAACAGCTCATGGAGTACCAGGGCCGAGTGACTTACAACTCACAACTATTCCTGTGTGCGTGTTTGTTGGCAGGAATGGAGGGGACCTATAGGCCAGGAAAAATGGGTTCCGAGGTTGAAAAAATTAATTCATGAAATATTAAAATTGGAATCGACGCAGAATTGCAACCTCAATAACATATCCAAAGTCCCACAAAATCCCCTTATTGGCTTTTTGTGAAGATGCATTTGAAGAGGTGCAGACGTGGAGAACTTGGAGGTCTATCAAACTAAAATATTTGTTTTGGTGCAACCTAACCATATGATACATAATTTAAGGGTAGTTTTTAACGCTGAATCTAATGAAACCAAATTCAAAATGATACAATCACCCAAAAAAAAGTTATAGTCCTTTTTACGTAATGATGACTTTTTTTCCGGTACAACAGGTAAAATATTATCGAAAACCCTTTGAATATAAAGGTATGTTAATGAAATTTGGAGTGAATGTTCTATTTGTCATACGAACTCAGAATCAAGACAGTTCCCAAAAACATCCACGGTGAAAGGGTGTTTTTTTAAGGGGGATGGGCAAGTGTAGAATGTTTACCATAACACCCACGGAAAAACTCTTACACCCATGAAACTCGCCAAAAGTATTGAATTTGTCATGGCAACCAAGAATCCAAATACTCCATATAAATATCTTTTGTCTAATAGTGTTTTTGTGGCGGTTACATTTTGACCTGTTACACGGAAAATACGATTTCAAAAATTGATTTTTGCTTGAAAAGGACCATAACTTTGTTAAGGGTGCTTGTATCATTTTGGTTTTGCTTTTATTAGATTCAGCGTCAAAAAATACCCTTAAATCATATACCATACTTAGTGTATATTCCTCAATTACACCAAATCGGAGTTTTGGCTCAAATCTTTCAACTTCTTCCCAGATTTTCCCTCTCTTTAATAAAAAATCCCCCAGAACAAATATATTTATGTGGACTATATTTATTCTTGGTTGCCATGACAAATTTAATATTTTTGGCGAGTTTCATGAGTGTAAGAGTTTTTTCGTGGATGTAATGGTAAACATTCTTCACTTGCCCATCCCCCTTAAAAAAACACCCTTTCACCATGGATATTTTTGGGGACTGTCTTGATTCTTAGTTCTTATGACAAATGGAACATTCACTCCAAATTTCATTAACATACCTTTATTTTCAAAGGGGTTTCGATAATATTTTACCTGTTGTACCTGAAAAAAAAAGTCATCATTACGTAACAAGGACTATAACTTTTTTTTGGGTGATTGTATCATTTTGAATTATGTTTCATTAGATTCAGCGTTAAAAACTACCCTTAAATTATGTATCATATGGTTAGGTTGCACCAAAACAAATATTTTAGTTTGATAAACCTCCAAGTTCTCCACGTCTGCACCTCTTCAAATGCATCTTCACAAAAAGCCAATAAGGGGATTTTGTGGGACTTTGGATATGTTATAGAGGTTGCAATTCTGCGTCGATTACAATTTTAATATTTCATGAATTAATTTGTTCAAGGTTCCCCATACGAATTGTGCTATTTTTCCTGGTATACTACAGTTTTTTGCCGAGTCCGAACGGCTAAATGAGATGCACTTTTTCATGACAAGTATACTCTTGGAGGATTTGTCAGTTCCTCGCAAGAGGCAGCACCTCGAATAAAACATTTCAGTTTTTAGGTGGCACGGCTGGGAATCGAACCCACACCTTCGGCATGACCTACGCATTAACCATCAAGCCACGAGGTACTACTACTTACTAATTTACCGTTAATAAATTTTGAAAAATTCAATTTTGTTTAGCGATGTTGTCTATGTTCTTTAGGTCATCTGTTTTATATGAGTGTAAAGTAGGCACAGCAGCTTTCAAGAATCACGTAGGTGGATAAATTCCATTTACTAGTCATTGATTAGTTGTGACAATTTCGTATTCGTCGTTCAATATTTTCTAAGTTTTTTTTTTGGGTACTTTAATAATTTGACATGTCTTGAAAAGTGGTAAGAACTTCTTTTACTCAATGGTTTATAGCTAAATAATTTACCTTTAACTAGTCGTTACTTAGTTGTAAGAAATTCTATTCGAATTGTTTTCTGTTTTTTGTGTAATTAACCAACTTGATATCAAGTTATCAAAGCAACTTTCACGGATAGAAAAATGAGTGAGTGCTTCATTTGTTGTTAATAAATCATTAATTAGCTGTGACAATTTCAAATTCGTCATTATATGTTTTCTTTGTTTTTTGGAAAAGTGGTAACAACTCCTAAAACTTATTATTTTAATACTTACTAATTTACCTAAGTTAGTAGACAAATTCAAAATTGTTGTGTGATGTTTTCTACTTTTTTTTGTATTTTGTTTTTGTCTATGAATGTGAAGTTAGCAAACGTTTATTAATTGATAAATGTGAAGTGGATAATTTGTCGTTAGTTGGCCATTGATTATCTGTGACAGTTTCGAATGTGTTGTCCAATGTTTTCTATGTTTTTTTTTGTGATTTGTTAATTCGACATATCTTGAAAAGTAATAAGAACTGCATATACTTAATAGTTTATGGCTCATAAATTTATCATTAAACAGTCATTACTTACTTGTGAAAAAATCAATTTTATCGCGTACTATTTTCTATGTTTTTTTTTTTTTTTTTGGGTTCTTGATATCAAGATAGCAGAGCACCACCTCAAACAGTGGTAAGAACTCCTTATAACGAATCGTTTATGGCTTAATAACTCTTGTCGTTAATAAGTCTCCAGTTAGTTGTGACAACATAGAAAACATTGAACGATAAATTCAAAACTGTCAAAACATTATTACTAATTAAGGTGCCAGTTATAGCTATCATTGAAAATTTTAATAATTGATTTTGAGACGTTTAGGAGGCAAAATCATTTATTATTTTGATGGAAGATCAAAGCTCAAGACTTAATTAATATTTCTAGTAAAAAAAATTTCAAATAGGCCCAACTTTCCACAAAAATTATTGACTTTTAGATTTTCAATGATCATTGGTAAGGTAGTTCAATCATTGAAATAATAAAAGTCTTTCTATGTGGGAAGTTGGGGCTATTTGAACAATTTTTTTTTGGCTAGAAATATTAAGTCCTTAGCTTTATTTTTCCATCAAAATAATAACTGATTTTACTTCCTAAACGTCTCAAAATCAATCATTAAAATTTTCAATGATGAGTTTCCATGATAGCTATAACTGGCGCCTAATAGACTTTCGTCAATAAAATTTAACGTTGTTAGAAATTTCAACCTTCTAAGTGGTAAGTGCTCCATAATTTTTATTATTTTTCATTGAGTGAGTGAGCGAGTGAGTGAGTGAGTGAGTAATGAATACGTCTAACGTCTGTTACGGTTTTTGTAATTTTTCAACTCCTATATCTTAGGAACTACTAGTGGTTCATGCCCTATTTACATGTGGCAGAACTTGGCTGGGCACTATACCGTGGTCTTTGATCTTAAATAACTTATTCTGCGAATCATATTGAGGAGCATGTTGGTTCAGATCCAAGCATACCGAGCATTATAGCACCAACAAAAGAAAGTTATTAGAACCCATAACCACAAATTGGGACAAAAACAGGACCATTTATATTTTTTTTTTCGAAACATATCAATATTTTTTCCTGGATGTATCTTTTCTTTATCGTATTCTTTTTTTTTTTTGTTGAAAAAATAAAGTGAAGTTACATTAGAAATAAGGATCAACACATTAAGTTCTAGTTGAGTTGATCATATTCCAAAAATTTAATAAAAATATTTTAAACCAAAAAGGATAATATTATTGTACTTTTCTTTTACTCCAATTAAAAAAAAAATCCATGTCCTTAAATCTAAAGAAAAAAAAGTCTCCTGATTGTGTGTCCTCACCTCATGGATGCCTTATATACTTTTTAAAAAAAATTTCTTTTCATTCTCTTTCTCTGTACGTCGTATAATAGCTAAGCTCTGCGGCCAAATCCTTTTGTGTGTAAAACGTGAGTTCATTTGTTTTGGATCCAGGATATGACCCAGGAAGGATAAATGAAATAAATTCTTTTCTAATAGAGTAAGGTAGGTACATATACCATTGTGTATGAGTGTAGTAAGTACGAAACTAACAGATTCTGACAATGCAATTGAGGAACAAACAAAACGAAAACGAAAAAAAAAACTGAATGAATACTTCTATATGTACCAACTTAAAAACGAAAGGATCAAATGAAGTGAAACTCACACACATCGCATGAAGGACAAATTGCGACTTAGTTAGAAATGATGATGAGATAAAATCAGGAAAAAAAGCAGATTATAGTTTTTGTTTAGTCTCGGATTTTATAATCTTTTTGTGGGAGTTTTAAACACGCTTTGTTGAAGAATAACAAAACTAAGAGAGATCCTTTTTGAATGAATAAACTTCCCTTTTCTTTCTTCTGTTGTGGCTAATGTTGTGTGAATTGTTATTCTAGGTGAGAGAAAAATATTTGTAGAATTTTCTTAGTTTTGAATGAATGGAGAGGCCATTTGGACTATAGTTCAGAATAAAGTTTAAATTTCATCATTCAACAATAAAAGTATTGACAAATGAGTTATACAAGTGTTCATTGTACAGGGTGTTTATTTTGGAGGTGAAAAACTTTTAATTGGAAGTATCAAAATTGAAATTGAAATTCTCGAATATCTTGATTTTTTCCTGAGAAAAAGTTTCCATAGGTACCTACTATGGAAATTGAGAAAGCAGATATATAAGGAACTTGGTATTGTAAGGAAATAAGGGACCATTTTGGCAATATAATTTGACGGGGTCTCCTTCTGCCAATAGTTTGCCTTAGGCTCCAAAGAAATTTGTTTTCCTTTCTTTTAAGCTATTACACTTTTTTCACATAATAGTTTTTGGAGAATTTAAGTGAAAATGTCCGCCTTTCACCAATAAAAACAAGTTAGAAATAAAAAATCCAACCCATTCCCAGTACCTTTATTACGCACTTAGTTACATTGAAGATGATATTTTGAGACGAATAACATACACAAAATCCAAAGTATGGTTGTAAAACATATAATTTCCCCATTTACTTGAAAACAAAAATGAATTCTTTTACAACCATGTAACTATAACACATTAAAACAAACTTTTGTTGAATTTCCGTCAAGAAGCTCATTGACTTCTTACGACTACTTGTAAGTTACTTGATTCACTTAAAAGAAAAAATCGTAAATAAAAATTGTAAGGCCAAATAATTCATTCAGTTTTCACTTTCTTCGGACACAGTGTGCACAGTCAAAATGAAAATAAGCCCAGTTCAATGTCAAGAAACTCTATTATATCGTTCCACTCTGCCCAGAGTCACTCTCTTTCACAAGACGACTTCCAACCAAATTCCAATTAATTTCTATCCGATTAAAAGAAACGAGCTGCGAAAGCATTGCTAATTGCTTTTGCGGATTAAAAACTACAAACAATCACATTAAACCAAAAAAAAAAAACAGAAAACAACAACAACAATGCAACAATTCTCGGTCATAATTCATTTGGACTGCTGTTTACACTATGCGCTTATTGCTGATTGCGTCTGGCCAGCAGGGGAAGCTAGTTGAACGAATTTCACTTTCTTCTGTTTGGTCTTGGACGTGGTATACGTATAGTGGTCTAGTGGTAGGAACCTACCTACTGGAGCGATGATGGCCATGGTCTGGTGAAGATTTCTTCTGACCTTCTTCCAATGGACTCATTTATTCAGCAGCGAGTGCTTTTTTGTAAACTGATTCGTGCACTCAATCAAATTAAATTGGATTATAAAAGCAGGAAAATTTATAATATAAAAATATTTATACACTTTTGTTGGTGTTGGTGCTGGCGTTCTTGTGAGCTTTTTTGCTTTCATCATCGGAAAGAGTTTTGGTTTTGCTTCTTCACTGCACACAAACAATGCATTTTTTTGTTTGTTTTTGAAGAAATTGCAATCCTTTCGTTTAAAAAAAAATACTTCGATACAAAATTATTTCACAGATACACAATCTCAGTTGTTGGAGCTTGAAAAAGAAAAGTTTTAAGATGCAATATTTCTTCTAAGTGCTAACCTTGTAGATACATTGTACACTGAATGAAAAATTACTTGAAAGATGCTTAAATATCGTACTTCTGTCGGAGCTTTGATTAACCATTTTTTTTATCACTTTTTCATGATTTTCAGACTTTTGTTTCATAAATAAATTTTTAAAAAAGTACAAGAATTATTCTGTATATCAGAATGATGACTTTTTTTCTGTGTAAGTACAGTAAATAAGAATCAGAGTTAAATTTCAAATTACAAGAGTCAGAGTTGAGATGAAATCTTCAATAGAATTCTTCTTAGTCTACCAATCGCATCCTATTTTGTAAAATAAATTGTTATTCTTTGGCTGCTATGATTCGGGATGCAGTATATATCAGTACGTCTCTTACTTGTCGTTCTTCAACAATGTTTGCCCTTGATTCTATCTTGTTTTTTTTTCTGCACTTTTTGGCTGTGTTACCAAGTTGATGTTTAAAATAATTGGAGCATGAAAATTACTCAGCACTTAAGATTTTAAGATGCAATAGATTCAGTTTACATTTCCTTTCTGTGGCTTTTTTTATTAGTTAATTATACTTGTTTCTTTTTATGATTTTTTGAACAACACTATGTTTAGCTGAAAAGAATTGATGTCACTTTCTAGTATTTAACGAATTTATAATAGTAATGTAACTTTTTATTTTTGTGGAAATGTTATTAAGATTTTCGGATAGGTTAATGTTTAATGTGAAATAGAATAGGTAAGACAAAGCACTATACAATATCTCACCAACATTTTTGACACTAGTTGGTAGCAAAAAATAAGCCCCTAAATAACTGTTATTCCTTAAAAATCCTTTTTTCTCCTTGTATTAAAGTTCAATTAACTTCCAACGAATGTCAAAATTAATCACTCATAAACAATGTCCGCAGTAATTGAACTTGACATCTTGCAGAAATTAAATTCTTAAAATAAAATTTCAAAAAAACGAGCGATGAACTTTTTTTCCCCGTTCTCCTTCCTTTTATTCGCGATGTAAAATTTCTTCGATTTTAATTTCCAATGGGAAATCAAAAGCATAAACAAATTACTTGAATATACACCACACACAAATAACGGGTGATTTTTTAGCTGGTTTGGTTTTGGCAACACTGGTTTTGACAGCTGACGTGTGTTTAGTACCTTGTGTCACTGTCAAACAGCTTCAGTTTGGTTTGCAATTTAACCATGGATCGTCTTACAAATGAACAACACTTGCAAATTATTGAATTTTACTATCAAAATTCGATCCTCTTTTTTATCGAAAAATTGTGTTCAGCGATGAGGCTCATTTTTGGTTGAATGGGTACGTAAATAAGCATAATTGCCGCATTTGGAGTGAAGATCAGCCAGAAGCATTGCAACAGCTACCAATGCATCCCGAAAAAGCCACTGTTTGGTGCGGTTTATGGGCCGGCGGCATTATTGGGCCATATTTCTTCAAAGATGATGCGAATCGCAGCGTTACTGTCAATGGTGAACGCTACCGAGCGATGATAACAAACTTTTTTTTGCCCAAAATGGAAGTTCTTGACTTGCATGATATGTGGTTTCAACAAGACGGTGCCACATGCCACACAGCACGCGAAACAATGGCGCAATTGCGAGGCGAGTTTGGTGAACAGTTAATTTCACGTTTCGGGCCGGTCAATTGGCCGCCTAGATCGTGCGATTTGACACCATTAGATTATTTCTTGTGGGGGTATGTCAAGACTAATGTCTATAGGGACAAGCCCGCTTCGATTGACGCACTGGAAGCCAACATCCATGCATTCATTCGTGAGATACCGGCCGATATGTGTGAAAGAGTATGCCAAAATTGGACTCAGTGGATGGGCTACCTGAGACGCAGCCGCGGTCAACATTTGCATGAAATTATCTTTAAACATTAAATTGCAAGGTTCAAACTATCGATTCATATAAATATTTCATTCATTTTTTCGAATTTTTTGTGTTTTTTTTTTTTTAAAGTTCTAAACCTCTTAAAAAATCACCCGTTATAAATACCCTGCAGACTTCCTTCGAAAAGAAAAACAATAAAAAAGAAAATGTATAAGGATATGTACCAGTACAAGTCCTTCAAATAACGAAAGATACAATTTTCATTCTACTACCCTTGACAATACGATCAGGAGAGTTCCGCTGTGCAGCGAGCGTCGCACCACCATAGAAAGTTTGACAGTTTCGAAAGTGTTAAAGGCATATTTTTATTTGAACCGAGACTCAGAGAGGACACGAAATTATTGGGGTTGATTGAAATAGGAAAAAGAGAACATTTCAAGGTTGTTTTCTTATTTAACAGCAATTTTGTTTACTAATGATGGGTGCAAGATACTTTAACTTTCATTTTTATTTGTGTTTCTTCCTATTCATATAGTATACATATTATTATTGTTTATGGTGATATTGGTTTGTCCTGAGAGAGAACTAATTTGAGATGTGAAAATATAAATTCGCGTGAAGCACGATTAACTGTTGTCCAAGAAAATTGTAAGCATAGGTGCCTGCCTTGTGATTGATCATATACCCTAAGGCCTAAACGGAACACCGACGTTGCGTTAGTCTAAGAAAGCTGTTGATATTATAAGTTGATCATACTTTAAATGTGATAGAGTCTCTCACAAAAAAGTTAAGATATTTAAAACATCCAGTGGGAATAGACTTAACTTTAAAAAGTGAAATCATTTCCCACTAGATTTAAAGTTATTTCCCATGTGGAGGTAGTTATCTGCATCAGTCGGGGAAGACATATTTTTATTGTTATCCTTAGAGGAAATTATAGGAAGCCAGGTTTTCGACTAGCGACTATATTTCTGCAACGTTTCCCCCATCTTGACTTAAGGAATATGCTATTTGCTAAACGGAAGAAGGTACAGATGTTTTTCTGCTATCAATTGATTTTGTAATAAAGTCGTAGATATTACGAAAAATTACTTAAAATAAAAAAGTTGAGATATACATAAATGTTTAAACGTCAAAAAAAGGAAAGAAAACGTTAAAAGAGATAATTTTTAATGGGTTGGCTACGAAATCAAAATCTGGCATTCGAAATCTCCTATAGCGAAATCTTGGAATTACATTATCTAGCTTTAACGAAATAATGAAGTCCCCCAAACTAAAATCTCGCAAATCAAAATCTCATAAAATTTTATTGCATTGCAACAAATACATTTCTTTAATCTAAATCTCGCAAATTAAAACCACGCAAGAGATTTTAATTTGCGAGATTTTGACTTAAAAAAATCTCGCGCGAGATTTTAATTTGCAAGATTTTGATTATAAAACTTATTTGTTGCAATGCAATTAAATTTTGCAAGATGTCCTTCTTCTTGCAAAATATGTAACTCCAGTGTCTTAGTTCTTCTAGATCACACTGTTGTTCATTAATTGTAACTGTTGATTTCAATATGATTGTTGTCAA
Organism: Dasysyrphus tricinctus; assembly: GCA_963921185.1. NCBI lineage: Eukaryota > Metazoa > Arthropoda > Insecta > Diptera > Syrphidae > Dasysyrphus > Dasysyrphus tricinctus. Next base: position 254,081,530 of record OY992531.1, on the reverse strand, counting down.
AAGAACCAAAATGGGGGAGAACAGATGGTATATCCATTTGAAAAGTGTCATGAGCGAATTGCATCAATCGTATTTCGCCTGGAACTAGAAAAATACTTTCCCTTCCATTATAAACGCGTAAAAGACAACAACAATGATTGTAGAGGTAGTTAACCGTTATAAAGGATGCACAAATTTGTTTACGGACGGATATAGTTATCACTTACAAGAAAAAAAATATGCAAAGTTCTCTTGGGTACATTCTCAAAAAAAAAAAATCGTTAAGGACATGTGCGATTAGTTTCTGTGAAATTTGAATATGCGAGATTTCAATCTGCAAGGTTTTTTATTGCGAAATTTTGGTTGAAATTTGTGAGATATTTAGGTTCGAGATGTAAATGCGAGATTATTAAAAGCGAAATTTTGTAAGATTTTTAATTTGCGAGATTTCATTATTCAATATTTTTAAAAAAATGCGAGATTTCGTTTTTTCGAGATTTCGGTTTGCGGGATATCCTACCGCTTCATTTTCAATAAATTAGGATGATCCTTGGTGATGTTATACTTTTGTATTTTTGAAATGGTTACAAGAAATATTTTTAATTTATGTGCTTGCTAGTTTTTGACGCTTAAAATATTTAAAGGCTTCAGAAGAAAAACGAATAAAGTCCAATTGGGCTGAGTCAGAGAAAAATCAAATTGTATGTTTATAACTAAAAATCGCTTAATTCAAGGGGCAATTAATGAAAGTTATAAATTATTTCGTTTGGTACAAAGCACTAAACAATGATTTTGAAGAAAATTAAAAATAATATTCTTCTGTTTTAGTGCAGCGAATGAATTAAGTTCAAATAAAGAAGTTTAAGTGAGCTCTACTCCATACAATGCGTTTCGCCCAGGTACAATAACTGATGAGTCCAACTGTTGTACCTGGGCGAAGCACAATTTATTATGAAGTAGAGAGCTCACTTAAGCTTCTTTATTTGAACAAAGCACATAACTAAGCAAACATATGTATGTTGATTTTTTTGTTTGGTTGCCTGATACGCCGATATGAGTCAAAAGGAAATTCGTCGTTAGTGCCAAAATAAAAAAAATTTGTTTTGAAAACTTCATTTGAAAGAACCGGACATGATAATTGAAAACGGTTTTTGTTTTTTATTCAGACATTTCATGGTTTTCAAAATATTAGTTTGAAAATAAAATAATTTTCGCAAACGTGATATTGGATCATTTTCGAAAATGAATTGATTTTGGTAGTACTTTTACCTGAAGTATGTATAATTGGATAATTTTTTTTTAAGTTGTTTAGCTTTTAAATATAGTTTTTCTTAATTTTGGAGAAAAAAAAACGTTTGAAAAAAGTTTTTTTTAAAGTGGGCCATTTTGCGAGTTTTTAAAATCCTTTGAGGAAAGAATTATACTACCTCCAATAATACATACCTAATCATTTAAATTTAGTTTGACTTAAGCCGTTTTTCAACTGGAACCATCATTTGATAGCCGCAATTTTTTTAGATCAAGTTTGACAAGAACGCCTTCATTATAGTCTGGATCCCGCCATAGGACGACCTACCCTCATAAAGGTTTCAGATAAGCGGTATACAGTTTTGTAGGCAGTATCTTAAAAACAATTTGCGCATGGGTTGCCTGTCGAAAAGTGGTCAAGGCATAGGGTTGCCAAGCAATTACTCTCAATTTTTGGGGTTTTCAAATATCTGCCCCAGCTTAGATGGTAGTAAGCCTTAAGGATATAAACAAAAACTATCATATTAAGAAGAAATTCAGTAGGGTTAATGAGGGTAAACAAAGAGAAAAGTCTAGAATCTATTTTCCAAACGAAAAATGATCGGAAGTTTTTTTCTTTTGCGATCGGCACATAATTGAAATTACAAGTAAATCATCATGTGTTAAAAAAAATTTTTAATTTTCGAATCGATATATGAACATTTGAAAGTCGAGAATTGCAAAATAGAGGTTTAAAAAATAGTTCACCAAAAATCAGAATGATGCTCTTTAAAAAATATTTATATATTTTTAGAAAGATAATTTTAAAAAATATTACTCGTATTTTTCAAACTTTTCTTTTTAGTGGAGTGAATTTTTGAAATTTGCACATGTACAATGATTTTTTGAAGTTCATTTTTCATTCGAAAAAATTATTTTTTTGCAAACAAATTGAATATCTCAAAAACTGAACAATGGTTTTGCTTGAAAAAAGTTGTAGGTAGTTATTAAAGATAGAACAGATATATTTTCACAAAGTTTCGTTTAAATTGAACTAGTTTTTTAAAAGTTGTAGATTTTTGCGTGATCTACAACATGTTTACATACAACAAGTGTGCATTGAACATTTTTAATTTTGGGGTCAACTTTAGTTGGAAAATGGAATAAAGCAATGTCTTCCCTCTTTTTCACCCCCCAAATCCGCCCCTCTACCTCCGCTGCTGGGAAGGGACTTTGTTTTACATTCCTTATAACCCCTTTCACCATTTTCAATCGTTAAACTGCTTTTAACAGGTTTTTTTTATTAATGTTTAAAAAGCCTGCACTATATTTGTATTTCATTGATAAAACTCTACTTCCTAAGTTTTTTATATACTCCTTACTTCAATCCTCAACGAAAAAACTATAGTCGAGGTAATGAGCATTTTTCTTCAATCACCAAAAATACACGCGACACTAGTCATGCGATTTACTTTCCCCTATATGGTTTTGTCTTTGGTCCTGACAAAAAGACAGAATTGTGATGACATTGTCAGAAAATATACAAATTGCTACCGCTTGAGGGCGTATGTGTGTGTTTGCTGCGCAGTCGGCATTGTTCATCGCACATACTCTCATTACTGCCACCTACGGGTGTGTGGAAACGATTTGTACAGATTTTTCATAAACTTTTATGCAAAAAAAAAAAGAAGCAACAATAAATTTCAATTAAGAACATTTTGCCAACAGGATAATATTTTTTTCGTGGGTGTTCCCACATTATATTATTCATCGCAGCTTTTGACTTACACATCTTTGAGCAATTGAATTCACAAGAAGAGAATCCTTTGTCATCTTTTTTTTAATATTTTTTTTTTTAAATATAATTAAGGATTCACATTTGTGTTGTTAACAATTTGTGAAGTGAAGGTTTAATTCTTTTGCTCTTTGGTGGGAATGTTTCGATTTGTTTGTATTGTGTTTAGTGGCTTCCAAGAAAATCTGGAGGGTATATTTACATTTGAGGCTTATCTTTGCGACATCACACGAAACCAAGTTCAAAGTTACGCTGGCATCATTGTCAAGGGATAAAGTACAAGAGGAGCATAAAGCACAATACCAATCCAATAACACATAGAATACATGTGACATATATGCATGCATAATACAATCTGAAATAATATATTATATTAATTGTGGAATTTTCTAGATACAACTAAATATAGCTTATTACAATTAAGAGAGATGGAATTACATTTAAGGACTTCTGATAAATAATTTTGGTTCAAAATCAAACAAATTTCATTCACAAAATTAAATAAAACAGACTTCTTGCTCGTAAATATCCTTAAGGAGCTGACACTATACTTTTCAATATTTCTATTGGGAAAAGTATCTCTAGAAAGTTATTTAAAGGATTTAATATATGAACCTATAACCACCTATTTTTGAAAATCAAGGGATTCAGTTAGAAATAAAATTATTAAAACATTGTTTATTAATTTGAAGAGCATTTCATCAGCTTCCAAATTTAATTTCATCGGTTAAAGAATTACGTTAAAAGCTGAAGACATAGCAATGTCCTAGTTTTGAACATTTTCAAGCAACTATACTCCATCATATCAGGGCTACTCACAATCACTAGACCCCATAAATTATCTATCTATTCAATCGCATTAACCATGAAACTTACGTAGCACTTTTCACTGTTGTAATTTCATTATACTTACAAAAGGACCTCTTTATTTTTCCTGACCATCCTACCCAGCTTTGGGTTTCGATTACGAGCGGGCTTAAATTTTATTTATATCTTTCCATAAAATATTAAAACCCAGTTTTTTTTTACAAGTCCAAGGACATATTCGTTGTGTCTACTCCTTCAATGTGGATTATCTCAACGCTTTTCATGTATATACATATAATTGTTCCAAGGACATTCATTTTAAAATTTCCCAAATATTAGGTTAAATAGCATATATACACTACACCTACATATATACCCATTTTACACTTACCGTTACCGCGCACATAAACTCTTCTAAGTCACCTCATAGCTCACCTTACGTAATTACATAAAATCCAAAATGACCTTTTTAATGCTCGAACAAATTAAGTTTTACCGCAAGACGACTATTGGAGTAAAATTTACTATAGCACCACCAGCCACCACTACACTGCACCGGTTTTGCAGGAACACGGGTTTAAAAAATAAAAAATAAAAAAGAAATCTATTCCCATGTTGTCTGATCCTTGTGCGATGCTGGATAGGTATGTATAGTAAGTGGGTATACTCTATATGGTATGGTGGGTATAAGGTCGAACAACTAACCACGCTACCTTGGTTGTGGCTACTAAAGTCACCTATTCTCTTTATGAAATCTCTTTTTATCACCCAACCAACAAGGATTCTATACAACAATGACATCGAGAGAGCATAAAGGAAACAATGGCAAAAATAAACTTACAAAAAGTATTCGTTCTTAATCCCGGCGGAAGGACACAAGGATGCTTTGGTGGATGACACAATACAAAAAATAAACAACAAGCAGTTGGTAGATGGAAAGTCCTTCTCAGTAGCCACGGAGGTATTCCCAACTTTCCACAAGATTTAAGCCACGTGTATACCAAGGACACTAGCGTACTTACACATTCTACCATCATTTACCACCAACATCGCCATCAGCCGAACCTGAAACCCAATTTTGTGTTTTTATTTTCGCATCCTGTGCGCCATACTCAGACACTGACACAGGCACAGTGTCAAACCAACACACACTCAGCAGATTCACATGAAACCAAAATCTCCTTAGAAAGACAATATTCCTTAATCCTTCGATACAAACGTCCGGCTTTAGTCTTAAAAATTCACTGCCATCGGTGCCAGTGTATATAAAACAAAGAGATGTAAATATTCACCACAACATTGTGACAACAACACTTTTGGTATAATGGACCGAAAGGATACCTCTGACTAATGGTGGCATTCAGTGCCAATCGCACAGGACTATCCTGGTATATAGAATCGAGGATCTACATCTGAATAAGCACACACCGCTCCATACCTCAACCAGCAGGAAGCTGACGAAAAAAAGGATTCGCTACAGATGCAAACCGTGCAAAAGCTAATGATCTAAGGACACTCCATAAACTACTGCATACTGAAAGCAAGGAGTCCTTTTTTGGCATCGGGTATAGGTAGGTACCACAGCACTGCCATATTCCACTAAGTAAAGTGGACATAGACTCTTAGTCTGGAACGATTGCACAAATTAAGTTGAAGTCCGTTTTTTTTTTTACTTTTTTTGACTTCCCTATTCGACAGTGAGGATGTGCTGGATGTGTGTGTGTGTGGATATGGCCTTTATTAAGTGGACAATCGTCTGATTAAAGGAAGTAATACCCGTTGTCGTTCTCTCCTTAACGTGTGATTACGTTCATTAATAGTCTTGACTTCAGGATAATAGTGTGTTCATAGCAGGTAGAGTTCTCTATATCTATGTATATACTCTATATATGAGTATATAGGTGCATTGTACATATTCTCTCTGGAGGACAATTCAATAATTTTTCCAACAACGAAATTCTCCGGAACGAAGATTTTGTCCTCGAGGAAAGTACCAACTAAGTGAAAATTTATATTTTCAAGGACAGCAATTTCCTTTCTATAAGTACTCTCGTATCCAGGCGATTTAGAATTAAGTTTGCAGAAAGATTGAATTAATTTTTTTTTTTCATTTTTTTGAAAGTGGATTAGAGTCAACGAGTTTATGATGCACATTTATTTTTAAACTTTAAATTGAGTTGAAGGTTTAAGCCAATATAACTTTATTTGTTATTTGTGGGATGATGGTTTTCTATATGTATATTATTACTATAGAGTCTTCCTTGGTATATACATACCTCTATGTACACAATTATACAGCTGTCTAGGAAAGGAAGGAGTCCTATGAATTGAAAATCAATACATACAGAAAGGTCACGAAGAAAGGAAATATTCATACATAATAGATTTCAGATTATTTGCCATAGCTTTTCATTGTTATATTAATACATAGATACTCTACAAAGGCAGATCTGTTAAGATAGTCCTTGTATCGATCGGATTGTTTTGAAGTACAAATTTACAACAGAACCAATTAGACATCAGTTTTAAATTTTTATATTTTTATTTAAACACCTATTGGCTGCTTTTTTAAATGAAATAAATAAAATTAGGTGTATTGTATTTTTTTTAAACATTTCTTAAGAAACTGTATAATTCTTATTTGGTAAGTAGATAAGAAATCACACAGTTCAGCATTGCCGATGCGACACGATTGTGTTTTTTTTTTAAGCTAAAATTCTTAGGAAATACTGTGCTAAGAAAACAAGAAATCAGTTTCAAAATTATTATTAGAAAAAATCTTTGATAAAAATGATATTTTATTACAAAAATTCATAAAAATTGTTGGAGCCGTTTCCAAAAAAAAAAACTATTTTCTATGAATAATGGCGCTTCTTAACTACGACTATGAAGGCTAAATATAAACTTAATAAGCAAATTTAAATCAAATTTGATGAATACTTTATTTAACGTATTTGTACGACCGAGCCTTTCAGGGCGTCTTTCGAATATTTTTATTGTGAGTGTGACCAAGTTATGTAGGTGTATCTGGATCAACAAAAATCATGTTGAACTATCTTATGAGAGTTTTTCTAGAGTTTTTAAATATTCTTGATTAAAATAATTATCAAATAAAATCAAGAAGCTGACTCTGTGAAGCAAAGGTACACTGTGACGTATACGTACTTTTTTGTATTTTTATCTTTTTTTAGGGGTAGGCCAATGTTGACAGTCTGTGACTCTGTTGGCATTTATAAAATATATTAAATAAATAAATTGGGTGGCGCAACAGCTCGTGGAGAACCAGGGCCTAGTGACTGACCAACCATTCCTGTGTGCGTGTTGTTGGCAGGAATGGAGGGGACCTAAAGTTTTTTTTGCCGAGTCCGAACGGCTAAATGAGAAGCACTTTTTCATGACAAGTATACTCTTGGAGGTTTTGTCAGTTCCTCACAAGAGGCAGTACCTCGGATAAAATATTTCTGTTTTTAGGTGGCACGGCTGGGAATCGAACCCACACCTTCGGCACGACAGTCCTACGCACTAACCATCATGCCACAAGGTACTACAAATATATTTATCAGTCTTTTTCTAGTGGGATTTACGTATGAAGTTGCAGGTATATGCCAATAAACCACAATCAATAGATGCCCTCAAGGTCAGCATAACCCAAAGGGAATCGCTCAAATTCAGCAGGTTATTATGCGATAGAGTCATGGGAAATCTGACCATGCCCCCATGGACATAATAACATCACATTCCAAATATAATGACATTCATTTTATATAAGAAAGAAAAGAATTTTGATAATGTATCACACACAGCTTGTTTTGTTCCATTTCAACGGTATTATAGTGTTTACGAGAGATCCTAATTTTCATTAAAATAGCTGATTTTGAGAAACCTTGCCCAAATAGACTATACGGTAATAAGTATATAGTGGTCTCCAAATGCCGATGACATATGTCTACTGGCAAATAACATCAGTGGGCTGAACGGGATGTGCCAAACACTGGAAGTGAAGGGAGAGTCGAGTGGTCTAAGAATAAACAGCAAAAAGACAAAAATAATGCTCACAGGCCGCTCCACACAGCAGCGTATTATTCTACAGGAGATGCCAGTTGAAGTAGTGGAACAGTTTAACTACCTTGGCAGTATTGTCTCTGCAAACGGTGGTACGGATCTGGACGTTAAAAGTAGAATAAATAAAGCTCGTGCTGCCTTCGGTACTCTGTCCCCAATCTGGAAATCAAGTCAAATCTCCTTACGCACTAAGTTGAGATTCTTCGAATCCAATGTCAAATCCGTGCTGTTATATGCTTGCGAAACCTGGAAAGTCACGTCTATCATTTTGAAGAAATTGCAGGCTTTTGTGAATCGCTGTCTTGGCCACAATTAGTATCAAATGAGGAATTGTGGCGCAGGACAAGTCAAGAGCGGCTGGACGTCGACATAAGAAAGCGTAAATGGCTTGGATTGGTCACACACTGCGGAAACCAAACGATGAAATTGCAAAGCAGTCCTTTGAATGGAATCCTCAGGGTGCACGGCGGCGGGTTGGAAGACCAAGAACAACATGGAAATCAACTGTCTTAGCGGAAGCAGAATCCCAGAGAAAGACGTGGCCACAGCTAAAGTACCTTGCAGCAGACCGTGAAGGATGTAGACGTTTTGTTGACGCCCTAAGCCCCAGCCGGGGTTACAGGACACGATGATGATGATGATGGTCTCCAAATGGGCAAACCGCTCACAAATTCAACCATATATGCTAATTGACACATGGCATTTATTCAATATCTAGGACGTCCGATGCTCACTCCAACAGAAGCGGTAAAAGGGCAAGATCGAATACGAGGGGCCACTGGCTCTGTGCTAAGAGGTGCATTGTGGTTCTTGATAATACCGGAGACAGACTCGAGACGGACCGTGCATGGGTCCAAGACAGATCAAAGATGGATTGGAGACAGATCGGAGATGAATTCAAGACTAATTCGACTTGGATTTAAGATGGACCAGAGACGAACCAGATACGAGTTGGAGACAGATCGGGGACAGATTCAAGGCATTTCGGAGACAGTGAGTGAGAAAGATCAGGGTCTTAGAGGATACGGATCAGACTCGAATAGTCTGTGAAGACTCAGTTCCACCAACAAGCATAAAAAAGGCAGACACATCTTCCAATACAGAGTTGGTGCTGGCTGATACAAATTGTGGGTGGAAGCATAGGTAAAAATGTTTCCAGTGGAGAGGGACAAACCATAGATTCTGACATAAAAAGACAAGTACTTGTCAAAAGTCCGCAGTCAAAAATTACAAATATCTTAGTAGCATGGTATTTTCAGATACAAAGGGGTGATAAATGCCCTCTCTTGTCACTTCTTTGGGTGCCTACGTGTGAAAGCGAGCAAAGCTGAAAACTGGACCATTGCAGTTCAATATGCCTCATCTTCATAAAAAAAGAGATCCAATAATTTATAACAACTATCCATTGAGGCATATTTTTGCTAAACTTAACGAGCTATGCAATACTGCAATACTACAATTAGAAAATGCAATTGTTTTTAAACCCAGCTGCCATAGACAAAATCTGAGAAAACGTTAGAAAAAGATGATTGAATTTATAATCAAGACTGTAGCGAACTATTCCATGCTACTCCACTTTTTACTTGCGATATAGGTACTATTAAGTACGTTTTGGATTCGTGCAACAAAAAAATTTGAGATAGCAATCAAGCATGACATTACGACGATGGAGAACACCAACAAAGTGGGTGACACAATTCTGTCTGTCTGTCTATCTCTCTGTCTGTCTTTTCGTCTATAGCTAAAGCAGCTTGATCGATTTTCTTCTAACTTGGTACATGTTATGTAGTGGCTTTTGGTGACTCTGCCCACAATTTTTTTAATTTTTTTTCTTAGAACCAAAAATAACGGTAACTGCCATACAATTTTTTTTAGCAATTTCACATAATCGTATTTTTTTCAAAAACGGTTCCTTAACGTTATTTGAAAAAAAAATCATAAATTAATTTTAGTGAAGTAGGCTCCCTTTGGTGGGAAAAACATTTTTCAAAAAATAGTTATTAATGGTATGTACCTCCAAAAGAACCATTTTGTTAATTTTCGATTTTCTTCAAAACGGTTTGATTGATATCAATAATATTTCTTATACAGTCCAAGAAATATAAATATTTTGAACCAAAATTTAAAAAAAAATATTTTTTGGATCTTTAAAAAATGTTTCAACTTTGTTTTTTGAAATCAGATATCTCGAAAACGATATGATCAGTTTTTTTGAAATTCGATACTTAAGAGTTTTTTAGTTCTCTCTAAGATATTTTTAGAAAAAAATTTGCATTTGAAAAAATAACGGTACCTTCCATACTAAAGTTATAAAACTGGAAAGGAAAATGTAATTTTTTTTTTCCAAAAACGACTCATTCTATTTCGATTTAACTTTTTCCTTTTACCAAAATAAGTACGACCTACTACCAAAAATTATAAAATTTTACATTTTGTAACTATTAAACGTACCTGTCATAGAACGTTTTTTTCTAATTTGAATTTTCTCGTTGTTGGCTTAATTGAGTAAGATAAATTTTTGTATATAAAGGAGAATGAGCAAAAATGTATGGGAGCTGGTCCATTTCTCAACACGAATGTGTCACACATCGATGAAAAGATTACAGTAAGAACTTCATTTCATTATATTAAGCTTAAACCACGGGGCGATATTCGGCTTCAAAGAACCGAAAAGAACAATACTGCAACTTCGCATTATGACAGTCTTCCAACTCAATATCAATGTGTTGTACATCGTTGGAAAGGTTATTGTCGATAAGCTGTAGTGTAGACCATGGGGTTCGAGAAATATTTGGCATCAAAAAAAAGGCTAATAGAAAAATAATGCAATTCTGCATTGGGTGCTGGCCTACCTACTCAACATGAATGTGTCATACATGGTTGAAAAGGTTATTATGAGAACTTCATTTTATTATAGGACCATTAAGTTCTAAATCATGGGTTTCAGTGGTTATTGAGCTTACTCTGAAGCTAGTCCAGTTAAAAATTGATTCAGTGTGTGATGATCCGGGGCGGCCTCCCTCTTAAAACTAATACCATCCATACTAAGCTAAATAACTTTCGAAATCCATGGCTTAGAGCTTAATGACTACAATAAAATGAAGTTCTCATAATAACCTTTTCAACCATGTATGACATATTCATGTTGAGCAGGGTGGCCAGCACCCAATGCAGAATTGCATTATTTTTCTATTTGCCTTTTTTATGCCAAATATCTCTTGAACCCCATGGTCTAGAGCTTAACGACTATAAAACAAAATGAAGTACATGCAATAATCTCTTCAACGATGTACGACACATTACTGTTGACTTAGTAGACCGGCTTCCAATGCAGAATTGCATTATTTTTTTATAATGCGTTTTTGTCAAATATCTCTCGAACGACACCACTTTCACCTTAACATCCTTGAAAGAAAATAAAGTATTCGCAATAACCTTTTTAATGATAAGTATTACACATTGCTGTTGAGTTGGCAGACGAGCGCCCAATGCAGAATTGTATTATTGTTTTATTCACCTTTTTTTATGCCAAATATCTCTTGAACCCCATGGTCTAAAGCTTAGCGGTTACATGCAAAAATATAGTACATGCTATAACCTTTCCATAACGATACACGACACATTGATGTTGAGCAGGAAGACAATGTCCAAATGCGGAGTTGCATTATGGTTCTTTTCGGTGCTTTGAATATCTCACGAGTCCCATGGCTTAGAGTTTAACGGCTATATAGTGAAATGATGTCCTAACAATAACCTTTTCAAAAATGTATGACACAATTGTGTTGAGCATATGAGCCAATCTGCCCATTCTCCTTTAGGATAAGATTAAATAATAGTACCTGGGCGACCGAGCTCCGCTCGGCAAAACTTTTTTTTTGTTTTTAGTTTTTCGTATTAATACCTATTTAAAATAAATCGAGGTGATACGCTACTTTTTTTTAAGTATTGAGGATATATTATGATTAAAAATAAAATCTTTTTGATGATAAATATATGCAAACAAAGATTTTATCAATTATTGTCAAGAAGGTGGCAGTGAAAGAATGGCACACTGTAACTCTTGCATATATTTTTTTTATATATAATAATAAAAGTGAGCGTGGCAATGGACGTATTCTTTACTGAAACTATATTTTATTTATTTGCCTTTTTTATGACAGTAAACTATGAAATAGTATTCAAATCATTTCATTCATTTCCAAGAAATTGAACAAATATGTAGAGCAATTTTCGACAAACAAAAGAAATAAGCCCCTGCCCGTCTTCCAGAAAACAACAAATAAAAAAGCTGGCATGGCAATGGATGGATTTTATTAAATATACTTTCCAAATGTTTTTCATTTTCTAACAGACAAGCTCTAAATATTTATGTAATCCAAATTGTTAGAGCCATTTACGGGAAGGCTTAAAATATGAAAATTGCTCGTGTCAGTGGGCGATATTTACTAACACCACTTTCAAAGATTTGTGCACTATAAAGAGCAAATAAGAAAATGGTATTTTGATCGTTAGGGCCGCCTCTGAGATATAAAGTAATAAGAAAAGTCGGCTTGGCAGTAGACTGGATTTAATAAAATAACTATTCAAGGTTTCTATCTCAAACAAACTCTGAAAATCTCATTTTATCATTAGAGGTGGTTCCGATAAACTTTAAAATAACAAAAGTGGGTGCGGTATAGTGGGTGGATTAAGATTAAACCGCTTTTTAGCTTTTTTGCTCATTATGACGAAAATTTCATTCAAATCATGGAGCCATTTCGAAGAAACAAAAAAATTTTAAAAATTATTTTCCACTTAATGTGAAGAAACTCTTAAAATTCCATCAAAAGCCAAGGAGCCTTTTCCGAGAAACCAATAAATAATAAAAGTAGGCGTGGCAGTGGGTGGATTTTACTGAATTTCGATTTATTTTCATTCTCATAAGAAACAACTCTGAAAATGTCATCTTAATAAACTTATCCCTCTTCAGAAATCAAAAAATTAGAAAAGAGGGCGTGTCAGGAAGCGGATTTTACTAAAATTGCTTTTAATATTTTTTCTTGCTCATACAAACAAATTTTGAAAATTTCATCGAAATCGTTGGAGCCATTTCTCAGAAACCAATAAATAATTAAAATGGGCGTGGCAGTAGGCAGATTTTTTTTGAAATATTTTTCAATTTTTGTCTTTCTCATTAGAATAAACACTTTAAATATCATCCAAGTCATTTTAATCGATTCCATGAAATAAAGCCTTTTCGAGAAATCAATAAATAAGAAAATTGGGCGTGGCAGTCGGCGGATTTTACAAAATTTAATTTTGTATTTTTTTCTCAGTCATAAGAACAAACTCTGAAAATTTCATCCAAATCGTAGGAGCCGTTTCCGAAAGCACAAATATATAGAATACATATATACAAGATTAACTCGTTTAAAGTAATAAGATTGCGTATCAAAGTTTTCAAAGAAAAAGGTTTTGAATAATAAAAAAAAATTCAATTTTTTTTGAAAATTCGATATCTCAAAAATGGGCTTACAATTTCTTTTTTTGAAATTTTATTTTCATATGCACATATCCAGTCAATTTGTGCTCAAAAAGGCTCTTTGCGAGCAAATTGTGGGGTAGTTTTGATTTTTTCCCTCCAATATGTTTTTGGGGGTGCTGAATTCGAATCTGAGGTTTGCCAACAAAATTTCGTGACGCAACATGGAAATTCAAAAATAACTCCGAATTTGTATAAAAAATGAATTTTATTTTAATTTTTTGATTCGAATATCCAAAAAATGTGATGTGATGGAGCAATTTCAAGGCCAGATTCAAACTCAGCACATCAAAGACCATCAGAAAAGTATATCTTGGTTGATGTTACAGACAAAAATTTAAATTTTGTCACACAAAGTAATTTCTTAGAGCTTTCGAGTGGATTTTCGAAAACAGTAAAAATACGTCAATTTTAGACTAGCGTTTGAGTCCAAATAGGTTGTCGTAGAAAAAAAACCTTGAATTGGGATTTATTGAAAATTGTGTAAGCTTTTAATTGTACTTTGATGTAATTTTTGAATAGTTGGTAGTTTTCGAGCCATTAGTGAAAAACTCCCAAAAAATGCATTTTTGCTGCATTTTTTTGCATTTTTTTCCATGTTGCGTTACGAAATTTTGTTAGCAAACCTCAGATTCGAGTTCAGCACCCCTGAAAACATGAAGGAGCGAAAAAATCAAAACTACCCCACAATTTGTATACTAAAAATATGTACAATATGACTGGACTGATAGATAAATACTTGCTTCTCTACATTTTTCTTTCATAATATCCATGTTTTTATAAACATTTTTCTTGAACGTGCAGTGTCTGAAACATAAGAGCAAGTAGGTGCGACCCCGTCGTGCATTTTATTTTTTGTGGGAGATGGCCCTGCTTTTTGGCTAATTTATTTGATATTGGAAAACAACCACCCATATTTTGCAGCACTAATAAGCATTCAGCTAGAATTGTTCTTCATCGCAATACTTTTCACACACCAAGGGTACTTGACGTCACTGAAAAACCAACACCATAGCAAAATGATACCATAGTTCACATTCAGGCTTAGCTGAAAATATAACATGAAGATTTGCTTGGATGGACGAAAATGTATACATTTTAGTTCCATTTTTAAAACCTAACATTACTTATCCAACACATTACCAAAATTAGCCAGCACCAAAGCCCAAACTTCCCAAACTTGAATATCATGTTAAGCCTTATAGTTACGCCATAACCTATACTAGGCCTGGCCAAGATACAAAACCAAACGATACTTTTGTAAGTATCGTATCGGTATCGTTTTAATCGAAAAATGTTGGTATCGTCTCGGTTTCGGTCATTGTCTCGGTCTCGTATAAAAAGGGCTCGTCTTGGTATCGGTTTCAAAAAAAACAAAGTCTCGTCTCGGTATCGGTATTGGTAGGTAACGGTATTGTTATTTTGTAAAATTGTTGCAAGAATTATTGGAACGCGTTTTCAAGAAACCAAGATAGGAAGAAACAATAGCGTGGCAGTGAATAGATTTCACTAAAGTCCATTCCTTCAGAACCAAGCCTATGAAAATTGTATCCTAATCGTTGTTTGCTTAAACCACTATCTTAGCCTTCCCCTACAATTGCAAGAATTGTAATAGGTATTTATAATTAATAATAATATTCTGCTGATACCAAACAATACAACCAAGAGTCTTTTTCGATACGATATCGGCTCGGTATCTTTTGGGATGCTTTTGAGCTGATATCGTCTCGGTATCTTTTCGGTTTCCGATACCAATACTAAACGATAGTTGGAATTTTCTAGTACCGTGGCCAGCCATACTTGTGGCCGAATAGTCTTAAGCACAAGAAATGCGACAAAATACCTTACTGTCTACGGTTTGGTGATTGCAATTGTAGTCATACATTATCAATTTACTCAAGAAAAATTTAGTTTTCATCAAAACCCAGGCATAACAGTTACTTTTATTGTTTCTTTTAAACTCCACCTGCTACCGGCTCTTATAAAAACAAACCCAAAAGCAGATGGTTTTCATCTTCAACCACGCTAATTTAATCTGTCCTCAATCTCAAGGAATACATAAATCCGAAATCTCATTCCAACTTCTTTGTTGTTGTTTTTCGCATAAAAAAATCACCAAACATAACAATCAAACAGAAAATTGACTTTAAATAATGTTCAATAATTCTGACTTTTCGTAAACGGAAATGGTGCAACGCAAGAAAACCAAACCACAGTCATTGGCAACAAAAACAACAACAAAAAAAAATCTTCCAAAACTACAAACTTGGTGACCGCATCCGCCAATAGTACTAACAAAAAATAATAAAAAAATCTTAAACCAATTCCCCCATAGTGGGGAGCAATGGCTCTGCATTCAAGCGATGAAGCGAAAATCCTTGTTCTTCGTTCCAAAAAAAAAAACATCTTCTCTTCGATTGAATAACTCTTCTGAATGCAAAGATTTCTGCCTTCGCTTACCAAAGATGAAGAAGCGACGCAAAACGGAATGAAATAAAAAACGCCGGCACAAAAAAACACGAAAACCAAAAACCTTCCAAAAGACGCTATATGTATGCACCTGGAACTGATTGCTTCGAGCTACCTTAGCTCCAATTCCCGGACCCTCCCAAAAATCCCCTCTATCCTTGTTCTTCAATGAATCGTATCTAGATGCTTTGGACTGATGATGTGCTCCGATTTCAGGTCTTCCAGGTTTTTGAGTAACTACTAACCCATCACTGCCGCACCACACCTCGTCTTCCCACTAACTTTTTAATGAGGATATCTTGTTCGACGCTGATGCTGCGGTTTGTTTTCGGCACTTTGCAGCAAGATGCGCACAGAGTCAGGTATGCGGGAATATCAAAAAAAAAATATAGGAACGACGACGGACGACCAGTTTACCTGAGTGAATCCGATGAAAAGTTCTTGGAAACTTGATTTCTCTGCTCCAACTGAGCGAGCACACTCCTCCATGCCCGAATGAGCGAACTAAGTGCGATTTGACAGGAAATTAGGTTCGATATCTTTCAGTTTCTGGACTGAAGTGCAGACACAAGTTGAATCATTTGCAATGTTGGGCATGGGCTCTACTGTAGCAATTCGAAGGGAATTTATCTTTTATAGTGAATGGGAGCAGGAGGAGGGTGCAACTGTTGCAAAGAAATAGAAGGGTTGGCTTTGGCTTTGGCTCGTCTTGTAATGGGAAATGGATTTCTGTTTTTTTTTTTTTTTGCTATCAAAATGCATTGATTGGTGTTGCGTTTCGCCTGAATGATCCTTCTTTTATGACTTTTGTTTTCCGATTTGCTATACCTTACTCCTTGTGAGTCGAGGGATTTTAATTGAAAAGCCCTTAGGTTATTCATTTGCATACATCATACAGGGAGCTTTGTATTATGACTTTGGGGTTTTTTGTAATATAATGCAAATGCAAATGAGAAAGGCATCCATGAAATTCCATGGAGATGCAGGTTGTTATAATTGATGGAAAAGGAAGTCATAATTAAACGAAAAACAATGGTCTTTCCTCTTCGGCTTTAAGTGATTCATTTAGAATTTTTTTTTTCTTACCTTAAATACAAAAAAAAAATATAAAACGGAATTGGATGGTAAAATCTGTAACATGACCTAATGGGCAAATCTCTAAAATTTTATTTTTGAAAATAATTGTATCATTAATATTGGTTTCGACTACGCCGTATATATCGTCCATTTGGAAAGTCCCGTTTTAGATCACTTCTTTCCAGCATTGTGACCGGTATCTGCCCAGTTACATGAATAAAGTTGCCTTTCAAGTCGTGAATATAAACTGGTTATTCGGTTAAGACTTTTAGCATTACATTACCCTAAAGAAAAAATCCACAGATATGGTACCATACGATCGATGTGGCCAGTTCACAGGTCCAAACCGCAAAATTAACTTTTCACCTAATTCTTCTCGAAATATAAAGTCATTGCTTGACGGACTGTATTGCAAGTTGCACCATCTATATGGTACCAAATGTCCTGAAGATCAAGGACATTTGAGACAACAAATAGTAATTTATCATGGCTTGATTACAGGTGCCATTGACATCAATACGTTCTGATAACCTAGCCACTAGCCCATAAACCATATACCAAAGGGAATCCGCCAAAGTTTCGAAACCTAAATTTCCGAAAGGGAAAGTAGCGAAGGATAAGGTTTCGAAAACCCAAAGTTTCGAAAGGACAAAATTTCGAAAAGATAAAGTTTCGAAAATGAAAATTTCGACAAACGAAGTTACGAAAGGAGACAATTTCGAAAGTCATTGTTCGAAGAAAAAGTATCGAAGGATAAAGTTTCGAAAAAAAAGTTCAATCTATTGGCCGCTTCATTTCTCGAATTGTTCAGTACCGGTTGTCAAGCCACGGTAGTCAGCTGACCTTAGATCAGCGTAGAAGAGTATGTTCTGTTCGTCAGTGAGTTGAAATAATATCCCCATCTAGCAGTTCCATCACTTCGAGGTACCATTGGTTGGAATGTCTTGGCTGGTTTACAATTCCTCCTAACAGAGGGTTCGTCAGATTTTGTAGACATCTTCTGCGGGATTGGGTGAGCTATCTACTGACATGTTTCCTTCGTATCCTATCGAGGTCCAGAGCCGCAGGATATTCCTCTCGCATATTGCCAGTTTTTTTTGTATTTTGTCGTCGGGGACCAGATTGGAAAGCAGTAGGTGATGACTGGCCTGATGAGCTGTTTGTATAGAAGAAGCTTCGTCTTTTGCCTTAGTCCGTTCTATTTTCGCATAAGCGGAGAGATGCGATGCATAGTATAGGTTGTACCTCGTGGCATAATGGTTAGTGCGTTGGACTGTCATGCCGAAGGTGTGGGTTCGATACCCAGCCGTGCCACCTAAAAATAGAATAGTTTTATCCGAGGTACTGCCTCTTGCGAGGGACTGACAAATCCTTCAAGAGTATACTTGTCATGAATAAGTGCTTCTCATCTAGCCGTACGGACTCGGGAAAAAACTCTAGGTCCCCTTCATACCTGCCAAACAAAACGCACACAGGAATGATTGAGAGTTGTAAGTCACTAGGCCCTGGTTCACCACAAGCTGTTGCGCCACCTAATTTATTTATTTTTTTATGGATGCGATGGAAAGCGGAGTTGGCTATTGACTACTGTGGTGATTGAATCGGTATAACTCGTTGAACTGTACTCCCAGGTATATGACGTTATTTCTTGCTGACAGTTGAGTTCCATTGGGAAGTGTGATTTTGATGTTCCTGCAGTTGGTGGCTGAGCGTCCTCAGTTGGTATTTGGCCGAAATGATTTTGAAGCCTCAGCGATGGTTATACTCATATAGAAGTCTGATGTGGGCTTTTCTTTTCTATAGCTGCAAAAATCGGTGACATGGACTTGGCACGTGAGGGAGTCGTTGGCAAGTTGCTGATCTAAAAGCCGTTTTTCCCTATTCCATCTGGTGTGAAAGTAACAGTGTTTGATGCAATTTTTGAGGATAATATATTGCCAAGATGATCCTGTTTCTTCAGGACAAAGTTGAAGATACTTTCCGGTCCTGTTGACTTCTTTGGATGACTTCTGTGAACGATTTCCTCGATTTCTTTTGGAGAAGTGAAGTCGTGTTGATTTGAAGTGTCGCTGGTGGGGTTGATATTACTGAAGTGTACAATTTACAATTTCCTGAATTGCTTGAGCGTGTATGACTGATGTGTTGACTTCGTCCAGGAACCCAGGGTCTGATTTCTTTTAAGTAACATGCCCAAGAATAGTTGTGATGACATCTGGAATCTTATCAATGATACTGTTGATCTTTTTAATTGTGTCGAAACCGGACTGGAGGAGGTTGTAGTTGTGGTACTTCACTGATGTTCACACACTTTAGCTCACTTGAAACGACCTGTTAGTTGGTGATATTCGTATTCAAATCCTTCTGGTGAACTTTTTGAAGCAACTTCCTAAGATGCTGCCTGAAGAGATAAAGGTTTTGAATATAAATTGGCAAATCATGATAGGTTCTGTCCCATTTACACTTGTTTTTGATTCTCAAGTGAGCTTCTGACTACATCTTCCAGCTGCATAAATCTCCAAATCTGGAAAATTTCTATGTACTGGAGGAAGAATGATTGACTCTTCAACGCTACTTTGGAGCCTGGGCTGCATCTAGCCTCGAATAGTTGATGAACCTCACTTTTGGTTGGTTGATGGAAATGAGGTGTTACTGGAAATTTTTTGAGTTGAGGACAGCTTCAAGATCTGAGTCATTGGTTAGTGTCGGGCAAACTTAGTTCCGTAACTCAGGTACGAAGCACAACAGGTTAGACGTTGCGAGGAAAAAGTTCAATGTTGAAGGGGTTCCTGGAAAGGTAGGGCTAGGTTGAGAGACGAATACTAGAAAATATTGATCAGTGTTGTCATCCATCAAATTTACAATACTATTTCCGTCGTTGTTGTCTTGTGTGTCCATCTATCAGCGATGTGGGGCGTTGAAATCACTTCCGATGAAAACCGAAACCATACCTACCGAGACAAAACCAGCTTCAAAACACCCAAAACGATACTGAGACCAAACCGCGAGACCATACCGAACCAATTAAGTACCGAAATTTAGCGAGACTTTCGGGGGTATCGTTTCGCAGAAAAAATGGATTTTTGAATATTAGTATTAATTAATAACTTTTTGTTCTTGGTGTCTCGAAAACGGCTCTAACGATTTTCATGATATTCCTAAAGTTACTTATTTTTAGCTAGAGGAAGGCTAAGGAAGCGATTTTAGTAAAATGCACCCACTGCCACGCCTATTTTTAATTATATCTCGGTTTCTCGGGAACTGCTTATACGATTGGGATGAAATTTTCATAATTTTCGTAAACGGCTTGTAAGCGATTTGGAAGAAATGTTAGGAGATAGTTCTTATTAACACTGAATGCGACCCAGACCGATATCAAACTTAGTCATACGATACCGAGACTAGACCGATACCGAGACGATACCGACATTTTTCAATTTAAAGCTAAACGATGCCGAGACGATGCCAATAAAAGTCTCGTTTGGTTTGGTATCGTGGCCAGCCCTAATTGATGGTATATAGATCGCCCTTGATGTCTGCTGGCCTTTGCCGAGCACTTGTTGTAGATACTAATGATCTTCAGGGCTTCGTTTGTTCTCAACTGATTGATTGCTGATGGAGGTAGCTTCAAAGCATTTCAGGCAAGATATAACCACTTTAGTCCTCTGTTTTTCTCGTATTGACTCGCACTCCTTCATACACCTATTTGTTTCTTACTGGGATTCGGCAAAAAAAAAACTCATACAAACATCCCACTTTGTACTTCAGCAGTGATATGGCTTCTGCGATAGGAAGGTATGAAGATAAAGGGAGTTTAAACGTGTTTTTATTTGGTTTTGATGCAAAGCAATAGGCCAATTTTTGTGGAATTTTGATAAACGGCACGTGGTGGTAGATGGCAGAAGTGTTATGCATAATTGCACTACCTTCTCTTCTGAACTCAGATTATAGAGCTTGCAAGCCAGTCCCGTATAAAATTCTAAGTTACTAGGTTCGTATAACGGTGCTATTCTGTTTCAAGAAACACCCAAAGTCAGGTCTGCGGTAGTTTTCACTGAATTAAGGAACCAGACTCAGTTTGTTAACGAGTCATCTCATATACCTCTTATTTGTTTGATTATAAATTACCTGTCTGAAACCGTTCATCCCGAATTTTTTTGAAATGTTATTAGTCCGATACTAATTAAATAATTTCTAGATCACCCAAAGACTCCGTTTCATCTCCGATTTTTTTTTCATATTTTTATAAATGGTTGCTTCACTAAAATTTCCGATTTTCGTACCAAGCTTTGTACCATATCCTACAATTCTTTAAAGACTTAGTACAATAGCATTTAAGTACAGATGCTCCAAAAAACCCACTTGGATTTTTATTTAAATTTTTCAGAATACACCTTCAAAATTATAACTGTTGCTCCCAAAGACGAAGAATTTTTCATATCTTTAACTCTTCAAACATACTCGTAAGTTCTCTTGCAGACAAATGAAAACCTTGTTCTCTAACAAAAAATGTTCTTCTAAGAACTGTGCATATCCAAAGTCTTCAAAGGAAATTATCTTGGCACGAAGAAAGAAATAACGACCCTTAAGAAAAATTACATTTAAAGAGATTTCGGTTTAAACCCAAACTTAGTTCGTTCAATCAAAAAAATTGGCTAAATCAATCAAAAATATGTGAAAAAAGGTCGTGTTCGTTGGAATTGTTTTGTACTGCAAATACAATTCAGAGGGAGAGTAGGGAGCTCGTATTGTTTCTTTTTATTCATTTGGTTCTTATTCCTATAATTCTAGAACTTCAAATAAAGTCTCATGCCTAATATGGGCAAGTTATCTAGAAAGAAAAAAAAACTCGCCCTACGAGCATTATATCCCTGTGATCAAAAGGCGACCCAAAATATAGTCCCGCCAAAGAAATACAAACGAATATGAAAGTCTGACATAAAAAATAAACACACAAAGGACGAAATGCAAAAAAGTTAGAAAAAAAAAACAAGCCACACACATAAATATGGCATAGAAACGTGCTCGAAATCCGATATCCTTTTGAATTCCCACACTCACCATCACGACTCGCAATATCCTGTTGTTCCAGTTTTTGGTGCTTGTAGTTTTTTTTTGTTCTTGTTTTTTTTCGGGGCTCTCGTGTCTCCTATACTCTTGGTACATTTTTTTGGTTTCACTGAACTCGATATAGATTGGCGCTTTTTTATTTCACAAACGTCACCATCCGCTGTCGTTTCGTTTGCGTTGTGGTATAGTCATAGTCGTTATCCTAATTTCGGGATCCGATAACACTCTAATGTGTGACAAAAAGTTGTTTGACGATAACATTCTAGAACACAAATATAGACACACAGACAGTCTTATAGTCTTTGCTTTAACAAAAAGATAGGCATAAAACGTTATCAAAAATATAGGGTAACTACCCTTTTGTGTAGTCTTCGATATACCTACGATGATACCACCCCAAACAAAAATCTCACTCAGTGACAAAGCCCCAGACGTGTATAGGAATGCCCATTGCCCAACAAAAGCAAGCACACATGGAATTCATCATTAAAATGTTTTGATATCCATATGTCTTCCATTCTCTGTCTGCATTGACATGTCCTGAAGAGGATATCGAATCAAATCTCCTTTTAATACTCGTTATAGACTTTCGATCGAGCAAAAAAAAAAAAAGAACATAACTGGACAAAACTCGTTCGTTTGTTCGTTCGTTTGTTCTGAAATTGATGGACACACGGACCATGATGGGCTTGAAGTGCACCTCCTCACCTCATGGCTCCAGAGAAGTACGACATAAAACAACAATCCTCATGGCCTCGTTGCTGGGTTGTAACCAAATGGTGTGCAACATGTGCTGCAATAGATAGATTTCTCTTTTAATGGTTTTTGAATCGACACAAGTGGGCAAGTATTGGTTCTAAGAAAAAAAAGATTGGTTCTTATATTAGGACCAGTCAGTATTTTGTTTGTACAAAAATTGAGGGATACTCGTATCTGACTAAGAATTCTTACAAGGAATGTTTTATTGTCCCCCAAAGTCTAAAAACAAAAAAAAACAAATTGCTGGGGGGGAGGGGATCGTCAACAACTACTAGGGGACAACCTTTGTCAAGGATTGAGAGTAATCAGTAGCACAGAACACACCTCCATCGAAAACCAATCGAATGCTGTGAAAAATGTTTTCATATCCGGTGCATAGTCGGTCGGTCACAAGGAAGGAACGGTACCTGGCCTTCCGAAGAAATTTTGGATAGGACTGAAGATAGAAAACAGCTGCATGGTTATTTCGTAGCTGCTCCAGCAGCAGGTAAAAACCAGCTAGAGTCTGCAGTATCACAAGGAGATAAAAGACGTTTCACCGTAGCGTGGGAGGTGATAAGCGTAACTACAAGTATATCAATGCATTGGATACAGCAAAAGATGTCGCAAGTATGAGTTAAAGTAGGACCGTCAACAAAATTACCAAGAAACTAACAGGTGTCCAAAGCTCTAAGCAACACCTGGTTAAGGGCCCAGATGGATCTCTGCTAGTTTGCAAGTTGCGCATGAAGACCACCCCAAAAAGTGGAAGAAGCATTTTTCTTCAGTTTTAAACCTACCTTTTGCAAGTGAAGTTAACCTAACGCTGAACACCTGTCTGAAAAGTAGATCTTAGCCAAAATCAAGGCCACTAAAGAACAACAAAGCGGTTGGGCTTGACGGTGTTCTCGCAGAGCTCTTACGAGCAGCGCCAACAATATTGAGTGAGCTCCTGCACCTACTCATCGAGAGAGCTTGGGAAACTAAGAGTTTTCTTGAATAGTGGTAAAAGCAAATAATTTTTAATTTCCCGCAGTGGAAAACAGATGCTGCCTGCAGTCGCCAATGTAATAACAAAAATTGTCCTGGAACGAATGACCATCTTAAAGACACATTCGACGCCACACAAGCAGCCACATTGATACCTTTTGAGGGTAATCATCGTTTCAGTTTCAGTTGTTTTGTCCTCCAAAAGTACTTGAGAGTGCTAGGACGCCATATGGCCCTAGGCTCAATGATAGGAAAATCCCTATGCACACCTCCGCGTGGTGGAGGGTGGGTAACGCTAACGTGCAGGGGGACCGAATGGATGCCGGGATAAGCAGACAACCCAGCTTTGCTGGTCAGGGCACAAACTTGTCCTTGGGATGGTTAAAAGCCCCCTTAAGACGGATGAACTGCAGGTGGCGGTCAACGGCATGATAGTCTGGTGGCGGAGGAGCGTTTTTGTTTGTTAAAAAGCCAACGGCAGCAGCAGGTAGCGTCTGTAACCCATATTGGGCGGCTACAAAAGGCGTCTGTTTTCCCATAGTGGGCGGCCTCGAGCAGTTATGTGTTTGACCATACAAAAGGCGGGTGTGCCTGTCAAATCTGAGCTTATGTATGTTATTAATCGTATCTCGGAAAACACCATGGTGGAAGGATATATGCTATTACATGAAATATGACAACAATTGGAAATGAGTCCCCAAGAGGTAACCATTTTATGGAGAATCCTTCTGCAGCTTCGGCTGCTGTAAACCGCACATCGGATTTGGGGGTGCGGCATCTTTCGTGTACCAGCGTCAATCAAGACGCCATAACAATAAATGAATCGTTAACAAATAGAAGAAGTCTTTTAAGAAGAGCAAATGATACTTTTGGCTACCGCATACGTACGAAAATCGGAGCATGGAACGTTCGATCCTTGTACGGCGAAGGTAGATACGAGCAGGTTGAGCGTGAAATGCTTCACCTTAAGATCAGTATCCTGGGCATCAGTGAAACTAGGTGGAGAGGAAGAGCCGAATACAGAGCTGACTCTGGGCAAACGAGAATGCTGTATTCCGGGGAGGATGAAAGAGAGGGTGGCCAAAGGCTGCATGGTGTCGGAATTATGTTGAACGAAGAAGCAAGGCGTAGTCTTATATCCTGGGCGCCCATTTCTGCAAGAATAATGACAGCAAGGTTCCGTTCAAAAATTCGCAAACGTCACAATAATTCAGTGCTACGCCCCCACAAATGAAGCGACCGAGGAAGACAAAACCGCTTTCTACACTCATCTTAACTCAGTTTACAGTGGTGTTCCAAGAGCCGACAACATAATTGTCATGGGAGATCTCAATGCCCAAGTCGGATCAGACAACTACGGTCTGGAACGCGTCATGGGGAAAAATTGCTTGGGGTCACGAAATGAAAATGGCGATTTGCTGGTCGATTTTTGTAACGCTAATCGTCCTTGTACTGGGTGGAACTGTGTTTAAACATAAGACCTGCAACAAAATCACCTGGGTACATCCGGATGGTCAAACTGAAAACCAAATTGACCACATCATGATTCAGCAGCGATGGAGGAAGTCAATGTGCGATGTTCGGAGCATAAGAAATGCCGACATTGGAAGCGACCATCATTTGGTTCTCATGAGTCTCAAGCTACGAACGGCAGCTGTACAACGTCAATCACAGGGTGCAGCAAGGAATTCGAAGTTCAATACAAATGCTTTAAGTGATCCCAACATATGTCGTAACTATGTCACCAACCTTAACGACAGAGCTTCGTCATTAAACGGAATCCAGAATTCAACAATTGATGAGATGTGGGGTGATATAAAAAGTGTTTTTATGGATGCTGGATCCGAAACTGTACCCAAGCAGTCGAGAGTTAGAGACTCTTGGATATCCCAAGACACCTAAGATAAAATCGAGCTTCGCAAATCGTTGAAGATGCAAATAAATGCCGAAGCAGATGCCTCAACGAAAGGCTGAATTGCGAAGAGAGTATCGCTTAGCACATAAGATGGTCTATCGCTGTGTGAGACGTGACAAGAGGGTGAGGTTAGACGGTCTCGCAGAAAATGCGGAAAACGCTGCAAGAAGAGGAGACATGAGGGAATTGTACCAAATATCCAAGGAAGTTGTCGGGAAGAAAACCAACACCAATCATCCTGTATTGGATGTGGATGGTACACTTTTGGTATCAATCGAGGATCAGCTGCGCAGGTGGAAGGAGCACTTTTGTGCCTTGCTTAATGAGGATTCTGTCGAGCAGAGTGCTGAAGTGCCCCAGCTTAACGAGATGCGTAGATCATATAGGGGTATTGACATCGAGCCCCCTACAGTACTGGAAATTCAATCTTCGATAAATCTTCTCAAAAACAACAAAGCAGCTGGACTTGATGGTATACCAGCCGAGTTCCTGAAAGCTGACCCTGTCAGAACGGCTAGTATTTTACACCCGTTGATACAAGCTGTGTGGGAAAATGAAATCTATCCCAGCGACTGGAAGGATGGTGTAATTGTTAAGTTGCCAAAGAAAGGTGATCTTAAGAATTGCAACAATTGGCGAGGTATTACAGTTTTGTCCCGTTTTTCCAAAATTAATGGCAACCATCATTCTGGAGCGGATAAAGGTTAGAATCGAGTCTACACTCAAGAGGCATCAAGCTGGTTTCCGCAGTGGGCGGTCTTGTGTCGACCATATCAACACTCTGCGTATCGTTCTTGAGCAGTCCTGCGGAGTTTCAATCACCGCTTTACCTCATGTTTGTGGATTTTGAGAAGGCCTTTGACCGAGTCAACCGTGAATGTATATGGAGATCACTTCTTGGTAGAGGAACTCCCCCAAAAATTGTTGCCATTATAAGAGAGTCCTATAACAACGCAAGATGCTTTGTTTTACACAATGGGCAGCTATCCGACTCTTTCGAAGTGCGGCAGGGTGTGAGACAGGGAGATGTTCTATCGCCAATTCTCTTTCTACTGGCGATTGACGATGTCTTGACGGCCAGCGTTGGAACATCAGAGAGGCAGGGCATTCAATGGAGACCGTTTGAAAGGCTTAGCCACTTAGACTATGCCGATGATATATGTCTCTTGGCAAATAACATCAGCGGGCTGAACGGGATGTGTCAAGCTCTGAAGGTAAAAGGAGAGGCGAGTGGTCTGAAAATAAATAGCAAAAAGACAAAAATAATGCTCACAGGCCGCTCCACACATCAGCGTATTTTAATACAGGAGACGCCAGTTGAAGAGGTGGAACAATTTAGCTACCTTGGAAGTATTGTTTCAGCAAATGGTGGTACTGATCTGGACGTTCAAAGTAGAATAAATAAAGCTCGCGCAGCCTTCGGTTCTCTCTCCCAAATTTGGAAATCATGTCAAATCTCCTTGCGCACAAAGTTGAGATTCTTCGAATCCAATGTCAAATCCGTGCTGTTATATGCTTGCGAAACATGGAAAGTCACGACTACCATCTCAAAGAAATTGCAGGCTTTTGTGAACCGTTGTCTACGCCATATTCTAAAAATTCGCTGGCCACAAATTATATCAAACGAGGAATTGTGGTGCAGGACAAGCCAGGAGCGGCTGGACGTTGACATAAGAAAGCGTAAATGGCAATGGATTGGTCACACACTGAGGAAACCAAACGATGAAATTGCAAAGCAGTCATTTGAATGGAATCCTCAGGGTGCACGGCGGGTTGGAAGACCAAGAACAACATGGAAATCAACAGTTCTAGCAGAAGCAGACTCCCAGAGAAAGACGTGGCCACAGTTAAAATATCTATCTGCAGACCGAGAAGGATGGAAACGATTTGTTGGCGCCCTATGCCCCAACCGGGGTTACAGGACTTGATGATGATGATCGTTTCAGTTCGGTGAGTATCAAACACCACTTCGCCTGCTGTTTATCGTCTTCAAAAAAGTTCGACAGTGCCAATAGAGAATTTATCTGGCATACTTTGCATAGGACGGCACATAAGGATACCTTACACTTCCTTTGCCACTGCCCAGTACTCTGTCATTTAAGAAAGAAACACCTAGAAAATCATTTCTACAACGACCTAGAGGAATTTTCTGGAACTTCGGCTAGTAGCCTTCTGAATTTCATCAACGCCTCAAAATGGCTTGACTGCTAACAGGACACATAGGTCTTTTACATTAAGTGGAATACAATTTCCTAGGGTATCACAACGGATCTACATAGATCGAAGTGTGACGGTAACGAGATCAACTGTCATAGGACGAGCACCCCAGATAAATAGATTTCTATTATCAAGGCTATGATGGATCAAAATGCCATGTTCTCCATAAAGAAAGGTTGTCGGAGAAGCTTATGAAATCCAAGCTGGGGTTAGGCAAGGCTTAAAATTGTCACCAATACTTCTTCTGTCGGTGATAAGTGATGTACTACATGAAGCTTGGGTGCTGGGAAATGGAGAAATTCTGGTGACTCTACAATCACTCCTGAAACATCTATAAATAAATAAATTGGGTGGCGCAACAGCTCGTGGAGAACCAGGGCCTAGTGACTTACAACTCACAACCATTCCTGTGTGCGTGTTTGTTGGCAGGAATGGAGGGGACCTACAGTTTTTGGCCGAATCCGAACGGCTAAATGAGAAGCACTTTTTTTATGACAAGTAATACTCTTGGAGGGTTTGTTAGTTCCTCGCAAGAGGCAGTACCTCGAATAAAATATTTCTGTTTTTAGGTGGCACGGCTGGGACTCGAACCCACGCCATCGGCATGACAGTCCAACGCACTAACCATCATGCCACGAGGTACTACAAAGAAACATCTGAACTATGCGGATGAAATATTTTCTCTCTCAACGTAACTCCATCAAATGGCAAGAAGGGTGGAGAGAGAAATTGAAATTTTTGAACTAAAGATCAATACCCCAAGAACAGAAAGGTTCTGCCTTTGAACTTTCTCATTTACTCAAGTTAAAATTTTTGGACAACCAGTAGAGATGGTGGAAAATTTTTAATATCTTGGGAGTACTGTCTCTTCTCATGGTGGGGAAAGCAAAATCTACGTTCCGAAAAAAAATAAAGATAACTAACTAAAGCCTTTTAAGACTAAGCTGATATTCTGCTCTAATGCTGAATCTTTGCTTCTTTGTGGGTGTAACACTTGGAAAGTAACACCTGCTGACACAAGAAAGATGCAAACATTCGTGAATAGGTATTTGCAAAACATCTAGAGGATTTTCTGATAGTCTAACCGTATTTCCAATGATGAACTTTATGCGAGGACAGGTAAAGAAAGCATCGACTCTATCACGAAAAGATAAGTGGCAGTGGATACATAGATACGCTTCGAAGATATCACAAGTGCATGGCAACTCAAACGATGCAAGTGACAATTGAACCCTCTCTCATATAGCGAGGCAGACCAGTTGGCCAATTTGGTAGTACTTGGTGAAGAACAGTCGAGGAGGAATCATCACAACTGGGATAGGGCTAGAGAGAGCTGAGATAGATCTCAAGAAATCGTGTAGGTAGCTTTAAAATTGACGATCCATAATCAGAAACCCTGCAATATCTAACAGGTAATAGAGTTAGTAGTTAGCAGCAACGTCAATGGCAATAATCAAAACGACAGCACCAGATATGCATATGAGGCCAACACTCCAACAACATAAACAGGATACTCTCATTCACCTCCGTACACTTAATACTCAATGGCTTCGGAAAAGGTGTCATGAGGAACTACTCTGGTGAGTGAAAAGTACCCTTTCGGTTAGTGCTCAATCGAAAAGAGTTAGAGTAAAATGATTCAATAAATCAGTTTCTCTTAAGCTGTGGACAAGTGAGGTCGATTAGGTCTAATTGCCACCAAGGGCTTCACTCCCTAGATCTACTATTGCGTAAGCCAGGCTTATATTCCCACTTAGGGCACAGGGTGATCATCCCACCAGGGGATTATACCTGTGATCTTGCCATCCGGGGCTTATACCTGTGATCTTGCCACCAGTGGCTTGCACCTGCGATCTATCCACAAGAAGTTTACACATGTGATCTTGCCATCAGGGGCCTCTACCTGTGATCTTACTACCAGAGTTAATACCTGTGATCTTCCCACCAAGTTATACCTGCGATCTTGCCACCAGGGGTTTATACCTGTGATCTTTCCACCAGGGGTTTATACCTATGATCTTGTCACCAGGGGCTTATACCTGTGATCTTGCCATCACAGGGGCTTATACCTGTGATCTTGGCAAGTTATACTCGTGATTTTGCCACCAGGGGTTTAAAGCTGTGATCTTGCCACTAGGTGCTTATAAATTGTTCGATAAGAAAACCTGATAGGAAGCGACCCGAAACCCCCCCCCCCTCCTCTTTTCCTCCCAAATATTTTTTGAGTTCAAGATTCTTGCTTGACATAGTTAAAGAAAAGTTTTGAAACTTAAAATGACTGCAGCCTGATATCTTTTAAAAAGGAAGACGTTCAGCTGGATGGTGAAGGGTATACCTCGTCATATAAAGGGTTTTTCGATAAGGATGGGCCGGTGCTGAAATAGAGTAAAACAAGATTTGAAAGGTTCGTATTATTTACTTAAACCATTTTTGTACCGGCGCAGCTTCGAATATTGGCACGGATCCGAGAGGTGAAATTTTCACTGACTACAAAACTACAAAAAACAAAATTACAAAAAAAACCACACGAAAAAGCTCAAAGGTGTCAAATCACACAATCTTGGTGGCCGATTCATGTGTCTCCCCCGCGAGATATGACCATAGCCTCAAATCGTTCATGCAGAATGTTTTTTGTGGCATCAGCTGTATGTGACACTTGTGCTGGGCTGTTTCAGCCATCTGTCGTTTACATCTTTATACTGGTAAGTGATTGAACAGTATTGAACTCGCTTCAGCGAATGAATAGTAAACAACAAATTTGACAGACGCCACAAAAACAACATGGCTACCAGAGACTGTCGACTTCAACCCGTAGCTACTGAAAACCCTTTATAATCTTTTTACTGAGTAAGAAGACTGGAAACCCTTGTTTCTCTTTCATTTAAGTATTTTTCAAAGCCTGGAAGAATTTGTTGCTTCATAATACCTCTCTCCAAATATTGCTATCATCACTGCTTCAACAAAACTCCAGTAAATGTTAACAATTTCTCAGATGGGCAGGATAATACGACCAATTCGTCCATTTTACGATTGCTAAAAGCTATAAAGTAGGTATGCGAATAAAGGTCCTACAAGCATTTATTCGGCACCTGAGAAGATTATTTTTTTTTTGTTTTAAGTAAGTTATATTTTGTATCCTTTAAAGTTATTAACACGAGCGTCGGCATCGGTGACACAGTTGGTAAGTTATGCTTAAAGAAAATAATAATTTTTTTTGTCTCAATTTTTTATTACCAGTTGAGAAACATTTGGTAACAGCTAGCAAGGACATGGAATGGTAAAAGAACCCAGTTCCCAACCGAAGAGAAACGAGAACAAAATACAAAAAAAAAATTGAATTAAAGTCAGCAAATTTCACTCACGTGCCCGTCACAGATGTGGCAGGTTTGTGTGCGTACGCGCGTTCCAAGGATATCACTGGCATCCATATATTTTATTCCAACAGCAGTTCTGCGTTGTGCTGAATTTAGTCGAAATGTGAAACCAAAAGCAGCAGAAGTAGAAGCAGCAGCAGCAGCAGGCTGTTGGTATGGTATAGTATAGCTTTGGCTCTGGAAGTAGAAATTAAACTTGAGAAAACAGAGACGATTGCGTTTGGGCTACATATAAGCCTCTCTCATTCTCATAGTATAGTGAAGTAATTACTAACATGTGACAATCTAATTTATTGCCAGTTAATGGTTGGAAGTTGTTCAAAGTCATGCGTGCGGTGAGAGGAAACAAAAAAAAAAGAAGAAAAAGAAGAAAGAATTCAAGAGTGTGCTTGGGTGCTGGTCCTGGTCCTGGTGCTGAGTCGAGTGGTGGGTTGTAATAGGTATATGCGAGTTTTACTAGTAAAAGTCAAAAACAGGAGTAGGTAATACGACAAGGAAACGTTTTTCTAGGTTTTAATTGTTTATGGAGTGGCAGCTGTTACGAAATTGCTTGTTGTATAGCAAGTTTAACGACAAATTGCTTATGGAATAAAAACAAGAGATGCATTATAGATGGTTATAGCTTTTTAAGACGATATGGGGTTGATATAGGCATTAATTTAAGTACTTTGGAATTATAACTTTTATTTTTCTATAATATTTGTACCTAAGTGGGTATAAGAAAAGGCTTTACAACTGTCGTTTGTATAAATTGCGACTGTTTTGTAAGTTGCGAAACTATCGTCATAAGCTATCCATATAAGATTTGTAAAGCTTGAAAGTTAAGCCTAACATTTCTATACGTACAGCTGATTTGCCCGACTTCGTTTTTCTTCTGACAGAAGGAGGAGATTAGTTTTCGGGCTTTTCTTTTTCTTAAAAAAAAAATGGAAAATGCTACAATAAATTTGAGTATTTTCGAAATTGTATCTTTGGAAACCTAGAATGGTGAGTGATGGTATGAAATATTAAACTAGACCAGGTTTATACAGGCTCTTCCAGAAAGTTTTCATTTCAGTTTCGCGCAACTTTTGTTTGGAGCTGTCGAAAACACCTTTTTTTTTTCAAGATGGGAGTTATATGTACTCCATTGGAACTTAGTTCAAACTGATCAAGTTCCTTATGAAGCAACTCCAAAATATTTATACTCAGTCCCACGTGGCGACAACAAATTAGGTGGGAGTAAAGTCTATTTTGGCTAATGAGAGTTAGCTCTTTGGGAATTAGTTCGTAGGGCCTTATCTAAGTACCTAATGGAATATTTGTCCCCAATATATATAAGCTTAAGCTTCAGAGAACTACGCTTTGGTTATGAGTTTTGGGGTCCCAGACGTTTTAAGTGTCGCCACACCCAGCCACACCCACAAAAAGTGTCATGAAATCAATTTTTTGAGTCAGGGGTAGATATAAAAAAAAATTGATAGGTATGTAAAAAAAATCATGAAAAATCTCCTCATCACAAAAATATGCATGCAAGACGTTTTAAATTTTGGGACAACAAGCCAGACGGCCCAACAGCTCAAAAGGGGCGAAAATTCGTTTTTGATGTCGTGGGTATAACCGAAAATTTGGTATTTCAAAAATCACGAAAAATCTCCTCGTCATAAACATATGCATGCCAGACATTAAAGGTTTTTTTCTGTCATGATGTTTTGGCATATCAAATTTTTGGTTATATCTACCCACGGGATCAAAAACTAATTTTCGCCTCTTTTTGAGCTAGGGCCGTGTGGTTGGTTGTGGCGACATATAAAACGTCTGGCATGCATATTTTTGTGATGACGAGATTTCTTATGATTTTTTTACATATCACATTTACCTATGGTTACCCACGGGGTCAAAAACTAATTTTCGCCAATTTTGGGCTTGGGTCATCTGGCTTGTTGTGGTGACACTTAAAACGTCTGGCATGCATATTTTTATGTTGAGGAGATTTTTCATGATTTTTAGACTTACCAAACTTTCAGTTTTAGCCACGGGGTCAAAAACTAATTTTCGCCCCTTTGAGGTGTTGGGCCGTCTGGCTGGTTGTGGCGACATTTAAAACGTCTGGCATGCATATTTTCATAACGAGGAGATTTTTTGGCATACCAAGTTTTTGGTTATATACCCACGACATCAGAAATTAATTTTCGCCCCTTTTGAGCTGTTTGGCCGTCTGGCTGGTTGTAGTGACACTTAAAACGTCTGGCATACATATTTTTGTGATGAGGAGATTTTTCATGACTTTTTGACATATCATTTTTTGTTATACCCCTGACCACAAAAATGAATTTTTTGATACTTTTTGTGGGCGTCTGGCTGGGTGTGGCGACACTCAAAACGTCTGGGACCCCATAATTAAAAAAAATCACCGTTTTCAACCCGCCTTCTTCAGTCCTGGCGACTATAGAATCCTGCCAGACGAGTGGATTTGAAATCAAGACTGTATAACCTCAACATAAACTTTCATGAATTTTGGTTATACCTTCACCCATAGAATTAGCTATCAGCTCTCGGTCTATTAGCATTAGTTATTTTTGAGACATAAGACTTCAAAATTCGCTAAAGCCCTAATTGATTGACTGACTCACTGACAGATCTTAAACATTTTTAAGCACTTCCCGACACCATATAACCTTGTAATTTCGCGAAATTTTAGGTATTGTGCAAAGGAAAAAATAAAAACACCCAGAAATTTCCATTCAGGGGGCGTGGCATCGAACCATTTTCTCAATAATTCTTATAAATTATATGGAGCACATCCGATGGATTTAGAACCATGAAAATTAATAGAGCAGCGGTAGGGCTTGAAGTACCTACAAAGAAATAAAAACGAAAATTTGAGAGTTTTCTTATGCAGGACCGTGGCATCCACCTACTTTCTCAAAAATTCTAATAAATTATATGGACACCTTCTGATTGTTGTAGAATGATAAAAATTGGTATAGCCAGCGGGAGGGTTTGAAGTGCACACAAATATAAAAGTCAAACATATATAGTTTTCTACTCAGGAGACGTGGCATCTACCCACATTCGTGTAATTGTTATCAATTATATGGCGCACTTGCGGTTTTGGTAGAATGATGAGAGAATTGGTTGAGAAATGCATGAAGTACTTACAAAAAGAAAAAAAATTGAAAATTTGGTATTTTCTACTCAGAGGACGTAGTATCCATTCAATTTTTATCAATTAAACAGGGTGTCCCCTAAATTCGTCAAAAATTTTTTGAGGCATGTTTCTTGGGCATATTCTAAGAAAAAAAAAATTGTTAAGGGGAGGAGGAAGGGGGTAGGGCAATTTCTAAAACATCGAACTTTGATGAAAAAAAAATATTAAAAATCAACGAAGGGGGGGGGGGAATATACAACTTTCTCCCTATACCTACAGTGCCACCCGCACTTTTTAGCAACATTAAAACATCGACTTTAGATAAACAAAAATATAAAAATCCACGAGGGGGGGAGGGTAGATACAACTTCCCCCCTTTACAATTTTTTTCGAAGAATGCCCAAGAATCATGCCTAAAAATATATTGTTGACAAATTATGTTACACCCTGTATAGTTAACTTCCGATTAATGTATAGCTATACAAATTGAATTTGTAGAACGGTAAGACTTGAACAGCATAAAAAATAATAGATTTTCCAATTTCCCTAAATCCAAAATTAATTTATTTACTGGATAAGGAAATATTGGAACCTTCATTCTGAAGGAATTTTTAAAATCAGTCTAAAGGTTTGGCTCTGATACAATCATAGAAAGAAGATTTTTTATGGATATTTTCAGATTTTTGGCGTAAAAATGTGAATTTATTGAATTTTTAAAGTTTTAAGAAAGCTATTTTTGACCCAGTTTTTGACTTAAAAAATAAAAAAAAATTGTAAGGGTAGGGTTGCAATTTTGGCAGAGTTTGAAGCTTGGGTAAAATAAGAATTATACCAACTTTTTAAACTTTAGGCTCGTCTGACAAGCACTTGCGACCACCAAACCAGTCTGGCACAATTTTTTTAACATACATTTGAATGTCTAGACAAAATTATAAATAAATTTAGGTTTTGCATTTTTTTTGCATTTTGAAAAAATCAGATGGCAATCTTTCCACCACGTCAACCCTGCCAGACTATGGTTTCATACTTAAGTAGTCCCAAATCAAGCATAAACAAAGTTGTTGCCTTGTTGTATCTAGTATAGGTTAGTCAAAATGGCTGGTATCTCTTAGACTAAGGACTTGAAACTTAAATTACTAAAAGAAAAACAGAATAACTTAAGTCCTTTTACTTGAAGGCTTTCAAGGAGCAATATTTTTATTTTTTAATTCAACTGTATCGTCAATTAATAAGAGTACCTACTTATACCTAGGTAGATACTACGTAAGTCTGTCTTCAGTATATTTCTTTAAAATTGCCAAAGATGAAAAAATCTATCTGAAATCAATCGATTTCAATATGTCTGACTGATATTGGAAATAGTATATTGAAAGCAGCAATAGTAAAAGTTCATAGCATCATATTGATGCTGTAAACTGGCAAAAGGTAAAAAGGACGAACATCTCAATTTCTCAGAAAAGTCAGTTGGGACAAATAAGTATGTACCTATGTATGTAATATTATAATAAAAAAAAGTTTCCATTTCAACACTCGGGAATCAAAAGTTAAAAAAAAAAATTACTGAAAACAGAAAATGGAAATGGAAAAATGGCAAAAACAGCAAAATCCCGAAATCCTTTTGAAGTTCGATTTATTTCACTTTGTGATTGAGTGGAAACTCATTTTATTCTAAAGGAGTGGTGATATTGTGCTTACTGTTTCATATATGGGGTGTACACATTTCAGGAAAAAAAAAAATTTGCGGATGGGTTTGTTATGTAACAACCAAAGTAAGTATGTGAAAGTAATCGCAGTAAAGTGAGTGGCAAGCAAATGGAAAGAGCTCCTTGAGAACTGAAACTTTGAGACTATGCCAAAAGAGGCGATACAAATGGTAACGATGAGCATTATGTGGTTTAAATATGATGGTGTCATTGAACGAAAAGAGCATCCAGAACTCAAGAATCTTGAAGGACTGTAGAAGCGAGAGAGTCCAAATGAAGTTATCCTAGGACAAATCCTTTGAAAGAAGTTCTTAAATCTTTAACATGTATATTTGTTTCTTTCTTTTTTTGTTTATATCGGATGCTGTTATATGGAGTTATGGGATTGCATTGTGTGAATAAGTAAGGGACATGGTGAACAATTTTTTGTCCTCCTAAAGGAGTTGTCCATTTAAGGAAAGCAAAAAAAGTAAATTTATTTTAAGAATTAAAATGAGTAATTTATTTACAGAACAGAATCTTAGCCCCAACTCGAAGAAATAATAAATCACATATTTGTTTTTTTTTTTTTTAGCGTTAAGCTAAAGGTTTACTTTTTGGTGGAATCCTGAAAATTTTTTATAATCAAAGCTAAAATACAAGGAAAAATGTACCTGAGCCCAAATAAAAATGTGAATTTTAAGTAAAAACCTTTTTTAACGACCAAAACACACAGTGACTGCGCCACAGATATTGAAAATGAAGAATATTATTCCTATTCCCAAAAAATTGCTTCAGTAAATCAAATATCTCATACATGGGTGGGGGGATTTTTGCAGAGTTTTTTTCAGGGTAAAACATTATCCTGATTCTATTTTGCTTCAAAATTTATTTGAGTAAAAGTGAATGTTTTCAAGTAATCTTCAAAAGAGGTATATCTTGGATCCGTGCATTTTTATTCATAGATGTAAAAGTGAATGACCTTTTTATTTTGATTTGAAAACCCATAACGGGACATGACCTTGTAACACCTACAATTTATCACTAGTCACTTTTCCATTTTCACTTATTCATTTTGCATAAATGCATTCATATTTATATTTATATTTATATTTATATTTATATTTATATTTATATTTATATTTATATTTATATTTATATTTATATTTATATTTATATTTATATTTATATTTATATTTATATTTATATTTATATTTATATTTATATTATATTTATATTTATATTTATATTTATATTTATATTTATATTTATATTTATATTTATATTTATATTTATATTTATATTATATTTATATTTATATTTATATTTATATATATTTATATTTATATTTATATTTATATTTATATTTATATTTATATTTATATTTATATTATATTTATATTTATATTTAATATTTATATTTATATTTATATTTATATTTATATTTATATTTATATTTATATTTATATTTATATTTATATTTATATTTATATTTTATTTATATTTATATTTATATTTATATTTATATTTATATTTATATTTATATTTATATTTATATTTATATTATATTTATATTTATATTTATATTTATATTTATATTATATTTATTTATATTTATATTTATATTTATATTTATATTATATTTATATTTATATTTATATTTATATTTATATTTATATTTATATTTATATTTATATTTATATTTATATTATATTTATATTTATATTTATATTTATATTTATATTTATATTTATATTTATATTTATATTTATATCTATATTTATATTTATATTATATTTATATTTATATTTATATTTATATTTATATTTATATTTATATTTATATTTATATTTATATTTATATTTACATTAATATTTATACTTATACTAATCAACTCTTGTGTGACTAACATCAAAATGTATAGGACACATTTAAAGTTCAAATCTTGAGCTTCACCTTAAATCTTCTAGGGCCAAGCCCAGGAGTTTTGTAGGTATGTAACTCATCATCACCATTAACCCACTTACTAAATCTTATCTACATTCTACAAAAATCGATCGATATATCAGGCTTAGAGCTGATTTATTAATTTTATCTCGCGAGATGGGAATATTATAATTCATGGAGTCAAATTTTTTGGGAACCCACACAATAGGCAATAAAAATTCCTGGCTATAGTTTTTATCAGAACAAAAAAAAAATCGAAAATCGATTATCTACCGATGCGATAAATTGAAGCAATTTGCCAAAAGATGGCCCAATGAGCGCACCAAAAAGTCATCGTTCAAAATAAAAAAATTAAACAAAAAAAAAACAATTTTTAATGAAAACAACCACACAACCCCGACACACACGTTGATATTCCAACGCAACTCAACAACAACAAAAAATTATTTCTTGTTGCATCCCAGGTTAATTGGAAATTTCTGCATCACTCCAACATCCACAAATCATTTCATATGGCGGTGCCGCATGCAGGAGCAGCAGCAGAAGCAGCAGCAACAGCAGAAGAAATATTTCGCGCAGAGCATGCTTTACGGTCTTTTTGGCCAAATTAAAGTATTGCCTCGGTTCATTGGGCACACCCAGTTTTATAGCCTACCACCAAGCAGGCACCCGGCCAAAATATTAATTGCAGGAATATGCCCAGGTCCACCTTCGCCACCACCACCACCTCCACCGCTGCCTCCAGCATCACCAACGTGATGGCGCATCAAGTGCTGAGCAACAAATAGCAGCCATCTAGCTGCTACCTCATCTTCCAACATCAAGCTATAGGTATAGGATTTGGTTCTATCCGAGTGAGCGTGCTTCATGACCAAATTCGGGTTTCGCGTGCAGCATCCGCATCCGCATCCCCGAACGTCAGATGTCTGATGGTTTCACCGTGTGGTTGCTCTCCGTGGAATGTATCTCGTTTGTGCGTTCTCCTCTTCTTCATTTTTTTTTTGTTGTGCGGTGCAAATTGTTTCGATAATTAGAACTTGCTGATGCCATATTTTGTCCAATGAGAGCGCACACAAAAATTTGGAGGCATATAGATGGATGTGGCAGTGTGGAATTTGAGCCGTCAAATACTAAATTTCGTTGAAAAAAATCGAATCTGAAAATTGGAGAGATTCATGGTCACATTCCTCTGTAATTGGGAAATAATTATTTGTCTGAGCCAACAAACGTTGAGTGTTATAACAACGCAGCGGTGGAGTGGGGTAAGTTGGCGATAGATGGATGGATGGATGCATTTTTGCTGACCAGGCCACAATATACAAGTCGTTTGGGCTGATCAAAGAAGGCAATTTAATGACACGCCATCCATGGTATTCGTATTATATTTTTGGGGGTAGGATCCTTTGATCCTTAATTCAGCACAGCACACCAAAATCGCACATTTAGATGGATACTCAAAGAAAAGTGTTTAGCAATTATGCTGTGTGGTAGAAAGAGCTTATAATGGCAAACATTGTTGTAAACGCAATTATTCCATCATTAAAAAATAATCAGATGGCTGATAGAGCAAACGATTAGGATTTTTATGGAAAAGAAAAATTCAACAAATTCCTTTGGTTATCATTTATGGTGGTGGAGAAGCAGGGATAACAATGCAGAAATTATGGAAGTTCAACATACTGAAATGATAAGCATTTTTAACAACAAGATTATAGACTAAAAGCCGGCAGCACATTTTGGGGGTGAATGCATTGCCAAAATATGAGTAGGTACGAGGGTCTGAAGGTAGATGCATGCATCTTGATATAGAATACAAAAGTATGGCAGGATTTTTGAACACCCGCCCGTGGTTGGTATACAATGGGTTGAAAATAGCGGTTTTCTTATCTTTGAATCAGAGTTGCAACTACTTAAATTTATTTATTA
Organism: Dasysyrphus tricinctus; assembly: GCA_963921185.1. Taxonomy (NCBI): domain Eukaryota; kingdom Metazoa; phylum Arthropoda; class Insecta; order Diptera; family Syrphidae; genus Dasysyrphus; species Dasysyrphus tricinctus. Next base: position 254,041,607 of record OY992531.1, on the reverse strand, counting down.
AAAATGGAAAATGTTGCTCTGTCTTTTTTTCTAAGTCCACAAATTTTAATTTCAATGATGGTGGAGCTTATGCCAAATATAATTTAAAGAAGAGAATTTGAAAAAGATAAAGATTCAACAAATAAAATGTGGATTTTCTTTTGATAATTCAGAAAAGAGGGGAAATGCCCCTACCTTTCCTTCGCTATGCATGGAAAACCCAGGTTTTTCAAGTTTAGTTGGGGAAGACAGGAAGAAGGTACATTAGTCCACGGTATCAAAAACGGCTTCTTTCAAAAATCATACAACTGGATCGTGTTAAGAAAATACCGTTTTCGTTCGGCAAAAGGCTCCAACGGTATTAATTTTCATTCAACATGCATTGCCAGAAAAGAATTTAGGAGTGTTGAACCTTCTTGAACAGAATGGGAAAAAAAAGTTCCATCTTTTACCCTCTGTTTTTTTTTTCCTTATAAATTATGAAATGTAATTCTAAATGTCAAAAACAATGTTTTTTGGATAAAATTATGAGAGGACCCATACGAGCCTATAGGGGGAAGGGACAACAGGAAGCATTTACCTCACTGGCTTTGAAAAACAGCACACTATCAACATATTTTTAGTTGTTTCATTGTACTCTTGATAAACTATTTTTTTTGTCCAAGTCCATGATTTGCTGCAAATTTTTACTAAAGGTTATCTTATTTATTCATTACAAGTCAAGAAATGTTGTAGATCTAAGTGAAAAGACTGACAATATACATATAAGTATGGCCAGAAGGTTGTTAGTAAAAATAATAAAAAGGAGAGACCTAAGTGACTTCCTTGTGGTAGTCTCAATAACATTCTTATTGAATTTGAGACGAACCAATTGGTTTCTATCATAAAAAGAAGAACTCAACCAATTTATTAAACCTTACATTCTCTACTTTTGCAAAAGTAGTCGTGTTGAACACGATCAAAGGCCTTTTTATAAAATCTTTATATAAATCGTCATTTCGCCTTCTTCGTTCCATTTTGTCGATGCAAAACTTAGTAAAGTTACTAAGAATTGTACTAGTTGAGCTACCTTTTACAAGAGCACGTTGTTTGTAAGATAGTGCATTGAAAGCAGTGGTAATTTTAAACAGAAAGACTATTAGTTGACTAAATAAATTTGATTTTTTTTTGTCTGAAACGCTTATATGATTAAAAAGGATATTCAACGATACAGACAAAATTTCTAACTTAAAACTTCGTTAAGGCTCCCCCAAACCAACGCGAATCATTCGCCGACGAGGCGAAATCATTCACAATAACACAAAATATGAAAGATATATAATACAAAACAACAACAAAAACTGACTCTGCGAATGATTCGCTATGATTTCGCGTTGGTTTGGGAGAGCCTTTAAACATAAAAAGGAGAACATTATAAAAGTTCTAAAGTAAGTCGTTGTAGGTCTTTCAGAAGTTAAAACGAGCCCTATAAGTAATTTTAATGAAGTTTAAGTTTTGACAGATAGCTTCAGAAAGGTTTCTATAAAGATAAGATCACAAGTATAAAAATGGTATGAGTTATTTGACGGATAGGTTATATAATATCTATTAGAAGTGTATAATACAACTTTTACAGAAGTTGAAAAACAAAAGAAAAATAATTAATTTTATTTCCTTTGAAGTGATTTTTATTGCATTTAATCCATTTTTAACCTGAAACTGTGTTTCACAAACGATTATTTGATAATTAATTAATTTATTTGGATATAATTATAAAACACAAACATTTTTTTTACCTTTCTAGGGATCGAACTCGGAGCTCCTAAGTGTCAGCCCAGCACTCTACCCACTCGGCCATCTTAAATATAATTTGGAAGATGCAAAAACTTAATGAGCTTTTTTCTTGTTTAGAACTTCCAAATATTTCTTAAAGCTAACCCAAGCTTCGATACGCGTTCAGACGGGAAAACAAGCTGTAGATTAGTTGAATATTTCTAAAATTTGCTTTAGGGAAGAAATATTCTGAAATATTTTTTTTCTTTTCTTTTAAAGTGGCTTGATGGTTGAACACAAAAATAACCACACACAAGTCGACCAAGGTGATTAAGTTCCTTTTTCCTTTCTCTGAAAATTGATAAATTTCTTAACACCATTAAATATATAAATAAGATGAATTCTGTCTATACAATACAAACCACATAATATGTCATGTTAACAGAATGTCACGAAACATGTTGCAACTTCGGTATAAATTAGCAAGTTCCTCAAAGCTACGAATACTTTTCGCTCATTTTTTATAATTATCATTTTTTAAAAGCTTTTAAAAAATGACCTTTACAAATTTGAGCCTCTGTAATATAAATTGACATTTTCTTTTATGGTTTGTGTCTATGATTTGATACGCCACAGCTAAAAATTCGATAAAACTTCTAGAAAATTGTAACAGAAACGTTTTGCAGACTCATTGACAGCAACTGCTATAAAACAACCTTAAACATTCTTTATACAGTCATAGCTTCATGTTTCTTCTTTAAATTAATTTACAGAGGTCCATCCGGTAACAGATGCTAGTTTCGTTTAATTTTCTATATCTAGCTTTCAAAAAATTTTAAAGAAGCATGTTATAGAAGTTGTGACTTCCATAAGAATTCTGTTTTTCATTGAAGCTGTATAGAAGCCTTGAATGTATGTATCCAGACTTGCAGCATATCAAATACTAATAGAAACTCAATGTTAGGGATGTCGCTAGGTCTAAGAAAAAAATCTTAAACAAATATTTTTAGAAAGTGAGCCCTTTTGTATGGTTTCAAAGTCCTTTGAAAAACGTCAGTTTAATTGTTAAAACGGGCCGTGTTAAGTTAACAAGTTAGAGAAATTTCAGAATTTTAACTGATTTTAATAACCCTAAATGTTTTATCCGAAGTACTACCTCTTTCGAGGGACTGAAAAATCCTCCAAGAGTATAATTGTCATTTATAAGTGCTTCTCATATAGCCGTTTGGACACGACAAAAACCTATAAGTCCGTTCCATCCCTGCCAATAACACACACAGGAATGGTTGAGAGTTAAGTCACTAGACCCTTATTCTCTACCAGCTGTTGCGCCACTTAATTATTTAATTTATATATTATATTTACTAATTGAATTGGCCTAGTGGATGAGTGCTATCTCCGTGTGTGGAAGGTTCCCACTTCAAAATTAGGTAGGTACATAAGTATCACAAAGTATTTTTAAAATAAAATAATATATATATTTAATTCCTTTACTTTCATTATAATGGAAAACGTGCTTAGCGATAAGCAGCATTAGACGTCCCTGAGGCTCAGACGTTTCAACATTGAATCATGTTACATGTACATGTACAGGATAAGCATTTCAAGCCAGTGTTAAATTTACAAGATGTCATGCATATTTAACCTGCAACCTTCGTAAATTGAACACATCATAAAAATCAGGTATCTGGTTAAACAGTTAACCTGATCTACCGAGTTGAAAAATAACAACCAGAAAACCATGTAAAACTAACCAGAAATTGGTTAATTATACCTACTTTTTTCTCTGATTGTAGAGCTATGTCATATAAGAAAGTTCTTTTCAAAATCTTCAAAATGTTTTTTTTTAAGATTTGGTAAATTGTAGGGATCATCTTTTGATTTTTTTCTACCATCACTTGTCATCAAATGCTTTTGAGTACCTAATATGACGAGTTTTGAAGAATTTATTAATGAATGAATTTCAAAAAAATAATTTTAGTATTTAAAAAAAAAAATTCTTACCAAAAATTACACGATACAATAATTCACTGATTTAATCCAAACCATTGGAGCCATTTTTGATGTAAAAATAAACTTTTCCTTCAGGGTTGTATGGCAAGTTCCGTAATCTTTGGAGTCAAAAATATGTAAGCTCTCCGACTATAGGAAATTAAAAATAACTTAAGTAAAAACTTAAAAAAAATTGCTTCAGTGACCAAGGCTGTAGGTCGAGGTACGACAGATAGACAGACAAAATTTTGTCACCCACTGTGTTCGTGTTCTCTATCATCGTCATGTCAGGTTTGACTGTTATCTCGGAAAAATTTGTTTGCACGAATCCTAAGCTTGCTCTTACCTTAATTTTAGTTCATTTATGTAATATCGAAATTCGAAAGTTAAATCTAGCAAAGGCTTCTTCTTAAATTGGATGTCATTGTTTTGTTTGAAATTTTCATCAATTTTTTAAAATGTTGCTATACCCAGTTTGGAGCTCGCTGATTGCATTTCTGATAACAGACAACGGAATTTACTTCATAATTTATACCCGAGACATGCGGATGCGGGCGTGATGTTGTAGGAAGGTTGTCTAGTCAAACACAAACAAAATGGCGACTACAGAAATGTTAAGGTCAATTTGGACTGAATTTAAAATAAGAACAGAACTCGCCTACTGAATTTTTAAGTTCCCTAATGGTTTCTTATTATATGAAAATTTGTTTATTTTTATTCACCGGAGTCAAACGAAATTCTCAGTTTCTTTGACACAAACAGAAACACCCTCTTGAATGTTTGAATAAAATAATAATAAATTAATAACATAAACCGATTATGCACAATGAGAAAATTTACACTTCCATAAGAATAATAAATACCCGCAGTAAAAAAATATTTTATGCCCAAATGGGAATCTTGACAACTGTATAAGGAATACAACGGACAAACAACAACAACAACTTACAAAAAAAACTGAAATAAAGCTTCTTTTTTTTTCAAAACCTACAATACCCGTGAGAACATCAACAAAATTCATATTTTAAATATAAAGCCACCTTCCTCTGGGTATCTTTAATTCCTACCAACATTGTTTGTGTGTATATATTATGTATCTATTTGTATATACAGAAGCTGCACACGTTTGAAAAATTTCAAAGTCGACGTAATTAAATTTTAATTGCTAATTTACACTCATACCCCCTCAGTGAAAAGCATCCTCCTCCTGCAGCATCAGCTCACAATAACATGAACTCCGTCCATTTCATGTGTTTTTGTTCTTGTGTGTGTGTCGTATAGCTAAGCCCATTATATTTTGTGGTCTATACCTGCACACCCGCTCATGATGTCGAGTGCTTAACATTTCTGTTCTGACTAAAGCCTCCGTAGAGCCTTCATTACATATGCTTTCAGCTCATGCAAGGATTTTGCTTGATACCTTAGGTAGCTCCAGTGTATATACATTTATAAATGTGTTTTGTAAGGTTCCTGTTCCTACCTAAGACTCAACTTACTTATTTAACCAACTTGAAGTAGTAAAGAGGAGGTATGCAAAAGGAAGTCAAACTCACAACATAATAATAGATACACAAACCAAAGCAAGGACTTATTTCCGGCCTTGTTTTATGTTCTTCTCAAAGTGTCTAGGTCTGTTAAAGGTTGAATTGATAAATAGACAGTTCAGTTTTTTTTTTGTAAAGCCTACTTTCTTGAAGACCTATTTATTCTCCCTAAAGGCCGCTCAAATCATAAATATGGCTCTGTAACTTTATACCTAGAACACAAGCAATTAGTTGTTTTCCTGACTTAGGGCCTTGTATGAGTTTGCTTGTGAGGGTGATGGTTGGCTTGGCTGGCTGGCTGGTTGGTAAGGTGACGAGAAGACTCTAACTGAATTGAAATTCCATATCCTTATCTGTCGTAGTGCGCGTTGAGGTTTGTAGTGTACTTATTATGTATATATATTTCCAATTGTGTTGGGACTTTTTTGAAAAAAAAATAATTCTCCTCAACCATTGTTCCACCTTATGGGAAATGTTTTGCTTTTGGTATGTGTTTTATTGTAACATTTTAATTTATTTTTTAATGTTGTTTATTTATAACATACAGACACACGACACACACCACCTCTGAGAGAAATTATAAAAGCAACAAGGACATTATTATGCACGAAAAACCACACTGCACATAGTGCGCACAACTCTTGAATGTTTACGTATTTGTCCTTGCACCTTTACCTTATAAAAATAAAAATGTAGAAAATATTCTAGAGGCTTAAAAAGATGAGTCCTTTTAGTGCAATGACTCATGTTAACTTGAACTTTCGTATAAATATACTTGTCTTGTGTATTATCAAAACTGATTTTCCTTGTTCAACTTACTAAGAATGAGAAATTTACTGAATGATTTGAAGTTAATTATTTTAAAGGGTGTTTTTTACTATAGTGATGCACAAATTTTAAAATTAAATAAACACACAAGCATTAAAGTAAATTACCAAGATTTACACTTCGTCCCAAAGATAATTTTCTGCCACTAGTTTTTAAAAGCAACTTCTAACATGTATGGGGATGTGGAATTTGAACCCTATTTATCAATTCTGGGATGCTATCACTTCATGTGTGGGATATTCGCAAAAAAATATTGTTTCTAATAGGCCAGTAATTAGTAAAAAAAAGATCAACTAGTTTAAGAAATTGGTCATTGATTGATATTTTTTAATTAATTTTTAAAGTTTTTTAAAAGGTCACACACACATTTTTTGGCAACTCATTCTGCTACATAATAAAAAAAAAGTAGGGTTGCCATCTGAAATATTATTTAATGGTCATAAGAAGTCAGCTGATGGTTTCAATAACAATGGTCTGCAAAAATTTACTTTTTTTTGTCTTCAAATTTTCGAAATTATAGCAGATAGCTATGACTTTTTAAATCTAATTCTGGTTTTAGAAAAATTCAATCACGTACATTTTTGGGTGAATAGAAGCATTTCAGGTTTTGAGCATGCTTATGGGCCAAACAAACATATTCAATAATAAAAACCCTTGCACGTAATTGTTCCATTATACGATACCACCCATTTTCCGGTCTATTCAATAGGTTATATAAAGGCAAGTTTTTGATGCGTGCAAAAAAAATGGGTTGCACAATTCTGTCTGTCTGTATGTATCTAAATCTACAGCCTAAACCAATAGTGCGACTTTCTTAAGATTTTGAACTTACGGTTTCTTGTAACTCTCCCGAGAGGAAATTAAAATTTTGTTTTAGCTCCAAAAATAACGGTACTTGCCATACAACCGTTAAGGAAAAGCTTATTAATTTCAAAAACGGCTCCAACAATTTTCATACAAAAAAAATCAGTGCGTCATTGTAGAATGATATACATTTTGGAAGAAAAAAAACTTACCAAGAACTGTTAATAACGGTGCCTGTCATATAACTTTTTTTTATTTTAGATTTTATCATTAACAGCTTAACGGATTTCAATCAAAATTTTTATGGAAAGGCTTCTTTAAAATGTAAAGAATGTTGCTAACCATAATTTTGAAAAAAATATTAGATTCTTAAAAAATAATAAATTTTTTTTTGAAAATTCAATATTTCAAAACGGGTTGATGAATTTTTTGAAACTAGATTTTTTAATGTATTTTAATATTTTCAAAAAATTTGATCCCACATTTTTTTCTTTTAATGTTACTAAAATTTTATATATAAAAAAATTTAAGGAACGATTTAAATGCTTTTTATACTTTTTAATATTTTTTAAATATTTTTTTTAATTACTTGCATATTTTAAAAGTTCTTAAAGTAGGTAGGTACGTGGGATTTAGTCGTGCATTTTATTTTTTTGTTTCCCAAAGTCTTAATTGTAACAGATAAAATTGGCGTATTCCCCCTCCCATTGTTTCCCATTCCATTAAGCCCTCTCTATTTTTAAAATCGATTTATTTCAATTCCTGTTGGTTTTAGAGAAAAAGTATGACAAGAAACTGCTATAGATTTAAAAGTGCCTTATATGATCATTTTAAAATGCTAAATTTATAAATGAATTCCTAAATATGTAAATAAAGTCCTTAAACTTAGTTTTTCATTTAATATTTAAATTGTTTTCTTATTTTTAAACCTAATTGTTAGTAATTTTCAATTTTCAATTTTGTTTATTTAACCCACTCTACTTAGTATTTCAAAAAAACTATTACAGCCCTATTATTGACACGATTTAAAACTAGTTTTAACGTAAAACTAGTTCTATATAGTCTGGGAGTCCACCGTAAGATTACTTATCTCATCGCAGCCACGCAAAAAATTGGATGCCAACCGATAGCTTTAGTCCAAACATTTACAAAACTGCTGGTCGGACAAGCTTTATCTGGTCGCAATGGTTAGAAAATGCACTTTTCAGGTTGCATTTTCCGCTAAATGTACCTATAATATAAGCAACTTATATAAATGGGGTATCAACTGAAAGCTATGACTGTCCTCTTCACGATACCATTGGTCGGACTGACTTTTTTTGGCTGTTACGGCGAGTCCGACTGTTTTAAAAAAAAATGGTCTTTTTTTAACACTGCGTCTTACATCAGGGAAAACTGAGTAAAATCATTTCAAATGGTTAAGAAAGTGGCCTTAACCACTTTTTTTTCATTTTCATCCAAGGATGCACAAAATCTCTAATTTTAGAAAAGTGGTCGGACTCGTGGCAACAGCCAAAAAACTCTGTCCGACCATTGCTATCGTATAGAGGACAGTCCTAGCTTTCATTTGATACCCCATTTATATAAGTTGCTTATATTATAGGTACATTTAGCGGAAAATGCAACCTGAAAAGTGCATTTTCTAACCATTGCGACCAGATAAAGCTTGTCCGACCAGCAGTTTTGTAAATGTTTGGACTAAAGCTATCAGTTGGCATCCAATTTTTGCGTGGCCGCGATGAGATAGGTAATCTTACGGTGGGCTCCCAGACTATATATAGAACTAGTTTTACGTTAAAACTAGTTTTGAATCGTGTCAATAATAGGGCTGTTAATGTTTTATAATGCTAATGTTTTCAATAAATAAATACAAATACAAATATAAATTATATTAAGCTCACAATTTTGGAGAATTGTTGTGATAGGTTCGAACTCGATTCTTTGTAGTTTTTCCCTTAAATGATAGGAAGTGGAAAAGTTTCCAAAAATCCGTTTTTGAAATGATTTAGGAAGATTAATTACAGTTCATTGAGATCCTGCTAGCAGTTTTCCAAAACTAGTTTAGTGGTGAAGATGTACCAAAAAAATGTTTTTTTTTTAAACATGTTTATGCGGTGAAATATCACATAAACGTGATAGTGGGGCTGTTAGTGAGACCAACCTTTCATTTTGAATTGATGGGTTGAGCTTTAGTATACAAATAGGCCATGTGCTAACTTTACTTTTAAGAAGTGTTGCCAAGGTGGCAACACTGTCAGAAGGTCAAGAGAAGGGTTGCCACAATCCCAAAATGTTGCTTATAAATCGAAAACCAAGGGTCGGATGATGACCCGGAACTCCCGTTGGATTCAGCACCCTTGAAACCATAGGACCATATTATTGTTTTTCTCCCACCCCTCGCCCTGCACGAAGGAGGTGGAAAAAAGTCGTTTTTGGAAACAAAATTTGAAGAGCCAATTAAAGTTAGAAAAATATTTGTATTAATAAAATTTAAAGATGGTGTGGACGCAGAATTTCACAATCTATACTAAATTACATCCAGAGTTGATTGAAAACCTACTTTGGTTTTTTTAAAAAGCCACTTTCAAAGTGCAGGGGAGGGGGGGATGTGAAAGATTAACAAACTTAAACATTTATCTTGGAATAATATAACCATATGACACATGTTTTGAGGGTATTTTTGTATGCCCAATCTTATTAATTCAGTATGAACTTGATACAACTATCTTCAAAAAAGTTATAGAGATTCTTAAAATAAATTTTCAAAATTTACTTGAATCACATTATAGATTGTTAGCACTTCATTCTATGACCTTAAAACAGACTTTAACAAATTTATTTAAAAATGAGACTGTGAGCTCACGGATATTTTTATTTTTTAGATTAGCTAACTCTTAGCTTACCAAAAACTCAGTAATGAAAAACTGGCCCTCAAAGTACCTCCTTTTAGCAAAGGACAAGAGGAATAATCGGTGCACTTGTTCGTCATAACAGGCTTGTCTCTTTGAAGAAGTGTAACCATAGAAAGAATTGGTTGGGATACTCCTGCATCTATAAACGACTTAAAAGACACTTAAAAAAAATGGAGTGCAGAAAGAAACAGGCACAGTTTTTACCTTATTGCTGCTCCAGCAAACAAACAAGAACAAGAAGTAAAATCGGTCCTTTTTTCGCGACAATAAACTTGTTTTTGGTACTCTTTTGAGAAGGCTATCCATATACCCACAGAAATAATCGTTGGAATACGACCCTGCTCCTATAGCAAAAGACTAAAAGATAAATCAGTTTTCGGTTAAGGCTATGTTCTGGGGGTCAATACTCGATCTGTGAAACTGTGAAGTTAGCTATCACCTGTGTCAATGATAACTGATTCACGCCAAATGCTATTCTCGAAGTTTGAAAAAATGATGATTCTTTCATTACAATCAATTCATTCTGTGAAAAGAAAAATGGTAAACACAAACAAGTTGTGCTTATGCGATACACGCAAGTCGCCATCTTGATCTTTCTATGACGCGATGACACAATCATCTTTTTCTATGAGAAAGTGGTGGCTTTTTTCATTTTAGTACTTTTTAGTACTCACTTTGACAGCTGTTTCTCATAGCAAGTTCGGGAATCGCCTTCCGCTTGTTTGTGAAGTGATAAAATGATAAAACTCTGTGAAACTGAAATGATAACTTTGTTTTTATTTCACAGTTTCACAGATCGAGAATTTAGCCCCTGGCCTATGTTAACATTCCAGGCACAAGGCAATGTTAACTGTCATACATCCTCAGCTCAACCAACATCTGGAGTCTTATGGGGGTGGAGCTAGTTCAATGAACCCAGGGCTCGGTTCTTGTACGATAAGTGTTTTTGTTATATCTCCTCATAATAAACACCAAGTTTTTTGAGTGCCAGGATACCAGGATAAAGAAATAGGGTTGGGTACGAAATTATGCAAATTAAATTCTCGCATTTGAAACCTTGCTTTTGAAAGCTCGCGTAGCGAAATCTCGCAATTACAAAACTCCGCTTTTCATAATCTCACAGTAATGAAATCTCGCAAAGCTTAATTGCATTGGAAGAAATGCATTTTTTGAATGAAAATATCGCTAGCTAAAATCTCGCGCGAGATTGTTATCATTTGGATAGAAAAAATTATGCGAAGCCCACTTGGGTGTGTTTTCAAAAAAAAAAAAAAATGTTTTAAAGCCGTGTGCGATTCGTTGATATGAGATTTGAATTTTCGAGATTTTGATTTGCAAGATTTTGGTTGAAATTTGCGACATTTTTTGGTGTGAGATGTAAATGCGAATTTGTTAAAAGTGAGATTTTGTAATTGTGAGATTATGAAAAACAAGCTTCTCAAATTGCGAGATTTCATAATTCGATATTTTTAAAAAATTGTGAGATTTCATTATTCTTAGGGACGGCTCCCAAAGGAATGTAGGCCACCATCTTAAAAAAAAAAAAATATTTTGTTTATGTGCAAAAACTCGTTTGAATTTTATTTAACAACAAATGATGAACAATTAATTTTTAGACAGTGAAATTATCTAAAAAATGAGATGCAAACTAATTCTGTAAGTTTTTATTCTTAAAGCTTTAGAGGGTCAAAGTTGGTCTTTTAATTTTGTACGGTAAAAGGGACAAAGTTTAGTTTTTTGTAGATATCTCGAAAACCGTAATTATTTTCAAAAAAGTATTGAGTATCTACTCGTATACTTTTTTATTTTTCTGTATAAAAAAAAAAGTAATTTTAGCTTTTTTTGCGTAATGTACAACTGGGACCCACTTTTTTCATCTTCCCCATCATCGTAGGAACGTTTTCGATCAAGATCCCAAATTAATTTTTTTGCGAATGCTTAACTTGCCAAAAACATATATGTAATATGTTCCTTTTATGTATCGCAAGTAACAAGTTTTATGGCCAATAACTGAAACAAGCTATAGCAGCTAGCTTCTTATGTTATGTTGCGTATATCCTCCATATAGAGTGTTACGATTCAAAAGCCGTGCAAAAGTCTCTATTCACAACATAATTATATTTTGGGTGGAAATTTACTGTAAAGTCCTTTTGAGGTACATAACGAGGATTGAAGGGTCTTAAACCGTTATACAGAAAAATAATAAAGTTTTTGTCCGCTTGCAAACAATATTTTTTGTTGATGCATGCGATACGTGGCATGAAAACATTCTCATATCGTGTGGAACCATTTTATCGTCCAACAAAACTTCAAGCTATTTACATATTAAATCAAAATTCTGCTCCTTCACAAATTTCTGCCTTAGTTTTTATACTTTCAATCTGAATTGTTTGTCCCTCACTCTCCTCTCCGTTGACTGCATTAAAGTTTGCTTTAATACTACATCATGCAAAGTTTTGCAAAATTCTAACTTCTCTGCAATGCAATGCCAAGACGATAAAGTAGGAATCCTTTTTTCGATAGCAGAATGTACCCACCTACTATGTACCTACTTCTGAATTGAATGTGTGTTTAGCAATCACAATCACTTGCATTAAACGCATGCATGCAGAGAAATTGATGAAGGCAGAAAGGTGGCGATGTTATTGTTGGGTAAAAGGAAATCTCTTGTAAAATACACACATAAATCGAATTTAAGTGATTTTTTTGTATTTCCTTTCATTGCTATAATATACATATAGCAAACAGGATGTGGATTGGTTTACTATTGGGTTTTTTTTTTGTACAAATTTAAAGGAAAGCAATCGAAAGTTTTCCAATTGAAAAAGAAGAGTTTGCATCAATTGTTGCTATGATGTGAGGTTATGAGGTAATATACGTACGTCATAAGCACCAACATGAAGTTATATTGTGCTTTTATTTGTTTTTGTTTAAGCGTGATGAGGATTCTGTTTCTCTTTTTTTTAAAGGATTTTAAATAATTTTTATTTTTGTATAGTGTGTGGATGGGATACAATGATACGCTTTAGTGTTTTTATAGTGTTCCTTTGCTGATTTTATTTTATGGAAATAAAAATATAAAACAAAAAATTAATTATTATTATATTGTTTTTAAAGTGCTTTTATATAGTTTTTATACACTACCAAAATTGAAAATATGTTTCCTTTTAAAGTTAGTCATTCAAGATAAAAATAATGCAAAAAGTATTAACAACAAATTGAATATTCTAGGGTTCTTAAAACAAAATTTAAAACTTTAATAAATTTAAAGAAACAGAAATATTATGAACTTTATATTTTGATAAAATATTTTTTTTTTTTAATAAACTGGCCAACAAAAGATTTTGTGACTAAAATAGGGGACTGTTTCCACTGAGGCACTTCTACTTTTATGAAGCTTGTAACGTAAGAACTCCTCAGATTCTAGTCAGGTTTAACTTCTTAGTGAAAACCTTATACGGGCTACAATGATATATTCGAAGGCTCCCAGCTCCAGGTAGGAGGTCCTGTCGTCAGGGTGACTTCTCGGCCACGATAGGATATTTAGTTGCGAAGCAACAACAATCCTTTGTGGGTGTGGATTCATTGTTAGAGGAAGTTTTAGACAAGAAGTCTTGAGTTTCAACTATTTGAACGAGTGCCTCACGAGAGTTCGCAAGGCAAAGCTAAATTTGCCAAAATCTGCCTCATATGCGCCCATGCCCCCACAGAGGAGAAAGATGATGACAGCAAGGACGAGTTCTGCGAGCTCCTGGTGAAGGCATATGAGCAATGCCCTAGCATATATGATATTAAAATTGTCTTGAGCAATTTTAATGCCAAACTATATAGGAAGAGAAGACGTTTTTGGTGGTACAATCGGAATATATAGCCTGCACGACACCTCCCCCGATAAAGGACTCCAAATTTAACTAAATTTGCTTCGGGGCGACTAATGTGGTTAGCTAGTACTCAGTTGCCACATCCCTATATTACCATGGTGATGTCCTGGTCAATCAACCGTCAACCAGATTGACCACATTACTATAGACGCAAAAGCACTCCACCAGTATCAAGGATGTCCGAACGTTCTGAGAGGAGCCAACGTTGACTCGGACCACTATCCCGCTGTGGCCTAGGTAATGCTACAGATATCAAAACCAAAGCCAAAACAGAGAAACATTGTGAGGAAGTTCGATGTCGGCCGGCTACAGTCACAAGAAATCGGCAGGTTCTTTTCCTATCGAGTTTCTCACGCCCCCTTAAAAGGTCCTATGCTGGCAACTTCAAGCATCGAGAACCAGTGGAAGAATTGCCAGGAAGCCATCAGAGATGCCACCTCTGACGTACTAGGCCTCGCACGACCTCCAAAGAAAAACCTTTAGTTTGACGAAGAATGATGCCAGTACATGCAGCAAAACAGTGGTGCAGCATAGAAGGAACCAGAACAGAGCAGAAGAGGCGAGAAGAACACCGGCATCTCCGAAGAAAAAAGATGGAGCATGAGAAAAGCATGTGATCAAGGAAATAGATGGATGGATGCTTTTGCAGGAATGCAGTTCGGAAGTTTTACCAAAAAGTAAAAAGAACCTCCCAGAATTACAAGGTCCAAACCGAAGCCTGCAAGGACAATCAGGGTTGAATCGCATTCGATGCTGAGGCTATGAAAAATTCATTTCCTGCAAATTGTATAACGGCGATGATGAATTGAACTCCACTGCCTTGCAGATTGCACCATTCAACCTAGAGGAGGTTGGCCAACAAATCCGTCTACCCGATCTCGACCAAGTGGAAATAGCCATTTGTAGGCTGACGTCCAATAAAGCTGCAGGAGCTGATGGCCGCGCAGCCAAGCTGTTCAAACTTCAAATGAATTGGTAAGGAGCATGCACCACCTCATTTGCGAAATGTCGTCGGAGGAAATCATGCCCCACGAATGGAATCTCAGCATTGTTTGTCTGATCCATGTGGCTTAAGGCTAGGTAAAGTTCAGCATCGACCAAATATTCGCACTATGGGCAGGTTTTGAAAAAAAACTAGGAGTTTCAAGTCGATAACCACCATCTTTTTATCGATTTCATCTTTTATGGATTTTGACATCCCTCCAAAACTCGTCTGTTTGTGCAGGACGACGATGAAGAATGCAAGCTGCTCCATTTAGGTCCACAAAGACCTCACCGATACCTAAGATGTCACAAAAAGGTAAAGGCAAGTCGACGCGCTATCATTCAACTTCTTCAACATCGTTCTTGAAAGGGTAGTGCAAGACTCTCACGTCAAAACTAGTGGCACAATCTTTCAAACTACTCGCTTACGCTGAATTTATTGACATAATCGAACGAACAGAGCGGAATGTTAGTGGTGCTTTCGTGAGTATTAAGAAGGAAGGCAAGCAGATGAGTTTAAGGGGGAATGAAGGCAAGACCAAATTGATGCTGTCAACCAAAAAAGGACACCCAAACAAAACACCATAGACAGCTATAATTTCGAGGTGGTCCAAAGACTTTGTGTACCTAGGCTCCGCTTATCAACTCAGTGAATAATAACAGTGGTAAGATCACACGGAGAATTAATCTTACCAATTGCTGCTTCTTTGGGCCAAGAGACATCAATTGAGGAGCAGAGCCCTCTCTAGAGAAACTAGGTTGTCCCTGTATAGGTCACAAGTCAACTATCATCCTGGTCCTAATATACGGGGCAGAGGCATGGACACTTCTATTTACGGTGGATGAAAACGCTTTAGACTGTCTTGAGAGGATAATCCTCCAGGTGATTATTGGTCCCGTTTGCATAGATGGGGAACGGAGAAGAAGATAGCGCATGGCACTACAGGCTGTACAGCGACGCCGGCATAGCCACAAAAGTGAAAAGCCAACTACTGCGAGGTGGCTGGGTTACCTAGAGCGAATGGACTTCAATGCTCCGGCCCGGAAATCTTTGAATCTAACCCCATGGGACGGCGGCGCAGTAGAAGAGGACAGCGTAACAGGTGGGGCACCCAAGTGGAAGAGGTATTGCTTATGCAAAATAAATTTGGGTAAGGCCTTATATAAACATCCAAGGCAAGCTATTGACAATAGCTGTCATTAAATGGCTTTGGTAAGGCCTTATATAAACATCTAAGGCAAGCTATTGGCAATAGCTGTCAAAATGGCTTTCGAAAGGCCTTATATAAACATCCAAGGCAAGCTATAGCTTGTTCAGCCAAGCTTATAGCAGTTCATGTAAAGCTATTTGCTGCTATAAGACCTGTCAACAAAAGTCTTATGGCAGTTAATTAGCTTGCGTAAATGCGCCAAAATGACTTGAATAAGGCCTTTTAATGTTTCTATAGCAGTCTGAAAATATCTTGTATAGAACCTTCATCATCATCATCGTGTCCTGTAACCCCGGCTGGGGCATAGGGCGTCAACAAAACGTCTCCATCCGTCACGGTCTGCTGCAAGGTACTTTAGCTGTGGCCACGTCTTTCTCTGGGATTCTGCTTCCGCTAAGACAGTTGATTTCCATGTTGTTCTTGGTCTTCCAACCCGCCGTGCACCCTGAGGATTCCATTCAAAGGACTGCTTTGCAATTTCATCGTTTGGTTTCCTCAGTGTGTGACCAATCCAACGCCATTTGATATTATTTGTGGCCAGCGAATCTTTAGGATGTGGCGAAGACAGCGATTCACAAAAGCCTGCAATTTCTTCGAAATGATAGACGTGACTTTCCAGGTTTCACAAGCATATAACAGCACGGATTTGACATTGGATTCGAAGAATCTCAACTTAGTGCGTAAGGAGATTTGACTGGATTTCCAAATTGGGGACAGGGTACCGAAGGCAGCACGAGCTTTATTCATTCTACTTTTAACGTCCAGATCCGTACCACCGTTTGCAGAAACAATACTGCCAAGGTAGTTGAACTGTTCCACTACTTCAACTGGCGTCTCCTGTACAATAATACGCTGCTGTGTGGAGCGGCCTGTGAGCATTATTTTTGTCTTTTTGCTGTTTATTTTTAGACCACTCGACTCTCCCTTCAGCGTTTGGCACATCCCGTTCAGCCCACTGATGTTATTTGCCAGTAGACATATGTCATCGGCATAGTCTAAATGACTGAGCCTTTCGAACGGTCTCCACTGAATGCCTTGTTGCTCAGCTGTACCAACACTGGCCGTCAATACGTCGTCCATCGCCAGCAGGAAGAGAATTGGCGATAAAACATCCCCTTGTCTCACACCCTGTTGCACTACGAAGGAGTCGGATAGCTGCCCATTGTGCAAAACAAAACTTCTTGCGTTGTTGTAGGACTCTTTAATAATGGCAACAATTTTTGGTGGAATTCCTCTACCAAGCAACGATCTCCATATACATTCTCGGTTAACTCGATCAAAGGCCTTCTCAAAATCCACGAACATGAGGTAAAGCGGTGATTGAAATTCCATCGACTGCTCGAGGACGATACGCAGGGTGTTGATATGGTCGACACACGATCGACCACTGCGGTAGCCAGCTTGATGCCTCTTGAGTGTAGACTCGATTATATCCTTTATTCGCTCGAGAATGATGGTTGCCATTAGTTTTGGGAAAACGGACAAAACGGTGATACCACGCCAATTGTTGCAATTCTTTAAGTCACCTTTCTTTGGCAACTTAACAATCACACCATCCTTCCAATCCCTGGGATAGCATTCGTTTTCCCAAATGCTTTTTATCAACGGATGTAAAATACTAGCCGCTGTTACGGGATCGGCTTTCAGGAATTCAGCTGGTATTCCGTCCAGTCCAGCTGCCTTGTTGTTTTTGAGGAGATTTATTGATGTAAGGATTTCCGATTCTGACGGGGGTTCGATGTCAATACCCCTATAGGACCTGCGCATCTCGTTTAGTTGGGGCACTTCAGCGCTCTGCTCAACTGAATCCTCATTTAGCAGGGCACAAAAATGGTCCTTCCATCTACGAAGCTGATCCTCAATTGATACAAAAAGTGTGCCATCCACATCCATTACAGGATGATTGGTGTTGCTTTTTTTCCCGATCACATCTTTGGCTATTTGGTACAATTCCCGGATATCTCCTCTTCTGGCAGCGATTTCCGCATTATACAACCTTATACAAGTTAAATTGCCAGAGTTGGGGTCTTCAACCAACTTGACGTTCAAAACTGGATACAGCTTAGCTAGCTAGTAGTGACCAAGCCGGCTGGAAGAAGCTTGTTGGTTGAGTCCATGGTAGACCCCTGACTCTAGAGCCCCCTTAAGTGGGTAAGTTCTACATAAGTTTTGAATTTCTGAGTATAACAATGGGAAAGAAAAATAGAGGAAAGTAATCAAACCCACATTCGAATAGTGTGGCTTAATATGAAATCTCTGTATTTACTTGGTTTTGTATGTGTATCCGAAATTGTAACCATAAGCAAGCTGATGGACTTTCCTGGGAGTATAGTTATTGTTTTAGTGGAGACATTCACTAACTTCTACTCCAGTGACTTGAGGAGATTTGTCAAACGCAATTTCTTTTAGTTTATTTAACATGGATTTTTAACAAAAAATTTATTTCGAACTGTATTCAATATGGTCCGAGACTGAATAAAAAATATCGATAATTTGACTGGCTCCTTTGCAAGTCAAAATTGAAGCCTGCATTTAACTTAAAAATACAAATTTTCTCCTTGTCTATACTCAATCTTTACTGGAACATTTCTATAACGACAAAATTCATGAGGTTTTAACTCTCGAACCATACCAGTTAATCGGTTCTTATTTAAAAGGTCTCAAGTCCATTTTTTCTATTTACATAAGAAGCTGTTTCAAGCATTTCTAATTTAAATTTTCACTCATACCAAAATTTAGGTACAATCAATAGCCCATTAATATCTTCGGCTTGAAACGAAAAAAAAAGTTTTAAATCCCTCTCAACCAGCTTGATATTGATACAAAATTAAGAAACATTCCTTAAAAAAAAACTCGTCTACTCTCTGAAGTGTATTGCCTCAATCTTGTGCCCTAATAAAATCCAAACCTCTTATTTAACCAAAGAAAAAAATGAAAGAAAACACAACTGAAACGCATTATCTATGCAAATTTTTTGCCTCTGGCCATAGGTCTTGAATTGCCAATGCGTCTTAGTCTTAACCATCCATCTGACGTAAGGTATAAGTAACTGATGCTGTTTTCTATACAAAAAAGAAAAAAAAAAAGATCTTATAACAACATCCCTCGGCGGCTCAGACCCATGTTGCAAATTAATTTATTGCCAGACGCAAACGAGACGCGGCCCATCAGTTCTTGAATTGTTGTTTTTGTTGGTTGCGAATTCAGCATGACTATGCTTTTATTTTTGTCGATTTTTTTTGTTGCTGGGTTTCATTATGCCATGGCACATACAGAGGCGATGAGTTATGTCGACGAACTTGAAATGAAATTCCAGTGTTCACCTGTTAAGTTTCTCACCGTTTAATCTTAATTAAATCGAATCGATTTCGTATCCTTTCACCGAATGTATATTGCATCCTCAACATACCAACATCAGGCACACACACAGATATTCACACATTGTCTGAGGAATGTAAATTGCTGAGGATAAATGGCACCCACTTGACGACAAAAGGCAATTAAAGCTTGGGGAGACCACCAAGGTGTAAACGCTCTCTATATCTCTACATACGAGTATATGATGGTTAAGCTGTAGATGAAAAAAGGGCTTATACCTAGATATATTCGGAGTTAAGGTTTGTAATGTGAAACACTGGCCAAACATCGAGTTAAAGGAGTAAAATTCCATACAATCGCCCACACGCCACCATTAAGGATTTATTCGATGTCTCGGTGTCTTTGGTGCATGTTCTTAAAGTTTGTAGATATATCCACTCTTCCGCCTACGTGTAGATTGAACAGGGCTGGATTTGGGTTTTGGTGGGATCTTTCATCGTTATCATTCTTGGCAAACAAAACTATTAAGAAAGAAATTCATTGAATAAGTTTCTTTAATGGGAATATGGAAAGCAAGGAATACTACTGTTTCGGACAGTCGTAATTAATGTAAATGGACATTACGTCGGGAAATAACGTCCAATCTGAAAAAAAAAATTAGGTACATGTTCATTATGAGCAGATCAAAGTGAAAAAAAAGATCTGGTGCCAGTTCAAAGAAGTTAACTTTTCATATGGACCTCAAGACCATTCAAAGATGACATTACATATATTCAAATTCCACTCAGAGTTGGGGTATCCGGGATTTTTCCCGTTTGGGATTTTAATCATTTGGGATTTTAGCCATTTGTCCATTTGGGATATTAGCTCTTGAAATTTTTATTTTTTGACATGGGAGATTTCGGCATTTGGAATTATTTCCATTCGGGATCTTATCCTTCCAGGGTTATGGAATTCGGGATTTGGTCCATTCGGGATTGTATAGCCTTAGGAATTTCATCCATTCGGAATTTATTCCATTATGGTCTCTGGGTGTTTTTTTGTTGTTAGGGATTTTTGGCATTCGGGATTTTGTTCATTTGGGATTTTGAGATTTTAAGGATTTTCATTTTAAGTCATTCAGGATTTTAGCTCTCAAGATTTTAGTTATTCGGCATTTTAGCCATTCAGGATTTTTTATAAATGAAGAAATTCGTCCAGTCATAATTATTTGATTCAAAAATTTCATTTTTTGTTATTCCAGATTTCGGAAATCGGGTACTTTGAACATTGGGGATGTTATCCAGAAAGCATAATGGGATTCGGGATTTTAACTTTTTTCCATTCAGCATTTTGGCATTCGGGATATTATCCATTCGGGATTTTGACATTTGGGATTTGGTCTATTCGGTATTTTAGCCACTCGGGATTTTGTTCATTTGCATTTTTATCTATTCGGGGCTAAGGGTTTTGAGATTTAAATTTTTTGCCATTGGGGATTTTGCCGTTTGGGATTCTGTCCATTTGCGAACTTGGCCCTCCAGGATTTTGGCATTCAGCACTTTGTCCATTTGGGATTTAGCCTTTTGGAATTTTGTTCATTACGTACTATGGGATGTGGGATTTTCATTTTTGCCAGTTGGGATTTTTACAACTAAGTTTGTACCCTTTTGGGATTTTGTCCACTCGGAATATAGTACATTCAGGATTAAGGGGCCCTGATATTGAAGATTTTTGTACATTCAGGATGATGCTCATTCGGGATTCTATCAATTCAGGATTATCTCAATTCTGAATTTCGCCCATTCCTGATTATGGAATAAGATATGGGATTTTCATTTTTAAGATTTGGAATTGTGACACTTGAGTTTTAATCTATTTGGGATTTTAGCCATTCAGGATTTTAGCCATTCGAGATTTTGTCCATTTGGGATTGTGGAACCAAGGAATTTCGTTCTTATCTTGTACATTTGGGATTGACCCAATCGGAATTTTTGATTGGAGATTATAGGACTCATGATTCTTAGGGATTTTGGGCATTTGGGATTTAGTCCATCCAAAATTTTAAACTATTCGAGATAATGGGATTTTCATCTCTTGGCATTTAGAATTTTTCCCCTTTGGGTGTTAAGCCCTTCAGGACTTTGTCATTCAGGATTTTGTCCATTTGGGGTATTACCCTTTTGAAATTTAGCCCATTCAGATCTATGTCCATTACGCACTGTGGGATTTTGGAATAGTATTTTTTCCATTCGGGATTTTGGTTATCGAAATTTTGTTCATTTGGGATTTAAGGCATATAAGATTTTACCATTTGGGATTTTGTGCACTTGGGGTTGTGGAATTCGGGATTTTCATTTCTCGCCCTTGGGATTTTGGCATTTGTGATTTTGCCCCCAAGTGATTTTGGCATCTGGAATTATATCCATTCAGGATTATGGGATGTTCATTTGTTGCCTCTTGGGATTTCGGCATTTTCCAGTCAGGATTTAAGCTCTCCGGGATTTAGCATTAAGGACACATTCGTGATATTATCCTTTCGACATTTGTCCATTCAGATCTTTGTCCATTACGAATTAAGAATTTCCATTTTCTGCTATTGCGGGATTTTTGAAATCGAAATTTTGTTAATTTGGGATTTAAAGCATATAAGATTTTACCATTTGGGATTTTGTGCACTTGGGTTTGTGGAATTGGGGATTTTCATTTCTCGCCCTTGGGATTTTGGCATTTGGGGTTTTGCCCCTACGGGATTTTGTCATCCGAAATTTATCCATTCAGGATTTAATCCATTTGGAATTTTGTCCATCCAAAATTTTATAACCATTCAGGATTATGGGATTGTGGATTTTCAATTAATGCCCTTTGGGATTTTGGAATTCAAGACTTTTTCCAGTCAGGATTTAAGCTCTCTGGGATTAAGCATTTCAGGACTTTGTCCATTCGGGATACCTATTATCCTTTTGACATTTGTCCATTCAGATCTTTGTCCATTACAAATTAAGAATTTCCATTTTTTGCCATTCAGGATTTTGGCAATAGGGATTTTGTCCATGCAGGATTTAAACCTTTAGGATTCTTGTCCATCCTGAATTCTCTGCATTTGTGCATTTGTAATTTATTTTTTGCGTGTCTGACTTTTCAAAACCTGCATTTTCAGGATGGATCTAGCTGCTTTGACTATAGTTCTACAAAACGCTGGTTTCTCTTTGAGATTTGAACATTATCATCAAAGTGCTTCTGAAGAATTTTCTCTTATATACAAAAATCTTTTAAGAAAGGCCCTTTAATACATTAAACTCCACGGCGTAAGTCACATTCAACCCCGAAACCAGCCTTGAAGTTGAGTGAGCGTTGTTAGAGATGTCCACATTGTACTGGCGATTTATTAAAATGACTTCGTTTCAGTCTTTGTGATGATGTTACTCTGCCTTGCCTGCCACAACTGCTGCTGCGTCTCCCTAA
Source organism: Dasysyrphus tricinctus (assembly GCA_963921185.1). Taxonomy (NCBI): domain Eukaryota; kingdom Metazoa; phylum Arthropoda; class Insecta; order Diptera; family Syrphidae; genus Dasysyrphus; species Dasysyrphus tricinctus. The sequence continues at coordinate 254,018,958 of OY992531.1, read as the reverse complement.
AGTGTATAGTGACGATGATGATGATGACAATGCTCTGGCTCTGACAACGTCAAGGATTCAACCAGAAGAAAATACACAAAAACCCTTGGCTATTAATCTCAACGACCGACGAGGCACGAGGATGAGGATGAGAATGACACCGACTACGACGGACAGTCGTGGAAGTCCATGCTACAGACGATGTAATCATTCCTTTGAATCTCCATCTCTTCACTTTGTCCATTTGGGATTTAGCCTTTTGGAATTTTGTTCATTACGTACTATGGGATGTGGGATTTTCATTTTTGCCAGTTGGGATTTTTACAACTAAGTTTGTACCCTTTTGGGATTTTGTCCACTCGGAATATAGTACATTCAGGATTAAGGGGCCCTGATATTGAAGATTTTTGTACATTCAGGATGATGCTCATTCGGGATTCTATCAATTCAGGATTATCTCAATTCTGAATTTCGCCCATTCCTGATTATGGAATAAGATATGGGATTTTCATTTTTAAGATTTGGAATTGTGACACTTGAGTTTTAATCTATTTGGGATTTTAGCCATTCAGGATTTTAGCCATTCGAGATTTTGTCCATTTGGGATTGTGGAACCAAGGAATTTCGTTCTTATCTTGTACATTTGGGATTGACCCAATCGGAATTTTTGATTGGAGATTATAGGACTCATGATTCTTAGGGATTTTGGGCATTTGGGATTTAGTCCATCCAAAATTTTAAACTATTCGAGATAATGGGATTTTCATCTCTTGGCATTTAGAATTTTTCCCCTTTGGGTGTTAAGCCCTTCAGGACTTTGTCATTCAGGATTTTGTCCATTTGGGGTATTACCCTTTTGAAATTTAGCCCATTCAGATCTATGTCCATTACGCACTGTGGGATTTTGGAATAGTATTTTTTCCATTCGGGATTTTGGTTATCGAAATTTTGTTCATTTGGGATTTAAGGCATATAAGATTTTACCATTTGGGATTTTGTGCACTTGGGGTTGTGGAATTCGGGATTTTCATTTCTCGCCCTTGGGATTTTGGCATTTGTGATTTTGCCCCCAAGTGATTTTGGCATCTGGAATTATATCCATTCAGGATTATGGGATGTTCATTTGTTGCCTCTTGGGATTTCGGCATTTTCCAGTCAGGATTTAAGCTCTCCGGGATTTAGCATTAAGGACACATTCGTGATATTATCCTTTCGACATTTGTCCATTCAGATCTTTGTCCATTACGAATTAAGAATTTCCATTTTCTGCTATTGCGGGATTTTTGAAATCGAAATTTTGTTAATTTGGGATTTAAAGCATATAAGATTTAACCATTTGGGATTTTGTGCACTTGGGTTTGTGGAATTGGGGATTTTCATTTCTCGCCCTTGGGATTTTGGCATTTGGGGTTTTGCCCCTACGGGATTTTGTCATCCGAAATTTATCCATTCAGGATTTAATCCATTTGGAATTTTGTCCATCCAAAATTTTATAACCATTCAGGATTATGGGATTGTGGATTTTCAATTAATGCCCTTTGGGATTTTGGAATTCAAGACTTTTTCCAGTCAGGATTTAAGCTCTCTGGGATTAAGCATTTCAGGACTTTGTCCATTCGGGATACCTATTATCCTTTTGACATTTGTCCATTCAGATCTTTGTCCATTACAAATTAAGAATTTCCATTTTTTGCCATTCAGGATTTTGGCAATAGGGATTTTGTCCATGCAGGATTTAAACCTTTAGGATTCTTGTCCATCCTGAATTCTCTGCATTTGTGCATTTGTAATTTATTTTTTGCGTGTCTGACTTTTCAAAACCTGCATTTTCAGGATGGATCTAGCTGCTTTGACTATAGTTCTACAAAACGCTGGTTTCTCTTTGAGATTTGAACATTATCATCAAAGTGCTTCTGAAGAATTTTCTCTTATATACAAAAATCTTTTAAGAAAGGCCCTTTAATACATTAAACTCCACGGCGTAAGTCACATTCAACCCCGAAACCAGCCTTGAAGTTGAGTGAGCGTTGTTAGAGATGTCCACATTGTACTGGCGATTTATTAAAATGACTTCGTTTCAGTCTTTGTGATGATGTTACTCTGCCTTGCCTGCCACAACTGCTGCTGCGTCTCCCTAAAGTGTATAGTGACGATGATGATGATGACAATGCTCTGGCTCTGACAACGTCAAGGATTCAACCAGAAGAAAATACACAAAAACCCTTGGCTATTAATCTCAACGACCGACGAGGCACGAGGATGAGGATGAGAATGACACCGACTACGACGGACAGTCGTGGAAGTCCATGCTACAGACGATGTAATCATTCCTTTGAATCTCCATCTCTTCTTTTGCTTGTGAAGCTGCTTCTGCTGCTGTTGGTGCCTGCTGCTGATTTAAATCATTTTACCTGTGCAGCAGTTGCAGTCTTCCACATCAGTGTTGGAGTTGGTGGTGCGGATATCTTCTGTCTGCTGTCCTGTGGGATTGCAAACATCTTGGCATTGAGTTTGTTAGACGTGTTAACTTATCGACCATGGCTAAGAAGGATAGAAGGCCACGCCAGAGTGAGCGATGAGATTTTAAGAGACTGTGGAGTTCCTACTGTGACAAATATCTTTCTTTTTTTCTTCTTCTTTCCTTATTTAGATAACATCAGTTGGGCTGGGCCCACTATACCATCAGTTTGAATCATCTCTCTGCGAGGATGTTGTCAAGTTCATCGGAGTGGAAGTGGGTGGTTAAGAGCTGCTCCTCCAGAGAGCCCACGCACTCTGATGGGAACCCTTTGTCTTCATTGAGCTCCTTCCCAAAGGTTCCCAATGGCATTGATCTGACGAAGGCGAGAAGAAGTATCGTATCTATCTATATCCCATGGATGGATGGTTGGGAATGCTAGAAAAGTGGGTGTGCAGTACCACATCGTGTCGCTGCCATCGCGTCGTCGTTGTCGTGGGTCGATAATATGAATGCGAAAGACTGAGATTGAGCGGAGGTGTTGTGGGAATTTAGTGTGGCATAGTATCGTTGGGATTAGCAGTTCACACAGGATGTGTGGTATAGTTGTAAGCGCGCTTTGTCTGATTTGGGATTTTCTCGAGGTGCTAGAGAGACAGAGTTGTTCGGGATTATTGTAAAAGCATAGTTGATTGTTTGATTGTCTGGCAATTACCAATGAAATGAAGATAGATTGGTTTTACGCTATTCTTCGACATCGGTTATTCAAAAAAAAACTTGCAAGACAAATTGACAGTTTTTTTTTCTTGTTCGTATAAATAAATTGATGGAGTAGGTATTACTCTTATAGGGATGAATATTAGATGAAGTCGATGACAATATGGATACAAAGGACTGGTTTATGGCGGATGAAGTGGGCGCCATGAATCATGAATGACAAAATTTATCTTGTTTAACTGTTCACCCAATGACACATCATAGTGAAGGCTAAGGGCTGTGGGAAAATGATAAAATTAGTCATATGATATGGCAAAGGTTTAACTGAAGTGTCACTCTGTGATACATGGTATATCAAATCCATGTCAAACGGGTACCAAATCTATGAAATATTTTATATAAAACTGATGTAGATGTTGATGAAATTAGGAGAAGGGTTAGGTATGGAGTTCTGTAAGGGAAACCTTAAATTATTTGAAGGCTTTAATAGTATATGGACTTGGACTCCATTCTTTAGTTTATTGTGAAGAGTTCTCATTTTATCAAGCTACATTGCTGAACTTAAGGACCGTTGAAGAGATCTAGGAAAAATAATAATATGGAATTTTAAGAAGAAGCCTAATTATAAGTAGGTATCTATATATATGTTTTCCGGTAACTGCAAACTTCGCAGCAACACTTTAACTCCTCTTGGAGCTTAGGACAGTATCAGATTCCCTCCATATACCCCGGTTAACGGTATGGTGCCTTAGCTGTGTCCACGTTTATATATTAATGAACTGAGCTTCGTTAAGCACTGTTGATCTCGAAGTGTTTTTTTGGTCTTCCAACTCACCTTACACCATAAGAATTCCACACGAAGGACTACTTCGCTATGTTGTCGTTTGGTTTCCTCAAAGTAATGCTAGTCCATTGCTATTTGTGTTGCCTGATATTAAGAAACCACTCTTCTCTAATGAGTTCTATTCCACAGCTCAACATTACTTATGGTTTGTGGCCAACGAATCTTTAGAATTTATAAAAGACAGCTGTTGATAAAAGCATGTAGTCTGCTCGAGATGTCAGCAGAGAATTTGCAGGTTTCATCCAGTGGCGCGCGTACAGTCGGGCGGATTTTACGTTGAACTCGAAGAGTTTCAGCTGGGTGTATTATTAGAGCTTGAGTTCCACACCGGAGAAAGCATTCCAAGTGCACCTAAGAGCTTTGCTAATCCCATTGAAAACATTAAAGTCTGTTCTACCATCAGTTGAAACGATATTGCCTATATAGTTAAATTGTGTGACCTTTTCATTAGATTCCTGCCAAAAAATGATATACGTTTGTGTGTTGCGACCAGCCTGCAACATTTATGTCTTTTAGACGTTGATCTCTAAGCCGGCTCCCCATTCACTTGTAGCAATTGGCACATTTGTTCCAATCCACCAACACTGTTTGACATGAAACATAATATCATCGGTGTACTCCAAAGGACATAGCTTTTCGAAAGGAGTCCATTGGATGCCATTCCTCTTATTCAAACGTAGCAGTCAGAACATCTTCGATTGTCAATTAAAATAGACAACACACCTCGAATGAATCGGAAAGCTGTCCATTATGCAGCACGGAGCATGCCTTGCGTTGCTGTAGAACTCCTTAACAATACCGAAGCTATCTCCTCAGGGATACCTCTCATGATAAGTGATTGCCAGATTCATTGGTGATTAACCCTGGCAAATGCCTTCTCAAAATAGGCATGAGGTATAGGGGCAACTGTTACTCAGCTGATTGTTCAAGAATTGTTAGCGGGTGAAAGTATGATCGACACAGGATCGGCCATGCGAAATCCAGCTTGGATGACTCTATCCTATCTCTTATCCGCTCGAGATAAGACTAGTCTTTGGGGTAGGTAACGTTCTCCCAAGCACCCTGAGCTAGTGGAAGCAAAATAGCAGACGTTGTTTCAGGATCACCTTAAAAATGCTTTGCTTGTTTTATGGACAAGCTTATAAGTTCTGCACAGGCTGGTGGCCGTTGTTAAAATACTCCAAAGAGATCTTTGGGCCATTTGCGAATTTTCATACATATTCTGGTCATCATTAAGCATTGCCCAGAAGAGCTCCATGCATCTTCTTAGCTGTTCTTCCAGTATCACCAAAAGATTGCTGTTTATGTCCAACCTAAGAGGGGCTGTGGTGTAACGTTGCCCAACAATTTCCTTGGCGATTCCTTACAGCACTCTTGTGTCCCCTCTGACTGCAGTGTATGCTCAACATTTTCCACAAGCTTGTTCAACATTGCCTTCATATCACGTTTCACACAACAACGCTGTAATGTTTTGTGAGTTGCTCTATACCCATTCTGCAAACTTACTTTCCGATGCATGATGCGACGTTTTCAGCAATAATTCTCTCTTTCAATGATCGTTGGTGTGTTATTTTGTCCCACGTGTCTTGCGATAGCCAGGGATTTCTTGATCGCGTCTGCTTCGAAGCAGTTGTTGCTCAGCTGGTTTCCATAAAAATATTCCTTACTTGGTTCAACTTATCGTCGTTTACAACCATGTTCTACGCTGCTTCCATGAGTTTTACGATGTCGTTGCAACATAAGTTTGGATCAGTAAGAGCGCTTGTAAGGAATCTTGGTCTCCTTGCTATTATCTCTGAGTCTCTCTGGATAGCTGCTGACCGAAGCTGCAACGTTGCTAATACTGCGTCACTACCAGCATCAGCTTTACAATCATTCGAATCATCACAAATTGATTTCCCCCATCGCTGTTGTACTATTAAGTGTTCTATTTGGTTTTTTGTTCGACGATTCCGTTGACTCCAGTTGACTTTATGACAAATCTTGTGTGGAAACAAGGATCCACCAACCACAAGCTGACGAGCGTTGCAGAGGTCAACGAGCTAATCACCATTTTTGTACCTTTAATCTAAGCAATGTTCACCCAAAACGAGTTTGAGACTAACATTGTCCGGGCCAACTTTGTCAGTTCAGAAGAGTGTATAGTCATGGTATAAAAATACAAGGTATGTTGTATATGAGATGAAGGGTCGCCATATTTTGTTTTGTGTGACGTCATAGCGAGTGTTCACCAACACATAGCTTTAAAAAATAAATTATTTATTGTTTTACTTGAAATTTAACAAAACATAACTTCAAAACATAAATAATCTATTGTTTTACTTTGAGTTTAAATAGCAAATTGCTTCAAAATATAAACAATTTCTGTTTACTTTCTTTGCCATAAGTGACAAACAATTGAGATCATTCACTCGCAATGACGTCACGAGTCAACTGCCTGAGCTGTCAAGCATACCTTGTTATTCTTATACCATGGTGTATAGTAAATTTTTATCGTCATATTCTGCATTATTTGTAGGAAAGACCATTGAATAATGGTTATTTTGCAAACTTTTAAGCTAAACCGTCTTGTCATAAACCTCGCCAAAAATTGGGTTCCCAGGATAAAAGACTGTTACTAGCTTTCATTGTCAGCATAATACCCACACCATTCAATCGTTTTCATCTCCACTGGAGTACAGCATTTTCGTCAGTCCTGAGTCGGCACTATATTCAGCTTTCCCCCTAATTTTAGTTTCACTCAGCCATCAAATACTCATGTGAAATCTAAGTATTTCCCGCCCAATTGGCTCGTACAATCCCATCCCATACAAAGAACAAACGTTCCATGCTCCAATTTTTGTACGTGTTTTGTAGCCAAAAGCACCCTTCTTTGAGTTGGAAAGATTTCTTAAGCCTGTTGCTGATTCATTAGTTTTGTTGTTTCTCGATTTCCACTGTTACATGATGGAAGCCGCACCTCCAAATATAATGTGCGGCTTCGTAATTACAAGCGCAGGGCGGAGGACTCGCCAGATTTTGGCTACTCCTTGGGGAATTTTCCTCATGTATAAACTTCCTTCGTGGTTTTTTCCCAGATAAAATAACATCCTAGGCCGAGAGTTTGACAGGCACACCAGGCAGTTGGATAGTCGAGCACATGCTAAAATTAGGCCCAGCCACTAAGGGAAATAGGTGCCTTTTGTAGCCACCCAATATTGGATACAGACACTACATGCTGCTACCCTTGACCTTTCAAGATATAGGCTCCTCTGCTACCAGACTCTCATACCACTGAGTACTTCCAGCAGTTCCTCTGCCTTTAGCAGCAATGCTGGTAAGAAATAAATACCCCGAATGCAACTGTCCCGAATGCCAGAATCCTTAATGGATCAAATTCCGAATGGATAAAATCCTGAAAGACAAAATCGCGAATCAACAGAGTCCCAAATGCAAAAAAAAATTATGACCCTGAACTTTGCAGACGATTTGAGTATCATATTTTGGACTGTCACCAGTGGCGTAAAAATGCATCGATTTCAAAAAATGAAACGGCAATCGATTTGTCACGACAATATCTCGATATGCCATTTTTTATTTTTTTTTTATTTACCACAGTAAAAAAGTTATGATGAAAAATGTAGGAAGTGCCGAGGAAAAAAACCTTGAAAATTTGTGGACCGTCACCAGCACCGTAAAAATGTATTGATTTCAAAAATTGAAACGGCAAACACTTAATCACGACAGAATCTCGATACGCCATTTTTTATTTTTTTAATCATAAATTTTTTATTACGGTAAGTAAAAAATAAAAATTGGCATATTGAGATTTTCTTGTGAAAAATTCATTGCCGTTTCAATTTTTTAAATCGATGCATTTTTACGGCACTTCCTACATTTTTCATCATTACTTTTTTTATTACGGCAAATAAAAAAAATGAAGATGAAATATCGAGATTTTGTCGTGACGAATCGATTGCCGTTTATATTTTCAAAATCGATGCGAATCAGCGCCGTAAGCTGGGGCTGGTGACAGTCTTAAAATTTTCAAAGTTTTTTTCGGCTCTTCTTACCTATATTTCATCATAACTTTTTTCTTACGATAAATACAAAAAAAAACACAAAATGACATTTCGAGATTCTGTCGTGAAAAAGTGATTGCCGTTTAAATTTTTGAAATCGATGCATTTTTAAGCCACTGGTTACCAAGATATGATACTCAAATCGTCTGCAAAGTTCAGGGTCCTAAAAAATTCCAAATACTTTAAATCATGAATTTCATATCTGTCAAGAAACTTTTTAATTTAACTGTAAGCTCAAGACACTAGCACGCCTTGGTGAAGAAGCTTTGTTATAATTTTGGAATTTTATTGTTTTCCTTTACCTTAAATAAATGCTAGCGTTTCCAATCAGCGAAAAAGAACTCCAATATGTCCTTAATTGTTTTCATTTCAAGTTGTGTGTTTCATGGCCTTAGAAAATTGTCTTTAAATTATTAAAAAAATATTTCGATATAGTCTTAGAAGATTGCTTCTTCTCTCCATTAGAACCATCCCCTTATTACAATATATAAGACATTCAACATCATTCTGCAAAGAATAGAAAAAGATGGGAGGAAAAAAAAACTTGAAGTAAAACACTAATGGCATTTGTAGATAATTGGGATGTCATTTAGCTCTTAGCTCATGTCCACATGTGACCTGCCTTCCGTATTAGATACCTTTCGTTGTTTTTTTTCTTGTCATCTCTTTCTAGCCTGATAAATGAAAAAGTTTCTCTACCTTTTTGTCCTATCTCATTTTGAATCACCACATCAGGACTTTCACATCTTCTTGTCATAATTTTCGGGTAATCACAACTCATAACAAGAACAATTAAGTTCTGGTCCTAAATCCTGGCTTTATATATTCTTGGAGCAGAAAGAACAGTTGTATTTGTTTTTTGTTGTTGCCATAGGGAGTGAGAGTGGGAAGGAGAGGATGTAATTATAAGTGGACAAATGACAGAGTGATGATTGAGATGCCATCTACATTTAGGGAGTTTATTGTCCGAAGCAGCTCTCCCGAAAATTAACAACAACCAAACAGGAAATTACTTTTAAATAAGTAATTTCCAAAGAATAGATGGCAATGGGGGAGAAAGTAAAGTTTTATGTCTGTGATGTCGGGGGGGTATGTATGTATGCAATGTCAGCAGTTAGCAGGAAGATGAAGTAGCACAAACTGTCAGAAAAACGCCATAGAGGAGAAAGATTGATGATGCCTTGTCTCCTGATGATGGTGTATTGCAATTGTGTGCGAAAATGTATATTGTAACACATAAACAAAGTTGCAAAATGATCCCTAGATCCTATAGCCTTGAGTTCTGCTCCTGACTTGTTTTGAACTTGGCAAATAGAATGGAACGGAAGAAAGGAAGAATGCATCTTCTAGCTGTTGTTCGGATTGAGGACATTTTATCATTTGACGGTTACGTGATCGAATTAGATATGAAATTTTTGCTAATATGACGGTTATCATCATTAGAACTTTGGTGTTGTGTAGTCATCATTGTCATCATAAATGTTGCCATCATATCGTCCTTGTTGTTTTTATCATCATCATCATTGTTGTTGTTGTTGTCAGGGTAAAGAATAGTGTGGCGAAGATAACTTTTGGCGCGTCTGTTGTCGTTGTGATGTTACCTACACACAAGACCATGGTGTGGTCCTCATATGGGGCTCAGTGATAACTTTTGATGTTTTTATGTTGCGGACAAGGACAAGTTTTTTTGATGACCGTATGGGATATGACCGATGCGATGGGAACTTTATTTATTACCATCACGACTGCAAATATGAATTATAATGCGAAAATAATGGAAAGTTTATGGGCAATAATTCAAAAAGCTATTTTGTTGATATTTCGTTATTGCAAGAAGAAGCAATGGAGCTATGGGACCATGGGACCCGACTGAAATTTACTAACGTATAATAAGAAATAAGCTACATAGTTAAGAATGTAAAATTATAAAAGAATTTTTTTGAGAAATCTTATAGAATAAACTTTCATTGAAACGATGGTTTGCAAATAGCTATGCTACAGCGTTAGAAAACAACATCTCCCAACAACTAGTACCATCAGTCTCACATGCAGTCTTTCGAAGCTCGATGATATAGCAATCTTGATTCCTTCTACTTGTTTGATAAATAATATTAATAGGACCACTAATCACCGAGAGAAATGGTTTGACATGCGATGCTCACAGGCAATAAATAAATCTTTTGCTTGGTTAAATCTTGTTAGAAAGCATCCAGAAAATCTACTCTTCAAGCGGGAATACCTTTCTTTGAACAAATTTCTAAAAGCCTTGCTCAGATCAAAGCACAAGCCTACCTCGGAAATATGGCACAGCATTTTCAAGTTGCAGAAATGCGGCACAGTTTTGGAGAAACGTGCGTTGTATAAACAACGACAACAGATACCACAAATCCTCTCTTCCGATTAATATAAATGATTTAAAGAAACATTTAAGTTTGCTGTTCCTTTTGAAATAAACGAAGCCTTGGATACTCCATTTGGTACTAGAGAGGTAAAATCAATTTTGGATGAGCTCAACAATAGCAAAGTTCTGGGTTCAAATAGAATACCGCCGGAGTTTTACAAAGGCCGTTGTCGAAAACGTCATCTGCGTCAAAAATGCATTTGCACAATGTTCTTCAACACAGAATCCAAAAGTCTTCTGTTCGAAAACGCATAGGTACAAATTTTACTGCATTAGCACTGTATTCGATAATGCAGCTCGCTAAAGTCACATGTTCGAAAACATTATCTGCAGTGCAGCTGTGCAATAAAAAAATCAAGTTGACGAACAAAATATTGAAAAGCTAGAGAGCGTGTTTGCAAACGTCAAATGCTTTTGTAAGTACATTGACTGACGTTGATTAAACTGATTTTATGCAAACAGGACGATTGCATATTTGACGATCGCAGTACCTGCGTGAAAAAATGACGAACATTTTACGATCAAATTGACTTTGATTTGACGTTTTCGAAAACGGCCAAATTTAGTTCATTGAAAATTTTTGTTTAGCGCTAAGCCATGCTTATGACCACGGCTACGTGCCGAACTATCTAAAGGAATCTTTCGTCACCCCCTATTGAAAAAAGGAGACCGCACTATATACATTTGCTAAACACATCAATAAAAAATCTAACGAAGCTGCTCTACAACAGACTTTACAAGTGGGTACAAGTTAACAAGCTCTTGAGTGAGTCTCAAGCTGGTTTCCGCAAAAATTATTCCACAACAGATCAAATCTACACACTCACGAGCTTTGCGGACATTTTTATTAAAACCAAGAAGAAGTTGTACGCCTTCTTTATAGACTTTAAAGAGGCTTTCGACACTGTAGACTGCAAAGCTCTTATGCTTAAGCTTTACAATAAGGGACGCATTTTGGAATCTTTGTATGACTCAATAACTTCTGCGCTTGCGTTCAACAATAATCTTTTGGAACCCTACGAGGTGGAAATCGGTTTAGGTGAAGGTTGCAACCTAAGTAACCTGTTGTTCGCTCTTTTTATTGACTATATTGAGGTCTACAAGGTGCGGTAAGAGGCACTTCAAATCTACTAGTGAAAACCTTGAAGTTTGCAGACGACAATGTGGTGTTTGTTGAAACGCTTGAAAGCCTTTAATTAATGATATACAGAAAAGTAGAGTACTGCAACAAATGGAGGCTTTAGGTAAACTTCAACAAATCAGAAGTCATGACCTTTCGTACCTAACGGTGGTGGTGGATGGTTATTCGATAGTCAAGCAATTAAATTTTTCAACTGAAATTTCTAGAAATCTTAATCTTAGACACCATATGTTGGAAAAACTAGCCAAATTGAAAAACGCTCGAAATGCATAGTGGAAATTGGTCATGCATAGTAAGTACGTTAGCTTGAAGTGTAAGTTTCAAATTTTCGAAAAAACGGCCAAAGCCATCCTGTGCTACGCTACTGCACAAGTATGGCGCCACAAGGCATTCGACTAGGTATAACAACTTCTGAGACATTTTCTGAAGAAAACGTTAAGGCTTCCAAGTAAGTACTGCAAAACATATTCTCATGCTTGAGATGGGTCTCCTTACTTTATTTATTTGGACGCTTAAAATGCAGGTTGACTTTATATTATAGACTGTTAATATGGAGGAAAACAGACAGCCAAGAAAACTGTCTATGGTTGTCTTAAGAAAGAAAATATCATGGTTCAAGTCTTGGAGAAACCTAGCTGCCCATTGTGGTCGACAACTTATACTCTCTGAAAATAGAGCAGACCTGTGGAAAACTGAACTTTATGGTCTTATTAGCGCCGATGTTATGAAAAGCGGAGTTCGTCACAAGAGCGAGATAGTCAACAAATAGGCTCATTTACTCCCGACTGAACTACCGGCCTCTCTGGAAGTACATACTTTAAAGAATAGTATTCAACCACCCCCATGTCACCCCCATCTGTTGGTGAATTCTACTCTTTTCCTGCTCAAGTGGCATAAGTACCCAAGGTACAGTTGGGATCGGTTCAAGTAATGAACCGTCCTTGGCCAGTTCGTCAGCCATTTCATTACCCTAAATTTCGCGGTAATCCGGGATCCATCGATGGGTGATTGAATTCGTTTTGCCAAGCAATCTCAATTCACTACGGAAGTCATCAACCAGTTTTGACTTCGTGACAATTGACGAAAAGGCTCTGATTGCTGCCTGGCTATCTTCTATGAAAATATCAATATTTTTGTTCATCATTTCACATGTTGAGAGATAACGCTGTAGAAGTTTGGGAGCTTCAATGAACTTTTTATGGACAATCTACGTCTGGCCCTTTTTCCAATGTTTGCACTCCCTAAGTCTTACTTGACTTTTGGCCGCCAACTCTTTCGTGAACAGATCGAGTAGTGCAAGTGCCAGGAAAGTTTCTAGGGCTGCAATTAGCGTGGTTCTCATGGCACTAGTTGTGCCGATACATGCCAGTCTCTGAATTTTGGTCATGGCCTTAAGATTGATTGTCTTATCCAAGGCTGGCCACCAAACCAAACAGGCATACGCCAGGATAGGCCCTGCAATGGCTGTGTAAAACCAATTAATGGTTTTGGAGCTGGGTCCCCATCTCCTTTTGAAAATTCTACTGCATGTGTAAAAAGCTTTTGCAGCTTTTTTCCTTTTTTTGGTATTTTCTTTCCAGTTAAGTTTACGATCTATTACTAAACCAAGATATTTGGCCATTCCCGTTATATGAAGTGGCAACCCATTTATGATGGAGAGATTTATATTTGGAATGTTTCGTTTTCTTGTAAACAGAACCAGTTCCGTTTTAAGTGGCCTGACATCAAGTCCACAGCTACTGGCCCAATTACGGAGCTTGTCAATAAGGGATGTTTGAAGGAGAACGCACAGAGTGGTTACAAATTTCCTTGAGGCCATTATCACTTTGTCATCAGCATATGCTATGCTTTGACACCGCTTGAACCTAGTTCAACCAGAAGTCAAAGCAGGGGAGATAGGACACCTTTATGTGGCCTACTCCTACACCCCCTAACTTTAAGCTTACTATCACCCGTTTCTGCATTAAAAGTACAAGTTTGAAGCATGGAGTCATTCCAGTTAGACAACATCGGGTCGATGCAGACTGAGTCTAGGGCTGGTCGAATTGCCCTATTTTCAAGGTTGTCAAAGGTCCCTTTTATGTCAAGGAATGCTCCTAAGGTAAATTCCTTAAAATGGATTGATTTCTCAATCGTGCCTACCTCTTCAAGAAGTCCGTCTCAACTGATTTTTCCTTCAAATAAGTATGCTGGGCCTTGTGAGAGAACACTATCATTTAGTTAATGTACATTTCTTTCAGCCTATCTAAGGTCTTAAGAAAGAGGATGGGCTAATTGGTCTAAAATATTTTGGGTCAGTGTGGGTGGACTTGCCAGCTTTCGGAATGAAAATAACATTAACTTCTCTCCAACCTGATGGAATAAATGTAGGTGATATTTAAACATCTTTTAAAATATTCCACCAGAAGCGGTACAATTCCGTCTTTCGAGCTTTGGGGCATAATTGGAATTATTCCATCAGGCCTTGAAGCCTTGTACGCCGAGAAGGAGTCTATGGCCCAGGCCACTTTTTGGCTATCTATTTCTTTGGTTACCAATATAAGAAGTCTCGCTTATGTTAGGGGCCTCTATCCATAACAGATGCATCAAAAGTACATCCTGGGAAGTGAGTGCTCATAAGTGACTCTAAGGTTTCCCATTTTGAAATGAAACATTTTGTAAACATATACAAATGCAATCACCATTCATTTGGCATTGAAATTATTGCAATCATTTGTATAGCAATAAATCGAATACAATCGTTAGGGAGCTCATCCATACATTTTGCAAAAAGATTGCATTATTTTACAACCCGGACTCACGTAAAGCTACAAGATGTCATAATTTTTTAGATAAAATTTAAAGAAAATAAACTTTAGCTTCCTCCTGGACCTTTTAATTAATTATAATTTTTAAATTTTTCTTGAAGGTTCCCTAAACAAAATAAAACTCTGCTGGGAAGAAAAAAAAATCCATCATCAGCACCATGCTTTGAGTTAATCTAATAAAAAAGAAAAAAAAATAAATAATCAAACAACGAGGGTTTCATTTGCCTCGAAGAAGTGTTAATGGCGCTCATTCAAAAGTGTTAATTCAATTTGTGACCCTCAGCTGGCAAACATCAAGCAAAGTGTCGACTTCAATTCGATCAAACAATAAAGCAGCTGTTGCTGTATTATGTCCTTGCTGCCGTTTATTTTTTTTTATTCACCCCTTCATTATGATTTAGTTCCATTTCCATGATGGCTAGCAAAAAAGAGCTCTGTGAGTTTGATTTAAATTCGGGGCGAGGTTGCTGCTTTTCTAATATATTTTTTTTAATGAATGCAATTTTGAATTTAATTACCCGAGGGTTATTATTATTTTTTTTTTTATTTTTGTTTTTTTTTTTTTTAGATTCCTTTTCGACTCATTCCTAAGTTAATAAAAACAGGGAAGTAACTTTATTATTGATGTACCTAGTTCTTTTCAACTGTGTGAAGTATCCTTTTTCATGGAGAAAAAAAAAGGGTTGATGGTTATTTTTAAAATAAACTGTTCTGCGAGGGTCACACAGAAGGACTCTGTATGAAATTTTTGTTTGGCAATCTAATTTGATGAGCATTATATTTTTTTTTTTGTATCAAGTGGATAAGTTAAATTTGATGTTAAATAGAAAAATATTATAAAAATCGTTGTAACATAATTTGAACATTGTGATATTTTAAAAGGGGATTTTTGATTAGGGGAGAAAAACACTGATTTATGGAAATGTTCTTTTTAATATTTAGTTAGATACTTCCTCATGCAAACTTAACAGTTTAATTGATTTTGTATACTATAAAATATTTCGATGAAGAACTTAGACATTTTTTTAATATTATGTTATTGGTAATTATACCACTTAATCCAAAGCAGACTCTCTAAACAAATTGGAAATAAAAAACAACGAAGAAAATCCTTACAGGCACAGGTACTACAATGTTAGGCTGAAACTATAGGTAGAAGAAAATGTATGAAAAGCTATGGTAAAAGTTGTGACACTCTTAACTTACTACAAGCTACACCTAAATTCAATTTTCTAATAGGGTCATAGTTGTTCATGCATATCATAGTCAAATAAGACTATTGAGTTCTGTAAAGTGCATCGTTACTTCACTAAACTTTTGTGTTGTCGTGGTTCTTATCATATTTTGTAAGCATACAAAATGCCATTAACGTCAGTATCGAATCGTATGAATTTGCAACTAGAACAATTATTGACCACATCATTGGTTGGTGTGACCCCATTGATGAGATTCTTCTTTTTGGTGAATTTATTCTTCCAAATGGACTCCATCAGACGTCGACGTCTCATTCTACACTATATAACTTCCAATCCCACATCTGCCAAGGAATGTTTTTTTTAGATATCCTTGCTGATTTAAGCCTTTGCATAGTTAGCTGCATCTTAAATTTGTTGAATAGACAACTTGACCTTATTTTCACAACAAACCCCATTAATTCTTATGTTTCACCTGACTCACTCTCCCTATCAACCATCGACAACTACCATCCGCCCCTTTTTCTCTCATTCATGATGTATCATTAAAATCCATTCCCTTTACAGATCTTTCTTCTTATGACGTCCATAAAGCAAACTTTCGTTAAATAAACGACATCAACAAAGTTTCCTTTCAGTTTTGACAACTTAAACCTAAATGGTAATTTTCTTTATGTTCCGTTTGCATGCCAAAAACCTCGTCTACTGCTCCACCTTGTCATAATCGCAAATCTGATATTTTAACTATCTTGGTTCATATCTCCATTTAACCAATTTATAAAACTCCCTTTACCTACGCTATCTAATGACAGCGCAATCCAACCTTTTCAATGATCCTAAATCATTTTTCAGTTTGTCAACTACAAAACAAAAAAACCGATTGCTATCCAAGCACTTTCTCATTCAATAAAGAAACCTTAAACTATGATAAGATGGTCAACGCAAATGGTTAACGCGTTGACTCTCTGACGTAAAAATGACATAGAACTCCCTAAGTTGTCTTGTCGTGTGATCGTCAACCTAGAATACTGTTCATGCGTTGACGGCTTCATTGACACTCTCGTTGACACGAATTTAAGCGTCCATGCGTTGATTATACCTATCCTTCCCAATTCCCAATTCCTCCATAGTTGTTCAACCATTTAAAAGCAATAAAAGCAAAAAAAAAAAAAACCGATAGCCAAAAAAATCATAATAAGTGCCAGTGCAAGTGCAAAATAACAACAAAAATGCATCACAACGGAGCACAACGAGTGTCTTTTCCCACCTTTTCCTTTCCTTTCCCCCTTCTTCTCACACAGTCGTGTTAGCTTAATAGCTGTTGCATTGTGTGGGGACTATGAAGCTCTCCACATAGTGTAGCGGGATTAGGCTATTGATTTCAGATGTATGGTTAATTGTCTTTTTTGGGTAACCAGGGGCGGATCAATGCAATTCTGTCACTAAGGCATAACACTAGTGATAGATTGTTATTGAAAAGTTCAAATTGGGATTCAAATTAGAGATTTAATTTAGATATTTGTCTGAATTGGTTTTGATCTAGTTTTGCATTTCCAAATGGCTGGTAAGTTTAGAGTCGATTTTTCCAACATTCGTGGGTTGAGAAAAAATTTCTGTGCCGTGTACGTTTATACTGTACAAAACCCAGCTGTTTTGGCACTAAGTGAAACTCAGATAGGGGAAAATTCTGATGTTTCTGAATTTAATCTATTTGGGTATAGCTTAGTGCCATTATTCTTTTCCCATCATGGTCTTGCCGTCTACATAAGAAATGATGTTGCGTACCAACTCCAAACACAATATGGTTTGTGCTCAAACACAAATTTCAACTTAATGTGGTTAAAATTCTCGGTGAATAAGCGCATCATTCATACCTGCTTCATTTATCGGAGCCCAAATTTGGACAGAAATTCAACTTTTAACGAATTTGATTCTCTGTCCGACTCCATACAAAGAATTGTTGCCCATTATCCTCACATTGAAATCGTTATTGCGGGTGATTTCAATGTACACAATTCTTCGTGGCTTCGCTTTTCTGGCCAGACAACACCCGAAGGAAGGTATGTTGAGGTCTTTGCTGAGTTAAACCAACTACCTCAGCTTGTTGACGAGCCAACTCGTATCCCTGACGTTGCAGGTCCATCCGCCAACACTTTAGACTTGTTTCTTACCTCTGTCCCTGATAAATACACTATTAGTGTACTATCGCCTCTAGGCACATCGGACCATTGTGTCATATCTGCTAATTTCTCGTGCCAAATCAATCCAGTTAAAGAGATAACGCCTATGAGAACTGTTTGGCAATACGAGAAAGCCAACTGGGACGGTCTCAATAATTTCTTCAGGAACTTTAACTGGTCACTATGCTTCCTCGGTAGTGACGTTGACTCCAGCGCAGATATGATTACAAATTCAATTCTTCACGGTATGAGAAATTTTATTACGAACAGGATAAAGTCCATCAAACCGAAAGAGAATTCATGGTTCGATTCGAGCTGTAAAGAGGTTATCAGGGTTAGAGAAGTAAGTTTCCGAAGATACAAAGCCAACCCCATTGAGGAAAACCAGAATAAGTTCAAACAAGCTCGAAAGACCTGTAACGTTCATATTCGAAGAACCAAATTTTTGCATGATCAGAAATTAAGGCAAAAAATACTACAATGTCCCAAAGGTAGTAAAAATTTCTGGTCATTTGTAAAAAACGTACGTAATTCTACCTCGTCTTCGGTTCCAACGCTCGTCTTTAATGATACTCCTGCTGTCAGCTCACTAGAAAAAGCCAATTTGCTTGCAGCACAGTTTGCTGTTAATTCGACGCTGCCATCAGAGAGTGTCATGACTCCACCTGTACTTGAGAGCGGTAATGATTTTATGGGGCAAATCTTCTTTCGCACTCGTACAGTAGCTAGAGTTCTAAAAGATCTTTATGTACACAAATCCGCTGGCCCGGATAGTATCCCTCCAATTGTTCTGAAGAGGTGTTCTTCAACGCTGGCAAAGCCACTGCGTAAGCTTTTCCATTTGTCCTACTCTACTGGTCTCTTTCCGAGTGGATGGAAAAACAGCATTTGTCCAGCCTGTCCCTAAAAAAGGTGAAACTTCGTCTCCCTCCAACTATCGACCAATTGCACTTACGTCCCTTCTTTCTAAGGTCATGGAAACGCTGATTAATTATCAGCTTAAGAAATATCTTGAAGAACGGAAGCTTCTTAATGACCGGCAGTACGGCTTTCGTAGCAATAGGTCCACTGGTGATCTGATGGTATATCTCACCGAGCAGTGGAACAAATCTTTACATCGTTTTGGAGAAAGTAAGATTGTTGCACTTGATATTTCAAAAGCGTTTGATAGAGTTTGGCACCAAGCTCTCTTATCGAAAATGCGTGCATTTGGTTTCGATGAATCTCTTCTTCGTTGGATTAGAAATTACCTTTCGGACCGTTCAATACAAGTTGTACTGGATGGTTTCAAGTCTGATATTCATAAAATAAATGCTGGTGTGCCCCAGGGCTCCGTTTTTTCTCCGACTCTCTTTCTCATTTTCATTAATAATCTCTTGTCTGAAACTTCTAATCCATTAAATTGTTTTGCTGATAACAGCACCCTCAGCTTTTCATATTCGTTTCTTGATTCACATTCTTGTCTTTCGGATGTGGAACTTGAACGGCAGCGTATGATAAGCTCATTAAATTCTGATCTTGACAACATTGTTCAGTGGGGAATAAGAAACCGTGTAGAGTTTAATGCTTCAAAAACTCAATGCTGTTTGCTGTCTCTAAAGCCGAACCCACCCTCAATGCCACTATCCATGAGTGGCACTTGCATCGAGGAAACCGAACAGCTTTCAGTCCTGGGTATGTGCATCTCAGATCACCTTCTGTGGAATGAACACATATTCAATGTCGCCAAAAATGCTGCGAAGTGTTTAGGTTTTCTTCGAAGATGCAAGAAATTTTTCTCCCCTTCTGATCTGGCTGTAATCTACAAAGCCTTCATTCGTCCAAAGCTTGAATATAATTCTCATATTTGGGCAGGTGCTCCAATAACTCATTTAAGCCTTTTAGATAGAATCCAAAAAAGAGCTCTTAAAATGATAGGTGACTGTAATATAACTGAAACATTCTCTTGAACACCGTCGTAATGTTTCATGTCTCTCCTTATTATATCGCTATTTTTATAAACAGTATTCTAGTGAAATAGCCAGTTGCATTCCTCCCCTAAAACAATTCCACCGTAATACTCGCACTTCCAGGAATGCGCATCACTTTACTCTTGAGCCCAATTTCGGACGTACTGTAAAGTACGGAGATTCTTTTTTCAGCCGAACAACACGAATGTGGAATGCCTTACCCGGCTCTATTTTTCCCTTCCATTTTGATATTCAGAACTTCAAAACCAATGTGCATCGGTATCTCCTTTCAAATCCTTCCCTATTTTCCTAACGCTCGCACTGTGTTCAATCATTTTAAGGGTAGTCACAACCCCTTTTGTGCGCGTATATTATAAATAAAAAAAAATCATTGGCCTCGTAATCACCCTGCTAACGCAGTTAGGATACTATGACAGACTACTCACCAACGCATTGACTGTATCCTTGACACAGCGGACTTTTTTTTGCCATGTCAACGTACTCTGCGTTGACCTTCATCTCAATCTCGAAAATATTGAATTTTTTGAGGATTTTCAATACAGCGGCAGTTGAAGATTTGAAAGATGAAGGGGATGAACTATATTTTGACGGAACGAGAATATTTCAATCCAAATGTCACCAAATTGCCCTAAAATCACTTTTTTCCGGAGCAGTAAATAAACTTCAAAAATTTCTGATTTCTAGAGCTTTTTAATCCATCGACATCGTTACCCATACCCACATACCCATTCTTCAAAGGAATTTGACAGTTGATGGCTTGACAGATGAAAGATGAGCTATATTTCGACGGAAAACGTATATATTGCGATCCAAAAATGTCACCCATTTAACCTAAAATCATTTTTTCCGGATCGGTAGAAAAAATTCAAAAATGTCTTACTTTTCGCAGTTTTTTTAATCCATGGACATCGTAATCATCCTTCAATGGAACTTGATAGTTGATGGCCTGTCAGATAGGAGATGAACTATATTTTGACGGAAAAAGCTTATTTCGATCTAAATGCCTGCCCTAAAATCAAATATTTCCTGAGCAATAAAAAAACTTCAAACATTTTTGATATTTTAGAGGTTTTTTAATCCATCCACTGTTCGATAACACTGCAGTCAATGTCGTGTGATCGTTAACGTACAAAATGTTTCAATTTTTCTCTTGTCAACTCCGCGTTAACATTCTTTTGTTTGGATGTGGTCAGGTAGTATAATCGTCAAGGTTTTACGTGTCAACACGTTGAAACCAGAGGGTACCAATTGTGTTGACACAGATAACACGTCCACGCATTTTGGGACAACATTGACGGTGCCATCATTTTTTGTGTGTGATCGACTCGATCCCTTCTATATGCTTTGTTAGTCCACTCTTTGAACTCTCCTATCAAGTTTGGTCCCCTTGTCAACTTATTCACATTTCCAGAATCAAGAGCTTCCAGTTTCAGCGTGGTTTCCGACGCTTTGCTATTCGTGACGTATCATGGCTTGTGCTTTGGACTGCCATGGCAAAGGTCGACTCCCAACAGCTACCAACTTAAAAAAAAAACTCTAAAATGTTTTTTCTGAGGTATTGCCTCTTGCGAGGGACTGACAAATCGTCTAAGAGTATCTGTTGTTACGAAAAGTGTTTCTCATCAGCCGTTTCGACTTGGCAAACAATTATTGGTGATTCCCTCCATTCCTGCCAACGACACACACACAGGAATGGTTGAGAGCAGTAAGTCACTAGGCCCTGGTTCTTTTCGAGCTGTTGCGCCACCCAATTAATTTATTTATTATTTATTTCAATCTACAACACCCTCGTTATACACAAAATAGTCATCTCTTTTATCTACCCACCCACCGAACTTCCTATGGCTCAAACAAGCCTATCTCCCGTGTACTGCGGAATGTTAATTTGAGCATATGAACTCTTACGACTTTAACCTCAGTACTCTTTCTTTAAAACTCCGTCTTCTGAATCACCCTCTTCGAAGCTTACTTAAGCTTAAGTTTCTAGTTTTAAGGTTAGGTAAGACTAAGAATAAGCTTGTATTGAGTCGAACAAATGGGTAAGGTACATGATGGACCTTTCAGATATGTTTTATGTTTTATTCCGCCTCAAAATTTACCCGTCCTTAATAGAAAGTCCTTTATTGCTATTATGTACCCGCCAGTTCTAAATCATTTCATTATAACCTTGAATGACAAGACCAGATTTGAGCAATCAGTTAATACCTACTATTTAGGTTTTTCTGGATAGATATCAACATATTTGCTATTTCTAATAGATACTGATTATTATTACGAAGTTTTGATTTTCAGTTTCCGGCTATTTCCGGTGCATAATCAATTCAGAAATTTAGACTTTTGCTACGTGATACCATAATATACCTACCTAATTCACTTGCATTAATTTCAGATCTGTCAAATTGGTCCTAAAATGGTAGTCATTTTCATTATTCATTGCTTCTCTAACTCAATTCTTGAGAAAAATACTTACTCATACATTACAATTACAACGAACACTTACGACGAACGCTCAATATCAATCACATTCATCATCAGTTAGTTTAGTTCTTACAATCCATAAGTATAGAATTAGGACTATATACCTGCTGTAAATTATATGCATTACCTCTAAGCAGTTACTTATGTGCTTCAGCTCTATAATGCAGTTTAATTGAACCATTTAAATTTAAAGGCTGGAATAACCCTCAATCAATCATTATTCATTTAATTCAACTGACACGTACCCTAGACTAGTTAAGGTCGAACTAATATTTCCCTCCATATACACTTCGTATGCTTATAAGAACAACCATGCATGTAGGTATGTGTGTAATTCAACCACTATGGTTGGACTAGTAGTACCTACGACATGCTTCTTATTTCTTTCGTAGAACCATGTATCCCCATTAACCTAATTGGCATAAATCTAAGGGTTCTTGTGTTACTATCCGTCGCCGTCGGTCGTTGGCATTGCCATCGTTGTTGTTTTCGTTTTTATCCTCGTCTACCTTCACCATCATCAGCCTAGTTATGACATCGCCGCACATAAGAAAGAAAAAAAAAATAATAATAATAATAAAAAACAAGGTCTCTGGGGCAAGCAACTTGAAATTCCGACAAAATGAATACAAAAACAACAATAATAACAACAACAGCAAAAAAAACATGCATACCTACATATATATTTTATTGTATAAATAAAATCCTTAAAACATTTAAGCATTATCCCTACAAATTTAACATAACAAGCTTCTTTGTGCAAACAAAATATAACAGCGACAGGACAACAAGAAGGATGACATAAGTAAACAAAAAAGAAACAAAAAAAAATCACAAGCGTTTTCTTAGTGTTTTTATTTTTCTCATTTCGAATTGAAGGTAGAGTTGCCACATAGCCCATTATTTTAAGGTGAGTCTGTACTTTCAAGACTCCTTTCACGTTCTCAACTCGTTTGTTGAAATCAAATTTCAAGCTTTCCACAATTCTCTCCGTTATTGACTCATGTGAATGGTGTATGAATTGGTTTAAAATTTTGTTAAATATCATCTTAGTTTTTGACATAAGGGACGTGGATCTATACGTGGAAACGTCAAAATTTATTCATGGATACATTTTAATCTAATTCACACGCACCATCATGCTCAGAACTTGAAAATAATATGAGTGAAATATTGTGGAACGTATTATTTTTTTTTATTTCACTTGAGTCTCGAGTGCTTAGGTATTTCAACTCCCGGTAAACAAACAAAAGCGTTACAAAAAATTTTACCCTAAATCTTTTTAAGTAAGCCATGCTATAAGGAACATTTGTGGAACCTATTCATTTTTCAATGATTCAAGACAAAGTAGTAAGCGAAAATCGAATTCAAAATAAATATAATATTTTTGAAGGAAATTGTTTGTGGAATTTATTTGTTAAGCTTGAAAAATACTAATTTCAAGGGGAACTCTAGCTTGTTCATACACATACACACACAAAGAACTAGCTGTTACGCTAAATTGTTCTCCTGTGAAGTGAAAATTTGTGGAACTTATCTTGTTCACTTGTCTTGTTCCCTTGCGAAAACAATGAAATACCTATCCCTCACCTTAAGCCTAATTCAAGGTAGTTAGTTAGGTAGTTCAAGTGAAAATGAGAAATTCTAACTAAATAGCAAATGG
This sequence comes from Dasysyrphus tricinctus, assembly GCA_963921185.1. NCBI lineage: Eukaryota > Metazoa > Arthropoda > Insecta > Diptera > Syrphidae > Dasysyrphus > Dasysyrphus tricinctus. The sequence continues at coordinate 253,995,066 of OY992531.1, read as the reverse complement.
GAAATCTTAGACCTTACATTCCACACCTTCTATTTTTAACAAAAAGTAAATGGTTGCCAAATGCAAGGCTTTTTCACATTGCATCAACCTTTTTCCTTGCTATCCCATACTCACAAATTGAAAAAATGGATATTGGACAATTGTGGAAGGGAAAAATGAATGCGTTCCACAATCTCTCCTTACACAACATATTTTCAATTTTTAACTACAAAACCTCAAGAGAATAATTGGTTTGTTGGAAAAGCTTAAAGCTTTTGCAAATCAATTCATTTCGTTTCAAAACAGAATCTGTGGAACCTAAAGTTCCTTTTATCACGTCAATGATATTTAATGAATATTTTATTTTAACGTGAAATCTATTAACTGTATTTTAATCTTTAAATATGTTGCTATGCCTCTGTGAATATATATAAAAATTTGAACGATTTTGAATTTAAGGTATTTTATTTAAATTCTTAAAAAGTAAAGATGGCAACCCTAATTATAGGTATCATAAGTTCTTATTTCCACGATTTGAGTGACAATAGATGAAGTGAGGAATATGATGGGGGATGGTAGGTAGGGAGAAACGCTTGACGAGTAGAAGAACGTGCTTTAAAAATCTCCCCGTGTGTAAATCAAGATCTAGGACATTTTTTTTCTATACCGCCTCTTCCGTCCATCGCATTGGTTTTTCTTTTGTTGGACATTTTTGTTTTCTTTTTTTTTCTGAATGTATTTTAGGTCAAGCTGGTAAGCGTGTCTATTTACATAGGGCCACTTGACGACACACACACACACACTTTGGCAAACAAAAGCACGCAGCGGTAGAAGCATCAGTCCATTATCACACAGAGAATGTGTAACGAGAGTGATGCTCCTAAACATCTTCCGTGTGACAGATTCCAGCTGTCACCGTTTTGCCAGGCAATTAGCATGTCCCTGACTTCCTATTTTAAGCTTGGTCGTTGTTGTTGTCATCGTTAGCGTTGTATTCGTCGACGTACTACCTATTCGTTTGTCAGATTCGCATTCGTAACTTTTGTGTCAGGTGGTTTGGGATATAGAGAGTGGATGCTGTTGCTACTATATTGCTCAAACAAAAACATTTACCCTTGGAATCCTTTGTAGGATCTCTTCCATCAGCCAAAGAAGAAACCTGTTTACAAAAGGCAGATGGATATACCTACAGGACGACGCACGACGCGACGCACGACAAATCCATTCATCATTTTTGGTTATAAAGTTGTTTGGTCCTTTTTGTTGGCATATATACACAGAAATAGGACGAATTGGATTAGAGACATCCTTCCCCCCAATTCCAGCTTCTATCCCAAATAAAGAAAAAAAAGTAAACAATTGTGGCAAGTTTTGGCCAAGAAACAGGCCTACGCAGGATTTGCACAAAGATCCAAATTGAATTTTCGTTGGACAACAAGGAGAAAGGACAAAACACACACAGGACACGGCACACCACACTGACGAATGGAGATGAGAAAGATTCATCCTCTCTGCTGATTCTGATAGATTTGTGGAATTCCATGAGCGTAGTCGTAGTCGTCGTCATCATCATCCTCGTCGTGCGTCGTATCGTCCACCGTCGTCCATCCATTTTGTCAACGTCCACTTTATGTGTGTGTGTGTGTGTGTCGTGTCGAAGGATATATTCAGATCTTTTGGGAGATTAAGTAGAATCAAATTAGGTACACAAACTGTTGTTGTCCTGGGTTGCCTAAGTTGTTGTTTTTGGCTTTTGGTGATGGCGAAGGTGGAAATGGTGGTGCGGTACAGTTTGGCTACTTCGGTTGATTGGTCATGTGTGTGCCTGGAATTGACATCAATGCGGTAGCCAGCCATGTGCTATATATGCGTTGGTCATACGGGGATTTTGTATGAATATGTAGTACGTATGTGATTGTTGATGAGACAGGATAATTACAAATGCAATTTGCGTTGATTTACTGAACTTTCTCAGGCACATTTTGACAGTTTAGGATGAGAATATAAGAGGGACGAAAAGTAAGTTAACTCAATGAAAAAGGCAGCACAAGAGTTTTTGGTTGACTGCGAAAGACGAAAATTACACTTTTGTTGTTGTATACATGTGTCGAGGGGGTGTTGAAATTGGCTTTGTGTATTTTATAGAGAGTGTGTTGTCTGGGGGCTTGTGTATTTGTGCCTGGATATGGATTCGTTGAAATTGAAGCAAATAAGTTCGTTTGAATTGTTTGGATAAGGCTTTACGTGTTGTGGAGACTCAAGCAAACATGAACCACAGATTGTCCCTGGTCAACCTATATAATATATTGAAAGTTTAAGAGAAAATTGTTTTACACAAAAGTTGGAAGCTATGGGACTGCTACTGTTGACATCAACATTGAGGTTCAAATTATATTTTTTTTTATTGGTTTAGTGACTTCGGTTTCGCTCACTTGGGGTTCTGAGCTAGTTTGATACGGACTCGAGCTTGGGAAACGTAGAATTAAAGGCCTTTCTCGCAGCAGCATATAGGGTATTGAGACCATGAGAAGCAGTAGAGAGGTCTTAATGATTGCTTCGATTTTTACAGAGAAGAAAACTGGTTTAACTTCAACAAAGTCTGTTTTCTTAAGCTTAGATTAGACGGTCAACGTAATTGGTCAACGCATTAACTCCTTGATGTCATCATAAACAGCTTCAATAAACGTTGACGTTAACACTACTTGACCACATTCATACAACCGAACGTTAAAACGGAGTTAATTGAATCATTTTGTACGTTGACGATCACATGACATTGACTGCGGTGTTATCGAACAATACAATGGGGTGTGGATGGATTAAAAAACCTCTAAGAAATCAAAAAAATTGATGTTTTCTTACTGCTCTGGAAAAAGGCGATTTAAGGGCAATTGGGTGACATTTAAATCGAAATACACTTTTGCCATCAAAATAAAGTTCGTCCCCTCCATCTGTCAAGCCATCAACTGTCGATTTATTAAAAATCCTCGAAAAATACAATATTTTCGAGATTGGGTTGAAGGTCATCGCAGAGTACGTTGACTTATGGCAGAAAAATCCGCTTTATCAACGAAAGGATACAGTCAAAGCGTTAGTGAGCAGTCTGTTATAGTGTCCTAACTACGTTGACAGTGTGATAACACGGCCGACGAAAATAATCAACGCCTTGACCCTTAGTTCGTGCTAACGAGAGACAGTGTCAACGCAGCCGTCAACGCATGAACAGTATCTTGCGTTGACGACGACACGACAAGGCAATTTTCGGACAGAGTTTTACGTCATTTTGACATCAAAGAGTCAACACGTTGACAATTTGCGTTGACCATCTAATCATAGCTTTAGAAACAGTTAGAAAGTTAAGCACAATGTAGTAGTGGATGAGAAAAAAATTATATATTTTAATTTTTTCAAAGCTTGACGTTATTGAGCACTGATCAGGCCTTCATTATTCAATCTTCTTATCAATTTTTAGTCGAATGTGAAGAACCTCCTTCAAGTGTTTCAGTTTCTGAGAAAATAAAATATATATAGCAAAATAAACTTTTTTTTTAAATCTTTTTTCGGGTGTTTTTTAAACTCTCAATTCAAAAGCTAAAGATTATTATCAATAAATTGTGAAGGTGGGTATCTAATAGAGGAAGTTAGGGTATTGTGGTATATATGTTTGTATTTTTGACTTAACAGAAAAAGTAGTGACACGAGTGCTCCCAAATTTGGTAGATTTTAACACGAACATATAAGCTACAATATTTTCGGTTTTTGTCGGATTCTAACAGTAACTTACAAAGATTTTGACACAATAATGATAAGACCTCGAAATCGTCAATTTTGAAAAGTAGTGGGTACCCAACTAACATTTCAGCTTCGATTCGGCCTAACTGAATAGGCTTTCTGATTTCCTTAAGACATTTGTAAAATTTCGTTAAGCATAAAAAGGAGAGTATTATAGAACTTCGAAAATGATTTCGGAAAATCTTCTTGGAGGCCCCGTACGCAGATCTCTTAAAAGCTTCAAATTCTATACGATCCATAAGAAGTTTTAACGAGCGCTATTCGAAATCTTAGTGAAATTATGGTTTTGACAGATAGCTTCAGAAATGTTTCTATAAAAGTAAACACGCAAGTGCAATAGAAAGTCTTATAATAGCTATTAGAAGCCGACAATACAGCTCTTACAGAGGTTGTAGGAAAATGGGGGACAAAATATAATTCTTTTTACTTTCAATTTCTTTTGAGTGATTTTTACCGCATTTAATGTTTGTTAAACCTGAAACTATTATTTGTTTTCAATTATTTGTAAATTAATGAATTGGAAATAATTATAAAACACAAAGATTTTTCTTACCCGTCTAGGAATCGAACACGGAACTCCTGCGTAAGAGTCCATCACTCTACCCACTCAGCCATCTTAGATATAAAATGGAAGATGCAAAAACTTAATCAGTATTTTCCAGTCCTACATGCTGGCTCCACTAGACATGAACGATGTCCAACATCCAAACCACAATCCAATCAGCAAACTGATTTGTATGGATATGTCACTGCACGGACATGGATTTTTGAGACTCCATTGTTTTTTTTTTAAACATGTTCATAATCCAACCATGGCTCATGCCCAGTGGAGCCACCATGTTAATAACAAATTTGTAACCCATTCACACAAAGAAACAAGATGTACAAGATTTTTTTTTCAAATCGTTTGTTTATTATTGAAATTAAAATCTGAAGAGCTGAGTGGTTGTTTTTAAATTCAATCGCCCATTGCCTGAGGTTAAGTCTAAGCTTTTGATTTTTTCATCTTCGTCATCGCTTTCTTGAAAACATTAATGATTAAACTCGTGTGTGTTATCCCTCATAAAAGTTTCGCCTCTCATGCTGGTAGTGGGGTTCATATCTAAGTACAGAATGAATATTTATATTTAAAAGAAAATTATAAACAGACAAACAATGAAACACACTTAAATCTTCTGGCTCTGGAGATATTTGATCTATCGATGAAGGAATTAAATCTGAACTTTCTTGACGTCACGTCGTTGTCTTTCATTTGCATTCTTTTGAAGATCTAAGTTACGAGCTCTCTGGAGTATTAAGAAACGTCTCACCGCAGGAGATCTATAATAATTTCCCGACTTTTAAATTTTTTCCACGAAGTAGACATATTCACGCAAAAAAAATTTCACAAACAATTTATTCAATAAACGAAAATTTATCAATGACTTCACTAAAATGACTTTGACAGATTTGAGTGTCTTTAGCATAGACTGACATTTTCTATTATGGTTCGCTAATAAAGTCTGAGAAGTCTCTGCGAAGTATTCGATAAGGCTTCCAGCAAATTGTAACCGAAACCTTTTAAAGACAAAGTGACAGGAGCTTCAATTAAATTACTCTATACAATCTTTATAAAGTGACAGCTTCATGTTTCTTCGTTAATGTTATTAACAGAGGTCTATCCGAAACAAAGACGCTAGTCTCGTTTAATGTTCTATATCAAGCTTTCAAACGACTTTAAAGAAGCAGTTATTGAAATCATGACTTCTATTAGAAATTTATTTTTGATGAAAGCCTTATAGAAGCTTTATACATATCCAGACTTGCAGCATATCGATATTTCTAAGCTAACCCAACTAACAAACTCTCCAGAGCTTAGGTCTTATTTTCTCAAAAAAACTCCCATAATTCTCTTTCAGATCTTATTGCTATACTTAAGACATGATCTCTCATTATGAAACAAAAATTCGTCTTTTAACGTTTTTATTATACGAGCTTAGCATTTTTCAAACATCGAATCGCTTTAATTTTATACCTAGAACAATTATTATTCCTCGTGTATATAAATTTAATGTCTTGTAATAATCTTGTTATCAAATTTAAGCTCTAAACGTCATTTTTTAATCTTTAAAATCTCTTATCAAGAGGTAATAAAGTAACAAAAACAAAACACTAACTATAGGATTCATATGAGATGAAATGTTGCATCCACAGCTGCTTATATTTGATTTATACACAAGTCGTTCTTTTTCTTAAAGTTTCGTGTGTACTCATTGTTTTCCGACGTTCAGTTTTCTGTTGGACTTGCTTCCTGAATGGAACAATTGGATGTTGAATATTACAATTAAAAATTTATTTTATTTTTGACGATTGTAAACTTTCGGTGATTTATTTTCTTTTGTTTCGGTATAATAATAGGTTTTTTGACATTATTACACTTGTAAATTTGACCAAATAATTATAATTTTGTTGCCTAGTGGAATGCTAATTTTTGATATTCTTTGTTCAGTTATTCCAACATTTATGACGCCATAATTTAAATTCATCATTCTGAAACTGTTATGCACAAAACTAAACATATTTCTTACTTTGACGTTTCAACTTTTATTGAAACATAAACAAAAGTAAACATTCGTTAGAAAACGGAACGCATCACCGATATTTGTTTGTTTTTTCTTGGTTTGTTTGATAGCTGTCAAAAAAAAAGTCACATAGAAGCATCTCACTTCTCATAACAAGTGTTTGTTTTCATACCAACATAAATGCTGCAACACTCTCATAAAAATGTTTATTCAAGAGTTAAAAGTATCGAGTGGACAGCAGCCATATTTCCATTTGAAAGAAGTGTTGTTTGTTTAGTTTGAGGGTTACCGTGATTTGAAAATAAATCTTAAAATAATTTATTTGGGTTTCCATTATGATGAATCTATTTAAGATATATTTTCCAGTATTAGTGTATTTATATTAGCCCTGTTTCTTAGTGCATTTTTATCTTCGCTTAAATAAGTTACATGTTTAAAACAACAACAATACGGAGTTATACCAAATTGTTGTTGAATTTTTCATACTACTTTTTTTAAGCAAAGATAAAAATGCACTAAAGAACAGGGCTATTGATGTTTATTTTGTCAACTTCTTTTTTTTCATTAAAACGTCTCTTAATCTCTTGTAAATTTTTTGATTATAAATAACAGGTATACAAGAATAAGACCAACAAATCGACAAATTTTCTGCTATTATACCTTTTTCGTCATATAACATGAATAAATACCATAAATAATATCAGCATAAAAAGTATTATTCTGATTCAAAACAAACATCAAGGTAACCCTTTTTCTATTTCAAAATAAAAATAAAATAATTTAAATATCAATAATTTTGAAAGCGCTTTGTTATTTTTCGAAGTAAAATGTTTAAGTTAGTAGAAAAAGTTTCATTCCCACTAAGATTTAGCTTCACATAATGTGACAAACTATAAATATATTAACGTCACCATGATATCAAAATATAAATGCTCTCACTAAAATACACATCTAGTTTTTCACCATGAGACAATGACGATGACACATACAGATAAAAGTAATATCTTCGTACCTACTTCCAAAAAAAGTATAGACAATGTGAAAGATAATTATGTATGTGTATATGTTTTTTTAATTTTGCACATACTCGTTCTCTTTTCATCAACTCCCACAAGAAGAGACGCATTCTCCTAGCAAGATTAATAGGGCGTTTGTCATCCCATATTAACAATTAAAATGTTTCTATAAGAGGAAAATTAACTCCCATAAGTGGGCCATTTAACGCTTGTAACACTTTCATAAGAATGTTGGAGTAGTCTCCTAGAGTAAAACTAGCTCCCGAAATATAGTCTCATAAGCCGCTTGGAAATTCTTATGAGAGGAAAATTGTTACTTGGGAATAGAAACTGAAATGTTAGTTGGGTAATGTGGTACACCTTGCTGTCTAATGTGGTATACTACAGCAAGTGGTGCTCCGAATGTCTTGAAGGCAAATTTAATCATTCATCATAGTACAAGTGGGTCTCTGCATATCTTTCAGGTCCCATTTTCTAATTTCTCCTTTTCGGGCATTTAAAAAAAAACATCATTGCAAAAGCACAAAAGTCATTTGAAGTGGGTATAAACTTTAAGGTTGGGTAATGTGGTATACTATACCCCATTAGAAATGCTATACCACATTAGCCTACTGCTAATATACCACATAAGCCGAAACTCTATATTTTTACAAACAATTTAATAAAATTTAAAATAAATACTTTTAAGCAAAACGAACAATTAAGTAACGTTAATGATTAATATATTCTTCCGATGCATTTACAAATTGGTTCGAAACGCAATTTTTCAAAGCACACAAACACTTTTTATTCCTCCCAAAAAAAAACTCAGCTGCACCCAGTTACGGATTTCATCAATCTAGGCAAATTAATGGACGATTTTAGATTTGTTTAAATACGCATTACTACTTTTATTATAATCACCCTTCTGCTGAATCAAGAACCGTTAATTAATTTTTTAAATCAATGGCAAGCCAAATTTCGAAAAAAAAAATATTTAAAAATCAGAACAAAAAATATTCCACATACGCCACAGTAACCACCGTCTGTAATAAATTTCATAAAAAAAGAAAAACATGCCCAAATTTATTATTTTACAAGAAATTATATGTCATTTTCTAAAAATGCAATTTACAGAGTTATTGTAAAGGGTGTTTTTTTTTAGACGTGTGTTTTTTATAGATTATAATTTTTTATTGAATTTTTAAGCGCACGAGAGAAGGTTATGTGTATGGAATAGCACATCATACAAAATGGCCTCCAATCTCTTTCATACATTTTTCATGAAAATTTGTTTTTCATTATTTTGAAATATTTGTCATCAGTGAAGAGAAAGCACGTTGTTCTTTCGTGTAAAACTAACTCCATTTTAAGCCACCCATAACGTTAGCAAGCTGATAGTGTTTTTTTTTGTTTTAGGGTTGCCAACACCCTACTGCACAAATGATGAGAAATTCAAATTTTGTGTTAATTTTGGGACATCTCTTATAACACATCTCACTCTTCTGCTATCTAATAATCCAACACACTTTTTTCAATCAGGGTTCTCAGGTAGCTTTTCATTCAAAATATTTTATTGCTCTGGTGTTGCTCCAAGAATTTTAATGATTTGTCGTAGGCAGGATTTACACAACACATCAAAAAACACAACAAAATTAAGAAATATTGCTTTAGAAAAATAATTTATAATTATTCATGTAAAACAATAAATTGGAGATTTCTTATAGATATAGGTTACTGTGGCGTATGTGGAATATTTATTGATCTGATTATTTGTTGTTGTATTTTTAAATGCACGGTTAGATCGCACGTAATTGCTCCTATGTTCAAGTACATATATTATAATTTAAAAAAATGTTTTTATAAGAGACATGGATATTTTGAAAAAAGTTTAAACAAAAAAAACACTATTTGTTCTATAAAATGAAAATAAAAACCACATAATAGTTTGTGCGAAGAAAAACACTGAATAACGATGGATTTTCATAACATTTTTGAGTAAAAATTTTGGTATTCAAATTTTAAGTTCTTATTATATACAGATCAAAATTAAATCGTAAAAAAAAATCGTGAATATGCACAAGTAAAAAAATAAAGAAATACAACTTTTTTCAAATTTTTGTTAGTGTTTTTTGAAGACCAGTATCGCTGTGATGGAATGGTAGTATTGAGTTGAAACAAAAAGCATTCTTCAGTTATAAGATTTTTGTTTTCTTGAAATACCACTTTTGTGTTCTTGTGGGAAATGACACAAGACAACAAATAATGGTTTTCATTTATCAAAAAAAAAAATTGAAAAAAAATTGTATGCTTATAAGAATTTTTTTATTTTTTGGGATAATGTACTTTCTACTTCATTTCAAGTCAAAAAAGTATCTAACCAATGCGAAACTGTGAAAAGGTTAGAGGGAATTGTTGTTTTTGTGTTGACGACTGCCTAGGAACAACACAATTTGTTCATTTAGTTGGCGTGTAAGACTTTGAAAAGGAATATGAGCAAAAATGTATGTGAGCAGGTCCATTTCTCAACACGAATGTGTCAAACATCGATGAAAAGGTTATTGTAATTACATCATTTCATTATATGGCCGTTAAGCTCTTAACCATAGGTTTCGCGAGATATTCGTGTTGAGTAGGTACTTTGAAGTCAAATATCTCGTGAACCCCATGGTTTAGAGCTTAATGGCCACATAATAAAATGATGTACTAACAAAAGCCTTTTCAAAGATATATGACACGTTCGTGTTGAAATGGTAGACCAGCGCCCAATACAGAACTGCATTATTTTTTTGTTCGCCTCCTTTCATGCCAAATATCTCTCGAGACTCTTGGTTTAGAATTTAACAGTTTAACAATAAAATAAAGCACAGACAATAACCTATTCAACGATATACGACACATTATTGTTGACTTGTTAGACCGGCTTCCAATGCAGAATTGCATTATTTTTTATAATACTTTTTTATTAAATATCTCTCAAATGACACAACTTTTACCTTAACATCCTTGAAAGAAAATAAAGAATTCGCAATAACCTTTTCAATGAAGTATGAAACATTGCTGTTAAGTTGGCAGACCAGCGCCCAATGCAGAATCGCATTATTGTTTTATTCGCCTTTTTTGATGCCAGATATCTCTAGACCATGGGCTTCAGCTTAACGGTCACATATACAAAAATTAAGTACATGCTATAACCTTTCCAACGATGCACGACATTGATGTTGATCAGGAAGTGCTTTGAAGCCGAATATCTTGCGAACCCCATGGTTTAGAGGTAATAAAATGATGTCCTAACAATAATCTTTTCAAAATAGTATAACACAACTGTGTTGAGCATATGGCAAAAAAGGCCAATTCTCCTTTCGTTAAGAAAAATGGTTCGGTGAATCAATGTGAAAATTTGAAAAATGTTGTTGCTATAAAAGTCTTCAAATCTGCATACCTATGCAAGCCATACAATCAAAATTTCCAAGAAAACAAAAGATTTACCGAAAGATCACAAAAAGCTATTCTTAGGACTTTTTTTTAAACCAACTGTGAAGAGTAAAATAATAATTTCTACAAAACCCAAACAAATATTCCAAAGGCTTACTGAAATTTCAAAAACTGTCCTTGAATTTCTTATGACTTCATTATTTGCTGAGATATTGGTAATCAAAGCCAAAAGTATGTTTTTTCATTCAAAGTCACATAAACCATGAACAAAATTGGATGACACGAATAAAAAATTTAGTTGAAGCTGAATAAAAAAGGCATCTGATCATTATATTTGATTGACTAAAAAAAAATTATCTATAAAAATGAAGACCTTCAAAAAACTAAAAAAAAAAACAATTTTTGGAACTCGTGTCAATTCTTACAACAACGCAATAACGGTACTTCAAAAAAAGAATTTTATACAAAAAAAATCTTACTATAAAATATATTTTGGTGCAGAATGCTTTTTGTTTCAACTCAATACGACTACTCATCACAAGGATACAGTTCTTCAAAAAGTACCAACAAAAATTGAAAAACATTTTGTTCCCTTAATTTTTTTGACTAGTGTATATTAATGTCTAATGTGGTATTGAAGATGACTATGGTAGCTTAGAACGAAAAGGTTTGAAGAAAATGGGAATTCAGCTTTGAAGATTTTGTTGGGGAAGAAACTGATAACAATTTTTGAGTTTGTGGTGGAGATATCTCTAGCCAAATTGGAATTTTTCTTGAGATCTAAGTGACGAATGAATAAAAGTAGAGGTTTTAAATACCTTTGGAAAATTCACAGTATGATTGAATATCGAGATCTTTTAATGGCTGGGCTATGAAAATTTTCCACGAACCTTCAAACAACATGGCCTCCAATCAGAAACTCATTAAGTTCAAATAACGTATCAACACGCATATTTTCTGATGTGTACTTGTACAATGTACGTGCGCACTATAGCGTGTCCAATTGCCAATTTAATTGAGACCCCCAAAGCCATAGCAGTTGTCTTCAGCTGCACCACTCGTGCCTGCATTCTACAGTGCGATAAATTAAATTTTCCAGAAAAAATTCGTCACCACAATTAATTTTAAACGAAGGAAAGTACAAAAGAATGCTCGAACAGATTATTCGAAGCAGCAGCATAAAATTGTGACAGAATGTCGTCGTTTTCGTTGCGGTTCAGTGAAAAGAAACTGTGCTTCAGCTGAAGATGTCGTGCCTCAATATATGATATTGCAACATCATCCACCATCATCATCAGCCTAGGTAAATCTTTTTCTCCTTCAAATGGAATATGATGCCTCAAATAATTGGACCTTAAAGTGATTTTGTACAACAACATCGCATCTGCTCTTGCATCACATCAAAGAGAGTTGGATCGTGTATCTTGCTATGAATGTTGCATGTTAGCTAACCAACTTGCTATACGGAAAATATAGAAGAAGATTTCACAATATTTTAAGCAGCAGCGGGATCGGAATGCCATCCAAGCATGCCATCACAGCATGGAATTAAGATATCCAAATGCTTCCTCTCGTGTGTGTCTTAAACTATTTTTTTTTTTCTATAAATTACAAGGTAACGTAGGTGGTGGATGGCGGTGGTGTCTTTGGCTTGACAATGATGACTTTGGTACAAAAACAAAAGACGTCGTTTCACATGGTTGCCGCAGCGTGAAAGGTGCACTTACTTATAACGGGCCAAATAGCTTGCTGACAGATCACTCACCTGATGATGAAAGAAAAAAAAAATGGAAAATTCAAGATGTCTCAGATTTATTATTGAAGAGAAAAAAAGAAATTTTCTTGAAAATTTTCTTTGCCGTGCAATATAGTGATAATCTTTTCGCATAGATATGAATATAGTTGCGGAAGAACCGTTCCAATGCATGTTCCGCTCATTAAATTGATTGCTTTTTCTATGAATAAGTATTTGAAGATGTAAAGTACGGAAGTTTTCTCAATTATTAGTGTAAATTGTCTATAAGGCTTCAATAAGGCTCCTATAAGGCTTTCATATAAAAGTTTAAGGAATATTTGTTTGTGTTTAAGTTTCAAACAAACTACGACTCTATTGCTTATTTTTAAGCCTTCGAGGAAATAATACCTGAAAGTTTCCATAACCACCACGTACCTTTATAAAGTATCCAAAAGGTCTTCAAGGAATATATTTCTGGAATATACACAATATCAATATAAATAATTCAATTTTTTTTATTTCAAAAGCTTTTAATTACAATTTTTCCTAGTTAAAGAATTTTATATCAACAAATTCCTATAAAATCTTCCAAAAGCCTCAAGTTATATATATTAATTAATTCACATAGCCAAAACACACACACATACAGGAAATACCACTTCCTCTATTCCACCTGTCAGCATTGACCTACTTTCCTTGCTAATATACTATGTACAGTAGTATGTAGTATGTTTTGAAAATTATTTAAATACCTCATATGGCCATACGCTGGGTAATCCTCTTCTTGTGCCCCAAAAATGTGAACAATAGGGGCGACTCTTTGCGATATCCTTTTTTTTTGTTTTGTTGTTGTACATTTAAGATTTTGGCCTACTTATACATATATTTTAACCCGCATTTTACCATCAGACCATCCCATTCATGAATAAAATTATGTTTCTCTTTTTCTGCTTTCCAGTCCATATATAGTGCAGAAGTATGTGGGATCCTTTTTTGGTTGCGTATCAAAGGATATACAACATGCCAAGAAAAAAAGACAAAAACATCATAAAACATTTCATGTCTGCAATAAGTTTCAATGTCAGTTTGCTTTTGTATACTTATAGACAACATAAAATAAAGGTATTAATGTAGAAGATAGTCACTTTGAGTAAAAGCAGACAATTTCATTCAAACAAAGATAAATAATGTTAAAAAAAAAGCCTTTTATAGAGTTTTTTTTGGGGTCAAAATAAAAAAAATCAAATAATATTTGGAACATTTTATGAGAGAAAACCACAGCTTTTGCCATTTTTGGTATGAATTTTATTTTTTAAGGAAGTCATGAAATACATACCCTTATTAATAACATTTATACAGCTTGTAATTTTACTATGTGGGTATTTCTATGTCTAAGCAATAAGTTTGTGGCAGCTACATAAGTTACTCCTTTAGCTTAAGATACATATAAACTTAAATTACGGAACCCATAAAATTGCAGCGTTACAAAACGAAGATTAGTGAAAAATGGAGATGGTGAAAAGTCTTGGGTGAAAAGGGGTTAGCTCAATTTTGTGAAATTTTTTTAAAAGTTTTTGATTTTTCGAAGAAATATCACAGAAAATTTAAGCTCATCTTGACAAAAAAATATTGACACTTCTTTTGAAAAAGTAATACATTTAAAAAAAAAACTTCGAAAACGATTCCACAATTTTACCCTAAAGTAGTTTTGAAAAAAGGACAAGTAGTTCATTATCATTGCATATTTTTTAAAATGTTAACCATTTTCATACTTCTTTAATAGGGAGGGATTTGTTACGGAAATCAGAAGTTATAAATTTATTAGTTTTTAGGACACCACGCACTTCAGTATTTCATACAATATCTTGGCTATTGAACACACTGGAAAATGAGGGGAAGAAGGGAGCAATTACGTTCGATGGTTTTTAATTATTAATTTTTTTTTGGGACACAAGCATGCTTAAAATCAAAAATTTTACCAAACTTACCCATGCGTTCCTGAGAGAATGGTCACACTGACCGCTTTTCAATAATATTTGTATTGCATTCATTTTTCTATTGAAATGGATTCTTTAACAAATTTAATAATATTCAATTTGACATAAATGGAGCAAAGATAGGCTCTAGGCATACTTCATACGTTTATAATATAGAGGATGAATAGAGAAGGATATAATGATGTACATCTGTCTTTAATCTTTGGATATTGAAATGCGAAGGAAAAATAGAGTTGGATAATGAACTCCACATTCGTGTGGTACGGCATAAAAAAGAATCTTTATACCGCACGGTTCTTCCAAAGTTAGGCTCAAGATAATAATGATGATCATTCCTAGCAGAGCAGGTATTACGCTATAATTTATTAAGGGAGGAATGGAGCAACGTTTGAAAAAGTTGCGAAAAACAATTATAAACAAGAAACATTTCGACGGTGTTCCAAAGAAACAAAAGTTGCCGAAATTGATCTGTCACCTATCAGTCTTAAGGCTCTATTTTGAATTCCATCCAGAAAGTGCAGTGATGCTTTGGAAGCGCCAGGGCAGATATGAAAGTAATTCTCATGCTTTGGGCGTATATATGCCTTATATAATACATAATAGCCAGAGATCAGAAGAGAAATAAAAGTTCGAACATCGTCTAAGGAAATCTAGGCAAAACTTGATCAGTAGCACACATTTCTACACTCAAGATGCATCAAGCTGTTTTCCGCAGTAAGCGGTCTTGTGTCGACCAAATCAACACACTGCGTATCGTTCTTGAGCAGTCTGCGGAGTTTCAATCACCGCTTTACCTCATGTTCGTGGATTTTGTGAAGGCCTTTGACCGAGTCAACCGTGAATGTATATGGAGATCACTTCTTGGTAGAGGAATTCCCCCAAAAATTGTTGCCATTATAAGAGAGTCCTATAACAACGCAAGATGCTTTGTTTTACACATTGGGCAGCTATCCGACTCTTTCGAAGTGCGGCAGGGTGTGAGACAGGGAGATGTTCTATCGCCAATTCTCTTTCTACTGGCGATTGACGATGTTTTGACGGCCAGCGTTGGAACAGCAGAGAGGCAAGGCATTCAATGGAGACCGTTTGAAAGGCTTAGCCACTTAGACTATGCCGATGATATATGTCTCTTGGCAAATAACATCAGCGGGCTGAACGGGATGTGTCAAGCTCTGAAGGTAAAAGGAGAGGCAAGTGGTCTTAAAATAAATAGCAAAAAGACAAAAATAATGCTCACAGGCCGCTCCACACATCAGCTTATTTTAATACAGGAGACGCTAGTTGAAGAGGTTGAACAATTTAACTACCTTGGAAGTATTGTTTCAGCAAATGGTGGTACTGATCTGGACGTTCAAAGTAGAATAAATAAAGCTCACGCAGCCTTCGGTTCTCTCTCCCAAATTTGGAAATCATGTCAAATCTCCTTGCGCACAAAGTTGAGATTCTTCGAATCCAATGTCAAATCCGTGCTGTTATATGCTTGAGAAACCTGGAAAGTCACGACTACCATCTCAAAGAAATTGCAGGCTTTTGTGAACCGTTGTCTACGCCATATTCTAAGAATTCGCTGGCCACAAATTATATCAAACGAGGAATTGTGGAGCAGGACAACTCAAGAGCGGTTGGACGTCGACATAAGAAAGCGTAAATGGCAATGGATTGGTCACACACTGAGGAAACCAAACGATGAAATTGCAAAGCAGTCATTTGAATGGTATCCTCGGGGTGCACGGCGGGTTGGAAGACCAAGAACAACATGGAAATCAACAGTTCTAGCAGAAGCAGACTCCCAGAGAAAGACGTGGCCACAGTTAAAATATCTATCTGCAGACCGTGAAGGATGGAAACGATTTGTTGGCACCCTATGCCCCAACCGGGGTTACAGGACTTGATAATGATGATGAGCGCACATTCCAAGAAAAGAAAGTTTATCAGTTTCCTCAAAGCAAGTACCGCTTTAACGACTGAAGATGGCTTTGAGTTTTGGATGCTTTTAATTCTGCACGACTTGTAATGCCCCATTTGACAATGCTATTTAAATCTAAATGAAATGAGCTCAACATATTCTGTCGTTATAATTCCACGTTTGAAGGACAGGGAGGTAGATCTGCAAAAGGAGTATGAAAAACAAAGCGTGCTATCATCAGTTAGTGGATTAGTAGTTTCAAACAAGAGATCATTTATGAACATAAGAATTAGTGTCAAAGACAATACGAAGCCTTGGGACACACCACAGCATTTATTTTGGGAGCTGCAGACTTGAAACTGTCCAAAACAACTTGGATGGAACGGTCAGAAACATAATTACTTGTCCAGCGAAGAAATAATTCGTGGATACCAAAAACATGCATTTTCCATAAGAGAGCTCGAGGCAAAACTCTATCAAATGCTTTAGAAATATTGAGCGCAACAATTTTGCTTTCTCCAAAACGATACAATGATTGGTTCCACTATTCGGTGAGAAAAGCCTTCAAGTCACCAGTGGATATGTTGAAACGAAAACCGTACTGACGGTCATGAAGGAGGTTTCGTTGTTAAGGATATTTAATATAAGCTGGTGATTGATCAAAGTTTCCATGACCTTGGAAAGAATAGATTTCAGAGAAATTAGTTGGTAATTGGAATTAGAAGATGAATCACTTTTTTTAGGGATTGGCTGCTGAAATGTTTTTTTCACCTAGAGGGAAAGTGGCCAAAGGAATAGGAGAGGTTAAAAAGCATACGCCATCAGAGCTTGCGGATTTTCAAATGTCAAAATCTTTTTGAACTCTGACAACCGGACAAGGGTGCAAGAGTATATTGGTTCCAAAGAGAAAAGGACACTCTCAAGTACAGGTGGGGCCCAGTCGTTATGTGGCAGTGTAGAGTGAGCGACAAATTGTTCAACAAACACATTGGCCTTGTCGTACCTCGTGGCATAATGGTAAGTGCGTTGGGCTGTCATGCCATGGGTTGGATTCCCCGCCGTGACACCTAAAAACAGAAATGTTTTATCCGAGGTACCTCCTCTTGTTAGGAACTGAAAAATAAATGCTTCTAATCTAGCCGTTCGGACTCGGCAAAAAACTGTAGGTCCTCTTCATTCCTGCCAACAACACGCATACAGGAATGGTTGAGAGTTGTTAGTCACTAGGCCCTGGTTCTCCATGAGCCACCCAATTTATTTATTTATTGGCCTTGTCTTTGGAACTAACCAAAGGTTTTTCATTGAAAATGAGCGTGAGTATCGATGATGGTATTGAATATTATTAATATTTCTAATGAATGACCAACATTTTTTACTGACCTGAGGACATATATTTTTAGCCTAATTTTTTGCTATTGTTAGAATTTTTATCTTAGAATCAAGGCGTTGCAGGAATTTCTGGTTTGTTTAGATTTTGCTCAGTTTTCTTCTGAGGCAAAAGTTTTATACAAAAGGAAAAAGTAATATTCTCTCACTTTGATTGCTTTCTTGCAGCTGGTGTCAAACCAAGAATTTAAGACCATACAAGATTACGTTAGTTAAAATGAACAAGAAAAAGAAGCCCGTAATAATAATCGTCAGAAGTGCTGAGGGGAGCTTAAATACTCACAGCCTTATTCATTAGATTTTTCAGATGGTTGACTAGTCAGACAGTTTTTAAAAGTTGTTAATAGTTGCAAATATGCATTTATTTGTTTAAATAAAATGTTAAATAAGACAAATCCTAGACAGCCGTTGTCAAAGTTAGATACCCTTAGGACAACAAAAAGATGAAATTGCAAAGCAATCCTTTGAATGGAATCCTCAGGGTACACGGCGGTTTGGAAGACCAATAACAACATGGAAATCAACTGTCTTAGCGGAGAAGCAGAATCCCAGAGAAAGACAAGGCCATAGCTTAAGTACCTTGCAGCAGAACGTGAAGGATGGAGACGTTTTGTTGACTATGCCCCAGCCGGGGAAACAGGACACGATGATGATGATGATGACAACAGTGAAAAAAGTTTTTAGTTTATAGCTTTTTGGAGTTGGACGGCTGTCCAAATATATTATTATATATTACGGGGTGAGATGAGCGGAACAAGTTGAGGGTAAATAGTTTGAGGCACAAAATAAAGAATTAGCTCAAGTTCAAAAAGTCATTTTGTATATTAATAATAGGCATTCCCATTCAAACAACTATTTCTTTCAGTTTTTGTCCGGAAAGTTATTTTTGGTACTAAATTCTGAATAAGAAGGGGATTGAAAACCGCCTAAGTTGGTTTCTGTGAAAAAGGTGTAGTATCTGTCGGTCTTGAGCTACAGCCTTAATCGCTGGATTGATTTTCTTCAAACTTGGAATATTAGGTTTTTTTTGTCACTCCTCCAACACATTTTTTTAGAACCAAAAATAGGGTAACGGGAGGTACCTGTCATACATTTCCTTAGCAATTTTACATAACGTATTTTTCTGTAAACCAACTCCACAACTTTCTTTGTAAAAAAAAAGTCCAACAAATTTCTGATAGTAAATGTTATCTTTGGGTTGGAAATCATTTTTCAAAAAATGGTTGTTAATGGCACCTTTCAAAGAACCATTTTTTTTATTTTGTATTATCTTCAAAACGGTATACATATGTATATGATTTCAATCATTTTTAATACAGAAGCTTCTTAAAAATATAAACAGTTTTTGCTGCAAATATTTTCAAAAAATATTTTTTGGATTTTTAGGAAATATTTCAAAATTTTCGTTTGAAAATCAAATATTTTGAAAACGACATTGATATTGTTTTTTTGACACTGGAAACTTAACAATTTTTAATCTTTTCTGAATTATTTTAAGAAAAAAATGTTAAATAGTAATGCAAAGCTAACGGTACCTTCCATATGATCTCCCGAAAAATGCGATAATTTCAAAAATGTTCTTATCTTTATAAATATTAATAATCGCTTGATATATTTTTACTTGCGATTATAGGTACTATAAGGCAAGTTTTGGATTCGTGCAAAAAAAAATTTTGAGATAACTATCAAACATGATATTACGATGATAGAGAACACCAAAAAAGTGTGTGGCAAAATTCTGTCTGTCTGTCTGTTTGTCTGTCTTTCTGTCTGTTCGTCTACAGCCTAAACGGCTCGATCGATTTTCTTCAAACTTGGTACATAGTGGTTTTTGGTGATTCTGCCGACACATTTTTTTCATTTTTTTTAGAACCGAAAATAACGGTACCTGCCATACATTTTTTTTTTGGCAAATTTACATAATCGTATTTTTCTCAAAAACAGCTCGACAACTTTTCTTAAAAAAAATTTCATAAATTTATTTTAGTAAAGGCTTTCTTTGGGTGGAAAACCATTTTTCAAAAATGGTTATTAATGGTACCTCCCAAGGAACCATTTTTTTAATTTTTGATTTTCTTCAAAATAATATGACCGATTTCAATTATTTTTTTTTATACAAAAGTTTCCAAAAAATGTTAATAGTTTTGTGTACCAACATTTTTGAAAAAATATTTTTTGGATTTTTAAAAAATATTTCAAAATTTTTTTTGGAAAATCAAATATTTCGAAAACGTCATCATAGATTTTTTTGAAACTCGATATTTAAAACTTTTTTAGTACTCTCTAAAATATTTTTAGAAAAAATTTTACATTTATGAAAAAATAACGGTACCTTCCATACAAAAGTGAAAAAACCGCAAAGGAAAATATTCTTTGCTTGAAAACGACTCCTATGATTTTGATTAAACTTTCTTTATATACTAAAATTAGTACGATCTACCATCAAAAATTATAAAATTTTACACATAGCAACTATTAGTAGTACCTGTCATAGAACGTATTTTTTTATTTTGAGTTTTCTCGTTATCAGCTTAATGGATTTAAATGAATTTTTTATATACGAACTTCTGATAAAATTAAGTAATATTGCGTATCAAAATTTTCAAAAAAAAAGTTTTTTGATTTTTAAAAAAAGTTTCAAATTTTTTTTTTGAAAATTCGATATCTCAAAAACGGGTTGACAATTTTTTTTCAAATTTTGTTTTTATATACACATAAATATATAGTTTAAATCTGCATACCAAAATTTGTTCTTAAAAATGTTCTAAAAATTTTATACATACAAAATTAATTTAAAAAAAAACCGCTCCAACGATTTTAAAATTTTTTTTCCCATACAATCATATTCCATCATGAATTAAGATGGCATACTTTTTTTTCACCTCAAACTGTCAAAAAAGTTGTTTTATCCAATTTAAATGTCGTATTTCATGCTTCTCTACATTTTTCTCTCATAATTTCCATGTTTGTATATACAATTTTCTTAAACTTGCAGTGTCTTGAACATAAGAGCAAGTACGTGCGACCAAGTCGTGCATTTTATTTGGTTTGAATGGGTCTAGTTATTGGTTAGTTGAGTAACATCTCTATGGATCTTCTTTGGATGAAGTTTTAGATTTGAAAATATGTAATTTTGGTATATAAACCCTTTAGAAGCTCTTTCGAAGTCAGAAAAACTTCTTAAAATTGGAAAATATTACATTGGTTAGTTAAGTATATGCGATATGGGCCTTTTAAAATGACTAAAAATCATGATTTTCTGGGCTTTTCCTCAAAAATAGAAATCTTAAGCTATGAACATAAAACTTCGTTCTATAAAAATAGTATTGCCAGTGTGTATGTTTCAATCATTTTTAATCATAATTGAACTTGTATTTATCCTATTAGATCTGAAATGTTGACACACTCTGATGATAACAGAAAACCAAATGAAAAATTAAACAGATTTAAATTTATGTAAGTAAGTCTTCCATATTTCAGTCCTGGGATTGTTAATTATTCGGGTTTAACCTGTAAGCCACAATATACAAAAAGTCAATAACCACTTTTGTTTTTGTTGCGGGAAATGAAAACTCGAAAGCAATCAATCGTTCATTTTTATTTGTAGATATATTCTTCTTTTTCTTGTTTGAATAAACTGTGTATAGTGTATATTCTGTACTGTTTCAAATTCTATCCAACGGGCATTTTTCAAATTTCCGTTACTCATAAATTTCCAGTTCAAAATCTATAAACTTTCTCTTCCACCTTTTCATATCTCCGTCAGGATTGTATTACCAACAAAAAAAAAAAAAATACTGAAAAGAAAACATCTGCCTATTTGCACATAACTCAACCGAAAGGTTTCTTTGTATTTTTGGCCCTCAAAGAGCCCCTCTGCACAAACGAATATGGAAAACTCTTCATACGGTGTGTGGAGTCCAGTTGCGAAACGAACCTGAACCTCTCCTCTTCCTCAGTTGCTGCTGTCTCTGCCTCCATCCAGATCTATTCAATATACCTTACCTAGTCCATGGGTTTTGGGTTTATGCATATGAATCGGAGCCATTTGCCTCTCCCACATTCTATACTATTTGCCTTCTCCAGGGGCTGCTGACCCGTTATTGTTTATTGCACAATTCGGGAAATTTACACACGTTATATGTACAGTACACGAAGCATTGTTGGTTTGGCAACTTGATTGTTGGAACCTGCAGTGGTGAACCGGAGATGTCGAATGTACACCGAAGCTAAGAATATAAATTGGAATTGCCGGCAGCGATTGCTTCTTGGTCGGTTGGACAATTCGATCGAATGCCCTGAGCTTTTCAAACTGCTGCCAGCCTGCCTGCCTGCCTGCTGGCCACCACCTGCAGAACTATAGCTAGCCCAGGGTCTGACTCATTTTTCATCTGACGAGAAAGCCGATGAAACTGCGGTATAACTGAGTAGAGTATGAGAAGAGGAATTCAAAGTCCTCTGAAGTAGCAATAAGGATATTTTGTATAAGAGTGAGTATGATGGTTAAACACAGGGTGGTAATCTGTGAAAGACATATTGCAAACTTCAAGTAGTGCATATTTTATGGTTTCTGCCAAAAAGTGAGCTCAACATGCTTGGCACCCTTTTCATATACCTATGTACCCCACTCTATATATGAGTAGGTA
Source organism: Dasysyrphus tricinctus (assembly GCA_963921185.1). Lineage (NCBI taxonomy): Eukaryota > Metazoa > Arthropoda > Insecta > Diptera > Syrphidae > Dasysyrphus > Dasysyrphus tricinctus. The sequence goes on along the minus strand of OY992531.1, from coordinate 253,972,634 downwards.
TATGCTCTCATGTGTCGACTGACTTTGGTTACCATACACATTCTTAGGTAGGTCGGTATAGGTACTTATATGTAGTTGATTTAGAGATGCTCCCTGCATTATTTAATTTAGCATAGAGCATTGAGGTAAACAGCTTATGATTCAAATAGTCTTAAAGGGTCATCATTTAAAGGGGCCAAAAGTAGGTATAGACTTTTTTTAAGAAAGAAAATCTAAGTCTATATCAATTTGATTTTTAATATTTTTTTTTTGAAAACGGCCAGTAAGGCATACTGTGTGGTGACAGTCTGGGAGAGTTGCCGTAGTCGAAAAGTTGCCATAGGATTTTTCAAAATTTCAGTATTTCCTAACTCTTCGTCTGATGGTGGATTCATGGTACTAGGGATCTATGTAATCAAGTCCAGGCTTCTCACGACGAAGGACCTCAAGGAAACCCTCCACGTTGCGTCTAATCCCGATATCTGCTGTCAGGTGCATAGGTCCAAAAGAATGTTCTCCAAATAATACAAATTGTTACGGAGAAGAAGAATAAAGCTTTTGTCGAGGTGCAATCGTGTCCTTCATTGTGATAGATAATCGAGTACCCATAGTGTGTCTTGTTTAGCTTGATTAAGATTTGGCGAAACAGAATTCCGATTTTTTCGGAATGTTTTTATGGAACGCATTTGGGTGATGATGTTTCGCAAGGCACCACGATTATTCAATCGGATAGCGGCCAACATTTTTGGAAAGAAAAGACATAATATTTTGGTAGAAAATCTTGTCACGACTGAAAAAGAGAAAATAACTAGCAGCTCTTGAACGCAAGTTTGTGAAGAAACAACGGGAAAATATAGTTTTTCTGATTGATTACATGTTTCTGTGTTCAAATTGAACACTTAAAACAGAAAAAATTACAGCTATTGTCGAAAATTTACTCCAAGGCACATGAACCTCAATAATCCAACGATCTCAGCAGCTGAGCATCCAGTGGCATAATAGTCCGAAGAAAACTGAATTATGTCCTACAAGGTCCATTTGACTCAGCAATTGAAGCAGAATTACCATTCACTTTGGTTCGCTTCTATTCTTAATAAACGAAATGGCAGATGAATACGCCAAAAACGGGTCATCTCTTCATCCAAGTTAAACTGACTGCTCGGTTCTTATGCCACTAGAGCAGTAGAAGAATTTTTCAGAGTTTCCTCAAAGTTGCCAACGACAGATGGTCAACAATCGGTACTTGTAGTGTTTCCAATAATTTATCACCGGATGTTTCAAAGACAAAAGTGAATATTTACTCAAGTTAAGCAGGCCGGACCAGGTTGGTACCGTAACAGGTCACAGCGCAATAGGGAACCACTAAACCAGATATCGGCTCATCAGACTGTAGGACTTATTTCATTAGATCAGCCTAGCTAGAGCTAAAAAAGCAAACCTAGGAAAAAAACATTTTCAACGAACTGGGTGACCACCACGTCCCGTTTTTGCCACTAAGAAGCATCCTTAAAATTCACTCAGAATTCAGGGTGGTTCAGGGAGGCCCCTCGAACCTAAGCTTCATTAATCCACTTCTTTAACCCTCCTTCCTTCTCGATTCATCACCCCTTTAAACGTTACCTTTTTCCTTAACTAAATTAACGACAATTTTGTTAAGAAAAAATCAACTTTATCGGCGGCTCAATGCATCCTGAACGTGAGACTGTACGACGTGGTGCTTGAACTTGTAAGGATTTATTGACTTGTATTCATTCGGAAACGATGATAGACAAAAATTTACAGTCAATCGCATAATTACTGATTTCTTATGACCAGAAATTGTGGACTTGGACTTGAATAAGCTAATGTTTCATCACAATATGGGCTTAGCGACCCAAATAAAATGTTTAACAATCGATTTATTCCACATATTTAGCTCAATAATCGTGTAATCAGTTGAATTTATAACGTTTCTGGGCAGCACAGAGCTGAGATTCATTGCTATGGAAACAATTACCAGATCATTCAGGGGATCAAATAGTTCGTGGAAGGGAATGGTACCAGGGGCCGCACCGTGGAGGACAAATTTGCACCTAGCATTGTTTCAACATTCAATGAGGAAATCTATAACAATTTTAGTTCAAATCGGGTAATATAGTATTTGTGCTCTGTTGCTGGGGAAACAAGTCAATCCTAAAGAAAATATTAATTATCGACAAAATTGAGTTTCGTGCAGTCATAAAATTTTTGATTAAATAAGGAAAAATGCCTTAAACTATTTTTGAGGAGACATGTCAATCGCACGCAACCATTTTGATTATTCTGCACGATCAACTTGGTGTAAAATGGGTCGAATTGTGATTGGAAATGAAACATGGGTTCATCATTTTCATCCCGAGCCAAAGCCAGAGTAACTGCAGTGGCTTAGAGAAGAGGAAGAACCCTTTAACAAATTCAATGTCTCAAAATCAGCTGCAAATATCTTGGTTACAATTTTTTGGCATTCTTTAAGGGAGCATTACAATTCTGTTCCCCTCCCCTACTTACGCATCTGTTCCCATCCTAAAACCATTCGTTATACCACTAACTCCCGTACCTAAAATCAAAATACCTCCACGTATCTTTACTCTCATTCATGCCCCCACCTTACTACGTGCCTGTCCGACAGCATGTCCACACTGCAAACTGCAACCATCAACTGATTACCAAAGATTACCAAATAAATTATTATCAGCACCGAAACAGAAACGAGAAAAAGTGTGCAAAGAAAGAAGAACTCCACTGAAAGCAGCAATTGGATGAAAGAAATATTCGCACAAAAGGTGATGACGTGGCAGAACGAGGGACTACTTCTTAGAATTGTGCACTTCGCAGCCTTACAACCAGTGTTGCCATAATCTCAAATTTTATTATGCTAGATTTCAAATTTTATTATGCTAAATCGTATGGAAGCCCAAAAAACATAATGCTAGATCCATTTAAAAATACATAGTTCCCAAAATATCAATGTTTATTTTTTCAGAAATACTCTTAACATAACAAACAATATAATTGATTCGATTATTAGTAGCTTTGGCTAGGTATTTTACTGCTTGATATTTGAAACATGTTTACATTGAACCAAATCTCTGCGTATATTTGAATTCAGCCAATGATGGACATCGTCGCGCCAGTGAATAGTCATTCATACGCAAATAAACTGTTTGTTAAACAACCAATTTTTCTTTTAGCCCCTGAATTTATTTCATAAAAATCAACTAATATTACATTAATTTATAAAACAACTAACTCAACGAAAAATTTGGTGGTCCAATAAACTGCTTCACCAACGACTATTCAGTGGCCCAAAGGAAGTCCATCATCTTCTGAAATGTATTTCAGTCAGCCGTCATAATGATCACATTTGGAGTTCATGAGATCAAAATTTAAAAAAGTTAATAATTTGGCGCTAGATAATACATAATTGAATAATCTTTTAAATCAAATCTAGCATTCAAGAATGCCAAACAAAGACTGATAATGCCAAAAAAGCATTTGGCATAATTTTAAAATTGCAAAATAGTTTTCACTCCTGCATTATGCTAGATTTAGCATTTATAATGCCATTATGGCAACGCTGCTTACAACTCACGTATGTTTCAGCCAAAAATTGCTTTAAGAAACCGCCATACAGACTGCAAGATCAATTATCACCGTCAACGATACAACAGCTCATCGAGTCCAATAAAGACTTCCTCCCATCAGTGGTTAAGGTTCTTGTAAGGGAAAAGAACCAAGTGCCGAACTTACAGGATTCGTCCGTAGTTTTTACCAGTTGTACTGAGATTTTAACCGGTTCCATCTGCGAGATTTTTACCAGTTGTACGTGATATTTACCGGATTCATCCACTATTTTTACTGGTGCTTTTTACTGGATTTGTCCAAGATTTTTACCAGATTTGCTATGATTTTAACCGGATCCATCCACGATATTTCTACCAGTTGTACTGAGGTTTTTACCTGTTTTATTGTAATTTTTACCGGATTCATCCCTAACCTTAAAAATTCTAAACGAACAAATCTTTTCCACTGACCACCTCCACTGGGTTGCTCAGATGGTATGAACTTACAATACAAAGCAACGTATCAAAGCCCGTTTGTGTTCTGTTTTGAGGTACCTACACTGAACTATAATCCTATTTTCCATTTTTAGGAAAGAAACAAAAAAAAAAAAAACAGGCACAAACGATGCACACTCGTATACCTTTGCCATACTCTCAACTTGTAACAGCAACAGCACACCACCGTTAGGCAATGAGTTTTATGGTTAAATCAGAACAAATTTAGGGGAAAATTGTCTGCATGTTTTTCTGGAAGAAGGGTGCTGTTATATTCCTGGTTCCTGTTCGTTTATTCGTTCGTTGGTCTTCGATGAAACGATAAATTCCTTTGCGCCCCAAGGTATCCTAGGTACAAGCTATAGATACCAAACCTAGAGTGCAACAATCATTGTCTCTGGCAAAAAAGGACTATGGGGAGTTTTGGTTATCTGTTTCGAACAGTTCCCTTTCAGTTGGATGATTTCAAAGGCGAAACAGGTGTTGCTGTTCAGAAAGCCAACAGGGACATAACTTATAGTTAAAAGCGGATGGGACATTTGGCATTGATGGAAAACCTTGTCATGAAGCTTCCCTCGGGGGGATACAAAATGGAAATTTTCTGATTCTTCAAAAGTTTTTTGTTTTTAGTTTTTTTTTTCTTTATATTTTGAATTCCAAATGACCACAACCAAACCAACCACACACATTCGCAGTAATTCCTCTGAAAGTAATCAGCATAGTTCCTATGCATTTGGTTGGTATGGGTCGCTTGTCGTTCGTTACGTCACACTTCGCACCGCGTCGCGTTGGTCTACCTGTCCACCTTTTATGAAATCCTCGAGTAATGAAGGACTCTTCGGATTTGTAAAGCATGTGTGTGGTCTGCGGCTTCTAATTGAATTAAGGGTATTTACTCTGTGCCGCCAAGCCGCAGTTGCCAATTAAATGCGAATACAATTACATTGGAGATGATGGTGTATGGACTTGGAGGGTAAGTCCCAGGAGAGTTTATGGAGTGTGCATCGCGGGTGGTTGACATAAGAACCCATAAGGCATTTAAAGGCGGGGTATGGAAAAGTTCTTGGTGGTGGTGAAGTGGTGATGGTCATATGGTGGTATAGAGCGATGAAAACTTTTGATGGTTCGTTTGTTTTTGTTGAACAACAATTTGCGGTTTTCTGTGATTGTAATTCTAGGTATATTGTGAAAGCAAAATGAAAACGTCATTTTACTATAACCAATTATTAGTAGGAATCAAGAATTCAAATTTTGAATTTGAAATTTATTTATATGTAAACTATGTACACTTACCTACCTACATATGGAATGGAAGTGAAGTTACTAGGTATTGATGGGAGGAAAAATTAATTCTTGGGAATTAAATTCTTTCAATCATTAAATGGATCAGTTTAGTATTTTACTTTATCCCTTTTTTTAAACTAAAGTCCGATTAACATAATTCTATTCACGGTTTTTTTTTATAAAAAAAGTTATAAATTACATCACCAGTAGAACCATTTTTTTTATATCTAACTTTTTAGAAAACGATAATATCAGATGCTTTTAGAACAGTTCAATATAACAGTGAAGTCTTTATAAGAGAAACCTCATACCCCATAGCACAGAGAGGGAAGTATCCGCTTATCACCACGAAAAATGATCTATTTATTCAGTTTTTCACAGTTAGACCAAAAATAGCAGAAATCGTATGCCAATTTGTTTGTTTTTGCTTACGCGGAAACGTAACATCCCAAATATAAATCCTCCCACCATAAATGAGATACTGCTCCATATCGCTGATACCGCAAAATATCTTGGTCCGGTTATCGTTGGAAAATTCACTGGAAAGAAAACATCAAAGAAAGAGAAAACTTCAATAGGCTTCTACATCTGCAGCAGAATTTTTTGTAAGAGATGGGGAAAAAAAGTGCCCTATACGGCTTAATGAAGGTAAAAATAGGAAAAGGGCCACTGTGGTCACCGAACTATTTTGAACTTCAATGATTTTAACCCTGTCGTTTTAACAGGTATCCCTACAAAGGAACTTTGGAAGGAAAACCGGGTTATAAACGTAGAATATTTTGGTCTTTACAGACGGTTCCAAAACGAAAGCTGGGGTAGAGTCAGACATCTTCTCAGGTAACTATATAAATAGAGCAATGTAGCTTTCAAACTATTGCAGTGTTTTCCAAACGGAAGTACTTGCAGTTTGTGGGGTCACAAAATATCTTTCCGCATGTGAACTGATAAATAGGAACATTGATATCTTCATAGAGAGCCAGTCGGATATCAAAGCCATTTCGTCAATCTTCACATACTCAAATCTGGTTGATCGTTGTCGGAAGGAATTGAGATTAGGTACCTATTTAGCGAAACAAATTCAATTACCCTCCAATAGGTCCCGAGACACAGTGAAGACTTTTACGGAAATGAAATGATAGATGAACTGACCAAAAACGGTGTATCACTTGAACCGAACCAAATAGTACCCTGGCTTCTTATGTCATTGGAACAAGAAAAAAACTATATTCACCAGAGATTCCACAAAGCCACCTACGACAGATGGTCTTCTATTGACACTTGTCGGGTTTCAAGGATTCTACGGCCAGACATTTACAAAAAAAAAGGGTATTTACTGAAGCTAAGCAGACCTCAATTGTCTCTCTTGATTGGAATCCTAGTGGTTCACAGCTTAATGGAAGGGCCTCAGCTCACCTGACCTATGCAGAGGGTGTCAAGACGAAGAGGTGGAGAAGGGCTCAAATGACTTTCTTTGTGAATGCCCCAGCCTAGCGAGAACTAAAAAAACAGCCCTCGGAGAATACTTTTTGATGAACTGGGCGATGTCTCACTTTTGCCAATATTCAAAAATTAATTCGAAATTCTGGATGGTTCAGGGAGGGACCCCTTACCCAACACTTCCACTAACTCCTCCCTATATCGACTTTGCCCATATCCTCGGGAGCACAATGGATCCACTGAGATCCGACTGAGATGATTGCGGACTACCACATCATCACCCCACCTAACCTAAACTAACCTTGTTTGATTGTTTATTTATTCCTGTGTACATATGTAGGGGGTAATCTCTGTGATTCTGAACCAATAAATTCATTCACTAATGGAAAGTTACAATGTCCCTGAGTATCATAATCTAAATTTGTATTCCTAAAAAATAATAACGGTTAATATCTAACAGCCCTATTATTGACACGATTCAAAACTAGTTTTAACGTAAAACTAGTTCTATATAGTCTGGGAGTCCAACGTAAGATTACCTATCTCATCGCGGCCACGCAAAAATTGGATGCCAACCGATAGCTTTAGTCCAAACATTTACAAAACTGCTGGTCGGACAAGCTTTATCTGGTCGGAATGGTTAGAAAATGCACTTTTCAGGTTGCATTTTCCGCTAAATGTACCTATAATATAAGCCACTTATATAAATGGGGTATCAAATGAAAGCTAGGACTGTCCTCTACACGATAGCAATGGTCGGACAGAGTTTTTTGGCTCCCCTCCCCAGATAAGCTCCGCGGATCCCATATCACGGAATTTGAGATCATTTGAGTGTTTAGTTCGCCCTGCCAGACTGTTTAAAAAAACCGTTTTTCACTTAGAATTTTGAATTTTTTAAACGGTCCGGTAGAGCGAACTATACACTCAAATGGTCTCAGATTCCATGATATGTGATCCGAAGAGCTTCTCAAGGGATGAGTGAAAACCAATTTCGGCTAACACGATTTTCCTCGAAGTTGCATTCATATTTTTTTTTCGATGCACTGTTTCTCGCAAAGGCCCCAGTTGTGGACTGCAAGACTTTGATTTTTTTAATAGTCTTTAATGGAGCTTTCGACGCCTATACTTCTTTTTTTGCTATCGTTCACACCCAAAATCTGCTGTGGGCTCTCGGTCTATGATACCTTAAAAAATAATAAACTACACAATACCTAAGAGTCTGTCTTTAATATTGAGATAATTGAATTTGTTTAACTATGTTAGCGAAGCTGTGGAACCGAGCTAACGTTCCTTAATGTTTTGAGTTTTAGATTCAAAAATTTATGAAGCAATTTCACTGAATTTTCTACAGTTAGTTATCATGAGTGGCATAAAGATTAAGAAAGCAGTTTGAGTATAAGATTCACTTATTACCATGCCAATTTTTCTTATATTTGAGTTGTCTCTTATTTCAAGGCAAATTCCACTGAAATATGTTGTCCTACCGAGTGCCTTGTCTCACCCAAAATAATAATTCCTTTCGAAGAAAAGCATCTATCAAACTCCAAACTCCCTTGGAAAATTTATTTCCGATACAAGCAAATTCTTAGGGAAGTTTTCAAGTACCTACTATTCAGTATTCAAGTTCAAAATTTTGAAGGAGGAAAACATTTTTCGTGGACGTTTTTTTGGATAGCCCCCATGTACATACATATGTATGTATGTATGTTTTTTAAATCCACCGTCTACTGTGAACATATACAAGGCTTGCTTCCTATTTTAAAGTATAAAATAGAGTTTTGACATTTCAGTTATTTAAATTGACTGACTAACACGTAGGCTGACTTTCACCAACGTTTTTTTAACAGCAACAGCAAGCTCTGAATAATAGTTTTTTCAGCTCAATAATTCATTAGGTAATCATTGACTTATTATTGTTGTCAAAAAATATTTCATGCAAGTACTGCAAGTCTACATCATAATCACATTTTCTTTTATTTATTTATGTTTATATTTGTTCACGCAACTTTATTGTTCGATGCCGGCCAGCCTGGCTAGTTTAAAATAATCGACTTTAATTTATGTTTCCAAGTGGAGTATGAAAAATGATATTAGTAATTTTTTTAAATTATACCTACATTAACAATTTTCAGAGAAAAAAAAAACTAAAGCATATTTTACTTTCAAAAAATTCAACCTTATTTATTTTAATAACATTTTTCCATTTAATCTACCACTCTTCATTTAACACGTGCAAATACAAATATTTTTTTCACGGAAAAAGTCTATGTTCTTGGAAAAAGTCTGGAAGAGTTTTATATCAGAAATCAGAATTAGACTCATAATTGGGTAATAATTATTGTTTGATCTTCATTAATTAGGCACTTATTGAAAAAATCAAGGACCTTAACGAAAGGAAATGTTTTTGCTTATTCTTATAAACTGCACGTGTTTTCCTCCTATTGTCTGCAGATATTTTAGTCGTTAGTTAAAATAGAAAAATCTCTTTATAATATTTATTTAAACGTTAAACATTGTATAAATATTTTGTTCCATTTGTGGAGGGAAAATTAGGGTGGCAGTATATTTATTTTTATCTAAACTACAAACTCTGCTGCTAATATTAAAATCAATCTACCGAATTACCATCTAATTTCTGTTTACAAATCGTCACGTGAATTCTTATTTGTCCTACAGACCCAGCTCCTTAGGTTTTTTTAACTTTAAAGTAGTACTAAGCTCAGTTTCACTTGCGATTACTATAAGGCAAGTTTTGGATTCGTACAAAAAAAAAAATTGAAATAACATTCAAACATAACATTACGATGATATAGAGAACACGAAAAAAGTCTGTGGCACAATTCTGTCTGTCTGTCTGTCTGTTCGGCTACTGCCTAAACGGCGGGATCTATTTTCTCAAAATTTTTGAACATAGTGGTATTTGGTAATTCTACCAACATGTTCTGATGCTTTTTTGTCGAGTCTGGGGTAGGCTCGTCGTATCTAGGGATTTTTCCAAAGAAAGCAAAAAAACTTTGGTAGAAGTTTCAAAACTCCAATCAAAACAAATTTTATTAATTCCAAATTAAGTTCACAGCGTTTTACAATTTTCGTTTTTTTTTTTTTTTTTTTTTTTTTTTTTTTTTTTTTTTTTTTTTTTTACAAGGTATTTCGTATAAATAACAATAAGTTTTCCTTCAATAATATAACAAGGTATGTATTTTATATGGGTGTTTGGTCAGCCATGCCTCCAGCAAGAAACTGGAGGAGAAATCGGTGCACTATACAAGATGATAGGGTTGTCTGTGGTACTCTTTGAAGAAGTGTAGCCACAGAAATAATTTTTTTTGTCTGTGTTACTCGCACAGAAATAATCGATGGTAAACGGCCCTACTCCTAGCAAAAGACTAGAAGAAAGGTAGGTGTTATTTCTTTGTCCACGATACACTTAGAAGAGGTGGAGCATAGAAATAAACGGGGGGATAGATAAAGGAAGAGGTAGAAGTTTAAAACCAAAAAGTTATTCCAAACTCCTATCTGGTACACTTCGTAACCAGCAGTGTGTTTCTACTTGCTAATTTAAATTTAGTTACCAAATTTAATTAAATCAGCGTGGTACTCTTGCTTTCCGTAGACCAATTATTAGTAGTGAAATTCAACCTCCTAAAAGAGAGTAGAAAAACTACAAACAACATCATGCGTGTTCAGATCAAACAACGTCTGGTTACCTGTATTCCTTCTAAAATGGGTGGAAGTATTAAATCAACCCAGGGTTCGGTGCGGTAAATAACATAAGGGTTCGGTAAAAAATTATTAATTTTGAAAGGGAGTTCGGCGGATTAGTAAAACAGTGTAACGCTTCGTTACAATGTGTGTCTTTCATTTTTTTTAGAACCAAAAATAACGGTACCTGCCATGTAAATTTACAAAATCTTATTTTTCGAGATAAACTAAAAAAAAAAAACAATAATTTTTACTCAAAAATTTCGACAGTTTTTCGACAATAACTTTTCATCTAAAAGAGATGTCACAAATATTTGGAAGCAACAGTTCTAAAAAAAAAATCTTACCTTCACAGTCAAATAAAAAATATTACTCTGCGCTCAAAAGGAGCCGAGAAGACCGCATTTAGGCCTGTGGTAAGAAATGTTTTGGTAAATTTTATAGCTTACCATTTTAAACCTTAAAGGCTCTCCCAAACCAACGCGAAACAATTTCTGTCGACAGTTTATTGTTGTTGTTTAGCATATAATGGTGTATCTGTCATATTTTGTATCATTTTGAATGATTTGACATGATTTCCCGTTGGTTTGGGATAGCCTTAATTCGTTGTAAGGGAAGGTTATAAATTTATAACAAACTACTTTTTCAAAAATTTGGAGTTCTTTTTTCCACTTTGGGGTCGCATGCTACGAAATTGAACTTTATCATGAAAATGTTGGGTAACGTCTTAGTTTCTATTTCCCTTGAACACTATATTATAGGTTTTAGTTTTTAGCATGAATTTAAATTCCTTTTTCATTTTGCTTTCCTTTGTGGGTTTTAGTTTTGATACCTATTAATTAAAATTTTCATAAACATAATTTATAACTCCGCCAATAATTTTATTCTAAGCCTTTGTGTATACCTACCTACTTTTCCTTTCCTTAAAAAAATTTTCTTTCAATCAACCATCAGAAGCAGGACTCTTTTTTCCAGGTAGTGCATGTACTACATAGCATGTTTCATAATAATCCTCACCTAAACTGATTCTGCAATTTCTTAGTCTTATCTTTTATCCTGCATCTTAATTTTTTTTTCCTCCTCACGAAAGCTCCTCAATGTCCTTAACTCATCTTAAAATCTTTCCTTATACTTATTTTCTTACCCCACCCGCCTATCATTCGTTGACATTCACAATTTATTAGCATGCATCAGTTCGCTGGCATCAGCAAACATGCATCACCAACTTCAGCCCAATCAAGAATTTCTTATTATAAGCTGGTATAACACACATCACGATGGAAGTGTATATAAGCAAGATGGTTGGTTACCCCATCAGTTAAGCCTATTTTAATGTTTATTTTTCTCACCCTCCACCGCCCTCTGGGGCTGAAGAGAATAGAAAACCTATACATACCACCACCCCACGACTAACAACACCACCAAAACAACCACCTTATATTTCTTATCGGGCTTAATAATTGTCCTAAGAGGTTTAAGGGGTAGAAGAGTATGGGCTTTATATTTTTTGTCTTAGTTATGGAACTGAATGAAATGCATTAAGCTTACGTGTAAACAAACGCAATTTGTTTACACGTTTCAGAACGCGTCAACGTTGAGTATGTGCCAGCAACGTGTCAGCTAAAAAGCCAACGTCGCACGGGGCCAACTGATAAACATCGCATAGTTGTAGCAGAGGATATAGGAAGGGGTTTGGGTAAGTGAGTGCGACTTGAGGGAATTATGAATGTGTGTAGGTTTGCTGGCGTGTTTGTGTACATTAAGGACTTGAGAGAGAGCTAAGGCACAGTGTTCACTTCTTATTAGAATGATGGTGCTCTATTGTGATTTAAATTAGAAAATTTCTTGAACATTGACAAACATAAGGGTAACTTGGGGGTAAATCGTGGTGTAAGACAATGTGAACCCTTTAAAATTTACTATTTGCTAAAGCAAATGTTACGATTGTGCCACACAAATTGCGTAAGGAATGTAAAAGCCTGAAGGAAATCTTTGTGATTCAATATTGTTTTCAGATCATTTCAAGTTGACTTAAGCCGGATTTATAAGTAAGTATAGTTGCTACCCACCCACTCACCACCAACCCTCAACTGACAAAAATCAATAAAACAACCCTAGCGTCTTTCCAACTTACCAACCTCTAAACATCTCTCGGCACTTTTTTAGAGGAATTCTGAAGCAGTAACTGCGTGTGGTATCTACATTGTTTTTCAAGGTTCTTTTCCATCAGATTTTGAACTTTGAATGCCAAAAATCGATTCGATTTTTCACACAAATTCATGTATTGTTTACATTTAATTTTACACTTTGTAATATTTAGTACACTTCATATGTAACCTGACACTTAACCGATATTTTAAGACCTTTTTATAAGAGATCCGATCAACACAACTGCAGTTATAAGCTGCTAAAGCTTACTACATCAGAAATTTTCGGAGCAACCATTGTAAGAAGGTAGAGGATATTTCTTGGGCATCTCACTACGCCTAAAACGCTAACCTGGCATAATTTTTTTTGTTTAATGGGCAAGTGGTTCAAGAACCACCCCAACCTTAGACCAAGAAGGGGGTAATTTTCCAGCAAATGGACCCCAAGATAACAAGGTTAGTAAAAAAATGGATTTTTGAAATTTCATTAGGTATACAAAAAATAGCTTTTAGGTGAAAATTAAAATAAAATGCCCCCACATCCTCTTTCTGAATTGACCCACATGAGACCACTCACAATTTTTAAGGGAGGGTTCAAGCAGTAACGTTTTCAAACAATATTTTCAAGTTCCTGAAATTTTTTCATCAACTTCAGCCTTATGCTCATAAAAAATTCCCATTTTTTGTATAGAGCAAAGTGCCTTAAAATTAAAACAAAATGAACTAAATTTGTTCAAAATTTTTGAAGTAAAACTTTATTAACTCTGACATTTTGTAATGTTGTTCAGGTCTTCTAGTCTAAATAGGTATGCACACAATTTTTTTTAGCATAACAAAAAAAAAACGGAAGCCAGCATCAATTTTTACAACTCGCTGATTTTTTCGGTGGAAATGTGTCGCGTCATTGTTTCATAATTAAATCAAAATCAACAATTTGCAGGCTTTATAGGAATACATAGGTACAGCAAGCTATATGAACGCACCCCTTGCTACATTATCCGTACGTCGCCTCCGGTATGGGATACGCCATCCCATCACTCAGTCCAACCACCCCAACCCACTATATACAATATCGCCATTACCAACAAAATTATAAAAAATGATGAAAAAAAAAATTCCCATTTGACACGCCTGAGCTCATGCAACAATAAATAAACAACAAAGAAAAAATAAGCGTAGGTATAGTAGCAGTAGCGCAGAGTAGGCAAAAGAGTATAAACCCGTGTGAACGCGTTGACGGTGATGGCTGTTGGCGGAATTTTGTATATCGTTTCGAAACCGTTACACTATTTCTTTATGTACCCTGACGCTGAATTCATAAATATTTACGGGATGGTGGTGAAAGTTATGTAAGGTTGTTTCCACAACCATCCCAAAAAAAAAAAACCCGAAGGAAAATAGCCAAGCTATGTTATGGTTTCCTCTCTTTCACTGTCTGTCTCTTTTTATCCAGAGAGAAAGTATACAAATAAGCAAAACATAAATATAAATTTTCATAAAATAACGAAATAGAATCCATTAAATAATGGGAATGGGAAACGCACTGTATAGCTTGTGAACTAGGATGTTATTTTTTTTTTAACCAGTAATGGAAAATTTAAAAATAAAGAGAATTAATAATAGATACACCCTAGTTCAAATTTCTTGGATTTTATTTAAGACAAAAACTCTTTAAAATGTTTGGAATTGGTGCATTATAATTCTAATGAACTAGCTATAACACAAACAAGAAATAACTCTTTTTTTTTACTTTTGTAACCCAAAAAACACATAAGGTCGAAGTTCTTCTTTGGCAGGCAATATCAACCTTACCCCACAATAGCACGTGTGGCATGCTTCATTCGCTAACACTGTACGATCGTCTTCTTTTAGCTATTGTGGTTTCGGAATAATTTGCGTGGTCCAACTTGCCCCCTGCTCCAACCAGCCCAATACTTCCCTAACACTTTATTTAATTAAATATAGCATATTTCTAACTACTAAGGACTTTAAAAAGCCCTCTAACTAGTCAACCGTCTAAAAAATCTAATAAATAAGGCTGATAGTATTTAGTAATATGTTTTTTCAAAAAATATGTTTTAGATTTGTTTAAATATATTAAAACATTTTTTTTTTATTTTGAAATCTTAGTACATAGTTGGAAAACGATTTGGTCGATCTTTTTGAAACTCCATACCTAAGAGCTTTTAGAATATTTTTTGAAAAAAATTTACTTTTATAAAAAAATAATGGTATTTTCCATACAAATATTATAAAAGTGTATAAATATTGAAATAAAGAAATATTAAATATAAATATTTAAGATTTCTTATACTTAAATTTTTCCTTAAAAATGTTTTCAGAATTGTATTCATTAAAAAAAAAACGCTCGTAGGATTTTCCATTTTTTCCATTATTCTTTAGTTTTAGTTTTATTATTATTAAGTTTTTCGCACTGTTTTTTTTATTATTAGTATTATAAGGATTCGTGCAAAAAAATTTTGAGATAACAATCAAACATGATATTACGATGATAGAGAACACCAAAAAAGTGGCTGGCATAATTCTGTCTGTCTTTCTGTTCGTCTGCAGCCTAAACGGCTCGATCGATTTTCTTCAAACTTGGTACAAAGTGGTTTTTGGTGATTATGCCCACACGTTTTTTTCATTTTTTAGAACCAAAAATAACGGTACATGCCATACAATTTTTCTTAGCAATATTACATAATCGTATTTTTCTCAAAATTGTCTCAACAACTTTTCCTTAAAAAAAATTCAACAAATTTATTTAGTAAGGACTTCCTTTCGGTGGAAAACCATTTTTCAAAAATGGTTGTTAATGCTACCTCCCAACGAACCATTCTTTTAATTTTTGATTTTCTTCAAAACGGTACGACCGATTTCAATTTTTTTTTATACAGAAGATTCCAAAAAATATAAATAGTTTTGTGTACCTGATTTTTTGAGAAAAATGTTTCAAATTTTTTTTGAAAATCAAATATTTCGAAAACGACATGATTGTTTTTTTTTTAACTCGATATTTAAGAGTTTTTTAGTACTTTCTAAAATATTTTTAGAAAAAAATTTACATTTATGGAAAAATATCGGTACCTTCCATACAAAAGTTGAAAAACCGCAAAGGAAAATATTTTTTTGCTTAAAAATGACTCCTACGATTTTGATTAATATTTTTTCAGATGCTTTATTTAGTACGATCTGCTACCAAAAAATATAAAATTTTACACTTAGCAACTATTAATAGTACCTGTCGCAGCACGTATTTTTTATTTTGAATTTTCTTGTTATCTGCTTTTTTTTTTTGGAAGTTCGATATCTCAAAAACGGGTTGACAGTTTATTTTCAAATTTTGTTTTTACATATATGCACATAAATGTATACTTCAGATTTGCATACCAAAATTTGGTCTTAAAAATGTTTTAATAATTTTATATATAAAAATTATTTTTTTAAAAAACTGCTCACGAAAAGAATTCTTACAGACCGATTTCACTTCTTCCAATAATATCGAAAGTTTTTGAAAGAATACTACTCCTGCGCCTGCAGCCTATAATAGAAGAGAAACGATTAATACCTGAACATCAGTTCGGATTTAGAAGCAAGCATTCAACAATTGATCAAGGGCATAGAATAACTGACGTAATTGAGAGAGCTCTTGAAGAAAAGAAAATCTGTTCGACGGTCTTTTTGGATGTGTCGCAAGCGTTTGACAAGGTGTGGCACGAAGGCCTCAAATTCAAATTACGACAAGTTCTGCCTGAAGGACTTTATAAAATTCTAAACGAATATCTAGAAAACAGACTTTTTCGTGTAAGACACGGAAATGAATATTCTAATTTCAAAGAAATAGTGGCTGGGGTACCACAAGGTAGTGTTTTTGGTCCAGTTCTGTACCTTCTATTTACACGTGATATAACTCAAACAGAAGACACTATCGTAGCAACGTTTGCTAATGAAACTGCAATATTAGCAGTAGGCAAAACGATTAACGAAGCTACGATTAAATTACAAAATGCTCTTAAAAATGTTAATGAGTGGACAAAAACATGGCGAATAGCGCTCAATGAACAAAAGTCAGTCCACGTGGACTTTACGTATAAAAAAATAAATAGATTGCCCGTCTTTCTTAATACCGGTCGTGTACCATTTGCGAATGAAGCAAAATATCTGGGAATGACTCTAGACGCGAAATTAAAATGGAAGCTGCACGTAAAAAAGAAATGCGAAGAATTAAAAAGTAAATTAAGAGATATGAACTGGCTACTCGGTAAATATTCCAAGCTTAGTATTGATAATAAGTTGATTTTATACAGGCAGGTACTTAAGCCTGTCTGGACTTACGGTATACAACTCTGGGGTTGTACCTGCGATACAAATTTAAATAACTTACAAACGTTTGAAAATAAATTGCTTAGGTCATTTGTAAATGCACCATGGTATATAATGCTACATTTCCAACTAACGCTAATCTGAGATTTACCTCAAATCTTCTTTAAATCTTGAAGATCTACCATACAAATATATTTCGTAAATCTTGGAGATTAGAAATTAATCTTGTTAAATCTTCCTAGGACAAATGGTTTTACAAATCGAACTAACCTATTTTAACATGGTGCTGAACGATTCATTCGAGACTCGATTCAGTTCTTCATTGTTTGACACGAATCAAACATTCTGTCTCTTTCGCACTTCATAAGTAAAATTGAAGCATCGTTTGCATTTTTAAGATGCTGTCAGATTTAATCTTTTTTAAATCTTTTTGAGCGGTGGAAACACCAAAAAGATTTATTTAATCTAAACTGAGATAAACCTTTGGGGGAAACATAGCATAAGAAACGAAGATCTGCACAGGGATCTCGGGATTCCTACGGTTCGAGACGAAATTAAGTTTCGCGCGAAAACATAGAAATCGGCTATTAGATCACGCTAATCCAACGATTATTGACATTCTTGACGAGTCGAATTTAGTACGCCGTCTGCAAAGAACAAAACCTTCCGACTTGGTGCGGTGAACACAAAACCGCTTTAAAATCGCGGAATAAGCAGAAACTTTCACCGGAAAGTTACCTGCAACACGTTACTTAACTTCGTTAAAAATAAATTGCTAGATAAGTTTCAACTTTAGTTGCAATCGGGAAGTGGAGGTGGTTTTAGTGTAGTAAGAATCTCACACTTCTATGAGCACGCGTTTTCCGGTCCTCATAGAGCCTGATGCAGGTTTTGCACCTACCCACGGTAAAAAAAAAAAAAAAAAAAAAAAATGTTTTTATATACAATTTTCTAAAACCCGCAGTGTCTTGAACATAAGAGCAAGTACGTGCGACCCAGTCGTGCATTTTATTTTACTTGCGATATGTAGGTACTGTAGGGCAAGTTTTGGATTCGTGTAGAAAAAAAATTGCGATGATAGAGAACACTAAAAAAGGGGGTGGCACAATTCTGTCTATCTATTTGACTGTATGTACCCTGACCTACAGCCTTAACCAAGATAGTGATTTTCTTCAAATTTTAGAGTTTACGCTTTTCGGTAGATCCTTAGAAGGGAAATTGAAATGTGATTTTAGCTCCAAAAATAACGGTACTTGTCATACAATCGTTAAGTAAAAGTTTATCTATCTCAAAAAACTGAATATCCAGTGTCTCATTGTAAGTGTAGTGTACATTCTGGGTGAACAAAATTACCAAAAACTGTTATTAACGGTACATACTATACTATATAATGGTTTTTATTTTCGACTTTCTCATAAACGGCCTAACCGATTTCCATCAAAATTTTCGCACAAAAGCTGTTTTAGAATGTTAAGAATATTGCATATCAAAATTTTGGAAACAAATAAGATTCAAAATTTTCAAAAATTGGGCGATGAATTATTTTGAAATAATAAATAAATATATATAAATAAATGTGTTTTAATAAGTATTTGAAATAGGTATAACACATAATTTTTTGAAAAATTTTACAAACAATTGTATACATACAAAATTATTTTAGTAAGAAAACCGCTCCAACGATTTTAAATTGTTTGTTTGCATATATTTATTAACTTCCCATTGATCCAATTTGTCGAATCGAAAATTTTGACACATCTTCACGTTTCAAGGTCGCTAAAATTGGAATCCATCATTTTAAGAGAGATGTCTGTGCTGTTTATACATACGTTCGTTCGTTGGTATTTCTTCCATTTTTCTTTCACCATATCTCAAGAACGAAAAATTCATCGAGTTTGGATGAATTTTCTTTTATAGACAAAAGTGTTTTTACGTGTAATAGACTTCCAAAAAAATAAAATAAATAAGCGGCTTTTTACTATTGTATTTGAAAAAAAAACGCTGTAAAATTCCATTACTCTGGAAAATCCATAACAAATGGTGCTGTCGACTCCGGATTACTTTTATTACTAATATTAATATAATAAATATTTATAAAAATGAAAAAATAAATCAACCTACAGCTGTTTTATATAAAAAAAATGCTGGAAATTGTTGAAAAAAGTAATTCGGCTCGAATATCTTGAGAAAAAACAATGATAATGGTTGCTGAGAAAATTTATTTTATACACTAAAAAATTGATAAAATTTGTAAAATCAATAAATAGTACTTTTTTTAAGTTAAAAAACAAGAAGAAATTTACCAAAAATTGATGAAAACTGTCTTAAGAACAAAGAATAATATCGGGATAATTTTTTTCTACGAACTAGTTGATTGATTACATTTGTACAAAATAAAAAAATTCTTCAGAAAACATCTACAAACATCGAAAGCCAAGCAATCTTTGCTCTTCACTTGATTGCATATTGAACACCTGAAAACGTCTTGAATTGGCGATTTTTAAATAAAAAGAATTACAGTACAGTGGCCTCTAGCTTCCAAGGGCACCAATGTGAAGTTACCAGCGGCGTGAGTCAAAACTAGTCTCTTTTATTACCTGAGGAAATCAAATGACATACTTGTTTTTGAACTCTAAGCGATTTTACCAGAGTGTTGTTTACAACTTAAATAACTATTCAAATGCTTTTTTTATATTTTTTTCTTATAATCACGTGGATAGTTTTTGAGTTCTTAAGTAGCAAGAAACTTGAACAATGAAGCAATTACATGCAATCTAGTCGTACATTTTATTTATTGTCTACAAATAAAATTTGAATTTAAAAATTTTTGGCAAAACAAACGAATGCCAAAATCCCGAATGGACAAAACCCCGAATGCCATATGCGGTTCTATCCTTCAAATTGAGATTTTTTGTATTTATTAATATACACAAATACTTCTTGATTTGATATTCAAAATGTGTTGAGAAAATTGTTTTTGGTACGTTTTTTTTGTTTTTTTAGACGTGTGGGTTTCAAGAAGAAATAAAACGCATATAATTTAATGTTATGGCGAAGAGTTAAGCTTTATTATAAAGACAGGGCTTTACCATTATGTTTTAAAAATGATTTCAAGCAAGGCTCGAATAAATTCTAGGTGAGAGGCCCAATTTAGGACCATTTTTTTCAGCAATTGGGGCCGTATGTCAGCATTATTGCGTTGTTGATTGTTTCGTTGGCTGTATGGCATGTAGCGCCATCTAGTTTTTACCAAAAGTTGTCAACATCAACATCCTCTAATTCAGACACGAAAAAGTCATTAATCATGGCTCTATAGCATTGCCCATTGACTGTAACATTATGGCCGGCTTCATTATTCATCGCTTTTCATCGCAACGCGCGAACCCAACCATTATTATGGTAATAAACTTGCACGAGCATAAAACAAGTGACAGCTGTCAAAAAGACCAACTCCAAAACAAGTATTGCCAGATTGAAAACCACACGTCTAAAAAAAAACCCTTTACAATTCGTGATTCTTGTACCTACATTCTATAGTTTTGTTCGTTGTTAATGTTAGCATTTGAGATTCTTGGCATTTAAATCGCAAAATTAACGGAAGTGAAGCCCAAAATAGCAGTTCGGTTTCTTTGAAAGTACTGAAATAGTACTAAAAAGGTATTAAAATTAGCGATTTTGTCTCGAATGGATTCGGGATTTTTGGGCATTCTGCCCATTAGAAATTTTGGAATTCGGGGATTTGTACCCTTCCCAAGTAAACACATCTTGTCAATATTACTCCTTTCAAAAACTAACCAAGCAAAGAAACTTCACAATAATGAAAGTTTTTCTTAAAAGTGTTGTATGGCGTATGAGTGTTTTTTATTTGTTCAAATGAAAGGTGAACAATTATCATTATCACACTACACTTAATCACTTAAAGGAAATCATTCGAGATGGAAAAATTACACAGCTCTTTAAAACAATGTAATTTTTAAACTATACGAAATTGATAAATATTTCCTGAATTCAATTCGAAATGTTAACATGTAAAACCTGTTTGCAGTTTAATTTTAAAATTGTAAGCTGCTTATCACAAAGTAAATATTATTTGTTAAAAACACTGATACTTCTAGAAATTTTTAACTTAAAAAATTGAACTAACAACTAAAATCTGACTGCTGATTAATTGGCCCTTAATATGTTTTCTTTTGCAAACAAAACAAATAATCAAGTGTTTAAACAAAACTTTAATATTTATTAGAAGTCGATGAAATAATCACCCCTTCAAGTTCAGTTTTTTTCCAGCTGAAATCTGCATCCCTGCTTAATCCGGATTTTGTATCACAGAAATATTATTCATAAGAAAAAACCATAAGAAACTTTGTTTATTTCCTTGAAAAATTAAAAAATGAGGTCATCTTCTAAGTATATGACGCACTATATAAACCACATATGCGATAGTACACTATAAATTTCCTTGCAGGGTTATTTATAAAATGCTATTTTGCTATATTTTCTTTTCTGTGAAGATACAAAACACCAAATCCTTGCAATCCATCCATTTAACACACGCCTTATCCACAAATTCAGTGTTCTACTTAAACGTGATGCATTCTATTCAACCTCCCGATGATGCGGTGTGTACCTGGTACTGATGCAAGGTTTTACATTGATGATGCATGAAGCCTCTGTATAATACACGTATTGCTTTCATATATGTATAGTATATAGAAAAGCATCCATCAATAGCATATCATTTGCTTACACCTAAGAGTCTTATAATTAAAATCAACAACATCGACACTGTTGACACCAAACTCTCAACCGTACAATACCCCAAATGTAAACCTGATGGTAATAAAATACGACTATGCGACGATGATGACGATGACGACGAACGTAGCTGGCATGGCATGTGAACTAAGAACGATACTATACCTGAACGAGAGCTCACAATGTTCTTCTCTCTAAGATTATCCTTCGCACATCTTGGAAATTACTTTCTTAAATAATTGATCCTGGTGATTAAGTGAAAACGGGTGCAGCTCTATCTTATGCTCTCAAGTTGCAAATGTATACATAGCTTGAAGGTAAACAACAGCAAACAAAATACCATACATAGTATCTATATCTATTTCTATATGTGTATCCTTCTACTTATGTACATACATATGTATCTACATATATGGATTTAGCAACACCCCGTAAATGAGGCTTGATTAAAATTACATAAGAAAGTGTCACACATAGAAAGGATTTCAACAGAATCTCATTGCAAATTGCCATCTTTTGCTATAGCGAAAACGGCTTTATAGAGATTTATTTATCTCTATACACAAACACATTTTTTCCACATATACATATTCTCTTCTTCCCAATTTGTATATTAACTACTTGCTAAAAGAAATCCTTAATAAGCTTAATCCTTGAAGAATTTTCATGTTTCAAAAGGACAAAAATTCTTCAAAAAGTATAGCTACTTATGCACTTACACACAGAGTTTTCTTATAAGAGTTGGTTTGTGTATGTGATTTTGGCTTGATGTAGAATCCTGGTTGGCGTGCCCTTGTGTTGATTTTCAATTTGACAAGGGTTTGACATTCGACAATTGCCCTGAGGCCCTTCGTTCCAAACAGCCCACAACAACATCCAAGTGGAAATGCCAAATTTTTTGTTGATTCTGTCAGATCTTCCTTCTCACGTTTCAGCTTTTTTTTGTCGAATATCCCTTTTTTGTCCGCGAGGAAGCCTATTTAAATTAAAAGCAAAGCCCTTCGACAGGAAATTGATATGAGTACACGGAGTAGGGGAGTGATTTTGACACTTTTTGACAGGATGCGATGACATTTTGACCAGAAGGGACCAGCTCGGGCATTAATGTGAACTAATATGGGAATCCTTTTTTTGCTAGAAAATTGTTTTAGGCACGCATCGCGGGGTATAATCTCTCTAACTTTTATATACGTATCATGGAGAGCAAGGATTATGTGTTTTTTTGACATTTATTGTTAAGGCTGGCTGTCGTTTTCAAGTGTCGGCCTATTGTAGAGGCCGACAATAATGTCCTGCAAAATATCTATCCCATACCACATCACTGTGTATATATGTTTGTGAGAGATGTGTGTATATCGTCAAGGACTTAAGTTTGCTTTCGACTGAAATAGGTTTCGTTAGGACCCATTGAGTTCCACTTAATCACTTTCAAAGAATGGCGTCAGGAGCTATATAAATGCCTTTAGCATGCTTTAGAAAAGGCATTTTTATTTCAAATATCAAGTATTTTTGTAAAATGGATGGTCTTTGGTGTCGGGGCTATAGGGTTTGCTGTTGTTGTTGTGATGGTGATACGATTTCAATTGGCAAAATGGGTTATAGATTTCTATAATTGGGTTTTAAAAACTCTTCAAATCCTGATGAAGTGGGGCACTTATGGGTTATTTGTGTGGATGATATATGTTTGTAGGGATGTTTTCCCTGTCTCTGCATTCTGTATATAATGGAGGAAACGAGTCCATTTTCTAGAAATATAAATTTAATCATGCAGGGCAGATATATGGGGCTATATGGATGGAGGATTGGTGATGTTATGCAGTAAGTTTAGGTATCTGTGGGTGGTTTTGGTTTTGTTGGAAAATGAGGCTTTTGTTTATGTGTCAGATGATATAGGAATTTTAAAATGGATTGGTTGAGTGGCTTTGAGTGGGATCGTAACGAGTTTTCTTTTTTTTTTATTTTTTAATCAATTTGTTAATGGTGTTGAAAGTGAGATGTGGTATAATATGCTGTAATTGATGTAAATATTCAAACTTAATTCAAGTATTTAGTATTTTTTTTTTAACATAGAATAATGGTTTGGTCAAAATAATAAAATTAATCGTTCTATGTATTTATTTATGTGCTTGAGTCAAGGACACTACATTATTGCTAATTGGGTTTATTTTTTTTTTTTTTTATTTAAATACAGAAAATAAAATTTAATGTTCTTGTTGCTTTAAAATACTAAGAATGGGAAGACATATTATGCTGGTACAAAATCTAATGACTACCTACGCATCCAAAGTTACTTGCGTAGATCTGCGTATATATGCGTAGAATCTTGTATTTTTAATAAAATAAAATACGGTGCACGTCAATGGAAAGGTCTATTCAAACCCTATCGACACATCCAAGCCAATATTTTTTTTTAATGGTCAGGTTGAGGAAATATTCGAAGCAAAGTGTTTTTACCGATTTTTTCGAATTTTTGCCCCACACGCAATCCATTAGATGCGAATATCTTACGAAACGAGCTTTCAAAATTGTTTCGACTTTCAGTGCTGAATTGGAAATTAACACACCTTTCTAAAAATGTAAAAATATTATTACCAACATTTTTCATGGATTTCGAAGAAAAACATGGACTTGCCGTTTTTTTCAAACAAAAATGACTTTTTTTCAAATTTAATGAAATCGTGCTATAAGTACATGCAAGCCAAATTTTTTGTCATGGTCTGGTTGAGAAAATATTCGCATCCAAAGTGTTTTTACCGATTTTCTGCCCCAACTACCAACCTTATTGTCCTTGGATGGTGATATTTCGGAATCCATACCTTAAAGAAGGCAAAAATCAAAAATCAAGAGAGATTTTCAAGAGCTTTCCAAAACTGATTACTAGAACCTTCTACAACGTCTGGTTCTCGAGATATGCCTACTTACTATTGTCTCTAGTTAATGCTAAACAAAACTTCGAATGTACCCTCTAGAAAATTACGTCAAAGTGATTTGCACCTTATGCGTGACGTAGATCAATTCATCCGTTTCGATTCTACCTTGATGTACAGCTGAGTGCACACACGATCTGAACGGCTGATAGTATGAATAAATCTAGTTTTATGGACTTCTGCAGCATCATTAATTTTGACTAAAAACTCGAAATTTAGTTTCGAAACGACAACAATACCAGCTTTATAGAGCAGGTAATAAAGTCGATAGTTCCCTATTGACCCCTAGTTCTTAGGATGGGATCTTCAATGTGCTAAAATAAAAAAAATTGCTGTGGGATATTTAAAATATTTTATATACCCTTCGGGGTCCACGAAACTAAGCCCCAGAATATGTAACAGCAAACACAAAAATTCCCTAATTGTGGGATGTTATTTCATTTTCGGGGCCATATTTCATTTTTGTAGGGCCTAAGTTCATTATGAAATACGGCCTCAATGAAGGAATAAGGCCTCATTGTAAGTAAATAACATCAGAATAGCTGACAAAAATCTCGTGATTTGTGTGCCTTTGTACAAGAGAAATCGAAGTATCTGGCGCCAAAACCAGATAACTCCATACTTTTCGAATGTTGAGTAAAATACAAAAAAAAACTGTCTTAAAAATCCAAAAATTCAATATTCTCAAAAACTTTTTACATTTACGTACTATATGAGATTTTGATCAGACTTTGTCATTACGATGATAGGGAAGACGAAGAAAGTTGGTCCCACAATTCTGTCTGTCTGTTCGGCTACAGCTCAAGCGGCTGGATCAATTTTCATAAAACTTGGTACATAGTGGTATTTGGTGATTCTGCCACATGTTTTTTTCATTTTTCTTAGAACCAAAATTTTACAAACCTTATTTTTCTCAAAAACAGCTCCACAACTTTTCCTTAAAAAAATTCCATAAATTTCTTTTAGTAAAGGTTACGTTTAAAAGGAAATCATTTTTCAAAAAGCAGTTATCAATGGTAGGTACCTCCCAAAATAAAACTACTTTTTTAGTTTTGATTTTCTTCAAATGGTATTTTTGATTTAAATATTTTTTTACTATACAGAAACTTCTAAAAAACAATAAACAGTTTTCTTCACAAAAACTTCCAAAAATATAGTTTTGCATTTTGAACATTTGAATGTTTGAACATTTTTTTTGAAAATCAAATACATATTTTGAAAACTTCATGGTCAATTTTTTAAACACTTTAAAAAATATTTTGAGACAAAAAAATTGACATTTATGAAAAAATAAAGATTTCTTCCATACAAAATGTAAAAGAATCGTTAAGGAAAATATTTTCTATTGACTAATTTTGAATGAACAACAACAGCTTGCGTGTGTTACCACCAAGTATATAGGCTGGAGAAATAGTTATTTTAAGAGAGCCACCTCGATCATCAGACTCCTTTAGTGGTGCTTAGTCTGGTTATGCTCGTATTAATTGAAAAACTCTTTGCCGTCATATGGGAGCGAACCATGAACCTTGCAATTCAGAGGCCGATGCACTACACACCGTGCCACTGAAGCTCTATGTTCTGCTCAATCCCAATGCAGGTTTCGTTGTTTATCAATTGGAACAGCCAGCGAATAGCATTTTTATTAACACACACAAGCTTATTATTGTTCAGTCGGTTTCTTTCTTTTTTCCCCCGGCACCGATTCGTATGCCAACAATTCGTTGAAAATATTATCTTGTCTTAAAAACGACTCCTACGATTTTTATGAAACTTTTTCGATATGCTAAAATTATTACGATCTACTACCAAATACATATTATAAAAAATTATATCTAGCAACCATAATAGTGCCTCCCATAGGAAGTAATTTTTATTTCTTTTTTATCATTTTCGGCTGAAGGAATTTAGTTTATTTTTTATATTAATTTGGTGTTTAGCCTCCATGTTGTGTTTTGTATGAATGTGTATTTGAAAAATAAAATTAAAAAAATAAAAATTTTAAATAATTATTTTAAGTTTTAAAATTTTATTTGATATTTATTGAAAATATTTCACAACATTTGAATAAATAGTTACTAAGCGACGTGTTTCGGTTTTAAATAACCATCTTCGGGCATACTGTGTTGACTCGCGGTGTTGGTTCGAGTTGTAATAAAATTTTATAACTTAAAATAATTATTTAAAATATTTAATTTTTTAATTTTATTGTTCAAATACATATTCATTATTTTTTATATATACAAAGGAGATGGCCAAAAATATATGGACAAAAAACCCAGAATCGACAAGAACGAAATGTTAGCCAATGGGTACCTTATAATAAGCAATTGACGTCACCAAAAGGGCAACCCTGAAATCCATCTAGTATAGGAGCTATGAGCCACCGAATATGACTATAGGTATATGAAAATCCCCTTCATATTTTGTTTAAAAGATAGCTAAAAAATGGTTTAAAAGAAGTTGTGTGTGAGATGTCAATGATTTTTCTGTTTCAGACAATGTTCATTTTTAGCCATTTAAACAAAAAAAATGGTAGTTTTTCAACAAAAAAAAATGGCAGTCAAGATGCAAAAACCAAAGCTCAAGTTAATAAAAAATCCTAAAACTAACAAGCTTTTGGATCACAGACTCAGAAACAAAAACGAAAAATTCAATAAAAAACGCTAAAAAAAAATAACCTACTAAGACTTAAATTATTTGTTCCTACTTCACAAAGCTAGTAATAAAAGCATCTAGATATAGCCATATCATATATATATTAGCTAAAGTTATAATAGTTTTTGCTAGCTCCATTTCATTGTTTAGTTCTTTTATTATATTTAGCAGTAAATACCAAGCTTTCTTAACCATTATTTTCCACAAACTAATCATAAAATACTTCTTTGAACAGATTTTGCATTAATGTAAATTCGAACTTTAAATCTCTAAACATAAATGATCCCTGATGGTTTTTCGATCTAACGATTACATATTTTTGATGTACTTACTCCGCCTTCAAAAACTACATATGAATTTTTTCTGTCGGCTCTGGGTTTTTTTGGTCATTTCCTTTAAAATAATAAAGCATATCAAAATTTTGAAAAAAAAAAATGTTTGAATTTTTGAAAATTTGATATCTCAAAATCGAGCTCACAGTTTTCGACTAAATCTTAGTTTTTCCATAACTATTTTTTTCCTTAAAAATGATTTAAGAATTTGATTTATAAGAAATAGTTCAAATAAGCTCAACCCCATATTGCGTTTCGCTCATGAGCGATAGTTAAGCTGATCAGTTAGATGACTATCGTACCCTTCAAAGACGCGAATTTGTATCGATGTTTACCGACTTAAATAAATCAAATTATTGGAGATACTGTGAATTTTACTATCCTAAGGGAATTTGTTTAAATTAAGACACTTAGAATTTCAAATATCTGCGGTCACGCTTCTTACAATCATAGAATATGAAGACAATTTGAAAAGAAAATTCTTCTGTTTAAGTTACTGTTACTGAATATTATTCACATTAGCTTTTAACTTGAATTATATTTAGTTTTAATTTTAATTTTAATTTTAATTTTAATTTTAATTTTAATTTTAATTTTAATTTTAATTTTAATTTTAATTTTAATTTTAATTTTAATTTTAATTTTAATTTTAATTTTAATTTTAATTTTAATTTTAATTTTAATTTTAATTTTAATTTTAATTTTAATTTTAATTTTAATTTTAATTTTAATTTTAATTTTAATTTTAATTTTAATTTTAATTTTAATTTTAATTTTAATTTTAATTTTAATTTTAATTTTAATTTTAATTTTAATTTTAATTTTAATTTTAATTTTAATTTTAATTTTAATTTTAATTTTAATTTTAATTTTAATTTTAATTTTAATTTTAATTTTAATTTTAATTTTAATTTTAATTTTAATTTTAATTTTAATTTTAATTTTAATTTTAATTTTAATTTTAATTTTAATTTTAATTTTAATTTTAATTTTAATTTTAATTTTAATTTTAATTTTAATTTTAATTTCAATTTTAATTTTAATTTTAATTTTAATTTTAATTTTAATTTTAATTTTAATTTTAATTTTAATTTTAATTTTAATTTTAATTTTAATTTTAATTTTAATTTTAATTTTAATTTTAATTTTAGTTTTAATTGCATTGCATTGCACTGATTTGTATTGCCTCCCAAGGGTTACAAGCATAAGCACACGGAGGATGGCAAGGGGAGCACTTACCCCCCTCTCCTTGGCTCTAGGCTACTTACATATTTTGGTATAAACTTCAACAAATACTTCCTTTTTTTTGTGGCAGTTCATGATTTGCCCCACTCTGCCTCTGAATCAGACCGAATATTTATCTGAAAAATCCTTACTTTAGATATTGTTTTTAAATATAATGTATTTTCTCGACAGCTTCTTCCGATGTTCATGCTGGTTTCCTCCCCTCTGGCATTTGCCAATATAAACAGGAATCTATAGGTAGCTGATATTTAAAAAAGTTCCAGGCGAACTCAAATAGGCATGAGACGGATATTGTTTCTCAAGAAAATGGACAGATAAATTGCGGGTTGTTGTTTGCCTAAAATGATGTTTCATAAGAAAGTATAGGCGTGACTGATTCTGGTTTCAACTCAAACATCAAATTAAGAACCATTTCTTCAGTTCGAGTATTCTGTCTGCAAAATTATGTAGCTTACTTGAACATTTCAGTAAATTTCAGATACCTTGAATTGCTTCTGTATCAGCTGTCATCAGCTCTCTTATCATTTTTTGTTTGACGACACAATCAATAGCTGTTAAGATTGCAAGTTTTCACTACACCCGCCATGGCGACAATCTTGCCCAATAAACTCATCTTCATGGCGTAGTGGCAAGTCATAGTCTAAAAAATAGATATTTAATTTTTGAAAACAAATACTTACTTACTTTACTTACTTAAGGTGGCGCTACAGTACGGGGTGGACCAGGGCCTCCACCAACAAGCTTCTTCCAGCCGGCTCGGTTTCTAGCTAGCTCTCTCCAGTTTCGCACGCCAAGTTTGTTGAGGTCCTCTTCCACTTGCGTGCGTCACCTTTTACGCTGTCCACCTCTACTGCGTTATCCCACGGGGCTGGATTCAAAGACTTTCCGGGCCGCAGCGTTGGTAGCCATTCGCTCTAGGTGACCCAGCCATCTTAGTCGTTGGCTTTTCACTTTTGTGCCTAGGTCGGTGTCACTGTACAGCCCATACAGTTCGTTACTGAGATAATTCACAAAAGCAATATTTGGATTATTGAAAAAGATTCATATAAAAAGCAGAATCCTTAGATCAGATCATGTGGATAGTAAAATGCGGCTAATAATTCCAGGGTGTAATTTTAATTTTTCATACTATTGAGTGTGGTCTACTTTTTCAAGTTTCCATTAACTTGCACACAAAAACAGTTATTCCAAACTATTGCTCAATTTTTGAAACCAGGTAGGAGTAGATCGATGCACAAAAATATGCAAATCATACACACTGGACGACTGGACCCCTTCCGGCGCACAAACGACAGATGTCTAAACAAATTTGCTTCAATATCGAATTGCCATTATTTGCATCATAGTTGATCTGTCATTGATGAAGGGCTCACCAGAGGTCATCGAAGTCGAATTTATATTTCTGAAAACCAAAAAACCCAAAAATAGTACCCATCACAAAATATAGTTGAACATGGTACACAGCACACAAACGAGGCCTACAACAACCGATCCATTCATATTAACATCCGTCGAGTATGCGGTTCCTGTGCCTGCTCCCTGAGGACACATTAAGATATACAAGCAATTCGTCAATATATGCTCTACCTACCTATAAAAAAACGATGAATTCTGTCTGTCCACACCATTTTCCCCACGGTCAGTCGGTGTCGGTGGCCTGGGAAAATATATGGTATTTCGGCTGTCAATAAAGTGAAGGGATGCCAGCCGCTAGTCAGTGTACAGTATCTATAAAGATGGCGGTTCGTTTGGTTAAAATTCCCTTCCGGTCAAATAAAATCGAGTGGATAGCTCGTTCGATGCAAGTATTATAAGTTCTAGCATATGTTTTTGGTGTTGTGGTTGTTGTTGCTCCTTGTTGTATCAACCTTCTTCCTTTTTGTGTGCATTTTAAGGATGTGGTCATTTTCACATGGAATTCAAAAGTAGAATTAACAAAAAGTCTCCGTTCGACTTTTATATATTCCAAAAAGGACGACTTCCATCCCCATCATGACCAAAAAAAAACCATCCCTATTCCTCCGCATGGTTTATCTCTTTGCTTGGTCACCATCGCATTGCCATCAGAGAATGAGGAGAATCCTTTGGTTATACCAATATCCCTTTGCCTTGAATGGCCAACCAAATGGGCCTTTGGCATCGGCATTCGTTAGTCAGTCAATTCACGTGTAGCTGAATCGAATCGAATTTAAATTTTTTATCTGCATGTGTTGTGTCTTGTGTGTATCCTTTACGAGGATTTTAGTTCTTATGTTTGCGTATTTATTCTGCGTCCCTATTTTCTGAGTTATATTCAGTTCTTTTTTTTTTTTGTATTTTGTATTCTTTATTTTTTTTTTTTAGTATCGAAATGTCCTTTCTGCCATTGATGTTTTGATGCTGGAGCTGAATTATCATTTCCTTTTGACTTCATTATGTGGTGTTGCTGATTCTGTGAGTAGTATAAAGATATTTTGCTATACTGCCATTTTTGTGATATTGACAGTGTGTGTCAAAGTAGAAGGATGGGACACAGAGTATCGCATCATATCCCAAATTCTCTCTGATGTAGATACTATAATGTCCTTTTTTTTGTCTGTGATACGCACTTTGTTGGAATGATTTCATTGGCGTGTATAGGAAGGTACCTACCAATATAGAGAGCAACTTCTCAAAGGACTGAAAGGAGATAAGGGTGGCTCTGTTGAGGGTGGGGGTGGTTCGTAGTTACATGAAAACCATCTTATGCTCCCAATGGACCGGAAATCAGATTTAATTCAATAATTTGATGATTCGGTTTATTTGGCTGTGCGTTCGTGTGACGATGTCCTTTTTTGACGCTTTAAAAAAAAAAAGATATAGAACGCCCACGCACACAAATTTCATTTGAGGTTAGACTTCATGCTGTGTGTGTTGTTTGATATTCTTCCCGTAGGACTTTCTTTGATTTGCTTGTCATTCCCACGTACATAAATAGGTACAGAGACACTCATGAATTGCGGAAATTTGATAGCTCTATGCTTATCACATTGGCATAAAAGAAAATCATCATTTTTTTATATTCTTCCAGAGAATGGTTGCCGATAGAAATAAGGATATTAAATTGACGCGCGTGCAATATCGAAGAATAAAAGTTTCGGTTGAAGTTTGACTTATTCAAAGTTCAAACAAAAATTTTGTTTCAATATTTCAGCCCAGGAAAAATGTAAGAACTATGACCAATCTGCGGAAAAAAATATTTTATCATAAGGAGTAGGTAGGTACTCACCAGAAAGTCTTTTGTCAAATGAAACGATCATATCATCCCTTACAGGAACGGCATCTTTCTTCATCTGACTTATCGCTTAGAAGATATCACCATTTAAAATGGCGAAAATCGGTAAATGCTACATTTTACAAAGCTTTGTACATTATTGTAATAAAATGAGGAGGTATGGGGGTTGTAGCTGCAAGCATCTTAAAATCAAATACAAAAGTGTGGCAGGATTTTGTTGCCACTCGAGGTATGGCCAACGTGCAGAAAATAGCGGTTTTCAGACAAGGTATTGTGTTAAGGGCACATGCACTTCAAGTCATAAAATGATGCTCAGTCATTCTTTTTAGGTCCACAGACTTTCGTGGTTCGTATTTTTTTTTGTTCATGAGTCTAATTGGCATTTTAAGAAGGATAAAACACCCGCGGTCGATTTTTTCCCTTCATTTTGGGTAATAAGACCCACGGGTTTTGATTCCGCGGGTAATAATGCACTGCACTCTCCAAGAACTGTGCTGAGGAAAAACTGTTGGTAGACAGTTCCTTTTTTATGATATTTGGAGTTTGATCTTGTTTCGAAATTAGAAACCATCTTTGGGGAAATCTAAATATGTCCACAGATTTCCACTTTGGGTGGGCTAAGGCCACGCCGTGCATGACACCAGCCCGCAGTGGTGAGGCATGGCGGCGCCTTGGTGTGATGGATAGTCCGTCCACTGTCATTTTTTTTATTATTTTCTCTAGCATGATGCAAATTTTTTTGCAGGTGTGGTTTGATTTATAGAGGCAAGATCCGCTCGTTTCCAAGCGTAGCGTGCCCCAAAATTTGACATCTAACAATTTTCTGATCTCTTCTTAGCCTATTTTCCTACCCGTATCTTCTCCTACCCTTTGTCTTTCCTGACTATCCGATTATCGTCTTGTCTCAAAATAAATCGTAAATATGTGTTTTATAGACTCGTCATTGTATAAAATTGCAAACAATGAAGATTTCTATAAACTCATTGCATAAGTATGTAATGAGTACATAGAATCTGTACCCATCACATCGTGTTGATAAGAGTTTTATGTTATGGTTACAGCTTCTTGTATTCAACATGTCATATTCAAGACGCATGTCTTTCTGAACGTCGTCGCTGCCTAACTTGCAGCTGGTTGCCCTTTTATTTTAAAGGCTAATGAAATTATCTTACCTGGAAAAAATCTACTTTTACCTATTTACATTTGATCAAATGTCCTCCTAGGCACTGACAGAGTACCCTACCACTGCACCAAATTCACAATAGAGAATTCTAATTCAAAAAATAAATGAGTTCAAAAAGCATTGAAGAATTTCACACACTGTGGTGAAAATAGTTTTCAAGTGGGATTTGTGATCAGTACAGACTTCATTGACTCTATGCACATTGCCTTTACTCAGTACATTAAATAAATCCTGCAAGGAATACATTTTTCTCTATATATGGTGAGTTTTGTTGAATTTAATTCAATTCAGTTCAATTCAATTCAATTCAATTAAATTCAATTCAGTGCAATTCAATTCAATTCAATTCAATTCAATTCAATTCAATTCAATTCAATTCAATACAATTCAATTCAATTCAATTCAATTCAATTCAATTCAATTCAATTCAATTCAATTCAATTCAATTCAATTCAATTCAATATAATTCAATTCAATTCAATTCAATTCAATTCAATTCAATTCAATTCAATTCATTTCAATTCAATTTAATTCAATTCAATTCAATTCAATTCAATTCAATTCAATTCAATTCAATTCAATTCAATTCAATTCAATTCAATTCAATTCAATTCAATTCTCTTTCTAGTAACTTTACTGCTGGGTTTCATTCTTAAAATTGAAAGTTATCGAGTTCATGTGCATAACTGCACTCAGTGGTACAGTAAGCTTTCATTGCAATCCCAAGCAATTTTCAATAAAAGCCTTTGCCTTGTAACATAATGACCAAGGTTTCCTTTAAGCCTGTACGAAAGTACCTATCTAAAGAACAAACAGTAATCCTATCAAGTTTTTGAAAACTTTATTGAAGAACCGAAGACATCAACCTTTTATTCTGAAACAATGCAAGGTAGAATCAGCGTTACCACTTCCGAAAAAAAAATCCGAAGTAGTTTTGAAGAAAAATGTGAAGTAGATTGAGAAAAATCGAAGTAGATTTCAAAATGTACTTTCTTGATGGAATATGTTCAGGGATGTCCCTTGAATATAAATCCAAGTTGGCGGGAGTGGGAGGCACGAGCGTCAGCCGCCATCTTGAAAAACGTGTTTCATCATTTATCTCGTGAACCGTGCATCGCACGAATGTAATTAGTAATTTTTTTTTAAAGCTAATATTCCATTCTTTTATTTGTTTTTCTAAATCATGTTGTTGTTGCGAAAATTTTTTGAGAAGTTTAATTTTAAAATCAATTTATCAGCATATTTATCTATAGATGTTGTCTAAGCTGTTGCTAGCAAAAACTGGAGTTTTTCTATTGAAATTCTCATAGGATAAACTCCAGTTTTGTTTTTTCAAAAATATAGGCGCAAAATTTTAAACATTTAAAACCAGCTCTAAATCACTCTTAAAATCGCAGTCTGCTCTAAATAATTGTTTTAGAGCGAGAGTAGGCTCTTTTTCAATTTTAAGCGACTTAAAGTATACTTTAACACTAAAGCACTCGTCTAACTTTAAAAGCAGCAAAACTCTTCTTTATCTCAAAAAAAGTATACTTTATCTCAAAAGGTTCGAAGCAAAACGACTACGTTAACTAGAGCCGGTTCTATTCCTTCAACGAGCAATGTTTAAAATTTTGCGCCATAGACTTTAAATTTTTATTTCTTAAAAAATTTTCACGAAAACAACTTGATTTAAGAAAAAACAAACAAAAGAATGGAGTATTTACTTTAAAAAAAAATTACTATTATATTCGTACGACGCACGGTTCATGAGATATTTGATAAAACGCGTTTTCATAGATGGCGGCTGACACTCGCACTCCCTAGTCCCGCAAACTTGGATTTATTTTCTGGGGACACCCCTGAACATATTCCATAACGAAAATCAGTTCAGTAATAAATTGCATTAAGAATCTTCGTTTTTGTTCTGGCTCTTGGAGTATATATTTTGATTACATTTAATTAAATTAAACTAAAACAAAAATGTTATTCTCTCAGACTTCATATCAACATACTTATATATGTATATTTCAATATAGCTGAAATTATAAAACAAATTGTTTTTTTTCGACGGTGGTTTTTATTTATTTCACTTCAAAACCTGACAACACCTGGTTCAATTGTAAATTTTTTTACGAATCTATTGTTTACTCCTAACAGT
This sequence comes from Dasysyrphus tricinctus, assembly GCA_963921185.1. Lineage (NCBI taxonomy): Eukaryota > Metazoa > Arthropoda > Insecta > Diptera > Syrphidae > Dasysyrphus > Dasysyrphus tricinctus. The sequence continues at coordinate 253,937,193 of OY992531.1, read as the reverse complement.
AAATGCTACTACTACCAATCAATTTGTGCTCAAAAGGGTGCTTACCAAGCATGTTACGTAAGGAAATTTTAGTCGGAAATCTACATAAAGTAGGAAAAAAAATCAAAACTACGCCACAATTTGCATGGTTAAAACACAATATCGCTGGACTAACTGCGAATTCAATGAAATAAAGAAAAAGGAAGTAGATTTGGCTTTTTTTTGTAAAATTGAAGTAGGTTGAAACAGAGAATTTTAAAATGAAGTAGATTTCCATATTTCAGTAATGGTGCGAAGTAGGAAGTAGATTTAAAAAAAATAAGAAAAAAAGAAGTAGATCTACTTCAATTGAAGTAAAGTGGTATCACTGGGTAGAATAGAAGGAATGAGTCATTTGTTACGTACCTTACCTACATACGAGGGTGGGTCAGTAAGTCCCTGAAAATTGAAGGAAGGAACTCTCTTTTCAGCAAAAAAAAACTTTTTAGTTTTCGACATAGTCTCCTTTTAGCTGGATACACGTTTTTTCTAGTTTTGTAATTCCCAAAAAAAAATAGGTTTTTTCGAAAGCCTCCAAATATTCACTTGTTTCTTGAATATCCTCAGCATTCTGGTCAATTTTTTTTCCACCGAGCCATTTCTTCAAATCGGGAAATATGAAATAGTCACAGGGGCCCAAATCCTCTCGTGCCATAAAACATGTAATTTTGCCTTCGCTTGTGCGCAGGAGCATTGTCTTGATGAAAAAAAACTTGTTTCCTTGCCAAATGGAGTCTTTTTCTCCTTAAATCAGCGTCGAATCACTCCAACAGGTCAGCATAATAAGCACCGGTAATCGTCTTTCCTTTCTTGAGGTACCTAATCGATATGAATGACACCTTGCGCATCCCTAAAAACTGTCGCCATCACCTTGTTTGCCGATAATCCTGCTTTGGCTTTCTTTGGCTTGTATTCACCTGTAGAAGTCCACTATTTAGACTGTTCTTTGGTCTCTGGTGTTTGGTGATGAATCTATGTTTCATCCACAGCCACAAATCGGCGCAGAAACTTACTTGGGTTCCGGTTTGAAGATAGCCTAACACTCCTTTGAAATGTTTGAACGGTTTTGTTTGCTATCGATTGAGAGCAAACGCAGCCGCCATCTTGAAGAAAGCTTTCTCATATCAATATATTTGTGTAGAATTGTAATCACCGAGCTGTGTGACAAGCTTGTAGACTCCTCGAGTTCCCTCACTTTCAATCGCTGATCGTCCAATATTCGACCGTGTGTTTTATCGACCATTTCCGGTGTGGCAACTTCAATCGGGCGACCAGAGCGTTCTGCGTCATTTGTGCTGGAGTGTCCGCAGCGAAATTCGGGAAAACCAATTGTTGTTTGTTGCAATAGATGGGTAAGAGTCCCCACAATATTTTTGGAGCTTTTTTTGTTTCCGTAGTGGATTTTTTGGGCAAAAAATAGTGTTTTATCAGCACACGAAACTCGGATTTTTCCATATTTTTTTTAACTTTCCGACTGTTCTAATAAAAATTTCAGGGCATTCATTTGAAATATTCTTTTTGACAACCTGATTTTTGGATTTGAGATTGAAAGGTGATGTGTAAATTTTCAGGGACTTATCGACCCGCCCTCGTATGAGGTATGAGCGTTATAACGCCAATTCGCACCTCTTTCAGTCTCAGGTGTCAACCTCACAAAGGACGCGATAAGTCTTCCAGTTGACTATCACAATTGGCCATCTAAAGTTATACCCTTTTAAAGTCAGTTAAATACTTTGTGGTCATAATTTATTTTTGTATGGGTCTTGCACATTGGCACTGCAACACCCTGTGGCTTTGTTCACTAAAAGACATTTCGCTTCCAATACATTTCTTGGAATTAATTTTGCCTTTACGTGGCTTCTGATCAATTCAGTTCAGTTGATTGTTATGCCTTAAAGGCACATTTGAATTCAATTTTTCTAAATAACCACTCTATAGGCTGGGCATCTAGAGAGAGAGGGGGGGGGGGAGAACCCTCCTGGTTCTTGGAAATTCCACGCTACCAACATATTTTTAATTTTTTACTATGGACTTTTGGCAAATACATACTTCCCTTTTCAAACTGAGTTCATGATTTTACGCCCCCCTCCCCTGGAAGATTCCCCTGCCCCTCGCTGGAAAAAATCCTGAATTGTCACAAAAGAAATCAAGAAAACTTATTTTGAATAAAACATAAAGTAGTTCAATAGAAGTTGTGATAATAAATCAATCAGGGACACACTGTGTCAAATACTTTGGAACAAAGTAAACCGAATTACCGTTAAAATCCATAAAATACTTATAAATTAAATATCAAAAGTATTTACATTAATCCAATGAATTAGATAGTTTCATTGGAAAAATCTCTTCCAAGAATTCATTCTAAGTGCAAAATTGTGCCTTCAATTTGAATGAATCACAAATCAGGACGAATAAATCATTTGCACATAACATGACATGATGGTAAGGATCATGGATGTGAATGTAAATTTAGAGGTGGAATTGTAATGAACAAGAAAAAGAATCTCAATGGTATTTTGTATTTTTACCAACCTTTGTCTGTCTGTCTAGAATATAAAAAAAAAAATAAAAACAAAAAAAATAATCAAAAAGAATCAAGAAAGAACATAAAAGGTTTCAAAACTAATTATGGAACGGAAATTATGAGAACAGACAAAGATGAATACGAACTACGAACGATGACGATGATGATGATGATGATGATGGTGGAGCAAAAAAAAAAAACAATATATTTGCCCTTTTTCCTTTTTTACATGTGAACTTAAGCAATCTCCAACAATACTGAATCCAATTAAGATGGAAATAGGAATAGCATCAGGAGGGAGTTATTCTAATCGGAATGAGATGAGAAAGAGTGGTTAGTTTATGGAGGAATAGCCTTTCGTTAAAGTTTCATGGTCAAAATAACAATGAATCAGCTTCAGCTCCGACAGGGACAGGCACCAGCACCATTCGGGGAATTGTCACTATGTGAATGTGTGATGAGGACAATTCGGTGGGGTTTTGCAGCGCATCCAGCCCAGAGATGGAATTTTGATAGTAAATTTTGTTATATGATGTTGAATGGACTTTCTCTCTGTTTTATTCTATCTCTTTCCCTTTCAATCTCATCTATTGAATTGATGGTTGTAAATATTTGAATAGTTTTTTTTTGTTTTATTTTAGAATTTTTGTTGGATTATTTGAATTCTGATGAATTCTGACACAGGGTAGACGTCATGTCCATCAATAGATTTTTTGTTTAACGGACAGAAAATAAATGCTAAAGCTTGATGGAGATACGAAGAGCAGGGTTAAATTTCATTTCCTAGAGGACCCAACCTACCATGAGTTAAATTGAAAACTGATACCTGTGAAAGTTTACAGTTTTCCTAAACTAAAGACTGAACTATTCATTTTATTCCAGAATTCAAAATTTTATCCGGACATTTGCAATGCAGTCAATTGTTAAGAATCTATCCCAGTGTAATCCTTCAAGCAAAGTGAGTGTGATAGACTCTTAAAAAAAATACCTTAGGTAATAATGTTTCAAAATTTGTGCATAACGAAAGTGGTAAGTAAGTGCCCCCTGGGGGCGGGAAAACAAGTTATGTTCGAATTAGAAATTGATCAGTTTGGGTGAATTTTTATTTTCATACCCATGACCCTAACGCTCCTACATTGTAACAGTCTCGAATGATAGATTTGTAAAAATGAAAATAATAAACAACTTATGTTTTATCTCTGAGGCAGACCTGTAAAGTGAGTACTAAGTATTTCAGAACTTATCCAGTACAAGTAGATCTTAGGTATTGGTACTTGTTCTTTAGTACCCTGGCATTGGTACTTACAAAATGCAAGTACCAGTATTTTCCAAGTATTTGGGTACAAGTTTCACGTATGAAGTACTTAAGTAATATAGAGCAGTTCTTAAAAGTGCTTGGACAAATATTTTAGGAATTTAGCCAGTACCTTCAAGTACCTACTTTGAACTTCATTTAAGTACTTCCAGCTTATTATATTCTTTTTTAATTTTTAAAACCAGTATACCAGTATCCGAAGTGCAGCGTAACAATTTTCTAATCCAAAATTTTTTATTGGTTGATTTATCAAAGAACTGATCAAGTAGGTAATCGCAAGATACCTAACTTGAAAGTTCCTAAAAATGCTTTTAATTACTTAAAATTACTTTAAGACACTTGAAAGCACTTGGAAGTACTGGTCAAGTTCTTGCAAGTGAATGCTGGACAGATACTTGGAAGAACTGGACAAGTACTTGAAAATACTGTGGGTCAAGTACTTGGAAGTACCTAAAAATGCTCTTGAGTACTTCAAATTACTTTAAGACACTTAGGCTCATTTGCTGATACGAAACTTAAATATTTAAGTAGAACATAAGGGATTATGTGTCAGTTTACGCAGAGGAAAAAGTAGAACATAAGCTTTTTAAGTAGAACATAAATGCTTAAGTATCGTATGAGCAAACGGCTCTTAGAAGTATTGGTCAAGTACTTGCAAGTAGGTACTAGACAGATACTTATTGAAAGAACTGGACAAGTAATTGAAAATACTGTGGGTCAAGTACTTGGAAGTACTGCGTTTAAGTACTTGGAAAAACCGCTGAACCACTTGGAAGTACTGCTCATGTACTTAAGTACGCAATAATTGGAATCAGTGACGAAGTACCTGAAAAGTACTGGTACTTGGCGTTTTTCAAGTAACAGTAGGTACCAGGACTTGTTTACATGTAACTCAGTACTGGTGCTGAAAATTTTACTTGAAATTTTGAAGCAGACTCTATAGTGGTTTAAAATATTGAGATTGACAGAATTTTCAAAACTTATTTTTAAAAAACTGATGCTTCTTTCATTCAAAGCCCTGACTGAAAAGAGTCAAGTAAGGCTTATGAATGACAAAAAATGTTCAAAATTGCAAGCTTATTATTTTTTGGCGAGTGTTCCTAGTGAATAATTTTATTTTTGCGATTACAACAATGTGGATAAGAAACAATGGATTTTGTACAGTAAATATATACGTATCAGTTGTTATAAATCAAATTCTGATTATATTTAATTCAAATCATAAAATTCAATAGAAATACAAAAACCATTGTTTGATTTCTTACATCTCCTTTCTCTGTCAAGAAAAAGAATAATAATCATTGAAACATTATTTGCAATTTAAAACCTTTTTTTGTTCTTTGAGTTTATTGTATAAATATCACTGAACTGAACATGCCATCACACAACCCCAATTACAGTCAGTCGAAGTAACATATTGTTAGCCTTAGGCCACAAGAAGACCCTTATTAAAAAAAAATTTTAAAAAATCACCACACAAATAAAAGGATATGAAACAAGAATGATCCTCACCTGGCCTCTTTTTGCCAATTTAAAAACAGAATAATATACCTCTTCTCGGATGCAGGGACTCAATTGAATTATGAATGAAAATTTATTCAATCGTCCATCAGCAGCAGGATAGCATTATAGGTTGGTTATACCTAAGGAAGATCGAGTTCGAGATCACAATGTTCATTGAGATTCAAGATAAAATGTGCAGAACAACAGATTCGCATTCCTTTGTGGCCTCATGTGGCCTCATGAGTCTTCTGTTTAAGTGAAGCTGATGGTGAATGCGGCGGCTTTAGACTTAAAATCGATTTTCTGATGACTTATTTTTTTTGTACATCTTTAAGGATTTTTTTTTTCTTTGTTGATATTTACAGAATGTGGATTGCTTTGCCACGAATATACGAACATCAGCAACTGTGCAAATCCATTCAGCAGCGCATATGGCGTCGATTTGCAGAAAATTGCTCAGCAGGATATCAAAAGGTTTTGTCATGATGCCATGCGTTCGGAACATTATTTTCTCGCATGCTGTTCGTCTTTCTAATTAGTTCGTTAGCATGGGTGGTCTTGAGAGTTAAGACAGTTATTGAATCGTCGAAACAGCGGGATAGGTAGCGTCTCCTTCATGATTGCAATTTATATTGTATTTTTTATGGGTATATCGTCAGCCTCATTAAAACACCTTGTAACTCATAAATTTAAAATTTTACAAGAACACAAAAATGTCACTTGGAGATTTTTTTTTGTTACGTGCTTCACTTTGTAATTCGATTGGACTGTCTGACTACATCACTCTTTTTCGATTTCAATCGAATATGAAAATTTTCTTTTCCCCAAATTTACATACACATGACACACTACCGAATTCCAAAACTTAAAAAAACGGTTTCTTCAAGATTTTATAAAAATATCGAATCTTTTCAGCAAAATATTGTGGCATTTTAGTTAACAGCAGAATACCCAGCATTGTCATCCTTACTTTTTGAAAAATCCGTAACTAGGATATCCACTTTGTTTTTGGCTTAGGGTGTTCATTAGTTTTTTGAATATTTTATGATATTACTTATGCTTCATATGAGGTGTTTTATGTTCTCATCTGAATATAGGAGACCAAATCAATGGAAAACGATTTCAAGAGATGTCTTATTTAGAACTTGGTTGAGGTTTGAGGAAGATATCTAAAATAAAATTAAAATAATGAGAAAATAAAATAGTGATGACATGTGAGGTCGGCCCCCGCCAGTAGTTAATTAAAGTTAATAGGGAACACAGGCATAAAATGTGTGCTCTGTGAGCGTATTTTTTTGATAAATAAGAATTGAATTTAGGCACATAGCCAACATTATTAGCAATTTTTAAAAAATAAGTGTTTTAAGGTCTTACATTTAAAAAATTGATGATTCCAAGGAAAATTGAACCGTTTTTTTTCCATAAATATTCAGAAGTTTTAAAAAAGTAGAGCAAACCAAAATTATAAATTCAATCTCAACTTTACAAAATTTATACTCGTGTTGATTAGGCAAATGAGCCCCGACCTCGGTTTTTAGTAAATAATACGACTATCTCATAAGAATCTAGTAGCATACTATTTGAACACATTTAAATTCTTCAAGCTCCCATGAATTAGTACAATTTTTTGGGAGCTTGATACATTGAAAAGTCACATTGATAGAAGTTGATTTATATTACTTTTTTTTGTTAAATGAATAATAAAATGATATATATGTGTATTAGGGTGGTCCTTATTTGTATGGAGGAAAAAAAAATTGTTTGTTTTTACTGAGCACCATTTTTTTCTGTTCTTCTACATTTAAAACGTGTACCAAAAAAATTTCATGCTAATCGGATTGTATGCAATGAGTTTGAAAATTAAAATTTTCATAAAATCGACCAAAACCGGGTACTATTAAAATTTGATTTGCAGAATTAGTTAAGTGCACTTTCAAATCTGTTACCTACTCTTGCTTCAAAATAAAAAAAATAAAAGGCCCGACTGGGTCGCACGTTCTTGCTCAAAAAGTTCAATTTGCTTGGAAATTAAGAATTTTTAAAAATATCCGAGTAACTATACAAACATTTTAAAATTGTTATCGAAATCTCTTGGGCTGTTTTTAAGATAGATAAGGTTTTTCATAACGGTTGTGTAGCAAGTACCGTTATTTTTGGACCTAAGACAGTATTTAAATAATCCCTAACTCTCACAGGGGCATCAACTTTAAGCTCAATGCGGCACGTGTTAACGTGATTTAAAAAAAAAAAATAGGGTAGTGTTTTAAGATGCCAATGAACAAAAAAAACGGGTGCTCAAAAGTTTTTTAAATAAGGACCACCCTAATGTGTATGAAGGAACATGTGAACCTTACAATCAATTTTAATAAATATTTTTGTTTTTAAAGTAGATAGTTTGATTTATCTAATAAATCTTTAAAATTCAAAAACTGTATTTTATCCAGGCCAATAGTATGAAAAATAGAGAATTTAAATGGGGGCCGACTACTGAAAACTCACGTGGCTGACCTCTGGAGTTTCTGGGGCCGACTACACAAGAATTAGACTTTCATTTATTTTTCATGATAAATCCACTAAAAAACCCTAATATTTCAAATTTTGGCATTCCAAATAATCAGAAAAATTAAACTTTCTGCTTGGAATTCGAGCAACTGAATTTTAACGAACAGTCAAACGCAAAAAAAAAGTTAAGTGGCCGACTACTGGCTCCATCACCTAGCACCCACGGGTGGCGCAACAGCTCGTGGAGCACCAGGGCCTAGTGACTTACAAGTCTCAACCATTCCTGTGTGTGTGTTTTTTGCAGGAATAGAGGGGACCTATAGTTTTTTTGCCGAGTCCGAACGGCTAAACGAGAAGCACTTTTTCATGACAAGTATACTCTTGGAGGATTTGTCAGTTCCTCGCAAGAGGCAGTACCTCGGATAAAACATTTCTGTTTTTAGGTGGCACGGCTGGGAATCGAACCCACACCTTCGGCATGACAGCCTACGTACATCAAGCCACGAGGTACTACAAAAATTACCTATTTTACCCAAGCAAAATGTTGAGAACATTTTAGTATAGTAAAAATCTATTGCTCTTACGAAAAAAAGTGTAGAATTACATAAGCAACAATTTGCACCTTCACATTTTTTTTCTTCAAAAAAATTGATAGTTTTCGAGGAATTAAGAAAAAAATAGAATTTTACACCCTTTAAACCCCCCCCCCCCCCCCTTAAAAAATTTTGGCCCGGCCTCAATTTACGATCTCCACCAAAATTCAGTTTTGTCGGAGATTTTTCGAAATTTTGACATTTTTTTGTCTAATTTTTCTGGACTAGGGAACTTAATGACCGCATTAAATGCGCAGTGATGGATTGACGACCAAAAGATATTTGGATGAATTTAAAATTATTTATAACAAAACAAACGCACACAGAATAATTTATTTGCTAAAGTCACAAGAAGACAGGCATTACTGGGAATAAGGGGTACACTTGGCGTATACGTGATATTAATACAGTGTGAAAGTCCAGTCTGTTTAAAATGATCGCGATGTATAAATATTTTTTCACTATTAACATTTACTACATATTTGTAGTTTCAGCTGAAAAAATTATGCCATCTTAATTCTTGCACAAATATTGATCTATGTTAAAAAATTAAAAAAAAATCGTTGGAGTGATTCTTATAAAAAATAATTTTTGGTATTATTATTTACATAGAATTCATTAATGTGGACCTATTTTAAAGTTGAATTAAAAAAAAATATCAACCCGTTTTTGAGATATCTGATTTTCAGAAAATATTTTGAGATCATTTTGAATTTATGTGTCGTTTCGAATGTTGATTTATAAAAAAAGAAATTGAAATATTTTGTTTTATTTTGGTAGGTACTTAATATGTTAAGTACCTACAATTAAGCATTTTGAAATAATTTAAACCATTTAAGTAGTTTTCTAGAAAATTGGAAATAAAAATAAATTTTATGGAAGGTATCATTTATACCAATTTTACAAAAAAATGTTTCGTTCATTAAAGGCAGAGTCATAATGCTGGAAAAATTGTATGAATTTTATTTTATTCGTGAAACCGTTCTTAAGAATTTTATTAAAATATAATAATTGTGATTCTCTGCCAACTGATTCTGTGCCATCTTCAAATCAATAAAGGTACAAATTTTGTTATAACTTTTAAAATACCAAAAATAAAGAAACATTAACATATTAATTTTCAAATACGCTATACACTATAAGAGGAAAATTATTTTTCAACACAGCTGATCCGGTAAACTGTTCAACCAAACATTTGATTTTAATGTCGTTAAATCAACGTAGGTTGCAGGTAAATCTACATGACATCTTGTAAATTTAACGCTTTATGAAAAAAGCATTCTTATAAATTTTACATGAAAATCTATTTAATTTAACATTACTCAGTATTCAATGTCCTTTAAATTTAACATGAAAATTTGATAAATTTGACACTTAAATCTAATTAATTTAATATGGTTTAATGTTGAATCAACCTGTATCCTGTATTTGTGTCATGAATCCATACGTCTCTGACGCTGCTTATTGCTCAACTCATTTTGCGTTGCTCTGATAGCATAGACAAATATTATGTGTGCATTTGTGATTGTTACTCTAGTTTTGAACTGGGAACCTCTTACACACAGAGATGACACCAATGTGCCAATTGCTACACAAAAAACCTGTGCCAGAAATCAAGAAGTTGAAACTTCTTGAATGGCTTTTGCGTGTGTTTAACAGGAGCCAGGTTAAGTTCAACAGGTAAAAATTGTAAAAAATAACCATAAACGTT